>CM064875.1:58721162-59321162 GCA_032719365.1 Prinsepia uniflora
ATTATTGATATCAAACTAATTAATATATGCGCATCGTTTATATGTATATTGTCGACAAAATTGCTCTTCTTGCAGCCACCGGCTGGCGGCCACCACCGTTACCTCCTCCCTCAACTTTTTTTTCTTTCCATTATTAATATAGATATAATTTAGTTGATTAAAATTAATAATGTATGTTGAAGCATGAAATGGGGGCCAAATTTCAAGAAAATTTGTAGGATAGATGTTCCTCCATGAAAAGAAAGAAAATTATAGGACTTCATTGAATTTTTATTTTATGTACGAAAATCTAGATGACTTTTATTGAGGGCCGGCCATGAGTTAGGCCGAGAGCCTATCCTAGGCCCAAACTAATATAAAGTCTAACTAAAATATATTATGTCGTAAGTTAATATAAATTTACATTTTAGGATAAGAATCGAAAGTTTTAACAAAATTTCATTGTATGAAAATAAAATAATCGATTTATAAAAATCTATATTTTTAATAATTATTTTTGAATTGAAAAAATATTTTACATTTTCGTTCTGAATGAATCTTCAAACGGTCGGAGAGCTCTGCTAATTTTATTTTATTTATTTTTATTATATAAAGACATCTGTTACTAGATGGTGGTAAAAGAAAATGTTTTTACATGATTTGGTATTAAAGTTTTTTTGTTAATTAATTTTACAGTCACTAAAAAAGTTTCTGATGAAGAAATGATTCAGCGGCAGTCGACGATGGATGGATCTGAGCATGTAATAATTGAAGTATTTGTTCGTTGGTTGTAAACAAAATGAATATTCCACTCTACAACTAAGGACACAGAAATAATTTTGGCAGAACCCTAAAAATGAAAGGTAGCCAAGAGAGAAGCTGAAAGAGGGTTTTCCGATCTATTATTTATTATAAGGACATAATATTCTTAAATTCCTACTTGTTTGTAATTTATATTGGGGTTTTGACCATCGAATCTCTGACTATATCAGAGCTTATATATGATCATGGCAGCTAGCTAAGATTGACCCTATTCGAATTATCTGATTATTAATATTTACTTGATTACTCTCTGTGTGTGTCCTGCTGGTGCTGGTTTAGTTAAATCAGAATTCACAGCTAATATCTGACTATTCAAATTCATCCTCTTTGACTATTCAACTTGGTTAATTAAGCTTCAAAAGTAAGATTTTCATCAAGATTATACACTTATACCAACAAGTATAGGATCATAATAATCTCTTTCTGCACGTTTCTTTTCAAGACATGAGATATTAATCACAGAGTGTAGTGCAGTACGTAGCAGTGCTGAAAGCTGATGAATAGTTGTCTGATATTTTGACCTGCCTCGCACCTGATTTGCTTCAATCGTGCAATATATAATTTGGATTTTGAATAAGTACGTGATCATCTCCTTTAGCTAGATTGTTCTCTACTCTTAGATGATCTGATCATATGATCAGCATCGTACATGACTGCTTTATTTTCATATTTTTCGCCATTGAAACCGGCCTATATATGTTATTTAATTTTATCGCATGACTTTGATATATATATATATATATACATATATATATATATATATATATTCAACCACATAACTGGTACATATTAGTTGTAAGTGAGAATAATAAGGAATAAAAAACCTACATTAGAAAATTATACAACTTTATAAGTGTTTATGAAAGGTTGGATATTTTCGCCCATTATCAATTAATATTTTTCTAGGGAAATTTTAACTAATTCTTTTACGATATTATAATGGGTTATCCATGTGCATGTCCATCGAAACAACCAAACCTGCTCCGCGAGAATACGAAGGATCAAAAGTTCCAATCAATTATAAATTAAGGATCAGTTGATAGGCTACTCCTTCAATACATGTCAGACTTAAAAATTGCTACACGTTTAGGGGCCTGTGAGAGTACATGTGAATGAACAAAAGTCCCTCCTCGTATTGTGATTTGTATGTCCAATTTAAGACCACTTTCAAATAATAGTAGAGTGAATAAACAAATACCAATGTAGACCATAATACTAACTGTGCATGTACACCAAGAATGACTCATCTTTGAGCAGCTTATATATTAATCACTTCGTTGCATGGCAGCAGTGACATGAACAAAAAATCAAAAACCCTATTATTTCATTTTCCTACTTCATCATATAACATGCTGTACATCTCTTTTTTGGGTGGGGGGGGGGGGGGGGGGGGGGGGGGGGGGGGCGGGCGGTGGTGTGTGGTGGTGTTGCTGCTTAATTACTTTGTAAAACCACGGTCAAAGTTTTGAAAAACTGAAAACGCTGTTTTTCTTTGATTATTTTTCTCCAATATTTTACTTTGTTTTTGTGTTTTTCAAAGTCCTGTCTGTACCCAGAAAAGAATTAATTAAAAATACTTGCATACGTGTCTGATTCTCTGAACCCTAGCTTTGACTTGGGTTGTTGAGCGCCCTCTATAAAATCCACATCACTCTCCCCAAACATTCCTCTCTTTCTGTTGTTAATCTAAACATCTCTACACTACCCTAGCTACCTACTAAGGAAGAAACCAGCTACACACCAAGATGCTACAGCTTACAAGCTTCATAGGGCTTCTTTTTGTTCTGCTGCATGCCCTAGGCAATAACTTTGGCACTGCTCATGCTCATCGAGGTACATATATATAGATATATATACGAGTTCGATTTTCCGTACTGCACCAGATGTATTAGATTTTCAACGGTTCTGATCGTTAAATCAAAATTTGATTCACCTGGTGCAACACCGATTTATTTTCAAGATACGTATAGATTTTCACTCCTGATCGAGGTACGACTTCTCACGAATGTTTGGGAGGAATTTCTTATATATGATAGTCTTGTTTTGTAGTAAAAGAAGGGATTTCAATGGCTGGGAAACCTGTATCGGTGTATGATCAAAAGGTAGAATACGGTTATTTAATTTCCATAGTTTTTAAAATCCACTCTTTGGAAAGCTGCTTCTTGCGTGCAAGATGAAAGTTCTAAAGAGTGTAAATCGCGCTGTTTTATCTAATTTTAAATGATTGAGAATGAAATATATATATATATATATACACCGAAAATATATCAAGGCTAAACCATAAACGTGTATGCAGGAAGTAACTGATCATAGGATTTCAATAGCTGGTTCGAGGATGATAGGGCTTGGAGGAAGGAAAATGGTGGGACACGAAATAGTGTTGAGAAAATTATCAGAGGCTGAGATGATGAATCATGGAGAGACCAGTTCTACTACAACAACTACTTCATCAAAGAATTCAGGTGGAAATTGTGATTTTGATGTAGGAAATGGAGATCTAAATGTAAAATGTAAACTTGGAGATCATAAAAGTAACACTCCTAAGAAGCACTACTTGAAAGCTTCTCATGATTTTGTAGCTTTTGGTGCCGATTATCATGGACCTGCACGCCACCCTCCCAAACACAATTGACAAAATCATTGAAACCCCACCTCCAATCGATCTTGGATAGATCAAATTTTGCACCCTCTTAGATAATGGAGTAGCTTGTATGTATTAGTATTCAAAAATTATATATATATATATATATGTTTGAATTAATTGAAGATAAATTTCTTGCTTTGATGGATACATATGTACGTTGGAACCAAATGTTGAGATGTTTTTCTTTTTTGTTTTGATTGAGGAAGAAGTTCAATATATAGGAATACCTTGTTCATATGTTAGATATGTTTGTTGTCTACTTGCAGCTAAGGACATTAAAGCTTCAAGAAAACCTCAACAAAATATGTTCCTACTGGTCTCTCTCTCTCTCTCTCTCTCTCTCTCTCTCTCTCTCTCTCTCTCTCTCATATTTGGTGCTAACTTAGCTATATGTTTATACGTACATATTCACCAGGACAATGCAGATGGTGAATTTGATGATCATAAGTTGACAGATGAAACAAGAAGGCTTCTGAAGGCTACAAGAGATATTGTAAGCCTGATGCACAAAGATTACCACGGCATGGGTCGCCGCAAGCCTCCCATAAACAATCATGAGCCACAACATTGAGATCTGAGACACACCTTTGAGTTTAGCTAGCTAGCTAGGCTCACAATTTTGTCCACTAGGAATGTTTAGTAATGTTTAATCCCCCTATAGCTAGCATATATACAATATGTTTTGTGTGTGTAAGCTTCCATTAACTTGTTTGTTTTTGTGTAAATTAAGTGTGCCTTTATACAGCTAGCCTCTGCTAATCTCTTTAGTTATGCGAAGTAAATGATTATAAATATCATAATGCATGTAACATCCCGCTTTATCCAAATTTTTCTAATTCGTACCAACATTTTTCATTGTTCGACTGTTACTTATAAGTTTTTGAATTTTCAAACTGGAGCTTCCCAAAAGGCAATTTTAATGTGGCTGCTTTCTCCTTTTTTGCAATCAGTTCCGCTACAATACCTATACTGCCCTAGCTAATTGCATGCCCATGTGTGTACGTACCCTTTCCAAATGTGATTCTATGTTACGGTACCCTTTTCCAAATATGATTATCTATATATGTATGTATATATATATATGTTATGTATGGCCGTGCTGAAAGACATATCAGTCGAAGTAGATTCATCTATATATTCTTATCAATAAAATCTTATTATTCTTTAATTGTACAAATATTTTCCGAAGCTTACATCGATTGCGTTCATGGATATAGATGATGATATCTATACCAATGTATAATTTTTAGGGAAATTGATGAAAATAGGTGGTTTGGCACAAACTTATTCAAAAATAGGGATCTTCAAAATATTTTTACAAAATTACACACTATTTAAGTATTATAGCAACTCTCACCAACTTAGAAAAGAGAAGAGAAGAGTAGCTCCCACCACGACACATTTTTTTCCTCCCAAATTTTGCTACCTAGACCAGCTCATCATCGTCATTTCGCGCTCATCTTCTCATGCCCCTCATCTTCTCATCTCTCTCAACTTCTCATCGCTCTCATCTTCTCGTCGCTCTCTTTCCAGTCTCTAATTTGTGTTCTAATCATTATTTTGGGTATCTTTTGTTTGGTAAACTTTTTAAATATGCGTTGGGCAATTCAAAAATTAAAACAAATAACCAATTAGGGAATGAGGAAAATGAATTTGCTAGTCTAAGGTTGGGAAAATGATGGTAGGTTGAAGGTCATAGGTGTCAGGACCCGTCCCAATCCCCCCGGGATTAACGCGGGACGACCCTGATCCCGTCTAACACGGAGTGTCAGACAAGGGAAAATTCCGACATTAGCCCGCTAGGGCCTTCAGAGTACGTCAAGATCCGGAAGAGGTATGTGATGTCTTGGTCTCTGCTACAGCCTGCATCCGCTGTCAACCTGAAGGGCAGTCAAAACATTAAAAGCTGTGAGTGGACAAAACAATAATTTATAAAACATTTACATAAAGACATTTGTACCCTTCACTAAAAAGCATGCATGGATTCGAAAACCATTTACCAAATCATCAGGGCCTTAGCTCAAAACCTTAAATGAAACCAACTATAAGGGCCACAACCCAAAACCTGTACACATCACACATCATATAACATATATACATAAATCACATAACCATCCTATCACGGTATCTAAAGCTACGCGCGTGCTACCCGGAGTCTCAAAGCCCAAGTCTCTCAGGGTCCACCCAGGTCAATGTCCGTAGATCAATGACCCTCCCTGAGGTGATAATCCTAGCCCTCCTGAGAGTAAGGTACCCAACGGGAGCGACTCCACTCAGTTAGTGCTCCGTGACTACTCCGGGGTCCACCCAGGCCAACAACCCTCCCCGGAGAAGACATTCCAAATAAGGAAGGTATATGAATATATATATATATATATATATATATAGAAAACCTCCTTAAAACACTTTAAGGGATTCATGCCCGGTCCCCATAAACCGTCATGAACCTGGAAATCCATTTAGGATCCCCGACCCAAAAACATAAACGTAAAGTAACTGGATCTTGTGCCCGAACACATGACTCAACCGGGCATCGTGCCCGATATCTTAGGGTCAGTCACGACTCCGATCGTAGTGATGCGTGCAACCATCCGTCCAGGATCGCCCTCAATCTTGGTACGTCGCCGTGAACGTATCAACCGAAGCGACCACCACAAGATCATAGTGCATCCATCACCGATCGATATCCTGAACCGTCAGCACTCCGAAGTCGAGCCTCCATCGGCTTCCCGACAACGGATTGTGCATCGTGACCTCTCCGGAAGGAACGCATCCCAGTCTGGAGGCGAGCGTCGTATCGTTCGTTGCCTGCACATAGCACCCGTCGCGACCACGACTCAGACCTGTAGGTCATCAATTGGGTCATATGCCCGAGACAAAACCAAATGGGTCTCATGCCCGAGTTTATCCTTTTTAAATCCAAAACCATTTCATTTAAACCAACGTATAAATACAAACTCGTATAGGAACCGTATAAGGCCGAAATCTCGAAATACGTGACAATACGTAACCACACACAAATGCACTCATGGCATCACAAAACAAGTATTAAAACATATAATAAACATTTATGCATGCATCAATTTAGAAAACAAGATCCACTCACAGACCGTCCGAGCTACCGCCTTGATATGCGTGTCAAACGGCTCTCCCGGGTCAATCGTCGTCACTGGGACTCCCAAACCTATCCAAATCACTTTAGAGGGTTACTAACTACCTTATTAACCTCTCACTAAAGCCCCGTAATTTTTCCGAATTTTTAAGTATTTTTAATCTCGATCCTAAACCTTCGGACATCTCGAAACCTATCGAAATGATGTCTGATCGACACGAAACCAGTCCCAAAATATTCGTTACATCGAATAGATGATTTCGTGTGTTGGAAGCATCCCCAAAATGTGGCCCATACGCCCACACGCGCGGCCTGAAGCCCCTGCGCGTGAAGCCCACGCGCCGGGTACTGTGCAGTCATCTTCAACCTCAGACTGGTCCGAACCGGCTGGTTCTCTGCAATCCGGTCCAGGTCCCGATCCTCCTATTTTTTTCGTCCTTTTTCTTCCTTCTTTCCACCAATCTTCCTACTTTGATGTAACGACCAGTCTTGGGAGTCGGGATTAGGGAAGTGATTAGTGACAGATTAGCTGAGTTAATCGGTGGTTAGTTGGTTATTTTTGGACATTGGGCCTCTAACCTACCTCCCTCAAGCTCGAACAAAACCACCCGAAAACTCCTGTTTCGGTTCCCGGCCACCAGGGCTTCCTCCCATCACGGCTTCACAACCAGAAGGTTCCTAGGGATCTACTGAACCTAATAGCACTCACAGAACACTTCGACTCAGCCCCAAAAGCCACGACTCTACGTTTGAATCAAAACGGAAAAACAGAGCATCCAGGGGGAAATGAGAAATTACCTGCTCCCAGGCCGCCACCGTGAGCTCCGCCGTGCCTACTCGACTCCCCTCAGGTCTCTCGACACCACAACGGGTTCAATTCGACGGTTTGATCGCAACACAACAACACCACCACCTCTATTCTTCTCTGTTTTCCACAGAAACTCACACTCACACACACATAGGTTTCCTCACACACCTCGCACTCACAACTCACTCACCAGCTCTCACTTGTCTCTAGTCACTCACTCGATCACCAAAACACACAAACACACACTGAAATCGATCAATTCTCCTCTCTGCCCAGTCTCTGTTTCCCCCTCTCAAGCACGACTCACACACATACACACTGCCCGTTTAATTTTGCCCGTGCACTGCCTAGAACCCACTAGACCACTGCCAAGTGTCCAAATCCCATGGTCCCTAACTCAAAAATATCCAAGGAACACTGCACACTTGTCCTCATCCCCTTTGCACAAATCCCAAGGCACCAAAAGACCAAAATGCCCCGTGTGAGTCCAAATTACCATTTTGCCCTTCGCCGTTCTAGACCTGTATCTCACTTATCCTAAGTCCGATGAAAGCATGCCGCTTGTCGTTGTACTCAGGACGACGAGATCTACCTAACGGTCCTCGATCTACGTGTAAAAACCGTGTCGTGCGAAAAGTCAACTTTTTCCCTATTTTAACCAAATTATGGTAATGCCCTCAACCTTCCAAACATCACAACTTCCTCCTCGGATGTCGGAATCGGGCATGCCACCTGTCTACGGACTCGTGACGTTCCAAACTACGTCACAGTCATCGGTCAATGCCCAATTGACCGCCCGAACTAAAAGTCAACTTTTTGCCCAAACTATGGGCAAAATCGTCATTCGGGACAATCAGACAACGTCTCGTGTTAGTTCTAAGTGGTCGAAGGTTTAGGATTTTCGGTTAATTACGTTTAAGGTTCGGGAAAATTGGGGAAAATTAGGAGAAGCCTAGTTAAAGTGTTAGTGACCCGTTTTGGTGACTCTGGACAGGTTCGGGAAAGCCGAGGTTAGTGGAATGGTCGAAAATGGTGGAAATGCGCACGTATCGAGGCGACATCAGAATGGTCTGTGAGTGGACTTTGCTTTCTAACTCTTGATGCATGCATATATGTTTTAATATGTTTTCATACGTGATTCTATGATTTGCTTTATGATCTTGATGGTTTACGGTTTTACACGTTTTTCGAGTTATTTTACGGAATTTCACGTTTTACGAGATTTCAAACGATCTTGTGATTTGACGATAGTTTTAATGCTTTGATTTCGAGATTTGAAAGATGATTTGATTTCAAGGTTTTAAAATGGATTTTGGAAAAGTGATTTCGGGTTTGGAGCCTTGCTCTTGTGATTTCAGAAATGATGTTTTGGATTCGATTTTGAGGTTTGGAAAGGAAGTCTGGATTTGGGTTTGGGACAGTGGTTCCGGATGCCGGCTTACTGAATCATTGTTGCGAATTCGGAGATGGATTTTCTGTGGTTTTCACTGATTGAATGAAAAATGGTTTTGGGTTTAAAGACCCAGAAAAAGAGAAAACCCACTGGATCTGGTTTTGAGTTTAAATACTCGGATTGATTGACGGGGGGAGGGCCTTGGACTGATTGTTTTGAGTTTAAAGACTCGGTATATGTTTTGAGTTTAAAGACTCGGTGATAATGATACCTCCCGAGGCCCGTGATTATGTTTTGAGTTTAAAGACTCGGATATCCCGGGAAGGCCTGGTTATTGCGCATTGTGTTTTGAGTTTAAAGACTCGGGCGCACTTGAGATCCAGTTAACTTGTATGATTGATGTTTTTCACTGGTTTTCTGATGTTTTGGGCAATGGCCCGGATGAAGTGGATTTGACGAGTTTTGGGACTGAGTTCCCGGATTTGAGATTGAATTGTGATTTGAGGCTGAGGCCTGGATGATACAGGTTTTCAAATGATTTCGTGGATTGTTTTTTATTTGAGTGGTTTCATAACGTAAATTGATATGCATGCATTGGTTTTTGCATGGAGGGTAAAAATGAAATTGTTTTATTGAACTGTTTTCTAAATCATACTTTATTTTTGTCCACTCACAGTATTTTTCGTGTTTTCGATACCCTCCAGGTTGTTGCGGCACAGGCTGTTGATCGAGAGAGATGGAGACATCACACCCACGATCCACAGTAGATTCGGCACGCTCTGGGAACTTCGGTTGCTGTTAGGCGGTCGAATCGAGAATCTTTTATCCGACTTACGTGTCATATGGAGGTTGGACGTCAGTTTAGCCTTCGTGTCATGCGTAAGTTAGACGGGATCGGGATTTAGCCCTTAATCCTGGGGGATTATGGGTGGGTCCAGTCATTTGATCCTAGGAATCTAAATATGTAAACAAAACAATCTAAAACCTACAAAAATCCATCCACTCGATTTCCCCTCCACGGTTCAACTTCCCTAGATTTTCCCCAGGGGTTCCTCAACCCCTAACCACCACCAAAACCACCTTATTATTCCCCTAGCAACCTAATAATCCTTACCCAACCATCCAAAACCGTCCCTAATATCACAAATAAAAAATAAATGGAAATGGACCCAAACCGATACCTTGTCGGTTTTCTCCTCCACGGCGGTTCAGGCCGTCCTGCCAGCCTCCACCATCATCCTTCCTTCCTCTCTGTTTCCATCATGAGTCACTAGCCTTAGGTTGGACTTAGGAGGGTGGGGTTGTACAGAAATGGAAAATGGGTGAGATCGAGTTTTTGAGTTTGGTTGGGTTGGTTTGCACGACAAAGGGAGGGGGATGCATGTGTGCAATCATAATGAGAAATGGATGAGTGACATTTGTCACTCATCCATTGGGCCTTCCCAAAATATCTGGGCCCACTTGAATACAAAAGTTCTCGTTTCGTAAATCGCGCAATAGTGACCCGAAACTTCCGTGAACCATAACTTCTTCGTTAAACGTCCGAATTCGACGTGCCGCCTGTCAATGAATTCGTATCGACCCGATTTATGTATCGGTCCTTGGCCCTCGTCTATCGAACCTCCCGGTCAAAAAGTCAACATTTTGCCCACGTCTAGGGGCAAAACGGTCATTTTGCATCGTCTGTCCGAAAGTACCCCACTAATCATCGATTAACCTTACTAACCCTTGATTAGTCACTAATCTAATCTCAAAATTCGGGACGGGTCGTTACAATAGAAGCCATTTTCGAGTCTGATATGAGAATATATTTAGTCTGATAGTGTCTCAATAGTTCAGTAGTCATATTGTCCTTATAGTCTGTTCAGTGTATGTTTTCTTCTGGATTTTTATCAGAGGATGCTACTTCCTGTCTTCATAGTCCAGTATTGCCCTCATAGTCTGTTAAGTGATATTTGTATGTTTTCTTCTAAATTTTTGTCAGAGGATACTACTTGTTGTCCTCATAGTCTATTAAGTGATATTTGTATGTTTTCTCACACAACACTAAGTTTTCCAATAACAATACCAAGTAATTGAAGTATATGAATGAAGGAAAATGATGATTGATATTAATGGCAATTAACTTAACGAAACATATACACATATTAAAACGAGTAAAAATAGGCACCTAATTTACAAGTAGGTTGCAGAACCTAATGGTGCCAACAAAAAACATGTAAGGAAATGCATTTTGCTAACATTCTTGAAACACTACTATTCGACATCTTCACAACTTGATTTTTTTTTTGCCGCCAGAACATGATTGTTATATTCTCGATTTGATGAGAGCTCGACTTCACACATTTCATCTGAATTAATAGGGTCACATTACCTTTTTGAATCCACAATAAAGAGATAGTTATGACATTTCTCAAACCCTTCTAATCTTGAAGCAAACATCTCATCATGAAACTCATCACTTTTATCGAAATCCTTATCCTCTGATCTTTTTTTTTTTAATTTTAGCCTCAACCTCTTTCTTCAGTGCTTCCAACTTGGCAAATCTCCACTCATCCATGAATGTACTAAATATGGTTGAAAGCTACCAATATACTGTCATGTCATAATGAGGGCATAAACACATCAGTTTCCCAAATAAAAGAAACTGAAACTGCCTAGAATATGAGAACACTATCAGACTATGATAACACTATTATACTATGATCGAGGACACTATCATACTACGGGGACACTATCACTATGATGACAGTATCAAACTATTGAGACACTATCATACTAGATCTATTCTCATATTAGATCTGTAGATTTGAAAATGACTTCTATGGCCTTCAACCCAACATCATCTTCCCAACCTCAGACCTGTAAATTCATCTTTCTCACTCTCCAATTGTTTATTTGCTTTAATTTTTGGATTCTCCAACACATATTTAAACAAATTCACCAAACACAAAACACTCAAAATAATGATTAGAACAAGAATTAGAGACATAGAAAAATGAGGGGTGAACTGACTGGTTTGAATTTGTGGATGTGGCTGATGATGAACAAGAGCGATGAGAAGATGAGAGGGATGAGAAGATGAGAGCGATGAGAAGATGAGAGCGATGTAGGAGAAGAAGCCGCCGAGTCGTAATTATGGAGGGTGGATTTCGTTCTCGGTGGGTAATTGGATAGTTGTGATGAAGAAGAAGTAATGGAGGAGAAGAAGACAATCACGATTTAGGGTTTAGGGTTTCTTTTTGGTAGAGTGTTCAAATGAGTAAGTTATTAACTATCATGTTACTATAACACTTATGTAGTATGTAGTTTTGTAAAAATATTTTGAAGACCCTTATTTTTGAATAAATTTTTATCAAACCACCTATTTCCATCAATTTCCCTAATTCTTACCCATATCATATAGTGAAATACCACATGAATCAAAATCTGCAAAATAACTCATGTTTGCTAAGTGAATTTAGTGTTTTTCAATGAAAAACTAATAGTATATTTAATTCAGAATGTAGTTTTAATTTTGACCATATGAGAGCAGATATATATCTATATATATATATATAATATGTTTTCTGTGTCTTTGTGTTTATTATATTCTATCTTATCGTAACACATTCTAGTATGCGATATTTGAGAATCACTATAAGGAAGATCATTGAACTATAATGGGTCTATTGATTAATTATTATGTATTGTAAATTACTGTTTTACATTTTGACAAGTTGCTGAATGCTGTATGGGGTACAAACAGCAGAGCCACTGAAGCAACCTGTTGCTATAACTGAACCTGCAGATTCAGTAAGATGATAAGCATCCCAGAAGAAGTGATTATTTGGCTCAAAGCATGGTGTAAGCAATGGAATGCACCCTGAAGTCCCATTTCCCCAAGTAATGCAGCATGGATTCCTTCCATCTATTAGCCCTGCTCCATCCAAAATATCCATCATTAAAAATCATTGAATCACTTAAAATAAACGAAAAATACTTGCATCCATTTTTGTTAAGATGAATATGCTCTTAATTGATCTCTTAAATCATCATGTAAAATTATCTGTACAAAATATTAATTAACGAGAGAATAATCGTTAGTTATTATTATATGTATCAAAATAATTAACAACCTTATTAGTGATCAAGCAGTCATTTTTTTAAATACGTATCTCTATTTTATTAGTTGGTTTGTTTTCAAGAGACGATTTGTGTTCATACCATGACTGACCAAGGGCACAACCAATCTATCGGAAGTCTCAGAAGACGATTTGGATCAAATCCCAACTTACTATCAAGGTCTATCACAAAGCCCATCACAAAGCCTTTACCAAGGTCTAAACCTAGGCCTTATAAAATGAGAACAAACCCTCCATTTCAAAGAGAGCCACTATGAGCCGCCCATTTATATATATCTACTTCCTCTCATTCTCTTTTTAAAGCTAGCCTCTGTATGCCCAAAACTCTATCTATTAATAAGAATTGGCTAATCTCGTGAGTATAGTCTGATTTGAGTGAACTATGTATATATTTATATTGCTGTATGCGTCATCTACACATATCCGTTGACATATTTTATTTTATTTTAAAAATTTATACATAATATATTTTAAGAAATCAATGGTTTCAATTATCCCACGTCCATAATCAATAAGTAGGAAAGTTAATTACTAGGCTTAAGTTGTGAAGCTTACCATATTTATCAGGACTTGTAATTGCATCATATCCAATCCAATTAGCTCGCCCAAGAACGAAGAATGAACCCCGCAAAGTGTTTGTTAAATTCGTAAGCGTTGCACGAAGCTTGTCATTATAAATTGTGGCCAGCTCATTTGTGTCCTCAACACAATTTCCACTGTGATTATGTGTCTTTGCAATTGAAGGGATGCATCCAAGTGGGCCAATTTCAAACAACACCATTTTCCTCCCTCCTAAGTTATATATCCTCTGCATATTGATCAATTATAGAAACCACACATTGTTAATTATGTGAGATTAGTTTGTTCGGGAACAATCACATTAATATGTTTTTTTTTTCAAGTTTTTTTTTTCTCAAACATAGTAAAATATAATAAAAATGGGTCATAAACTATTCATTCAAAGATTCAATTAGGGTTTGGAAATTTTGCTTCGAATAATGAGTAATTGCTTGTGACCGTTATATTTTGATTATTTTGATAAAAATAATCTCATGACGACATCTGACTCACACATGATTATTTGTGATGAAAACTTGACATGATTGATCATATGTGGTTATCTGTCATAAAACGAAAGTACTGTAAACTAATTTATACATATTAATGTCAAACACAATCACAATATATAATTAGAAGATAACATATAAAACAATAGTTAATTAGAGATTGAGGATAAAACATGTTCTTGACATCATGACATTTAAAGATTGACAATATTAATCTTCTCCTTTCTTTCAGATTAAAATGCCTTCGCTTTGGGATAGGTTTAAGCACTAGTATATGACATATTATCTGTGAGAGCAGAGACCAATATTTATATACACCCAAATTCCTATTTTATACCTATCACATAACAAGTAAGAATTCTAGAAGACTTTTAATAAGGTACCAAGTAGATTTAAGTTCCACAAATAGCTTAAACCTTATTCAATAGGGATTCCCAAATAGATTTTTAATTCATAATGGACTCTATTAGTTTTAAGTCCCGTTACTTACCTCATAAGTTATCAACTTATACTCAATATTCTAACATTCTCTCACATGAGTATAAGAGGCAAATCAGCAAGTTCAAACATGAATTAGAAAATAAAAGTGATCACTTAGTCCCCAAAAGTTTAAGAACTAAATCTAACACAGCAGTCACTACTGCTCTTGAATCATAGGACTATAAGACTGCCGATATAACTTCTGTATCATTGCCTTAAAATCACTGTGACATCAGAACAACAACACAAGTCTGTAGCTTCTGATTTTTAAACAGAAAACCAGTGAGTGTTACGGTCAAAACACTCCCACATTTTGGTCACATCAACAGGATAAATATGAACTCCAACAACAGTTCTACTTAGACAAAATGTAGAATTCCACAATGAGAACAAACCATATCATAAATCAAAACAACAACAAAAGTCTCAAACCGTACAATAACTACATCACAAAAGGTTTTGAGCAAGATGCATAGTTTTTGAATTTTAATGCATTCAACTTTACTCACAAACTCAACATTGCAGTTTAATTCAAAAGGAATATTAAGTTCTAATAACTATAAAATAAATGAGAATTCACAACTAGAAACAAATGACTGAGTACATAAGGTGATCAACATCACAAGTTTTTAAGGGATCACAAGTACACAAGGTGATCAAATTTCACAAGTACACAAGGTGATCAAATTTCAAAAGTTTTCAAAAGGATCACATATACACAAGGTGATCAAACTTCACAAAACGTATCGTCTAACAGAAAGGTATCCCATCAATAATTTGAACAACAATCAACCATCACTACAAACAAAATGAATTGGCAGAAACAATAGTTGCCAAAACAGTTAAATTCAATTGATGGATTATAGTTTGTTCAAAAGTATCAATCACAATAGGATACGAAAAGATGGAAACAATATTGAGATAACAAGGGCAAAATGAAAAAAAAGAACAAGGTTAAAAATGAACCTCAGTTATCAAGCCAAATAGATCACTAGCACAATAGGTGATTTTCGACACAAGTGCTGCACAAAAGTGGCATATCTTAGCAAGGTTTGCAAAACAAATAGAAATTTCAGCCCACAGGGAATCAAGACAAACAATATAATAGTTCAATTAAACTTTTAATGAACCAAACAAATTGTTCATCGCAACAAAATCTGAGAAATAGTTTTTGTTAGCAAATCTAAAAGCAAAACAAAAGAAACAAAATGAATTACTCCCACAAATCAAAATCTGGGGCCAGACCAAACTTCAATATATACGATAAGTCACTCATCATATCACAACAGATAATGGATAGCAAAATTTGAACTGCTGAAAGAATTATCAAGACATCATGCCTGTTAAAACGTAATAATAGTAAGTCCATCATGTAAAACAATAAAACATGAGCTTGAACTTTATATCCAACAAAACCGAGAAATTAGTTGAATAATAGGGAACAGCATAACCAAAATTCAGCCAACCGTACATATATTCAAAAATTCTAATATGAACAATAAGAATCATAAGAAAGTTTCATCATGAAAACATCAGCATGATCAAAACTTGAATCTCATCCATAGGGCAAAACTTTAGTTGATTCATAAGAAACAACAGAATTAAAAGCTAACTGTTTATTCAACTGAGTTTTTGACCATTCGAATCAAGCTTAAAGGAATTTGGACAAAATAGAAAACAACAACTAAATTAACTGCAAAAATAAGCAATTTAAATTGTCTTCAATCAAAGGTGACCTTTTATTTTGTTCTATTGACAATCCTATTATTTGAATCGAGGTAAATAGCCATAAACAACAATTGCTATTAATTATCCAAATCAACAAATAGAGACGTCTATTAAGCAAGGTAAAAACAAACATAAGGGAACATAGTAAAGAACAAAGTACCTATACTTCCACTTATGAATCAATTAAAATATTCCAATTGTCTCATCCTTTGCATATGGATATATTCACATAAAATGGACTTAATAACTGTGAGTTTGAAATGCAGAAATGGGTTATATATAAAGTTGAAATTAAAACTGTTTTAAGTGAAAACATTTGATCTTCCCCCAATTTCAACTTTATTTGACAGCGATTTTCCAATAAATTTGTACAAAAACATTAGTTAAAAGCTCAAATTTGAAAGGACTACAAAAGGACAACTATAATTTCACAAACTGGCAACATTTGAATTCAATCAAAAATTAAAATTTCTGCATTCCACTTAATCAAATATGAATTATGATTTAAGAACCCAAATTAACCAAAAAGATGCATGAGCCCAAATTGAAAACAGATTGGATACGCCCAAATTGAACACAAGATTCATAAAATTGTTGTTCTTTATGTCAATATAGAACTACCCTGCCAATGAAAATAATTACGACGAGAATTATTTTACTTTACAAAGAAACGAACTTGAATTGATATAAGATCTCCAAAGCACAGTAGATTCACAAAAATTATCACCAAACTTTTGAAATCAGTGAAAAGGACTAGATGATTTCAAAATTTAACCAAAAGGAGTCCAATTTTTAATAACATTTATCAAATTAATAAACTTTATCTAAAGATTAGTAATTTATCATAGCATAAAGAATAAAATTGGACTACAAGCATCAAGGTAGTTTATCAATCTCAATCAACTTCAATGAAATTGATACACTCATCAAGCACAAAAGGATGAGTCAGAATCACTAATTAAAAACTCAAGTAATCAGTTATATTTCCAAGAGTTCCCAATTTAACCAATATAATTGTGATGCTTTTTCTTATTTGTGCAAAAGATAGTATCGATACTTATTAAAATAACATCTCTTGACAATTGCAAGTAGACAGTTACAAGTTTTAAGCTTCATGCTTGAGTTTAGTAATATTTCCAAAATATTACTCAGATTTACTCAAATAAACAAGCAAGCATCAACAAATCAATTGCAGATAACTAGAAAAAGATAAGACTTTTAGAGAAGGCAAAATGGATCAATATTATTCAATTAACAAGAGTTGTCAACAATACGATTTCAATTTCACAATTGAATTGAGCTACGAAAAGTTCATGTAAACAAGGCTGAATCAGAAATTTTATAGGTTGTAATCAAATCAATTCATGTGCGTAAAGCCATCAATCCCACAATAACAAAATCAATAAAGTCATACAACCATCATACAGTGCTCTGGGCAAAATAAGACTTGTAGGTTGGAGTCTGGAATCACTCAAATGAGTTTATGAATCAAATCAACTCAAATATTACCAAAACATAATGCTTAAAGAGTTAATAACAAAAATTTGTTGAATTAATTTTAAGGCAAAAAGCCATAAACTTCAAAGTTGACAATACGTTTGTAAATAGATTGATCAAGAAAAAGACCATTAAGCAGATTCATTTGAAGCTTTATCTTACCAAGGATCCCAATTAACAAAAACAGAAAAATGGTACAATATTTTGTTAATGGAGTACATAATGGAATAGCTTTAATGAATGAAATCTATTCATAGACAATAGATTAGTGCACAAAGACATTAAGTCATTCTCACAATGAATTATTAGTATTTATGTGGAAAATTCTAACAAAATCCAAATCACACTCCAGACTAAATTTACAAGTTTTTAGCTGTAAAGAATTTGCAGCGATACACAAACCAATCCATTATCAAATTAATGGATTCAACTAGAAGATCCACTAATTCCATAATTCAATAATCAACCATTAATTATTTAAGAATCAATAATTTCCAAATGGGATCAGAAAATCCATAAACAATTTCTCATGAGTTAAGATCATAAATTCAAGAGGGAGAATCAGTTCACACAACTATAAGTGGAAAAATACAAAATACTACACCAACAAAAACCAGTTTCATTAGTTTTCAAAAGCTCTAATCAAACGAAGTCTGTGAAAACTAGATATTTTTACATAGAGTCAATCACATACCAAAGACCATGTAAAACTCACAATTTAAGCTCCTAACTTCTGATCCAATATTCAGAATTTAATTATGAACCTTTGTTACCCAAAATAGCAATCAGCATACAATAACTACAAGATTGGTCAAAATGCACATCACATATAATTATGCATTGCTCATCAATCATAATGGTTCAATATCATTTGGCAACATCAATCATAGCAATCGAGTACAAAATTAACAGAACCCATAGCTGTTAAATAACCATTTAATCTCCAAGATCAATAATCATAGCAATCATAGAAATTCAAAACAATACCATAATAGTCTGCAGTAAGAAGGCAACATGGAAGTTTACAACAATAATATATAAATGATGTAATGTAACGACCCGTCCCGGATTTCGGGATTAGATTAGTGATAAATGACTGATTAGTGAGATTAATCGATGATTAGTTGGGTAATTTCGGGCGAACGGTGCGAAATGAAGGTTTTACCCTTAGCATGGGCAAACTGTTGACTTTTGATTCGGGCGGCCAAATGGACTTTGGCCGAGGACTATGACGTAGTTCGGGATGTCACGAGTTCAATGACAAGCGGCACGCTGTCATCGGACTTCAGACAGCTCAGACTTTGGTCTAAAAATGCGAGGGGCAAAATGGTAATTTGTGCACCAAGGGCAAAATGGTCTTTTGGCTGATGTTGACTGGTGATCAATAGGATGGGACATCTGTCCCTGGTTGGTTGGTTCCAGCCTCTGGTTGGTTCCAGCCTATTCTCAAAAGTGATCGATTAAAAATAGGGTTGGATTCTATGGTAGTCGTGTTAGTCATTTTGGTTTCTGTGTTTAGTCGAGTGAAAGAGTAGAGTTTCGTGTATGTGTGACTGAGTGAAAACTACAGTGAGTCGTGGTGTGTGAGAGAAAGGAAACAAAGAGACAGAGAAAAGGAAAGAAGAAGTGAGTCAAAGAACCGTGAACAACCGTGAAATTCAAAACGTCCAAATCATTGTGAACCTGTCTGTTGGTGGTGATCACTGAGTAAAAGGAGACCAGTACGACGTGAGGATTGCAGTGGAGACCACGACGGAGGGCTAGAGGGAAGGTAAGCCATATCTGATACCCTGTTTTCGTTGTTTTGTATAGAGCTAGGACCTTGAGTTTTGTGGGTTAGTGAATGACTGGGTTGCTCATTAGAGCTTCTGAAGGTTGAGATGAGGCCTAGAAACGTGGAACCGTGGCCAGAGAACGTTGTGGTGGCCGGGAATAGAGAAGGGCAGTTTCTGGGTTTTCCTTCGAATTTGGGAGGTAAGAAACATGCTGTTTTAAATGGTTTTCAGCTGTTTTGGGCTGTGAACCAGATGATACAGATTTGATGGTTTTGGGCTAAGACCTGAGATTTGAGAAAAGGAAATGATTTCGGTTTTTATAAACGGTTTTTATTATCTCGGAAATGAAATGGTTTTCGAATGCATGCATTGGTTTTACGTGGAGGGTATACATGTCTTTTCTTATAAATATTTTTCTGAACTTATTATTTATTTTTGTCCACTCACAGTCTATTGGTTTTTCGATACCCTCCAGGTTGATGCGGTGTGGGCTGTTGTTAGTGAGACAGAGACATCACACACGCGATCCACAGTGATGTTGCGAACTCTGATTAACTCAAGTTGGTTTTTGGTACGTTCCACGGGGGTTAGACATGTGTTTAGCCTTCGTGTCGCACGTGGGTTAGACGGGAGCATGATTTATCCCTGAATCCCGGGGGATTGGGGGTGGGTCGTGTCATGTAACCAAAACAGAGTAAATCTCCTTTAGTCGTTTGTAGTCAATGTTTCAATTCTCATAGTTGTCAAACATCCCGATTTAGCAATAGACAGAATTTGACAATAACTTTTTTTTTTTCAATAGGTACTATTGTACTTTTAAATTATTCTATTAGTGTGAGACAAACGATGACTCATGTGGGTGCCATTGTCATCTCACAGTGACTGACCTTGGGGTTAGGAACCATTTAGAGACAACCATATGTGTCATGTGTGTGATCGCCCTCGACGACACCTAATCATGCAATCACCCTCAAGGCAAATCTTTTCCTTATTCTTTGTGGAGAACAAGAAACATAACAGGATTCAGCCATTCAGTATTTAATCTTTGGTTAAAACACGATTGGACACCACTGTGGTGGCAACCAATCAGTCCTAACATATGAAGTATGTCAATTTTCAAGAAATATTGACATGAATCATCAACTATCTTTAAGGATGAGTCAATACGTTTCCAAATTGTGAACAAAAGCAGTTGGAATACAGGATGTGAAACACAGGACCAAAAGTTTTGTTTCAAACATTAACCAGCAATCAATAGTGTGAATTCATAAATTCAAGATCATACATCAAAAGTATCTCGGATAGGTAACTCACCCCAAAGGAATCACAATAGATATTATGTATGCATAGCAACAAGGATTTCATGAATCAACAAAAAACCCACAATGATTGGTTCGAAATTTGAGAAGAAAACCATCACTAACCTCGTGTGATTGGGTTGTGGCGAAGGAAACCCATATGAGAGAAAATTCATCAAACAAAATATAGGTTTCATTTTTAAAAAAAAAAAAATTTTGGAGAAATTTTGGGATTTTAATCAAGGAGGCGAGGTTTGTGCAACAACATGGTGAATTGTAGAGGAGAAAAGAAAAGTTTATCAAGCGGGTGTCTTGTTCTTGGGAGAAATCGCGAAAGGAAGAAGACCAATTTAACCATTTAATGTTGAACAATAACAAAAGAAAACGACAATTTAACTTTGATCAATAATAAAGGAAAACGATATGTCGTATTCTTTCAGGGAGAACAAAAGCCCTGGTCAGCAGAGCACAACCGAAAGTTCTGAATGTTTTTTTTTTTGGAAACTTTCCAGGTTACAAAA
This sequence comes from Prinsepia uniflora, assembly GCA_032719365.1. Taxonomy (NCBI): domain Eukaryota; kingdom Viridiplantae; phylum Streptophyta; class Magnoliopsida; order Rosales; family Rosaceae; genus Prinsepia; species Prinsepia uniflora. The sequence continues at coordinate 58,742,411 of CM064875.1, forward strand.
CAATCACACAATATTATCAACGATTATATAATTAAGGTGGACTGAAGAGCATGTTTGTAGCTCTGATACCACATGTAAATTAATTCATACATACTAATGTCAAACATATTTCTCAGATCACAACATATAATCAGAAGATAACACATAAAACAATAATTAATTAGAGATTGAGGATAAAACCTGTTCTTGACATCATGGCATTTAAAGATTGACAATATTAATCTTCTCCTCTCTTTCAGATCAAAAGGCCTTTGCTTTGGGATAGGTTTAAGCACTAGTATATGACATATTATCTGTGAGAGCAGATGTCAATATTCATATGCACCTAGATTCTTATTTTATACCTATCACATAACAAGTAGGAATCCTAAATGACTTTCAATAAGGTACCAAGTAGATTTAAGTTCCACAAATAGTTTAAACCTTATTCAATAGGGATTCCCAGATCGATTCTTAATTCATAGTGGACTCTATTAGTTTTAAGTCGCGTTACTTGCCTCACAAGTTATCAATTTATACTCAATATTCCAACAAATACGTAGTTGGCACCAATTTGTTTTTTAATATTTAAAATTTTTAATGTTACATTTTAGGACCTAGACTTTCATTTTGTGTTAATTACCATCTATATATTGTGTCACGTTATTCATCCAAATTAAAACTGTCGCATGATGTTGATGTCAAGGTTATTTTTTTTTTTGTTTCTCAAATCAAGTGAAACATAGTAAAAACGGGTAATAAGTTATTCATTCGGAAGTTCTATTAGGGTTTAGAAATTTACTTTGAATGAGTATTTGACTATATTTTTCTTTCTTTTGACTAAAATAACCTCAACATGACGCCATTTGACTGATCACATGCAATCATTTTGTGATGAAACCGGCCTATGAGAAGATTGATCGTATGTGATTAATTATCTATCATAAAACTAGGGCCTGCCTATAGGCGATCAAATGTCACAAGAAGTAAAGTTTAGGTGTTGATGCTAATTAATTTTTTTTTTCTTCTGAATATCATTGAAATAGAAGAATGAGAAGATGAGATCAGAAGTTGCAGGTACCTCCAAATGGTGAGACAGAGCATCCATCAAGAGCTGAGCAAATTGTGGAGGAGAGTAGCGTTTGCTTGTGTCGAATATTGCGGGCTGAAGGTAGTTGGTGATGAAATCATTGCTTCCAATGGAAAACAAAAATATGGATTTGGACAAGTATTGCAGAAGATCGTTAGGGTTCTTGAATAGTCTTGGCAAGTCTGAGTTCACGGTTCTTTGGAACAAATCAATCTGGTCTTTTAGATTCAAGCATTTTCCCTGTAAAAGAAGATAGATATAAACACAAGTCGGGTATTATATACGTATTTATTTATAGACCAAACTTTGTAATTACCATATAAATTAAAAAAGTACACCAAATAATACACATGCATCAAGTAAAACAAAAATAATAATACACATGCATACTTTTCGATAATTATATATATGGAATTGAAAACACTCTGTTTTTACTTGCTGCATTTCAAAAAAGATAAAAATTAAAAATAGAATGCATCAAGTAAAAAATAGAGTGTGAAAATCAGCTCCCTAATTATATATGTGTTCAGAATATTATTAACTAAACTAGATAACTCATAAGAATGGAACTTTGCTTGCTTGCCAAGCATGCATGTTAGCTTGATTTGTTTGTTAATGAACACTCAATTAAATTGATGAACTTGAGATCATGTCTTACCATTTTGGACATCGCATCTTACCATTTCTTACCATTTTAGACATCTCATCTTGCCATTTTGTTTCATTGCCGTAATTGGTGATTTCTATTTGTATTTTTATTTTTAACGTGTAATATTTATGCCGGCTCAACCTAGGCGTGACATCTTCTTTTTTTCTTTCCTAAAATCTCCTTTGCAACGACTATATATGTTTATCCACCAAAAAAAAAGGATTCTAATTTATTTGTTCTCACCATTTCTTCATCAAATTAATGAACTTGAGTTGTGATCATACAACTTTTGATAAATAATCTGCATGAACATATATATATATATATATATATATATATATATGCGTCTTACGTATTGGCTTCCAGTTTCCGGGAGAATGCCACAAGAACCAGATGCATAATTCAGGCCTTGAAGAGCTGCATTCGATCCACGAATACTCATGTAGGGTGGAGGATAAGGCAGCTCAAGAAATTCAGCTAAATAAAAAATGCAACAAATAATAAATTAATTGCACAAATTTAATTAGTCTCAATAATAATAATGAACATTTGCCAAAAGATAAAAAAAAAATAATGAACAGAAAGTAAATAAAATTTTTGTATCTAGGATTTAGCAAATTTACCTATGAAATCTGCTATGGTTCTGCCATTGGTAAATCTTCCAGTGACTCCCTTGGCAAAATTCACCCCATAGGGCAAGTAATCTGCCTTACAAATCGTCGGTAAAAAATTATTGTTACCGCTGTCAAACAGTGAATCCCCAAACACGTACAATGCGGGTGCAAGAGGCAGACTGTGAATCCGCAGGGAGTGAAGATGCAACAAAATTATGAGCACAAAAACAAGTGACGTCATTGGTGATAAATTTTCGTGGGGAGGGAAAACTAATTAAGGTGGTGTTCGTTTTGATGGAAAAAAAGCTTCATCATTTATGTTGATTTGTGGGGAGGGAAAAATGGTGAAGGGTTCTTCTTCTTCACGTGGAAGATCAATTGGTGTGAGCTTTTGACGAGGTTTTGGTGACGTGTAAATATGTAACGGTAACTGATATGGGATAGTTGGTAACTCTTTTCAGAAAGTGGTGTAAATTAGTGAACATTTGTTTTAAACTTTTTTCATGGCGGTGAAAGTTACTTTGCTATGAATTCTGGGGTTCGACTTCATATCTCATGTGATCACAAACGTGGATTACATTTCAACTAGTTAATTTGATTATCGTATCGAACAATCTAATGTGTCTGTATATATATATATATATAGTAATCTACTTTTGTTGTATTAAAAAAAAAGTTCTTTTTAATTATCCATAAGCAATATTCACCCACCTAAAAAGCTCCAACTTTACTATTTGAACAGTACTCTTGTCATTTAGAACAGAAAAATACCAAATTTTAAGTAATTAAGACGAACTTGCATCTTTGTGCTGTTCCACAATTTATGAGTTTGAAGTCACTTAATTAAGATTAAATCGAGATTTAATTAGAAAGTGATATTGGTGATTTCTTGCACCAATTTTTCTAAAATTGACCTGATAAATGTAAGCTAACACGTGTAGGGTAGATCCACGTCATTGAATCAGGTTGTTAGTAAGTTAGTTATACAGCTGTACAAATGATGAGCTGTTAAAATCTGTTAGTAGACTGTTAGTAGGGTTGTTATGGACTGTTACTCACAAGACTCGTGAGATATATATGTGCAGTGTGTGTAACAGTGATTGTGTGAATGAGAATGAGATTTCTCTCTTCCCTTTAGTTTTCTTCTCTCCCGACTCTCTGAAACTTACCTTCTCCTCATCTACCTTCTCTCATAATCGAAAACCTTGATGGTATCAGAGCAGTAATGGCTCACTGCTACAGATCATGTGCTCGATCAAATCGCACTGCTGCGTAATTGTGTTTTTGTGAACAAGTGCTCCTCTTCATCTCTCGTTACTGTTTCTGCTCTTCCTCTGATTCACTCCTCAAATTTCTTCCTGTCAATCTTAGTCTCTAATCATTACTCTTGGTTATTCAGTTGATCGTTGAGCTTGAGAAATTCGAGAAATCATCCTCCAAGATAAGTAGCTCTTTCCTTACTCAGTCCTGATTTCTGAAATTCAACAAAAAAAAGGGAACATACACTATGCTAGCAATTATGGAGATTCTCAAGAATGTTACTGACTTCATGTCAATGAAGCTTGATGAGACTAATTATGTCTCTTGGAGTGCTAAGATCCAGCGTCTGCTGAAAGGTTATCATCTGTTTGATCACCTAGATGGCACCAGTCCATGTCCTTTAAATACAGACTCATCTTTCAAGTTCTGGATGGATGTAGATGTTGCACTCTTGAATGTCATCATTGCTACGATTTCAGAAGATGCATTCACTGAGATCATGAATTGCGACACCTCACGAGAAGCCTGGCTTACACTGCAGGAAAGGTTCTCATCATTGTCAGAGGCCAATCTTATGCAGCTGAAGACTAACCTCCAAACAATCCAGAAAAGATCAGATTCCATTGAAGTCTTCTTCAGAAAAATACGATCTGCAAGACAAAGGTTAGCCAGTGCTGGTGTACCTGTTTCAGACAAAGATGTTATTCTCATTGCCCTCAATGGATTAACTTGTGAATATCATCCCTTTAAATCGTACATTCGTGCAAGACCCGTACCTGTTACTCTTCCTGATCTCTCCAAAGTAGCAACTCAAACTGCCTCACATAACTCACTGCTTACAGCAATGACTGCTGCCAAGGAGGGAGCTTCAGGAAAAGAATATGATCATGCACCTCCATCACACTCTCATTGGCAAGGTAGGACCAACAATAATCATTGGAACACTAACTACTGGCCAAATAACAGAGGTCGAGGCAGGAACAATGGACGGGGTCGATGGAGCTGGAACAACAACTGGAATGGAAACTGGAACAGCAACTGGAACAACTATGGGACTGGAAACTGGAACAACAGTAGAGGAAATCGTGGAGGTTACAACAATGACTGGAGCAATGGTCGTGGTGGCCGTGGAGGTTATAGCAATGAAGGCCATGAAGGCTACAACAATAGAAGCTACAACCCTGGACCTCATGGCTATAACAAAAAGACCCTGGAATGCTCACTAGGCAGTACCACTAACTCTTACTCTCCACAAGGTTTAGCAGGACAAGTTCTTATGTCCACACCAAGTTCAGGGATCCTAGGTCCTTCACCACACTATATGCAGGCCTCAACTTTACCAGTTTGTCAACTGTGCAAAGTCTCAGGTCATGAGGCACAAGACTGCTCCCAGAGAAGTAACTTCAGACTGCCTGCTCACACTGAATCACACCTTCAGGCTTATACTGCTACAGCACCACCACAGGCCTTCTCAGCTAACTCTGCATACGAATTCAGTGACCCTAACTTCTGGCTTGCTGATTCAGGTGCCACCAATCACATGGTCTCAGATGATGGTCAACTTTGACAGGTTCAAGCATGTGCTTCAAAACCAAGTATATCAGTAGGAAATGGCTCTATCCTCTCTATTTCTAATGTAGGTTCCTTGACATTGCCACTAGATGAGCATATCTTTAAACTGAAGGAAGTATATCACGTTCCTAGACTTGTGCATAATCTGCTTTCTGTTCAAAAGTTCTGCTTGAACAACAACTGCCAAATGTTGTTTGATGCCAAGTGCCTTCGCATTCAGGATCACTTGGGGAGAACTCTGCACAAACTTCCTAGCATTGATGGCCTGTATCCACTTCCTAAGGCCATCACCTCTACCTATGTCGTGACAGGACCCGTCCCAATCCCCCCAGGATTAACGCGGGATGACCCTGCTTCCGTTTGACACGAAGTGTTAGACAAGGGAAATTTCCAACCTTTGCCCTCTCGGGCTATCAGAGTACGTCAGGATCCAGATGAGGTATGTGATATCTCGGTCTCTGCTATAGTCCACATCCACTGTCAACCTGAAGGGCAGTCAAAACATTAAAAGCTGTGAGTGGACAAAACAAGGAGTTTATAAAAACATTTCATAAGAACATTTGTATCCTTCACTAAAAAGCATGCATGCATTCGAAAACCATTTAATAAAAAAGAACCATATGTGGGAATTAAGTCCAAAACCATAACCGAAGGAACTATAAAGAACCAACCATATGGGTCACTGCCCAAATCCATAAAGATACCGACCATACGGGCCACTGCCCAATTACATACGAGACTCATCCCAAAACCTGTACACATCACATATCATATATCGTATATCACATATCATATATCATACATACATATAATTCACACAACCAATCTTGACACGGTTTCCAAAGCTACGCGCGTGCTACCCGGGGTCTCAAATCCAAGTCTCTTAGAGTCCAAGGTCAATGTCCGTAGACCAGTGACCCGCCCTGAGGTTATGTTATAAGCCTTCCTGAGAGTAAGGAACCCAACGGGGGTGACTCCACTCAGTCACTGCTCCGTGACTACTCCGGGGTCCACCCAGGCCAACGACCCTTCTCGGAGGAGATAATACAAGTAAAGGAAGGTATATGAACATATATATATATATAACATAAACATTCGTGCCATTCATATACATATAAAAAACATCTTTAGAACCTTTCAAAGGATTCATGCCCGGTTCCCATAAACCGTCATGTATAATAGAATCCTTTTTAGGGTTCATGCCTGGTCTCCATAGACCGTCATGAACCTGGAAATCCATTTAGGGTCCCCGACCCGAAATCATCAATGTAAAGTAACTGGGTCTCGTGCCTGAACATATGACTCAACTGGGCATCGTGCCCGATATCTCAGGGTCAGTCATGACTCCGATCGTAGTGATGCATGCAACCATCCATTCAGGACCGCCCTCAATCCTGGTATGTCGCCATGAACGAATCAACCGACGCGACCACCACTAGATTATGGTGCACTCATCACCGATCGATATCGTGAACCGTCAGTACTCCGAAGTCGAGCCTCCCTCGGTTGCCCGACAACGAATCGTGCATCGTGACCTCTCCGGAAGAAACATATCCTAGTCTGGAGGCGAGCGTCGTATCGTCGGTCGCCATGCACATAGCACTCACCGCGACCACGATTCAGACCCGTAGGTCTAAATAGAGCCACATGCCCGAGACAAAACCAAATGGGCCTCATGCCCTAGTTTATCCTTTGGAAATCCAAAACCATTTCATTTAAACCAACAAAGAAAGTACAAACCCGTATTGGCACCGTATAAGGCCGAAACCTCGAAATATGTGCCAATACGTAACCACACTCAAATGCACTCATGGCATCACCAAACAAGTATTAAATCATATAATAAACCTTTATGCATGCGCCAATTTAGAATACAAGGTTCACTCACAGACCGTCTGAGTTGTCGCCTCAATACGCGTGTCATATGGCTCTCCCGAGTCAATCGTCGTCACCGAGACTCTCAAACCTGTCCAAATCACTTTAGAGGGTTACTAACTACTTAAATAACCCCTCACTAAAGCCCCGTAATTTTCTGGAATTTTTAACTATTTTTAATCCCGATCTTAAACCTTCGGACACCCCGAAACCTATCGAAACGATGTCCGATCGACACGAAACCAGTCCCAAAATGTTCGTTACATCGAATAGATGATTTCACATGTTGAATACATTCCCAAAAAGTCCCTCATGCGCCCCCACGCGCCCAGGGTAGCCTCTGCGTGTGAGCCCACACGCCGGGTACTGTATCATTGTTTTCAAGCTCTGGCCGGTTCGAACCGGCCGGTTTGGTCCACCCTCTGCAACTGGACCGGCGTGACCGGTCCAATGGTTTTCCTCCCCTATTTTCCGTCCAATCTTCTCCTTTTCAATCCCATTCTTTCTATTCCAACATTTCCTATCATTTCTAATTATTAAACCAAGCAAAACCATATAAAACCCATGGTTCGATTTGAATCCATGGTCCAAGTTTTTCCATTTCTTCCCAGGGTGGCTCAGCCGTTTCCCCCCCGTCAACCACCCTTCCTAGGCGTTCACAAGACCCAGTAACCACCCCCCAATCACTTACTAACACCCTAAACATTTAAGTTCCATTTTTGAACCATAAAAACCGAGAATGGGTTCGGGTTTACCTGGTTGGTGTGTCACCGCCATCCACGACGGCGAGCCGTCCTGCAATCGCCTCAAACTCCTCCTCTCTCTCTGTCCTCACACATAAATGAATGGGGAGGGGGAATATGGTTTTGGGTTCTACATAATGGAAAAAATGGTGAGATCGGGTTAGTTTTAGAAAACAAAGAATGAAGATGGTCGATGCATGAATGTATAAGGGTGGCCTATGGATGAGTGACACTTGTCACTCATCTATTGGGCAGGATTTAAATATCTGGGGTCCACTAGGATCCAAAAGTGGTCCGTCTCGTAAAACGAGCAATAGTGCCCTGAAACTTCCTTGAATCGTAACTTCGTCGTTGAACGTCCGAATTTGACTTGTCGCCTGTCTACGGATTCGTATCATCCCGATCTACGTAATTGTCCTCGGCCCTCGGCCATCCGACCTCCCGGTCCAAAAGTCAACTATTTACCCCTTTTTAACTAATTTACCAAAGTACCCTTGAACTTCCGAACGTCATATCTTTTTCCTCGAACGTCGGAATCAAACTTGCTGCCTGTCTATGAACTCGTGACGTCCCAAAGTACATCACAATCATCGGTCAAAGTCCATTTGACTGTCAGAACAAAAAGTCAACATTTTGTGCACGCCTAGGGGCAAAATGGTCATTTTAAATCGTTCGTCTGAAAGTACCCCACTAATCACCAATTAACCTCACTAATCACGATTAGTCACTAATCTAATCTTGGAATTCGGGACGGGTCGTTACATGTCACTTCCTCTTCTCCCTATACTGCATATCTAGGCCAGAAGGTTTCATCTTCACTCTGGCATCAACTTTTAGGACATTCTGCCAGTGCAGTACTTGACTCAATGCTCACTCAGGCACGTCTTCCTTGTTCTCCAGATACAGTACCTCAGCTATGTCAATCATGTCTTCAAGGAAAGGTATCAAGACTACCCTTCACTGCTTCTGATCATCGATCCACAAAACCTTTTGTCAAGATACACTCAGATGTGTGGGGACCTAGCCCATGTCCTTCTAATCTTGGTTTCAAGTACTATGTACTCTTTGTTGATGACTTCACTAGGTATACATGGTTGTATCCATTGATAAATAAATCGAATGTCTACTCCACTTTTGTCAAGTTTCATGCTTATGTACATAACTTCTTCAATAAGAACATCAAAATCTTTCAAAGTGATGGAGGGGGTGAGTTTGTGAACAAAGCTATGACTGAGTTCTTGTCGACTAGGGGCATTGTCCACTATAAATCCTGTCCCTATACACCCCAGCAGAATGGATTGGCTGAAAGAAAACATCGAAATCTTATAGAAACCACCATTACTTTGCTTCAAACTACTTCACTGCCTCTTTCATTCTGGTTTCATGCTTGTTCCACAGCAAACTTTCTCATCAATCGAATGCCAATAGCTACATTACATACGAACTTTCCCTACTTCTTGCTATTTGGCTATCACCCCTCTCTTCTATCCCTCAAGGTATTTGGCTGTGCTTGCTACCCCTTCCTTCGACCATATAATAATCACAAGCTAGAGCCAAGAACGAAGCAATGCACCTTTGTTGGCTATGCTCATAAGTATAAAGGTTATCTATGTTACCATATCCCTACCAAGAAAACCTTTATTTCTAGGCATGTTTTTTTTGATGAAAATACCTTTCCATTTGCCTCTGCCTCTATCCCTAGGCAGACACTCATCACCAGGGATTATAGCACGATAACACCATCCAGTTACACTCCTCTCTACTCTACACCAAATTCTGATAGTGTGGTCTCATCAGGGCCTCGAGATTCCCCTTCTTGCACTCCACCTGCTACCACAGAGACTGCACATCAGCCTAGTGTCATTCCTGAAGATCCCGTGCTATCCAATGATGCCCTCACAACACCTCTATCATCTGGTCATGAACCCTTAGCTCAGCAGACAGGTATCATCACTCATGTCACGAGATCAGTGTTATCTCCCTCAACTAGTTCTCCCTCAGATGTTTCCACACAAGACTCTATTGATCTAGTGGTGGACATTACACATCCTGGTCCCTCCTCATCAACATCCTCTCAACATCCTATGGTGACCCGATCCAAGAGAGGGATTATCAAAACCAAGCGCCATGGCTACCTTGCTCTCCACACAACCTTGCAATCTGTGAGTTCCCTCATCGAACCAGTGACATATCAGCAGGCCTCACATGTTCCTGAGTGGAAACAAACTATGGTTGAGGAGTTAACTGCCCTTAAGCATCAGAAGACCTGGTATTTGGTGCCTTTGCCATCCCATCGCAATGTTATTGGGTGCAAATGGGTGTTCAAGTTAAAAAGGAATGCAGATGGCTCAGTGGCACGACACAAGGCCCGTCTGGTTGCTAAAGGCTATCTTCAGGAGGCTGGCATTGACTATGGAGAAACCTTTAGTCCAGTAGTGAAACACACAACAGTTCATCTTGTTCTTGCCCTGGCTGCTCACTTCCACTGGACTCTCAGGCAATTGGACGTGAAGAATGCTTTTCTTCATAGTCATCTTGATGAGGAAGTTTACATGACACAACCACCTGGGTTTGAGGATGAACATGCTCCTTCCTATGTGTGTAAGCTGCACAAGTCTCTATACGGTTTAAAACAGGCACCTCGAGCCTAGAATGATCGATTCATGGGTTAGATGCTCAAACTAGGATTTGTTCAATCCCTCTCTGATTCTGCTCTCTTTGTTCTTCATCACAATTCAGACCTCCTTATAGTCTTGTTATATGTTGATGATATCATAGTGACTGGGAACATCTCACATGCCATGTCACGACTGATTCAAGATCTTTACACTGAGTTTGACATGAAAGATCTTGGCAACTTGTCCTATTTCCTTGGCCTCCAGGTATGCTATCATGCTAATGGCATCTTTATTAACCAAAGTAAGTATGCACGCGATCTCCTAGCAAAGGTAGGAATGTCAAACTGCAGTTCAGTCACAACTCCCGTAGTACCAGACTCCAAATTACTTCTCCATGATGGTACTCTTCTACCTGATCCCTCACTTTATCGACGCATGGTTGGATCCCTACAATATCTGACGTTTAGTCGCCCTGATATAGTGTTTGCGGTTAATATAATCTGTCAATTCATGCATGCTCCCACGGATGCACACATGGTAGCCGTGAAACACATTCTCCATTATGTTAAGGGTACTCTCGAGGTTGGCCTCAGCTATGTCCCTGGAACCCTCCATCTCCAAGCTTTTTCAGACGCTGATTGGGGATGGGATCCTAACACAAGACGTTCCACTTCTGGCCACATCGTGTTCATTGGGTGTAACCCCATATCATGGGGGGCTAAGAAACAACACACCGTCTCCCGATCATCTGCTGAATCAGAATATCGAGCCTTAGCAAATACAATGTGTGAGATACATTGGATAAACCACTTACTCAAAGACCTTCATCTCACTCTCCCTCGGATACCATTGATGACAGGACCCGCCCCGATCCCACAGGGACCACAAGGGGACGTGCCCTGCTCCCGTCTGACACCCAATAATTCATACCAATTTTAACCTCAAAACTTTTAAAAGCATAAATAGCCAAATTAAAGTCATACATCAAATCCGAATTAAACGAATGTCAGACAAGGGATATAATCCAAAATTACAAATTTGCGAGCACGACTCTAAAGTAAACCTGCGGGTACACCGCCCAGCAGGGGTTCAGGTACGCAGAAGTAGATCTTTGCCTCAGCCTCTGGTTCCTCCTCTACCTCAGTTTCCCGACCTGGAGGGGTTATCAAAACATTAAGGGTGAGTGGACCGAAAATCAAGTTTATAAAATCGTTTGATAAGTAAAACATATAATTTACCCCTCCGTTTTTCAAACATGCGTGCAACATAATTCAAAATCATAAACCATATAATATGAAACATAAGGCATATAATAAAACCATAAGTATAATTTTAGTTGCTGCACTATACACTCCAATCCCGACATCCCTGATGTCTGACGTCCCTGACGTCCAATAAGGTCACAATCACAAGGCTACGCGTGCCACTCGGGTCTCAATTTTCCGAGTTAAATCCCCGAACCCCGTTCGGGTACAACATCACCTGATGCAGCATCACCTGATGCAGCATCACCTGATGCTTAGCGTCATAGACGCTGGACGTACTAGACGCCCGTGACCTCTCCGGGGTACCTCGCCGGAGGAGACAATATAATATGGAAGGATCTATACAGTGCAGTAACAAATGCATTTTGTTGATATCCACATGCAAGGCATATATATACATAGATAAAATCCGAACCAATCATTAAGTTTCATCAGACGGGTCTCAAGCCCAAATACCGTGAAACATGCCATAACCATATTTTCCATATCCTCAAAACCATTATTGTTTCAGCATGTGAATAAGTATAAATAACCAGAAAACATTTATGCACGCAAGGGTTTAAGAAAATAGTCCACTCACAGTACAATCCTGCTAGAAACCGAACGTATACCCTCGTCCTGGTACAAATGTACAATCCCTGTCAAGTCCAAGTATTCGTAAAGGTCAATTTAAACCCCTAACATTTAACCAAGAAGCCCTAGACCGAAACCGGCCCGGGAAAGCCGCCCGAACGCGCTTCCCAAGGCAATAAACCTTATTTTGACCAACTTAATGATCTCCGATCGACCCGAAACCACCGCCATTGGATCCGGATCGTCGAAACCTAAAGAATGGTGGTGGTCCCACCAAAAACACTGTTCACACGCGCCCCCACGCGCCGGTCAACGCGTCGGTCAACGCAGGAACAGTTCCTGCTGACGTCATCGCTGACGTCACTACTGACGTCAGCATGACGTCATGCTAACGTCATCTGACAGCTGTCAGGTCTGACGTGTCAGACTCTGACAGGTGCCACGTGTCAACATCCAATTGGTCCACCTCACTGATCTGTCAGACCACGTGTCAGATCTGACATGTGCCACGTGTCAGCACGGCACTGGTCCACGTCATTGACATGTCAGTGACACGTGGCAGTCCCTGACTGGTCCACGTCACTGACATGTCAGTGCTGACTGTGCACTGACATGTGACACGTGTCGGCTCACGGTTGGTCCACGTCATCTGACAGGCTGACAGGGTGCCACGTCATCACCGCTGTCCTCAGGCGGGTTGACCCGAACACCTGCAACTCGGGTCGATCAGACCCGCGATCCTGACCCGGTTGCCATTTCTTTATTTCTGGATCGTTTTCGTTCCTTCCAATTCCTAACTACTCGTCTGAGTCCCTAGATTGGTTCAGTGTAAAAAGAATGGAGAAAAACCGATAGGATCGAGGACCTACCTCGAAGAACAGAACCGGTTTCCGTCGCCGTTTAGTCACCGCCCTGAGCTCCTCCGGCCACGAGTTCAGTCGCAGAAGGTTCCTGGCAGTCCCTAGAGTCGATTAGGATCCAACAAAAACAAACTAAACGTGGGAAATGGATTTACCAAAAATTTGGGTTTGAAAACCGCCACGGGTTCCCTGATTTTCTTCCTCGCCGCCGTCCTCCGCCGTGGTCACTGCCGTCGCTCAGCCTCGCCGGTGAGTCCCCAATATGCAGACACAGAGAGTGGATGGTTTGCTGGGATGTTTGATCGAAATGGGCAGAATGTGCTCTGCGGGTATGAAATATAAAGAAATGGAGGGAAAGAAACGGACGGCCCAGATTTGATCTCCAGATTAGATCAAGGGCTGAGATTAGATCTGGGGTTTTCAATCCAAAGGCTGAAATTTAAAGCTGATTCAAATGTTTATTAATCCAATAGTGGATCTGATCCAATCTAGCCAATGGGTGAGTGACACTTGTCACTCACCAGGTGTCCTCCAATCAGATTTCCTGAATTTAATATTCGACACGGAAACCGAGACACGAACTTCCCGAATTCACGTTTCTGACCATAACTTCCTCGTACGAAGTCCGATTTCGGCGTGCCGCCTGTCTACGGACTCAGGACGTCGAGGCCTACCCAACGGTCCTTGAGTCAACTGAAAATTAGTTGTCCAAAGAAAAGTCAACATTTTCCCCCGAGAGTCCAAATTACGGTAATGCCCCTGAACTTCCGAAAGTCATAACTTTTACCCTGATCGTCCGAAATGGACGTGCCACCTGTCTATGAACTCGTGACGTCCCGAACTACGTCACGGTCATAGGTCAAAGTTCATTTAGTTCACCAATCAAAAAGTCAACAATTTGACCATACTATTCACAGGGATAAAAATCGTCAAATCACACATTAAATTACAATATGGAAATCCTCGAATTTCCGGGGTGTTACAACCTTCCCTCCTTAAGAAATTCGTCCCGAAATTTCAAAGAAACAAATGAGGAAATTGTTCTCGCATCTGAGCCTCAGGCTCCCATGTGGCTTCTTCCACATTCTGGTTTCTCCAGAGAATCTTCACGAGAGGGATCGTCTTTCGTCGTAGTACCTTGTCCTTCCGATCCAAGATCTGTACTGGTTGTTCTTCAAAGCTCAAATCCTCCCGTAGTTCAACAGGTTGTTTCCCAAGTACATGAGAAGCATCACGTACGTGCATCCGCAACATCGATACGTGGAAAACATCGTGAACTCTCGATAGTTCTGGAGGTAGTGCCAATCTGTATGCAACTCTGCCAATTCTCTCCACAATTTCATAAGGTCCGATAAAACGCGGACTCAGTTTCCCCCGTCGGCCAAAACGGATAATCTCTTTCCACGGAGACAACTTCAGGAAGACAAAATCTCCCACTTCAAACTCCAAGTCTCGAATCCGTCGGTCGGCATAACTCTTCTGGCGATCCTGTGCCACCTTCAATCTCTCCTTGATCACGCGAACAGTTTCCATGGTTAAGTCCATCATCTCCGGCCCTAAAGCCGCTCGCTCTCCTATCTCCGTCCAGCAGATAGGCGTCCTGCACTGTCGACCATACAGTGCCTCATAAGGTGCCATCCCGATGCTTGCCTGATAACTGTTGTTGTAAGCGAATTCCATCAATGGCAAATGAGTATCCCAAGAGTCCTGAAACTGTAGTACACATGACCTCATCATGTCCTCCAAGGTCTGAATGGTTCTCTCAGACTGTCCATCGGTCTGTGGATGGAAAGCAGTACTGAAACGTAAGGTTGTTCCCAAAGTAGCTTGCAAACTTCGCCAGAACCTGGAAGTGAAACGCGGATCACGATCGGACACGATCGATTCCGGCGTACCATGAAGTCGTATGATTTCCTTCACAAACAACTGAGCCAGTCGGTTAGGTTTATAGGTTTCCTGAACTGGCAGAAAATGGGCTGATTTGGTTAACCGATCCACGATCACCCATACTCCGTCCACTCCACTCTGAGTCCTCGGTAACTTAAAGACGAAGTCCATGGTGATGTGATCCCACTTCCACTCAGGAATCGGAAGTGGCTGCATAGCCCCATACGGTCTCTGCCGTTCCGCCTTAACCTGCTGACAGGTTAAGCATTTGCTCACGAACTCAGCAATATCCTTCTTCATTCCTGGACACCAATAATGGTTCCGGAGGGTACGGTACATCTTTGTACCTCCCGGATGCATAGCATAGGCCGAACTGTGGGCCTCCTCAAGTATCTCGGCCCGTAACTCTGCCACTGCAGGTACGCACAAACGGCCCAATTTCACCAGTGCTCCATCGTCCCGGATGGTAAAATCCTGTCTCCCATCCGCATCGACCTCAATTCTGTAAATACAGAGTATCGGATCCTGAAGTTGTGCTTCAATGATCCGATCAATCAGTACTGGTCGCACATGGAAGCTGGCCAACAAAGCTCCATGCTTGTCCGTACCCAAAATAACTCCCGCCTTCCGGAGTTCCACCAGCAAGGGAAGATACACCATCCCCAGGTGTGCAATAGTTCCCGCTGATTTCCTGCTGAGTGCATCCGCCACCACATTGGCCTTACCCGGATGGTACTCGATCGTACAGTCATAGTCCTTCAGCAGCTCCAACCATCTCCGTTGTCTCATGTTGAGCTCCTTCTAAGTGAATAGGTATTTAAGACTTTGGTGGTCGGTGTATATCCGACACGTTGCGCCGAACAGATAATGTCTCCAGATCTTGAGAGCATGAACCACCGCCGCCAACTCCAAATCATGGGTAGGGTAGTTCAACTCATGAGTCTTCAGCTGCCGGGATGCATAGGCGATAACCTTGCCAGTTTGCATCAACACGCAGCCCAAACCTTGCAGCGACGCATCACTGAAGACCACAAACTCCCCACTGTCATCCGGCAATGCAAGGACAGGTGCAGTGGTCAATCGATCTTTCAACTCTTGAAAGCTCCGATCGCACTGCTCGTCCCAGATAAACTTTACTCCCTTCCGAGTCAAACGAGTCAATGGTGCAGCAATTTTGGAGAAACCCTCCACGAATCTCCGGTAGTAACCTGCTAATCCGACGAAACTCCGCACCTCGGTCACTGTTGTCGGTTTAGCCCAGTTGGTCACCGCTTCTGTTTTCTGGGGATCCACGCAAATCCCATCCGTCGATATCACGTGTCCCAGAAAACCAATACTGCTCAGCCAAAACTGACACTTGCTCAGCTTGGCATACAATTGTTCTTGTCTCAGTCTCTCCAAGACCAACCGTAGATGTTCTTCATGTGTACGGGCACTCCTTGAGTATACCAAAATATCATCGATGAACACAATCACGAACTTATCCAGGTAGGGTCGAAAGACCCGGTTCATCAGATCCATGAATGCTGCTGGAGCATTCGTCAAACCAAATGGCATCACAAGGAACTCGTAGTGCCCGTAACGGGTTCGAAAAGCAGTTTCCGGAATATCCTCCTCCGAAATCCTCAGTTGGTGATACCCAGATCGCAAATCAATTTTCGAGAAGCACTGAGCTCCCCGCAACTGGTCGAAAAGGTCATCGATCCTGGGTAGAGGATACTGGTTCCTCAGTGTCACCTTGTTGAGTTGTCGATAGTCAATACATAAACGGAGACTTCCTTCCTTCTTCTTTACGAACAACACCGGTGCTCCCCACGGTGAAGTACTCGGTCGGACATATCCCAAATCTACCAACTCCTGCAATTGGTTCTTGAGTTCTCGTAACTCGGCCGGCGCCATCCGGTATGGTGCCTGGGATATAGGTCGGGTACCCGGGAGTAGTTCAATAGTAAACTCAATCTCCCGCGATGGTGGCAACCCAGGTAAGTCTTCCGGGAATACATCCGGAAACTCACAGACCACCGGTATTTCGTCGATAACCGGAGTATCGACCCGTTCTGACACGACATGCGCCAGATAACCCTGGCATCCCTTCCGTAGAAGGTTGGTAGCAGTAAGTGACGAAATCACTTCAGGAGGCGAACCAACACGTTCCCCCTGAAAGATAACTTCCGGCAAACCCGGGCTCCGCAAAATCACTTGCTTGCTACAGCAGTCGATGAGCGATCCGTGCTCCGACAGCCAATCCATCCCTAGGATTATATCGAAGTCGTGGATATCCAGAATAATTAAGTCTGCTGGTAATTCCACATCCTCAATTCTTACCGGGCACCTCCGAACCACCTGATTCACAAGGTACACGGTACCCATCGGGGTGCCAACACCCATTTCGCAATCTAAGGCTGATACCACACAATCAAGCATACCAGCACAACTCCTCGAAATAAAAGAATGTGTAGCCCCCGCATCCATTAATACACGTACAAGAAAATTAAAGATATGTAGTGTACTTGTGACCACGCCTGGAGCAGTCCTCGCCTGCTGCTGGGTCATTGCAAACACTTGGGCCCTCGGCCCTCCATTCCGTCCGCACCCGCGCGCGCCACGTCCAGCACCACGGTCACCTCCCTGACCGCGACCTCCATTAGTGTGGGAAGCCGTGCTCTGCACCACACTCGAGCCCCCAGCGTCGTTGTTCTTGGACAACTGCGGACAATTATTGGCATAGTGGCCCACCTCCTCGCAAGCGAAACAAGTTACTGGCCTTGGCCTGCCCGAATGCCCACCAGATGCACCGCTCCAAGAGGAGTGCTGCCCAGAGTTGTGTCCAGATCCTCTGCCCTGAGAGCCTCCACGTCGACCCGACCAGCCACGACCCTTGAAGGATGAGGGTGCTCCCCTGTAGCTCCCTCCCTTGTTGTTCTTATGGCCCGATGGCCCAAGATGTGGGCGATCCTGACGTCGCCCTTCCCCCGAAGGTTGTCGTGATTGGTGTGCCCCAGACTGGCCTCGACACGCACCGCTGCGTCGACCATATCCCTCAGAGAAGCATGAGTGGTAGCAGTCACACTGGCCCGGATCTCCCCTCGGAGTCCAAGCTCAAACCGCTGGCATTTGTCCTCCGCCGTGCTTACGAATGAGGCAGCGAACCGGGAAAGTTTCCCGAAAGTTTGCTCGTAGTCTGAAACAGACATGTCACCCTGCTCCAGCCGCAGGAATTCCGCCTCCCGCGCCGCGCGAAAGGATCGCGGGTAGTACTGGTCCAGAAACCTGGAACGGAAAGCTTCCCAGGTAGTGGTATGGACAGACTACCCAGACATTTCGAGTCCGTGCCACCACTGGTAGGCTCCTCCTTCCAGCAAGAAGGCCGCCAAAATCACTCGTTCGCCCGGAGGGCAGTGCATCACCGAGAAGATCCTCTCCCACTTGGTGATCCAGTCGTGAGCATCCTCGGGGTTTGATCCCCCGCAGAAAGGAGTGGCTCCCAAACGTTGAGCCCTTTCGATGCTCGCGCATTCCATCTCTCTTTCTAGATCCTCGTCCGTACGAGTATGAGGAATTCTCCTAGGAGGCATAACCAACTGTTAAGAGGCATAGATCAGAAAACAATATTCTTAAAAGTCGAAAAGTAACTAGTACTAATCGCTAGTCTAGCATGCTGACCAATACCCTAGTACTGACCACAACCTAGTGCTCTGATACCAAGCTGACAGGACCCGCCCTGATCCCACAGGGACCACAAGGGGACGTGCCCTGCTCCCGTCTGACACCCAATAATTCATACCAATTTTAACCTCAAAACTTTTAAAAGCATAAATAGCCAAATTAAAGTCATACATCAAATCCGAATTAAACGAATGTCAGACAAGGGATATAATCCAAAATTACAAATTTGCGAGCACGACTCTAAAGTAAACCTGCGGGTACACCGCCCAGCAGGGGTTCAGGTACGCAGAAGTAGATCTATGCCTCAGCCTCTGGTTCCTCCTCTACCTCAGTTTCCCGACCTGGAGGGGTTATCAAAACATTAAGGGTGAGTGGACCGAAACTCAAGTTTATAAAATCGTTTGATAAGTAAAACATATAATTTACCCCTCCGTTTTTCAAACATGCGTGCAACATAATTCAAAATCATAAACCATATAATATGAAACATAAGGCATATAATAAAACCATAAGTATAATTTTAGTTGCTGCACTATACACTCCAATCCCGACATCCCTGATGTCTGACGTCCCTGACGTCCAATAAGGTCACAATCACAAGGCTACGCGTGCCACTCGAGTCTCAATTTTCCGAGTTAAATCCCCGAACCCCGTTCGGGTACAGCATCACCTGATGCAGCATCACCTGATGCTTAGCGTCATAGACGCTGGACGTACTAGACGCCCGTGACCTCTCCGGGGTACCTCGCCGGAGGAGACAATATAATATGGAAGGATCTATACAGTGCAGTAACAAATGCATTTTGTTGATATCCACATGCAAGGCATATATATACATAGATAAAATCCGAACCAATCATTAAGTTTCATCAGACGGGTCTCAAGCCCAAATACCGTGAAACATGCCATAACCATATTTTCCATATCCTCAAAACCATTATTGTTTCAGCATGTGAATAAGTATAAATAACCAGAAAACATTTATGCACGCAAGGGTTTAAGAAAATAGTCCACTCACAGTACAATCCTGCTAGAAACCGAACGTATACCCTCGTCCTGGTACAAATGTACAATCCCTGTCAAGTCCAAGTATTCGTAAAGGTCAATTTAAACCCCTAACATTTAACCAAGAAGCCCTAGACCGAAACTGGCCCGGGAAAGCCGCCCGAACGCGCTTCCCAAGGCAATAAACCTTATTTTGACCAACTTAATGATCTCCGATCGACCCGAAACCACCGCCATTGGATCCGGATCGTCGAAACCTAAAGAATGATGGTGGTCCCACCAAAAACACTGTTCACACGCGCCCCCACGCGCCGGTCAACGCGTCGGTCAACGCAGGAACAGTTCCTGCTGACGTCATCGCTGACGTCATCTGACAGCTGTCAGGTCTGACGTGTCAGACTCTGACAGGTGCCACGTGTCAACATCCAATTGGTCCACCTCACTGATCTGTCAGACCACGTGTCAGATCTGACATGTGCCACGTGTCAGCACGGCACTGGTCCACGTCACTGACATGTCAGTGACACGTGGCAGTCCCTGACTGGTCCACGTCACTGACATGTCAGTGCTGACTGTGCACTGACATGTGACACGTGTCTGCTCACGGTTGGTCCACGTCATCTGATAGGCTGACAGGGTGCCACGTCATCACCGCTGTCCTCAGGCGGGTTGACCCGAACACCTGCAACTCGGGTCGATCAGACCCGCGATCCTGACCTGGTTGCCATTTCTTTATTTCTGGATCGTTTTCGTTCCTTCCAATTCCTAACTACTCGTCTGAGTCCCTAGATTGGTTCAGTGTAAAAAGAATGGAGAAAAACCGATAGGATCGAGGACCTACCTCGAAGAACAGAACCGGTTTCCGTCGCCGTTTAGTCACCGCCCTGAGCTCCTCCAGCCACGAGTTCAGTCGCAGAAGGTTCCTGGCAGTCCCTAGAGTCGATTAGGATCCAACAAAAACAAACTAAACGTGGGAAATGGATTTACCAAAAATCTGGGTTTGAAAACCGCCACGGGTTCCCTGATTTTCTTCCTCGCCGCCGTCCTCCGCCGTGGTCACTGCCGTCGCTCAGCCTCGCCGGTGAGTCCCCAATATGCAGACACAGAGAGTGGATGGTTTGCTGGGATGTTTGATCGAAATGGGCAGAATGTGCTCTGCGGGTATGAAATATAAAGAAATGGAGGGAAAGAAACGGACGGCCCAGATTTGATCTCCAGATTAGATCAAGGGCTGAGATTAGATCTGGGGTTTTCAATCCAAAGGCTGAAATTTAAAGATGATTCAAATGTTTATTAATCCAATAGTGGATCTGATCCAATCTAGCCAATGGGTGAGTGACACTTGTCACTCACCAGGTGTCCTCCAATCAGATTTCCTGAATTTAATATTCGACACGGAAACCGAGACACGAACTTCCCGAATTCACGTTTCTGACCATAACTTCCTCGTACGAAGTCCGATTTCGGCGTGCCGCCTGTCTACGGACTCAGGACGTCGAGGCCTACCCAACGGTCCTTGAGTCAACTGAAAATTAGTTGTCCAAAGAAAAGTCAACATTTTCCCCCGAGAGTCCAAATTACGGTAATGCCCCTGAACTTCCGAAAGTCATAACTTTTACCCTGATCGTCCGAAATGGACGTGCCACCTGTCTATGAACTCGTGACGTCCCGAACTACGTCACGGTCATAGGTCAAAGTTCATTTAGTTCACCAATCAAAAAGTCAACAATTTGACCATACTATTCATAGGGGTAAAAATCGTCAAATCACACATTAAATTACAATATGGAAATCCTCGAATTTCCGGGGTGTTACAATTGATCTGGTGTGACAGCATGTCTGCCATTCAGATTGCCCACAATCCAGTGTTCCATGGACGAACCAAACATGTGGAGCTTGATCTTCATTTTGTCCGTGAGCGTGTTCAAAACAAGGTTCTTCGTCTGGCTCATATATGTTCAAAGAACCAGTTAGCTGACGTAATGACTCATGGTTTGCACCTACCTAAGTTCGAGTTCTACCGCACCAATCTGCTGCATCATCCCTCTAGCATCAGATTGAGGGAGGCTGTAAGCTAACACGTGTAGGGTAGATCCACGTCATTGAATCAGGTTGTTAGTAAGTTAGTTATACAGCTGTACAAATGATGAGCTGTTAAAATCTATTAGTAGACTGTTAGTAGGGTTGGTATGGACTGTTACTCACAAGACTCGTGAGATATATATGTGCAGTGTGTGTAACAGTGACTGTGTGAATGAGAATGAGATTTCTCTCTTCCCTTTAGTTTTCTTCTCTCCCGACTCTCTGAAACTTACCTTCTCCTCATCTACCTTCTCTCATAATCGAAAACCTTGAATAAAGATAAATATATTATTATTCTACTTTTAAAATTTTTTGCGTTATAAAAAAAAAGGAAAAAAAAATCCACCTAAAATTTGACCACTTCTAATGCAATTGGAATTGCTGTGAATATTGAACCAAATTAATAGATCCTTTTTCAGGTCTAACTAAACCTAAAGTAAAAAGTTATAGTCGATTCTAGATTCTATGTCAATTAAAGGCAATGAGGTGCTGAGTACCGTAAGATTGAAAAGGAATGTGGAAAATTAAACCAAAAACTTTTTAAGATTTACGACCAATATGTTACTATGTGGTTTAGTAATAATTTTTTCCACTTATAATATATGAGGTTTTGAATCGACTCTTATAGATAAAGTCGATCAATAATCAATGTATATAATATAATTCACTCCTTCAATATTGTTATATAAAAAAATAAAAAAAGTTTGTGATATATCTGTTAGAGTTTGAGTATGGATTAATCACCTAGCGTGCAGAGTCCTATTCATAATTGGAGTAATAGAGTCATTGTCATTAAATCATTAAAGTAGGACTCTATATGGTAATTGAAATATGTTAAGTTAGTACCACTTGTCTTGAGTACCTATTTAGTCTCTGGGATGCTAATTTGATCATGATAGGAAATCACATTAGAGTTAAACTACTATAAGAAGGTCACTACTCTTTTCAATTAGTAATCCTTCCTTACAAGCTATAGACCTATTGATTAAAGAGGGGCAATAATTTATTGGTAGAGAAGAGATGACTACTTATCTTAATCAAAATCACAATGGCATCAACAAGTATGATATGTTACATTGATGTTGGTTGGTGTAATCTTTGTTTGTGATCGTAAGGCTTAGTTGTTATTTATGTAAGTACTTTATAGATTGATTTCAACATCTTACATGTGGTATCGGGGCCACAACTTGCTCTAAGATCCCTAAATAATTGGATTGGTATGATCGTAAAAAAAAAAAAAACGTTTTTTACCTAAGTTTCCCACACATTCATTTTCATCAAAATTAAGTTTTATTTTGACAAAACGACATGCCATTCCTTTGCCTTCTTTAAAATGGACGAGCACAGGTTTTGATTTTTTGGACCGTTGGAAGCCAACAGCTACTTCGAAAGCAAAAGAACACAGACGTGTTACGGCGTTTTCCTCCTCCCAAACCTGATTTGGGGTTTTCAATTCTCCTTGGTTTTTACCTCAATTTTCTGCACATATTCAATCGATTGTTTGTTTGTTGAATATTACGAGATCGAGTGCTTGAGGTGTGAAGTTTATTTTATCAGATTACGCTTGTAAAGTTCTCAATCATTTTGTATTGATTCTGTCATATATGAACTGTTTTTACATGCTCAAATTATCTGATATACTCTAATGAAAACGTTGTTTCAAACATAGAAGAAACTTGTGATTATATTTCTGATTTCTGTGTGCTTAAACAATGTTTTACATGATGCTAATTAATTCGTGATATTCTGGAATTGATTAGTAAGACTCAAATCATGAAAGAACTGGCTTATTCTCAACCCAAGTTTTTTTCCATCCCACGTTCTTACATAATTCTGAGGGAGTCTCTGTGGGAGGATTGCATGCTATGACAGAATTGGAATCCTCCAAAGAAGTTTCTGATTTTGGTCTAATACAATCCATGAATGTGATGAGAACATGGACAACACGAAACCACCTGCACAAATGCGATGGTTCTGTGCTTGTTGATGTTCACATGCCTAGATAACACATGATGCAGTTTTGCACAAAGGTGAACTTGTGATTATTTGCGGATGATAATGAGTTAATACCTTCTATTATGTTTTGATTCATTGACGCATTCGTGCATAGAAACTCACTAAATAGAACTAAGTTTCAGGAAAACACACCACTGGTTTCACTACAATAGAAACTCTGACTGGAAGCAACTTCAAGAAATGGAAAGAGGACATCCTCCTTCACATGACTTATCGTGGATGGAAAAAATCCACTGCTTAAGGATGCACCACTAGCCCCTACATCCAACAGTGATGAGAGACAGATAGCTGCATATGAGAAGTGGGAAAAAGAAAACATGCTTAGCATTCTAATCATGGAGAAATCCATGACAGAAAACGTTAGAGGAGTGATGAAACCTAGAAAAATGACCGCCAAAGAATTCATGGCAGCCATTGGAGAGAAGTATAAGGAATCTGAAAAAGTTGAGACTAAAAAATACCTCTCACAATTGATGTCTACGAAGTTTGAGGGGACCTGCATAATCCAAGAGCATATCTTCAAGATGATCAACATTTCCAACCATTTGGAAGCCATCAACATCAAGATTGAGGAACAGTTCCTCATGCACGTGGCCCTCAATTCCCAGCCAACGAAGTTTGCACACCTTAAGGTATCCTACAACTGCCAGAAGGAAAAATGGGCCATAAATGATTTGATCACTCAATGTATTCAAGAAGAGCATAGGCGGAAAAAAGAAAAGGCAGACGTGGTTAACTTGGTTCAGACATCCCACGGTAGTAAGGGTAAAAAGTTCCAACCTTCATCAGCTAAATCTGTTGGACCTAGACTCATTAAGGCCTCTAAGAAACCTGCATCTTACACTCTTAAAGTGAATAAGGGAGAATTGAAATAATATTTCTGTAGAAAAACTGGTCACATTAGCAAACACTGCGATGAGTACAAAAACTGGATGGTCAAGAAAGGTAAAACTTTTTTTTTTGTTTTTGTTTGTGTTGAAACAAATTTTGTACAAGTACCTAAAAAATCTTGGTGGTTTGACACTGGATGTTCTGTTCACATCACAAATAACTTGCAGGGTTTAAAACTGACCAGCCAAAAAAAGATTCTCTCAAAGTCTATGTTGGGGATGGGTCACAAGTTTCTATCAAGTCTGTTGGACGTGTTAAGCTTAGATTATCAACTGGTTTAATATTAGAACTAGAAGATGTTTTATATGCACCTTCGTTGATGAATGCCTCACTGTCATCAGATTATCAACTGTTGGACGTGTGATCTTTGGCAATTGAATTGCTCTTATGTTGATGAATGCCTCACTGTCAGTTGTAACAATTCTAAAAAATTGCTCACGGATGACCCATCTTTTACCTTATGGCATAAAAGACTTGGTCACATATCTAATGAATGGATTTTACAACTGAAAAGAAGAGACCTACTTCCTAAGCTAAGTTTAACATACTCTAATGAATGTGTTGATTGTTTTAAGGGAAAAACGACCAATCCTAAGAAAAAGGTTATAATCGAAGTCATCACCTTCTAAAAATCATACACACTAATGTCCGTGGTCCATTCCCATATAGAACTATCTGTGAAAATTATTACTTTGTGAATTTCATTGATGATTTTTCAAGATACACTTACATTTACCTTATTTCTGATAAATCATGTCACGACTCGACCTATCTAGCATGATATTGTCCGCTTTGGGCCCAGCCCTCACGGTTTTATTTCTGGGAACTCTCGTACAGCCTCCCAGTAGGTCACCCATCTTGGAATTGCACCAGTCTCAACTTGCTTAACTTTGGAGTTCCCAATGAATCCAAAGCAGTGAGATCCCAAGAGGCCTCCTTTGAGTCAGAGATGCGCAACGACAACTAGCCAACTCTACCCAACAAGATATTGTCTCCTCTAGACTTGTGGACTTGCAGACCCACCCGCTCTACCCGCAGGATTTTATTCCTAAGAGCTCACGTGCAACTTCCCAAGGGATCACGTATTGTGCGATTGCACCAGCCTCTACTCGCTTAACTTTGAAGTTCCAAAGGAATCCAAAGCTAGTGAGCTCCCGGCCTCCTTTTGGATAGATGTGTGCCCACACATATAAGGAACTTCACATTTCCCTCCTCGAGCGATGTGGGATTGTTCACCTTTTTTCGCAAGACACGGGTCTTACAATCCACCCCTCCTTGAGGCCCAACGTCCTCGCTAGCACACTTCTAGTTGGGGTCCAGCTCTGATACCATTCTTTCATGACTCGACCCATCTAGCACGATATTGTCCGCTTTGGGCCCAGCCCTCACGGTTTTATTTCTGGGAACTCACGTGTAACTTCCAAGTAGGTCACCCATCTTGGAATTGCACCAGCCTCAACTCATTTAACTTTGGAGTTCCTAAGGAATCCAAAGCCAGTGAGCTCCTAAGAGGCCTCCTTTGAGTCAGAGATGCGCAGCGACAACTGGCCAACTCTACCCAACAAAATATTGTCCCCTCTGGACTCACGGACCCACCCGTTCTACCCGTAGGGTTTTTTTCCTGGGAGCTCACGTGCAACTTTCTAGGGGGTCACCCATTCTGGGATTGCACCAGCCCCTACTCACTTAACTTTAGAGTTCCCAAAGAATCCAAAGCCAGTGAGCTCCCAGGAGGCCTCTTTTTGGATAGATGCGCACCTACACATATAATGAACTTCACATTTCCCACCCCGAGCGATGTGAGATTGTTTACCGTTCTTCGCAAAACACGGGTCTTACAAATTAGGAGTTCTCAATTGTTTTAAAATTTTCAAAACTAAAGTAGAGAAACAAATTGATAAACACATTAAGATTGTAAGATCAGATAGAAGGGGTGAGTATTATGGAAGCTTCACAGAGGCAAGACATGGAAAATGGCCTTTTGCACTTTTTCTTGAGCAACACGGTATTATTGCTCAACACACTACCCTTGAGACTCCTCAGTAGAATGGGGTAGCAGAGAGAAAGAACATGACCCCGATGAACATGGTTAGGAGTATGAAGAGTAGATCTGGTTTGCCTGATTTCTTGTGGGGTAAGACACTTAAGACAACCAACTACATCCTAAACCGCGTGCCTAGTAAGTTTGCTAGCAGGACACCTTTTAAACTTTGGACTAGAAAAACTCCTAGCTATGTACATTTCCATATTTGGGGTTGTCAAGCAGAAGCTAGATTCTATAATCCTCAGGAGAAGAAGCTAGACTCTAGGACTGATTCTTGTCCTAAGGCTCAAATGAGAATACAAGAAACTCACAATCCCAAGTTCATTGAGAGTTCAACCTTGGAATCTCCTCACAATGAGGAATTTGTATTTGAGGAACTGTCTCCTCAGGATAATGAGATAGTACAAGCATCAAGTGTAGATTTTTTGACAGCAAGCATACCTCCTCCACTGCCATCAGATTCTTCACAGCCAGCTGACTCACACATTGAAGAAAACTTGCTTCCAATCTTAGCAAGTACATATCACAATCATCTGAACCCTGAGACCTCAAAATTGGAACTAGCACCACCTCAACTAAGAAGATCAACTAGAGAGAAGAAATCTGAAATCCCTATCGACAACATGGTCTATTTGCAAGAAATAGACTACGATATAGGGGATAAGGATGATCCCCTCACCTACAATCAGGTAGTGAATATCAAGAAATCTGCCCTATGGGAGAATGCTATGCAAGATAAGCTTGATTCAATGTCACAAAATGGGGTTTGGACATTGGTGGAACCCATAAAAGATACTAGGCCTATATGGTGCAAGTGGGTTTTTAAAACCAAAAGGAATTCAACAGGACAGGTTGAGAGGTTTAAGGTATGATTAGTGGAAAATGGGATCACACAAAGAGCTGGAATAGACTACACTGATACTTTTTCCCTACTCTCTTCCAAGGAATCCATGACGATCATCATGGCTCTCACAACTCATTTTGATTTGGAACTACAACAAATGGACGTCAAGACTGCTTTCTTGAATGGAAATTGGATGAGGACATTTATATGCAACAACCAACTGGATTTGTTGAAAGAGGGAAGGAATCAATGGTCTGCAAACTAAACAAATCGATCTATGGCCTTAAGCAAGCTTCAAGGCAGTGGTACCTCAAGTTCGACAAAACCATGACATCTTTTGGTTTCTCAGAGAATAAACTAGATGATTGCATCTATCTAAATGTCAGTGGTCCTAACTTCATCTTTCTTGTTCTGTATGTTGATGATATACTACTAGCTAGCTCAAATCTTAATCTGTTATGGGAAACCAAGACTCTATTGTCTAGTAGTTTTGAGATGAAGGACCTAGGAGAAGCACATTTTGTGTTAGGGATTGAAATCGTGAGGGATATGAAGACAAAATTGTTAGTTCCGCCTCAAAGGAACTACATCGAAAGGATCCTAAAATGATTCAATATGAGTTCTTGCTTACAAGGAGAAGTCCCTGTCAACAAATGAGACAAATTGCACGCTGACCAGTGCCTTAAGACGGACTTGGAGAAACAAAAGATGAGTGATAAACCTTGTGCTTCTCTGGTAGGAAGCCTAATGTATGCTCAAGTGTGTACTAGGCTAGATTTGGTCTTCGTGGTTAGTTTACTAGGCAGGTTTCAATCAAATCCAGGTGAGCAGCATTAGATTGTAGGCGAGAAGGTACTGAGATACCTGTAAAGGACCAAAGCTTTTATGTTGGTGTATGGAAGGGTTGATGATCTGAAACTGGTGGCCTTTTCAGATTCACACTTAGCTGGTTATTCCGTTGACAAGAAGTCAACGGGTGCCTATGTGTTCACGATGGATGGAGGTGCCTTTTCCTAGAGGTGTGCAAAACAAACCACACTTGTAACCTCAACGATGCAAGCAGAGTTCATTGCAGTTTATGAAACTACAAAGTAGGCTATTTGGATGGGAAATTTGATCACGAACATGAGAGTGGTGCACTCAATTCAAGGACCTTTGACGTTGTACTATGATAATGCAAGTGTTGTGTTCTTCTCAAAGAACAACAAGAAAACTTCATCTACTAGACTTATGGAAGTCAAGCACATTTTAGTGCAAGAAGAGGTAAAAAAAGGTGTGGTCGAGGTGCTGGACATTAGCACCAAGGATATGCTAGCAGATCCTCTCACAAAGGCCTTGCTTATTAAAGAGTTCAAGGATCATGTTTCCAAAATAGGGATAGTGGCTCATTTTAGTTAGTGGCAATGTCAATCAGTGGGAGCCTTGGTAGCTGAAAATAAGTACCTTGTTTGATTATGTGTTTTCATACTTACTGTTGAAAACTTTTGATGCATTGTGTTGAGATATAGCTGTTCGAATTCATTTTGATTCATGAATAGACTTATGGTTAAGACTAATGTCACTTGACAATTTTGAAGCCTGTCAAAATTGCTATCTTGAAAACTATGATAAGTTGTGCAGCGCTGAATGCCATTTTGATTCATCGTAATAGCTATGCAATGATTGATTGCATCAAATGTTGTAGTTTAAGAGATTCTTGTTGTATCCTTGATCATTTTGATTATTAGCAGTCTTTAATCTGTTGATTTGCTGGGTTTGATCATTATGAATGATGAATCTGTGTGATAGCTGTGTAATGCTTGATTGCACGATTGTATGATTAATCTTTTTCATGTACATTAATCATAGTTTTTTGGGTAACAAGGCACAAGATTAATTTTCTGGTTGGACCAATGTGTGGGAGATCTTTTGAATTAAGAACTTCCTCATGTCGTACTAGTAGTTAAACAGACTTTTGTGATCAGTTTAGAGTCACATTGATGGTAGTGCAACAATACACATATATGTATTTGAGTATTGTGGTTCTGTGATTTTGAGTTAATCATGACTGCTGTGTGTTTGGAGTGGATTTAGTGGTACTTATGGAATTCAGTGTACATTGTTATTTCAATTCTGGTCAGGAGTAAGCAAATGTTATCACTTCATGTGACGACTTGTCCCGAAATAGCGGGATTAATTGAGAATTAATGACAAATTAGCGAGACTAATCGAGGATTAGACGAGGATTAGTGGACGAGCAGGGCGAAATGACTATTTTGCCCGTGGAATGGCAGAATCGTTGACTTTTCGTTCAGGCGGTTAAATGGACTTTGTCTAATGACTGTGACGTATTTCGGGACGTCACGAGTTCATAGACAGGTGACACGCTCAATTCCGACGTTCGAGGAAGAAGTTTTGATCTTCGGAAGTTCGGGAGCACTTTGATAATTTAGTTGAAAAGGAGCAAAGAGTTGACTTTTAACCCAGGATGTCCGATGACCGAGGGTCGAGGACCGTTATGTAGATCGGGATGATACAAATCCGTAGACAGGCGACACGTCGAATTCGGACGTTTGACGGAAAAGTTACGGTTCATGTAAGTACGAACGCACTATTGCAGGAATTACGAAACGAATGCTTTTTGGAATTAAGTGGGGCCCAGATATGTGTCATTTGGACCAATGGATGAGTGACAAGTGTCACCCATCCACTGGCCACCCCCTTTTCATTCATTCATATCAGTTCATTCCCTTTGTTTTCATCCAACCCGATCTCACCCCAAAGGCTTTGAACCCAAACCAATCCATCCCTTCCCATCTGAGCATGCTTGATAGACCAAGGAAGTGTGAGGAGTGCAAACTGGTGATGGTGGCTGGCAGGAGGCAACGCCGCCGTGGACGGCGACCATGAACCCGAGCAAGGTATCGGCTAGGCCCAATTTCCATTTTAAATTGATTTATGTGTTATGGTCGATTTTGGGTGATTAGGAGATGATTATTAGGTTGCTAGGATGATTGGAAGATGATTTGGAAGGGGGTTCACGCCTGAGAAGGCCCTGGGAAAAACTTGGAAACATTGAACTGTTAGGGAGAAAATCAAACCATGGGTTTTCTATGTTTTTCCTTATTTTGATCATCCAAACAAGTTCTTAGGAGCTTATTAGGAAGTTTACGATTAATTAGGAAGGAAAAGGACTGAAAATGAGAGAGGAGGGTGGCCAAACCGGTCACGCCGGTCCAACTGGACCGGCCAAACCAGGTGAACCGGCCAGACCGGTCTGATTGCATGAAGAATATGATCAGTGCGTTGGGCGCATGAGGCCCACACACAGTCCCTTCTAGGGGCGCATACGGGCGTGTGAGCCATTCTTTGGGGGTGGTTCCAACACATGAAATCATCTATTCGATGTAACGAACATTTTGGGACTGGTTTCATGTCAATCGGACATCGTTTCGATATAGTTCGGGATGTCCGAAGGTTTAGGTTCCCGTTTAAAAATAGTTAGAAATTCTGAAAAATTACGGGGCTTTAGTGAGGGGCTATATAAGTAGTTAGTAATGCTCTAAATTAATTTGGACAGGTTCGGGAATCCCAGAGGTGACGATTGGCCCTGGAAGACATTTTGGCACGCGTATCGAGGCGCGACTTCGGACGGTCTGTGAGTGGACTTGTTTTATGAATTCGATGCATGCATAAATGTTTAATAATTGTTTTAGAATATATTTTGTGATGCCACGAGTGCATTTGCTTGTGGTAGCCTAGGATTTATGTATTTGCACGTATTTCGAGATTTACGATTTTATACGATGCTTATACGTGCTAGGTTTTCAACGACGGTTTAACAAATGGATTTTGGATTTGGAAATATGAACTCGGGCACGAGACCCATTTAATTTACAAACTCTCGGACTTGAAGTCCATTTGAGTTATACGATCGGACCGAGGGTCCTGTTGGTTTACGAGTTCGGGCTTGAGACCCAGTTGGTTGTAATCTCGGGCTTGAGGCCCATTTGACTGTAGTATCGAGCTTGAGGCCCCGTTGGTTATGAAATCGGGCTTGAGGCCCAGTTGGTTTATGGTTTCGAGCTTAGGGCCCAGTTAGTCGTGATATCGGGCTAGAGGCCCAATTGATTATAACATCGGGCTTGAGTCCCAGTTCAGTTTGTGAAATGAGAATTCGGGCATGAGACCCTGTTGAACTGAGGATTTAGGCCGAGGCCTATGAAATGGATTTGAATCGGATTCGAGGAATCCTATTGAGATGAATCGGGTATGAGACCCAGTTGAGAAATGTTTTTGAGAAAGAAAGAGAGAGATTTGAAAATGTAAAACCCTCCATATGATTTATATGGTCTCCTCCAGACGTCGACCTGGGGAGTCACGATCCACAGACCAGAATGGGTATCCCCATAGGGATCCTGTTCCAGGAGTGGGGGTTACGATTTATGTTGTGGTCCCGGACCATATTCCGGAGAGATGTGTGCACTAGATCCAGAAAGAGAGCTCGAACTAGATCCAGAGATTGAACCTCCCAGATGGAGAATTCTTGGGAGAAGACTCGGAGTGAGACCCTGAGTAGTGTGCACGCTAGGATAGAGATGATATCGTGACATATATAGGGGATGTGTTCCCTAGGGGCTGTGTGCTCCGAGTTGGCATCTTCTCAAAAGTGTCGCAGATGGGTTATACGTATGAGTACGTATGAGGCTTTATGACAGTGATTTGGGGTGGAGACCCCGTATTCCATGTTTTGTATTTCGGAAAGTGATTTGTATGTTTGGTGTTTCACTGAGAATGATTTTGGGCTGAGACCCACGTATGTTGATTTGGGATGAGTTCCCACATGTATGGATTTACGGATTTTTGTGATTTCGGGTCGGGGACCCATAAATGGATTTATGGTTCATGACGGTTTATGGGGACCGACATGAACATTTGAAAGATTTTTATGGGTCATGATGGTTTATGGGGACCGGGCATGAACCCTTGGAAGGTTTTGAAAATATTTTCAAATGGTTTATGAACGTGTTGATAAATGGTTTTTGAATGCATGCATATACTTTTAGTGAAGGGCATAAGTGTCTTTATGTGAAAATGTTTTTAATGAAATCTTTATTTTGTCCACTCACGACTTTTGATGTTTTAATGCCCTTCAGGTTGATCGCGGATGAGGGCTGTAGCAAAGACGAGACATCACACTCCTCCTCCTACGATCCTGGCGTACTCTGGAAGCCCCGGTGAGGGCTAGAGATGGAATTTCCCTGGTCTGACACTTCGTGTCAGACGGGATCAGGCGCATCCCACGTTAATCCCGGGGGATTTGGGACGGGTCCTGACACTTCATACTCAAGTGGGAGAATGTTAGAGTTTGAGTATGGATTAATCACCTAACGTGCAAAATCCTAGTCGTAATTGGAGTAATAGAGTCATTGTCATTAAATCATTAAAGTACGACTCCATATGTTAATTGACATATATTATGTTAGTACAATTTTCCTTCACTACATATTTAGTCTCTGGGAATCCTAATGTGATCATGATAGGAAATCACATTAGGGTTAGACTACTATAAAAATGTCCTTATTCTTGCCAATTAGTAATCATTCCTTACGAGCTATAGACCTATTGATTAGCGAGAGGCAATTACTTATTGGTATAAAGGAGAAGACTACTTATCTTAATCAAAATCACAATGGCATCAAGATGTATGATATGTTACATTGATGTTGGTTGGTGTAATCCTTGTTTGTGATCTTAAGGCTTAGTTAACTACACCAAAAAATGGATAATGTGACCAATTAATTTGTGACACCCATAAATTCCTCACATTTGGTAATTATTTGTGAGGATTTTTCGGATTGTCACTTATAAGTAAAACTATAGATAAAAAAGTTAGGAAAAGACTAAATTCGTCAAAAATAATTTAGCGCTATTTGGCGCGACTGGGTTTGTGAATTATGAAAAAATGGACATCACATATTCTTTTATAATTCCTCAAAAAAACTAAAAGAGGGAATACATTAAAAAATAAATTAAACACGCGGGAGATTGCGTGCTCAGACTTTTGGTAATAGATGGAAAACACAAGAGTGACGAATGAAAAAAAACGTGATTTGATCAGTTCCCTTCCCTGTGGGCGAAGAGGTAGCGCAACCCTTCCTTCCTTGTTGCTGAAATTAAACACAATCGCATCTTCCCTCTCTTCCTTCTCTCAATCTCTCCCTAATTTCCCAAGCTCCTCAATAGAACCATCCTCCCCAACCTTTCAATTTTCCATCCACAGTGACGTCCTACTCTGAATCTCATCCTTCTTGTCGTAGCGGATGGGTATGTTGTTTTGGGTTTTTAATTTTCGTTACTAATTTTGATTTAATTTATGTGTTTAGGCTAATTTCTTTAGGATTTTTTATTCAATTTCTTTGGGTTTTTATTTTGACGCCATGAAAGGCTTCTGCTTTTAATTTGCTTAGTTTCTTTAAGTGTTCTTGGTGTTTTTCTTTCCAATTGGTACCTCTCTTCTTGCTTTGATTGTAGATTCATGTTATTCAATTGATTTTTTTTTTCAATGGGCCCTAATAGTTTTAACTAAAAGCTGCTTGAATTTGATGAATTGGATGGTTATAAAATAGTGTGTGTGTGTGTGTATATATATATATATATCCAAGTGATTGTTTATAGTGGAAAAATTGGTTCTTTTGGGATTCGGGTGTGGATATTTTAGTGGCAGTTGACTTGAATTACTCAATGATAGATTCGTATTGCATTGATAGATTCGTATTACTATGTGAAGCTCAACGAGAACTTTACCCTGGTTGTAGTGAGCACATAGTCTTGAAGGCTGCCGTTGTAAGACCCGGTCTTGGAAGCAAGAGCGGTGAGCAAGACCCGTGAGCTTGAGAAGCAAGAACGGTGAGCAAGACCCGTGAGCTTGGAAAGGTAAGATCGGTGAACGATCCCACATTGCTCGGGGAGGGAAAGGTGAAGTATCTTATATGTGTGGGCACGTATCTATCTAACACAAGGCCTTTCAGGAGCTCAGTGGCTTTGGGGGGGATTGGAACCCCAAAGTTAAGCGAGTTGAGGCTGGTGCAATCCCATGATGGGTGACCTACTGGGAAGTTTCACGTGAGCTCCCGAAAACAAAACCGTGAGGGCTGGGCCCAAAGCGGACAATATTGTGTTAGATGGGCCGGGTCGTGACAGAATGGTATCAGAGCCGGATCCTGACCTGAAGTGTGCCAGCGAGGACGCTGGGCCCCAAGGGGGGTGGATTGTAAGACCCGGTCTTGGAATCAAGAACGGTGAGCAAGACCCGTGAGCTTGAGAAGCAAGAACGGTGAGCAAGACCCGTGAGCTTGGAAAGGTAAGATCGGTGAACGATCCCACATCGCTCGGGGAGGGAAAGGTGAAGTATCTTATATGTGTGGGCACGTATTTATCTAACACAAGGCTTTTCGGGAGCTCAGTGGCTTTGGGGGGGATTGGAACCCCAAAGTTAAGCGAGTTGAGACTGGTGCAATCCCATGATGGGTGACCTACTGGGAAGTTGCACGTGAGCTCCCGAAAACAAAACCATGAGGGCTGGGCCCAAGCGGACAATATTGTGTTAGATGGGCCGGGTCGTGACAGCCGTAGAGTTGATTCACTACAAAGTTGATGGAGGTTGGACCCAAAAATCATTTGATCATTTGCTAGATTTTTTAAGGAAGATGTGTCCTAAACCGAATTATATTCCTGAATCATATAATGATTGTAAAAAGATGTTGAGAGTTTTAGGGTTGGGTTGTGAAAATATAGATGCTTGCAAGTATGATTGTGCATTATTTTATGAGGAGCATGAAAATTTGGACAAATGAAGTTTGTAATGAACCAAGGTATAAGGATAGTGATCTTGGAAAAAAGAAAAAGATTCCCCAAAAACTATTACGTTATTTTCCATTGAAGCCAAGGCTCCAAAGATTGTTTATGTCAAGACACAGGGATATGAGGTGGCACAAGGACAAACGAGTTGATAATAATGATGAAATGGTGCATCTGGATGACTATATTGCTTGGAAAGAGTTCGATAAAATGAACCCTGAGTTTGCTCAAGATCCACGCAATGCCAGATTAGGTCTTGCAACTGATGGGTTTAATCCTTTTGGTAATATGAGCACAACCTATAGGATGTGGCCAGTTATGTTGGTTCCATATAATTTTCCCCTATGGAAATGTACGAAGCCTACATTCTCAATGATGTCGTTGTTAATTCTAGGACCAAAAGCGCTAGGCAAAGATATTGATGTGTATCTACACCCGTTAATTGATAAGCTTAATGATTTATGGGAACATGGTGCTTAGACCTACGATTATGTATCTCTAAGTCCATATTTAACATGCATGCAGCTATAATGTGGACGATCAATGACTTTCCAGCTTATGGAAATCTGTCGGGTTGGAGCACTAAAGGTTTTTTGGCTTGCCCAATATGTAATATGGATACATCTTACACTAGTTTGAGGAGTAAGATTTGTTATATTGGCAATCGTCGTTCCTTACCCATGCAACATTCATGGCGCAAAAACCCTTCAGAATTTGACGACACTCAAGAGAGAAGACCTCCACCTAGAGAATTTTCTAATGATGACATTCTTGATCAACATGACTACCTTAGACTACGAAATCAAGTAAACATGTAACGACCCGTCCCAAAAATCGGGATTAGATTAGTGATTAATGACGGATTAGTGAAGTTAATCGGTGATTAGTTGAGTGATTTCGACCGAGTCGTATTGGCTGAGTTATAACGTTGAACCTTCCTCGCCGATTTGGTTGGACCAGGCTGGACCGGACTGGTTCAGATCAGGTTTGACCGAGGTTGAAGATGAATAGTAGCCGGCGCGTGAGGGCGCTTGGGGCTTCTTTTGGGGAAATGTTCAACGCGACTTTTTATCATATCGATGTAACGAACATTTTGGGATTAGTTTCGAGTCAATCAGACATCGTCTCGAAATGTTTCGGGATGTCCGAAGGTTTAGGATCGAGGTTAAAAATAGTTAAAAATTTGGGAAAATTACGGGAAATTAGTAGAAGCTTTATGAAGTAATTAGTGACCTTAGTATGTGAAATGGACAGGTTCGGGAAGTCCGGTGATAGTGGATTAGCCGGGAACGACATATTGCACACGTATCGAGGTAGTAGAGTGAATGGTCTGTGAGTGAACTTTGCTTTCTAAATTATGATGCATGCATAAATGTTTCTATTGGTTTTCTATATGTGATTCTATACTTATGATAATGATATCTATGATTTACGATTTTGCGCATATTTCGAGATATTTACGTAATTGCACGTTTTACGAGATATGGATTTATGGGGGTCACAACTCCTGTAGTTCCTTCAATGAGTCCCCAAATCGGCTCCCGAGTATCCATCACTCAACATCTAACACCAACTCGGAATCAACACAACATCTCATCATTTCAATCACAACATCTCCTGATTCCGAGATTCCAACTATGTTGGAAGTATATCCATCTTTCCAACCATGGGACTTTGTCCCTAACAAGTACACTACCACCGGACTAACCGTCCAAACATCAACTCCTCTACTGGTCGGGTCAAGCCAACCACTCTCCCCAATCCCATTAGACTCGACCAGAGTCATCCACCAAACCATCCAATACCTCAGTTGCGCCCAGCAACACCATCTCCAATCCGGTCGTACGTTGGCTCGAAGCCACAACAACTACCTAACCACAACCCCAACTCACGTTTTCCAGACTACGCACTTACTCTGGGGTTTCTCACTAAGATACTCACATTTACCAAACCAGCCATCCCAACGGGGTTCCTCAAATCATCATCGTCACTCGGGTTATCAAAACTCACGACATCCACTAGCTCACAACAACCTCACCACTCGGGTCATCACACCTGGCTAAGAACATCCCTTAACGTAATATCTACACACAGACGCCAACCAGTAACCATCGCTAGGGGAGAACTCAGCCTTAAAAATCCACATATCCAAAACATCCGGGCCACTGCCCAAAACCTTTGAAAACCACAAGAAAATCAATAGAAAATCAAGTCAATCAAACTGCTGGATCTCAAGCACCGAGTCTTTAAACTCAAAACACATGTGCATCAGGCCTCCCCGGGATATCAACGAGTCTTTAAACTCAAAACCACATATCAGGCCTTCCAACGAGTCTTTAAACTCAAAACAACATATCAGGCCTTCCCGGGATATCAACGAGTCTTTAAACTCAAAACACAATCAACAGGCCTCGGGGGATATTATCAATCAAGGGTCCTCCTCTGTCATCAATCAACCGGGTCTTTAAACCCAAAACCAGATCCAGCAATAACAACCGGGTCTTTAAATCCAAAACCAGATCCAGCAATAACAACCGGGTCTTTAAACCCAAAACCAATAGCAACGGGTCTTTAAACTCAAAACCAAGTGAAAATCACAGAAAAGCCAGAAATCCATCAAAATCCAAATTCCAAAACCAAATCTGAAACCATCATTGGAAATCTCGACTCAATTCCTGAAATCACATGAAAACCGAAAGTTGAAATCCTTGGAAACAGGGCCTCATGCCTGGAAGCACTGTCCGAAATCCATTTATAAATCCTAGAAATCAAATCATACGTCAAATCCCAAAATCAAAGCATCGAAACTATTATCAAATCACAACAATGTCTTTCCTTGTAAATGTTTGTTGAACTTATTATTTATTTTTATCCACTCATAGTCTTTTTGGTTTTTCGATGCCCTCCAGGATTGATGCGGTGCGGGATATTGTTAGTGAGACGGAGACATCACACACGCGATCCACAGTGATGCTGCGAACTCTGGTTAACTCAAGTTGGTTTTTGGTACGTTGACCTGGATATCCCTTGTTTGGCTTACGTGTTCCATGGAGGTTAGATAGGTGTTTAGCTTTCGTGTCACACGTGGGTCAGACGGGAGCATGACTTATCCCTTAATCCCGGGGGGATTGGGGTGGGTTGTTTCAAAACATCCTTACAAAACAGATGGAAAGAGGAGGCGAGATGTCGAAGAGCTAAATTGGACTAGAAAAAGTATTTTCTTCGAGCTAGATTACTGGTCAAAGTTAAAAATCACACATAATCTGGATGTTATGCATATTGAGAAAAATGTATGCGATAGCATTATCAGAACATTATTGAACTTAGAGAATAAATCCAAAGATCTTCACGTCTTGATACATCATATTATTCCAGTGGGAATTTGAAAATATTTGAAGAAATCAATTTGTATACCATTGGTGGAGTTATCTTATTTATTTCCAACAAGTATGTGCAAAGAAGTTGAATATCGTAGAGCTTGAAAAGCTGCAAGATAACATTGTGCTCATTCTCTGTAAACTACAAAGAATCTTTCCACCTGCATTCTGTGATATCATGATCCACTTAGTTGTGCATTTATCGCTTGAAGCAAAACTCGTAGGACTTGAAAGGTAATATATTTTACTTAGTTTTATAATTCTTGCTTAATTTTTATCATTAACCAACCAACTTGAAAAAATTTCAGGTTGTTGGGAATATACAAGAGATATGTACAATATAAAGCTCGGCCTGAAGGCTCTATTGTTGAGGCATACCTCACTTTTGAATCATTAAGATTCTGTTCCATGTATCTTAATGATTTTGAAACAACATTCGCTCGATTAGAACGAAACTATGATGGCGCTGAAACTAAGGCAATGGTTTCAATTTTCGCTCAAAAAGTGCGTCCTATTGGTGGTTGTACTTTTGATGAATTATCAGAGACAGCAAAGAAAGTAGCTTACGGGTATATCTTAGACAATTGCGATGAGATTGAAATTTTTAGAAAGTAAGTAATTGCAATTCACATCTCAATTTTGTCGTCTCCTTTAAATGTCTAGCTTTTGGGAAAAAAATTAATGTTTAAATTTTTGTTTGTAGTGAACATCGTGATTTGCTAGAAAGAGAGAGTTGTGAGAACATAGAACAGAGCCATAAAGAACTTTTTCCTCAGTGTTTTAGGCATCGTACATTATTTAAACTAGGATCTCCATTGGTGAATAAAGAGTTGTATGCATTAGCACAAGGTCCAGACTCAAGAGCTATGCAATATATGTTGGGATGTGAGGATAAGAGTCCCACATCGGAAAAGAGAAAATAGAATGTGTGCCTTATATAGCATTGGACAACTCCCCCTATCACCAATTGGTTTTAGGGCCGAACTCCCGAGTCTATATAATGGCCGGAATCCCGATCTCTAATATGGTATCAGAGCGGGTTAACCCACGTGGATGGTTTAACCACCACACGTGCCACATGTCGTCCATTCACTCGCCCCCACATGAATAGGGGCGTAGTGATGACGAAAGAAAAAAAAAAGAAAAGAAAAGAGTTGAGTTGAGAGAGGATGTAGGACAATGGGCTCACATCATCACGTGTTGGCTACAAGAGCCGCCACACATGAGGGGGCGTGTTGGGATGTGAGGATAAGAGTCCCACATCAGAAAAGAGAAAATAGAATGTGTGCCTTATATATAGCCTTGGACAACTCCCTCTATCACCAATTGATTTTAGGGCCGAACTCCAGAGTCTATATAATGGCCGGAATCCCGATCTCTAACAATATAAATGGTGTATTGTTAATAGTATCAAGTAGTGGGTAAAACAAATTGATCAAAATCAAACGACACAAAGTAGCGGTGTTATGACACCAGGGGCACACGGTGGTGAAGATTGTAACTTTTATGGACACTTGGTAAGTGTTGTTAAAGTACAATTCACGAGAAGCTATAGGGTTTTCCTTTTCAAATGTCATTGGTACAATACATATGCTAGAGGGAGAAAAATTATTCAAGATTTTCATCTAACATCAGTGAATATAAACACAAATTGGTATATTGATGATCCTTATGTGCTAGCAACACAAACACATCAAGTATTTTATCTTGATGACCCAAAATTAGGCCATCCTTGGAAAGTAGTACGGAGGATTGAACCTAGACATGTTTGGGATATTCAAAAGAGGGAAGATAATTATGAAGATGAAAATATTGATGCTTATGATGGTAATGATGATTATATCTTAGATGATGATGAAGACGGCGTTGATTGGACAGTTGGTGATGATGGTGAAACGAATATATGCCTAAGTAGAAATAATGTTGGACCTGAATCTGTTGATGTGAACAATGTCAATTTCAAAAGAGCAACAGTTTATGTGGAATGTAGTGATGATGATGACGAGGATGAAATATCATCTGACGTTGACGAAGAGAGTCTGCACAACGATACATATAATGATTTAGATGGATGATAATAATGCTGCTTTTGTTTTCATTTTTATCATTGTATTGAACTGAATTGTTGTTTATTGTGATTTTCATATAGAGCTCGTACATTAGTTAATTCAAAATTTTAATTGATTTATTAGTCTATATTTTTACTAAGGGTTACAGTAAGCCATTCATAGTTGATGGAGTTTCATGTTGTATCTATTGCTTGTTTATAATGTAGATGAGTCATCCTCAAGTGCAAGTGCAGCGAGGCAAACGGATGAAGAAATGACATTTACCTCCTCATCCCCACCTCCAACTTCTCTTCCGTGTTGGTGTATAGACCTTCTCATGCTTCCCTCACACTTGATCATTATCTCCTAAAGTTTAATTGGAGGCTTGGTGCAAAAGAAGTGTGTGTGAGAGAATAAAAAACTTCTCTCACCTGGTGTGTGTGTGTGTGTGTGTCAGTTTCTAGAAACTAGTTGCCACATGGAAGATTGTAATAGGTCCTTGATGACATCACATTGTCATGCAAAGAGTGTGTAACGGATTGTGAGGTATGTGAGTGATGTGTGTGTAAGAAAGAAAAGGAAAAAAAAACAGCAAGAAATATAGAATGTACACAGAAAACAAATCAATCAATTAAGAATCTGTAGTCATAGCTGCAGAAATCAGAAAATTCCTCTGTTGGCATTTTATCAAACAGTTCAT
Source organism: Prinsepia uniflora (assembly GCA_032719365.1). Taxonomy (NCBI): domain Eukaryota; kingdom Viridiplantae; phylum Streptophyta; class Magnoliopsida; order Rosales; family Rosaceae; genus Prinsepia; species Prinsepia uniflora. The sequence goes on from CM064875.1 coordinate 58,783,908, forward strand.
GTGCATTTCTATGAAATCACAATTTCATACAACATAAAGCAATCCAATCTGAACCTATCATCATATACAATCTCACATTCTCTCTTCTATCCTAATCCAATAAAGATAAGCTCTATAATCAGTTAGGAGCTTAGAGATAGAAGAACTTACCTGTAAAACCATATTCATCCTTCCCGTGAAAAACAGAAACAAAGTGTTGATCAGATTCAACCTTGAAGGTTTTCAATCGACTGATTAGCTTGAAGGATTTACCTGGAGTGAAGCTCTGCCTTCTGATCATCAACATGGTATCAGAGCTTGGTTACTGATATAGTAACTGGGCGTCTAACTGTGAAGGAGAAACAGAACAGCATCACACTGCTGTGACAGTTTTGATCACTATGGCAGGATCATCTGGAGGTGCTGAAATCCGAGTACCTGTGTTTACAGGGGAGAACTACGATTTTTGGAGCATCAAAATGAAAACAATCCTCAGAGGTCATGATCTCTGGAAGATTGTGGAGCAGGGAATACCTGAACCTGAGTTAGATGAAGATGAAGAGGAGATAGAAACACCACAGACGAGGGCTGATCAGATCAAGGATGCAAGGGCACTTGGTCTGCTGCAGAATGCAGTCACAGAAGAGGTCTTCATCAAGATCTCAAATGAAGAAAGGGCTAGTGATGTATGGGCCTTGCTAAAGCAAGAATATCGTGGTGATTCTAAGGTAAGGTCTGTAAAATTGCAATCCCTTAGAAAAGAGTTTGAATACACTAGAATGAAAGATGATGAGAACTTGTCAGCTTATTTCTCTAGATTGTTTGGGGTAGGCAACATGATGAAAACATATGGGGAGGAAGTTTCTGAGCAGAGGTTGGCTCAGAAAATTCTGATTAGCCTAACTAAGTCCTATGATGCCATAGTGTCTATCTTGGAAGAAACTAAGGATATTGAAAACATAAGCTCACAGTCTATTGTGGCCTCCATTAGAGCTTTTGATCAGAGATTAGAAATGCATTCTGAATTTGTTGAGAAAGCATTTTATAGTCTACACATTAATCAGTCACAATATGAACGTTTTAAGGCTAAGAAACCTTTTAAAGGAAGCAAACCCTGGACAAACAAATTCCAGGGTAACAAACCAGAGAAATCAGCTGAGAAAACATCTGCAAGTGTCAAAGCAGAAGGGAGTTCTAATGGAGAGAAGTGCAAAATCTGTGGTAAATTGCATTATGGCAAGTGCTGGTTTGAAGGGAAAACCAAGTGTTACAAATGCAACAGGTTTGGCCATATCTCAAAGCACTGTGGAAGTAAACCAACAGTGAACATTGCCAAGCAAGTTGAAGAAGAAGAAGTGAACATGTTCTTCGCTTGCAATGCTGCTTCAGTTGAGCAGAGTTCAGAAATCTGGTATGTGGACAGTGCCTGCTGCAACCACATGACAGGTCATGAGTCCTTGCTGGTGGACATTGACAGGGATTTGAAGGTGAGAGTGAAGATGGGAACTGGAGATCTTGTGCAGGCAACTAGAAAAGGAACCCTGGTTTTCCAAACCAGAAATGGCAAGAAGCACATCAGAGATGTAATGTTAGTTCCAGGTCTTGATGAAAACCTGCTAAGTGTGGGACAAATGGTCGAGCATGGATACTCACTAGTGTTTGGAGGAATGGCAGTGGACATCTATGACAATATGGACAGGACACGCAAAATTGCCAACATCAAGATGACAGGGAACCGGTGCTTTCCTTTGACACTTGTTTCTGTGACTTCAGTGGCAAGAAAAGCAACAGTAGAAGGAGATACAGAGCTATGGCACAGACGGTTTGGACATCTAAACTTTGTAAGCCTTAAGATGTTGTAGAACAAGGAAATGGTAGTTGGATTGCCTAGCCTAACTACTGAACTGGAGGTCTGTGGAGGCTGTGCAGCAGGAAAGCAGCATGTGGAGGCTTTTGACACTAAAGAAGCATGGAGGGCATCCACACCACTTGAGCTAATACATTCAGACATTTGTGGTCCAATGCAGACAGAAACAGTTAGTAGAAACAGATATTTTATCACATTCATTGATGACTACTCAAGGATGTGTTGGCTGTATTTTCTGAGACAGAAATCAGGGGCACTAAATGTGTTCAAGAAGTTTAGAGCAATGGTGGAACTTCAAACTGGATACAAGGTGAAGAAGCTAAGAAGTGACAGAGGTGGGGAATACATCTCAAATGAGTTCCAAACCTACTGTGAAGAGAGTGGGATTGAAAGACAGTTGACAGTTGGTTATTCCCCTAAGCAGAATGGTGTTGCTGAGAGGAAGAATAGAACAATTGTGGAGATGGCACGTTCTATGCTGCATGAAAAGGGAATACCCTACAGGTTTTGGGGTGAAGCAGCAAGTACTGCTACTTATCTTCTGAATAGGTGTCCAACCAAGGCAGTCCAAGGGAAGACTCCATTTGAGAAGTATAGTGGGAGGAGACCAGGTGTGAAACACTTAAGAGTGTTTGGTGCACTATGCTATGTTCATGTGCCAAATCAGCTTAGGCAAAAGCTGGATGAAACATGAGTTAAAGGAGTGTTTATGGGGTATGGAACTATGGAGAAAGGATATAGGGTCTACAATCTTAAAACTAAAAGGATTGTACTCTCTAGAAGTGTGGTGTTTAATGAGAAGGGAGCTTGGAACTGGGAAGAAGGAGATGAGGGGGATTTCACTGTTCAGTTTGATAGTGAAATGAATTCAGTCACAACTGGAAGTCAGGAAACATCAAGTTCCTCTCCTATATCAAACTAGGAAATCAGTCCTGGTCATGTCTCTAGTCCAACTAGTACCAGTACTTCTGGACCTGGTTCAACACCTGTCAAGATAAGATCTCTAAATGAGATCTATGCAAGATGCAATATGTGCATTGTGGAACCAGAGAATTACCAGGAGGCTGCTCAAGACAAAGCATGGCAAAGTGCAATGTAGGCTGAGATGGAAATGATTGAAAAGAATTCCACCTGGGAGCTTGTGAACAGACCATCAGAAAAGAAAGTGATAGGAGTGAAGTGGGTGTACAAGACAAAGCTGAACTTAGATGGTTCAGTTCAGAAGCATAAAGCAAGACTGGTTTCTAAAGGATACTCACAGAAGCCTGGGATAGACTTCAATGAGACATTTGCTCCTGTTGCTAGGTTTGACACTATAAGAGTCCTGATTGCTCTTGCAGCTCAAAGAAGCTGGAAATTATATCAGCTTGATGTCAAATCAGCCTTTCTTAATGGAGTTTTAGAAGAGGAGGTTTATGTGGAACAACCAGAGGGATATGAAGTCAGAAATGAAGAAGAGAAGGTGTATAGGCTTAAGAAGGCCTTATATGGATTGAAGCAGGCCCCAAGGGCCTGGTATGGTGAAATTGACACATATCTGGGACAATGTGGCTTTCACAGAAGTCCTAGTGAACCTACACTCTATCTGAAGACAAACAGCAAGAAGGAGACACTAATTGTGTCAATCTATGTAGATGACATAGTTTACACAGGAGACAGTGAGGAAATGATCACAGATTTCAAAGAAGAGATGATGACCAAATATGAGATGACTGATTTGGGGCTTTTACATCATTTTTTGGGAATTGGAGTGATACAATCTGCAAGAAGCATCTTCATTCACCAGAAGAAGTATACATTGACTCTCCTAGAAAAATTTGGTTTGAAGGGATGCAAACCAGTCAGTGTTCCCTTGGCTACAAGTGATAGATTGTGCAGGTCAGATGGATCAGAAGAGGCAGATGAGGGACTCTACAGGCAGATTATAGGTAGTCTTCTTTACCTAACTGCTACTAGACATGATCTAATGTTCTCTGCTAGCCTATTGTCCAGATTCATGCATAAACCATCCAAGAAACATCTTGGAACAGCCAAGAGAGTCCTAAGATATGTTCAAGGGACGGTTGACTTTGGGATTGAGTACACTAAGGGAAATCAAGCCACTCTAATAGGGTACTGTGACTCTGATGGGAGTGGAAGTATGGATGACATGAGAAGCACTTCAGGCTATGCTTTCTCATTTGGAGGAGGTGTTTTTTCTTGGGCATCAGTTAAACAACACAGTGTAGCCCTATCTACTGCTGAGGCAGAATACATCAGTGCCTCAGAGGCTATAACACAAGCTAAGTGGCTTAGATTTGTCCTGGAAGATTTTGGTGAAGAACAAACAGGTTCAAAACACTGTTTTGTGACAACACATCAGCTATTGCTATGTGCAAAAACCCTGTGTTTCACTAGAAAACTAAGCATATCAGCAGGCGTTTTCATTTTATCAGGGATGATATTCAAGCTGGGGAAGTGGATCTGGTTTACTGCAGATCAGAAGACCAAATTGCAGACATTCTTACCAAGGCATTGCCAAAGACAAGGTTCAACTACTTAAGGGGATTGCTAGGAGTGAAGTCAGTGAGTGGTCTAGAAGGGAGTGTTGGTGTATAGACCTTCTCATGCTTCCCTCACACTTGATCATTATCTCCTAAAGGTTAATTGGTGGCTTGGTGCAAAAGAAAGAAATGTGTGTGAGAGAATAACAAACTTCTCTCACCTGGTGTGTGTGTGTGTGTGTGTGTGTGTGTGTGTGTGTGTGTGTGTGTGTGTGTGTGTGTGTGTGTGTGTGTGTGTGTGTGTGTGTGTGTGTGTGTGTGTGTGTGTGTGTGTGTGTGTCAGTTTCTAGAAACTAGTTGCCACATGGAAGATTGTAATAGGTCCTTGATGACATCACATTGTCATGCAAATAGTGTGTAACGGATTGTGAGGTATGTGAGTGATGTGTGTGTAAGAAAGAAAAGGAAAAAAAAGGGCAAGAAATATAGAATGTACACAGAAAACAAATCAATCAATTAAGAATCTGTAGTCATAGCTGCAGAAATCAGAAAATTCCTCTGCTGGCATTTTATCAAACAGTTCATGTGCATTTCTATGAAATCACAATTTCATACAACATAAAGCAATCCAATCCGATCCTATCATCATATACAATCTCTCATTCTCTCTTCTATCCTAATCCAATAGAGATAAGCTCTATAATCAGCTAGGAGCTTAGAGATAGAAGAACTTACCTGTAAAACCATATTCATCCTTCCCCTGCAAAATAGAAACAAAATGTTGATCAGATTCAACCTTGAAGGTTTTCAATCGACTGATTAGCTTGAAGGATTTACCTGGAGTGAAGCTCTGCCTTCTGATCATCAACAGTCCGAAGTTTTCCATTTAGGAGGCACATCCAATTGGTCATCCAGCAACAAAGAAGCAGTGGCGTGCACTACCTCATCCTCATCCACCATTGATTATTGCTCAAGGAACACATTCAGCTAGCCAATCAATACTGAATAAGAAGCAATGTGCATCTACTTCTCCTCCTTCTGATGTAGAGTTTTCTACTAATGAGCCAACATTATGTGCTGATACAACACCATCTTCTCTTGAGCCAAAAAGTCAAGAGGTTGGACCTCAAAATTCAGGTGACGTTTACAAGCACTTTTATGTCTTATTGCTCTCCTTCTTCCTCTTCCTTTTGTTTTTTATGTGTATAACTTCAAGAACTATTTCAATCAATACATAATTAGAATTAATGTTCACTTGACCCATTTTAGGTACATTGGTGAAGAATACCCGAGGAAGATCATGTGGGAGACGTCTGCATGACTTGGTAGAGGAAGAAGAAAGCAACTACCCCAACAAGGAGACGTGCCATACCTTCTTTAGGATTATGGAATGGTAGACCTATTCAACAATGGCATTGGCTTTGTGACAACGTTTACACCGAGCCAGTATTTATGGTATGTATTTAAATTGTTTCACCATTTTCCTATTGTTTAACTATATAGAAATGTATGTTGCCATATATTTTTAATAAACTATAATTGAAGAAAATATCGCAACAAAATAGTGACAACCGTAAACGAAAGAAACTTAACCATAGAGGAGGTGCACGCTTATTTGTCCAGCATGCTCAAAAAGCAGTTAACGCAAATTAAATCTCTCCAAAAATTGATGTTTACTTTAAATATTTATCATTTGCTAAGGTACTAATGAAGGATGCAATAGTATGTGATAATCAGACTATGCCTATTTCTTGTTCTGCTATTCATCATTAGGGAACAAGATATCTCGATCGATGAATAATATTATAGATCTTGCCTTCTTTAGAAGATTATTGTTCCTGCCATTGTAGTAATTCTTCAATTTCTTTGAATTCCTCACTCTCTTAAGTAATGGTGTTGTGAATCTGTCATGTATTTATTTGAATTTTATGATTTAAGGCTGGTAAGCCCATGTCTTTCATAGATAATTAAGGGAGACTATACAAAGATAAAAATAAGAACTGAATCAGTGATGAGGCTCAAGAAAAAAAAATGAAGTTATTATGAATCACTTTACTCAAATATGTAAGTTATTATGAATCAATTAGGTTAAAATTAATATTTTTGGATTTTATTTGTGTATCTGAGCATATGAAATATGATGAATAAACCTTTTTGTTGTTTAAAATCAAGATACGTCTGGTTTCTATTTTCCAGGAAAAAATGAAATAAAAGAGAGAAGAATTAAAGGTGAAGTTAGTTGAGGAGGCACCGGAGAATACTGCACTAGATTCCATATCAATTTCAATAGAGTCTGAATGTGTGATCATGAGTGAAGAACTTGGTATGAAAGGTAGGACAATTTGAGGTGTTGGTGCCTTTCCTCGCTTGGAGGCCAATTCCTCATCTGTTAATGCTGGTGCCGAATCAGATTCCTATTCAGAAATTGTTGAGTTGAAGGAAATGTTTAAGGATCTTGCATCTAGTTTCAAAAATATGCAACATGAAAATTCACTTTTAAAAGCTCAGTTGCTCTTAACTTTGGACGGATCCAATGAGCTAGAGAATCCGAATATGAGAGCTCCGTTGGAAACTTTGACGTCTTCATTAACTACACCTTAAAGTGATCATAAATCGGCGAGAGTGAAACATTATAAACATATCTTCTCTTAATACTTTTGGTTAGTTATTTGGCTTACAAATCTATGTAGCTGTGGAAGCGTTGTGATTCCAAATCTTTAGTATTTCAAGTTTTTAACATACTATTTAAGACAGTTTATTAGTTTGAATTCTAAAGGTTAATGTTATACTTTATATGTTAAGTAGTAAATTTATTAATCTAAATAATTAGATTATTATTTAAAGTGTCTAGACAATTGTTCTTGTATATTTATTATTACGACGAATTCTAAATCGTCACATATTATAAAATGTGGGGACTATCAAACATCACCTTTGGCTAAAGGTGACAAATAAGCAAGCTTCACTTATTGTTATATGTGAGGAATATTAGGCATCACATTTGTATAAAAGTGACACATAATTAATCTTCACATATTGTTAAATGTGAGAAAAACCAAGCATCGCATTTTAGCAAAAGTTACATACAATTAAGCTTCATATATTTTTAAATGTGAGACAACGAATGCATCACATTTTATCAAAAGTGACACTCGTGTAAGCTTCATATATTCCTAAATGTGAGGAATACCAGACATCACACTTGAGCAAAAGTGACACTAATTGAAGCCTTACATATTCTTAACTGTGACGAAAATGGTACGCGTCACATTTAGATAAAAGTGACGAATTTATATATTCATCACATTTGATCTTCTGTGAGGAATCTAAAGTGACGCCCTTAGTGACACACAATATTCCTCACATTTGGACTTTTGTGACATATATATTTTATTCAAATATGAGGAATATTCTGCGTCACAGTATCCATTTTTTTGTAGTGGTTGTTATTTATGTAAGTTCTTTATAGATTGATTTCTAACATCTTACAATATCTTAGCTAGGAAATATTATGTTTAATTATTGTAAATATGGATTCCGTGTGAGTTAGGGTTTGAGTATCCTACACCAATGATGGGTCACATCATAACTTTGTAATACACAAGTTATATTCAAGAGCCCTATATTAAACTCAAATCAAATTCTGTCTGGTTTTAGCTTTCACTCTTTCTTCAATATTCTTGCCGGCCAGAACAACACTCATGAAGATCTCAACATGTCTGGAAATTAAGACAACATCTGATTAGTTCTATACTCAAAGTAATGTTACAATCTAAAAAGCCCGGCCAAGAACAAGAAATCCTTGCGGAAGAAGGACAAGCTAGGTTTAAATGCTCTAGAATCAGAAGCAGTGTTTCCAGATGATATGAAAATGATCTCTATACATCTCTAGCTGTTGACATGACTCATGAGCCCCACTTAGACCATGTCAACCCACCCAAAAAGAAAAACCTAAAATAATTGAGTGAGCACATTAGTTGACCCAACAAATTATATATATGCATGTACTTGAACAAAATTGTTTTTTTTTTTAAAAAAAAATTAAGTAGCATAACATAACCCACTTGCTAATCTAGACTTTAACATGTAGGAATTTTTTTTAATCAAATGCAATTATCATAATAATTATTGTTATAATTAATTTTATAGTTTTTCAGAATTAGATGAAAGGAGTTTTACAAAGGATGTCACTTCTAAAGATGTTGATTGTCAAAGTTTTTTTAGAGGGAAAAAATAATCCCGACTTCAATAAAATGATATTATACTTTAATCTACGATTTACTGATATTTCTATAGAATTTAAGTAAGATGTCTCATTTTCGACTCTTATATGTAATAACTTATAATTTTTTAGAACATTTGATACTTGATGACTGACTTATTATGTGATTTAACTCAGATTATCTTTGTATTGTATTTTTTTATTTAAAAAATAAAAAATAAACTTGAATTAAAAATAAAGAAAAATGATTCTGAGTTCGAATGCAGAAATGAAAGTATATTTACTCTAAACAAATTACATATTCGAATTTCTATTAAATACGGACCACTCGTTAATATTGAAGATCACAGCGTACAAAGTGACCAAACCAAAGCATAAGAATAAAAGGCAGTCACATCTAAATTAACGAGGGGCAGGCCGAAAAAGACCACAGCGTACAACTTTACCGGCTTTTCCACGATGTGCTTTAATCATAATTTAATTGCAATTAAGGGCCTCGACAAAAATTCTTTTGAGCAGTTGAGCCCATTAAGAACCGCGTTACTTATTATTCCAATTCCATCGACTCCAAGTCGCAGTCCATTTGAGACACTTGTGGTTTTGGTTTCAGTTTCTTTTTTCTTTCTTTTTACAGTTTGTTTTTTCTCAACCGAGTCCCTCAATGGTATCTCTTTGAGTCATCATTCTTGACCCTCACCTGCAATAATACCCACAGCGTACAAGTCAGAGAAACCCATCAAGACTCATCATTCAATCAAGCTGGTAAGGCATCTTTGCTCTCCATCAATTCATGGGTCTTTCTTTGACTTTGAGAATTTCTGCTTTATTTCGGGTCTTGAATTCGGTTTGTTTTCTGATTCCAGGGTTTTTCTGTGCTGGTGTGATGATAGAGCATCATATTGGGTTGTGGGAATTGAGAATTTTGAAAGTTTAATTTCAAATTTCAATATATATGGCGAATTGTTGCCTTTTTATGGAAGTAAGATTCCACTATTGATGTCAACTTCTGCATATATAGAAAGAGTAAGGGTTCTCATGCAGTTTTTTTCTTTTTCTTTTTCTTTTTCTTTTCTGCCAGTTGAGTGTAATATGCTTATATTATGGTTCTATCTGTAGTGGAACAAGCAAAGACACAATTTTTATCTTTATAAATGGTGGGCATAATTTTTTCCGCTTGAAAAGTTGTGGAATTTAGAAAAATTCCCCAAATTTGTGGTCAATCAAACAATGTAAGAATAAGTTTCCCATCTCATTGGTATTGCATTTGCAGTTTGTACATTTAGTCATCGTTTCAATATTGAACATTATGCTTTTGTTTTTCAGAAGTATCTGGAGTATTGTAATTATTGTGGTTTTCCCAACGGAGATTTTTTGTTCGACTTGTCATTTTAATCCAATGTTTACAGAGAAGGATATGTCTCTTTTTATGTAATGTGTTTGCTCATCTTGTGACAGATAACCTGTGGCAATTTTGCCCTGCAAGATGTTCTCAGTGCCTGAATTAGAGAAGGGACCAAAGAATGGTTAAGCAAAGTGGTCTTGTTATCATAGGTGTCACTGTTGGTCTAGCCGTTGGACTTTCGATAGCTGCACTCATATATTTTGGCATAAGGTGGTACAGAAGGCGTGCCCATCTTCGAAGATGTGCTAACGAGCGTAGTTTTACAACTCTTCCTATTCACGCAAATGGCTTAGGCACGAGCCCTGACTACAGTGTATCTATTTCTACTTCCAAAGCTCTTCAAGGATCTGAAAACCTTCACAAAAATTCTCCGCTCTCTTGGTGGAGCAATCATAATAAAGATCGATTTGTTTCTGCATCAGGCGTACTTAAATACTCTTACAAGTACGTATGGCTGAACTCTGTTAAAGTTTCATAATTCTTCATTTGTTGGTTACTTTGTTTCACTTAGCTAATAGTTGAACATACACTTGGACCCTGTAAGGTATTGAGTTCATATGCTTTGAGATGTAGTGCATCTAATGCATGCTATATTTTTTAGAGATTTACAGAAAGCTACTCAAAATTTCACAACCCTCTTGGGACAAGGTTCCTTTGGTCCGGTGTATAAAGCAAAAATGCCTGCTGGAGAGGTAGTAGCTGTGAAGGCACTTGCTTCCAATTCTAAGCAGGGAGAGAAAGAGTTCCAAACAGAGGTAAAGATTAAATCAAGTAACATTCAAGTAGGTCTGATGAGAAACGATGTTCTTCATGCCCATAGATTCGATACAAAAACACTCTTGCATACACTGCAAGCAGAGTTCATAACCAAAATAAATTTCTTTGCTCTTTTGGTCCAAAGAATACCTCAAAATGGAATTGAACATTTTCAACATTTTGGTAAAGGGTTTGGGAAGATAATCAGAAAGACTGAAATTCTGGACATGAATGTAATGAGATAGTTCTCGGGAGGCCGGTTTCTGGCCACATTGACAATCGACCAATTATCACTCTTTGATTATTTGTCTTAATGTTTATATTCCGAGAAGCAGATTGAGTTGCCATTAATTTGGGGTCGTGTTGCAGGTGTCTTTGCTAGGGAGACTGCATCATCGCAATCTAGTCAATCTAGTAGGATACTGTGTGGACAAAGGGCAGCGTATGTTAATCTATGAGTTCATGAGCAACGGAAGCTTATCAGACCTTCTGTACAGTAAGCTCAGTAGCTCCTGTTTTTAAACGTAATAATATGTTTGTTTGAGTGCTAAAACATAAAAATTTACTATTTTTGTATCTTGCTTGGTGATTCCAACTCATTTATTTGACTCGGAGATATCTCCCTTCCTTTTTTCATTCCAGTACCTAAAAATCATCTTGCTCTAAATTCATGTAGGTGAAGAAGAACAACAGGTTTTGAGCTGGGATGAAAGGCTGCAAATTGCGCTTGATATTTCACATGGAATTGAGTATCTTCATGAAGGGGTACAGCAGTTAGTGTATACCATTGTTTTGTTACTGAAGGATTCTTGTGTTCGTCTCATTTGTATGATGTTTCTTTGAGCAGGCGTCCCCACCAGTCATACATCGTGATTTGAAGTCTGCTAATATACTGTTAGACCTGTCGATGAGAGCTAAGGTAATCTGGATAAGCCTCTATTTGAATCGCCTGGTTACCTACAGATGCACGGTGAAAGCTACGTTCTTTTTGTGTTCATTTCAATCCTCATTTTCTTTTATGCTTTTAATAGGTAGCAGATTTTGGACTGTCGAAGGAAGAGGCCTTTGATGGCCGCAATTCTGGCCTCAAAGGAACCTACGGCTACATAGATCCAGTATATATATCAACAAACCAGTTCACAATGAAGAGTGATATCTACAGTTTTGGAATCATCATATTTGAGCTAATAACCGCTATCCACCCTCACCAAAACCTAATGGAATATGTTAATCTTGTGAGTTTTTTGCACTCTACATAAATAGAATCCTTACATTTCTATTGCCAAACTCTTTTTAACTTCTTTCTTCACCTACTTTTTCCCTTAAGGCTGCTATGGCTCACGATGGTGTTGATGAAATACTTGATAAGCAACTAGTTGGACAATGCAACCTTGAAGAAGTGAGGAAGCTAGCTAGAATTGCTCACAAATGCTTACATCAGTTACCGAGAAAACGGCCTTCTATAGGAGAAGTTTCACAGGCTATACTGAAGATCAAACAGATGCGCCTTGCAAAACAAGATACCATGTCTTTTGCCAGTGAAGAGTTCTCAAGGGCTGTGAGCCGAATTGAGGTTCAGCAGGTGGAGCTGAGCAGGATTGCCAGCATGAACGACAGGGTACCCAATTGACTGCAAGAAAATTTTGTTTCCCTTTTGAGCTCGAGTCTCTTTGCAAAATAGTGTTCATAGCATAAGGTATGGAAGATGTTTGGGCCTCAGATTTGAATTGATGAGCAAATGCTTCCTCACTCCTCAGGGTTTTAAGCTGATTTATTTTGGGGGTTTCTCCATCTCTGGTTGAGTTTCATGGCTCCTTTGGTTCCAAAATGGAATACGAAAACTGATCAAGAAAATCAAACTTGCATCTTCGGCCCCATTAGATCATAGATCATACGTTTACATAACATTCCTTCTGCCATTTTGATATGGCAGATTTATCGTCTCTACACAATCGACACTAGCAAATGAAAAGACAATATTCCCCCAGCGGAGGCTGGAAGCAGTTTGTCGTACAAATAAACTTTTGAAACAAAAAAAAAAAGCAAAATAACACCACCACCAGGCATCTAATTCAACTCTAATTTATTTATCTAACAAAGCAGCCCTCAAAATTGGCATGAAGTCCCTAGCCTCTGTCTCTGCCTCTGACTGGCGTTCTCCCCTTTTCGATTAGAGAAAGTGAGACGCAGCAACTTCTGGAAATTCTCAAGAAACTGCACCCATTCCTCGTCATTCATATCTGCCAACTTCACGAAACTACAGCTCATAATCAGCTGCTCATTTATGCACCTGTTGCCAGACGATGTCCCCACCAAATAACCGTTCTGCATTGAAGCGTGGTGTCGCCAACTCTTCTCGCCAATGCTGGTGTTTTTCATTGATGCTGACAGCTTTGAAACAGTTGGAGTCCGCTCCTGCACCAAGATAGAACATTCATCTGAACTTTGAGGAAATTCGCCTGCATCGAGCCCTTCCATGTTCTCCTCTGCAGTCTCTATTAGTTTGGAAAGTAAATATCTTCCATTTCCACCTTTTGGCCTAAAACGGGAGGTCTTTTCAATTTCTATTTTCTCACCCTTGGTTGGAGTCGAATCCAGCTCCTCCTCTCCATTTTCTAGCTCAAATTGAAACTCCTCCTTGGTTGCTTTTGGCTCTAAATCAGATACATGCTCCTTTAAAAGCTTCTTCGCGTTTGTACATAGTATCTCAAGTTCACTTGGCTGCTCCTCATGACCCCGAAATTCCCTACTCATCATTTCACCAATCTGGGAAAGGCAAAGGCCAAAAGATGCAGCTTCCTTGAGGAAAATCGTGCAAAGAACCAAAACTCGAAGGCATGCCTCCCGAATCATGGGTAGCTCCCTTCTGAGCATATCAGAATCCTTAAAAGGGTCAAGTTCATTTATATAGGCAAGCTCATCATCTAAGAAAGGAATTGATGCCTGAGGCCAGTGTATCCACTCAAAGTACGGATCCTCCAAGGTTTCGGGTAGACAAAGACCATGATCAATGGGTACAAGCTCCACCTGACCAAACCTCCCAGCACGATCAAGCTTCCTAATCAGAAGGTTCCCAGCATGCCTGTCTGTATTTAGAATCCGAATATCTAGAATACCTATTCTATGCACTGCACCAACAGGGAAGCTAGAAGTCCCATGATCACTGGCATCAAAATCATGAGAAATGAATTGCTGCAATGATGCAATCTTACTTGCTTGCTTTTCCTTTTGATGCATGTTGCCCTTCACTTTATCATTCACATTAAAAACTGAATGTGTGATCTTCACAAGTGCAGTGTTAGGAACGTTAGCAAAGTTATTGTAATCGAGAAGAAAAGCAGCAACTTCTCTAAAACCTGTCTCCCCAACCCGCACTGAGCGTTTGAGACCTGGTTGTCCAAGAGCTTTCCCAACAAAACCCTTTGGGTTGTTTGGAGCATAAGGTTCTTCATCAGTTGGTTTCACGATGGCAATATTTTCACCGTTGCAATTTCTGAAGTAATATGCACCTCCAAGCCCACTGTGAACAGGAACTGGATCAATGCCATTTCTTATCGCCTTCACAATATCCACAACTAGTTGTTTGGTTCTAGAAAATTGATCCGAGTACCCCAGAACCTCAATTGGACCACTATGATCCTTCTGCTGAAGGTCCTTCCCAGTAGGTGAGAGACATGGGGTAGATGAGCTTCTGTGCAAGTTCCTGGTGAGGAGAAGCGGAGAATCGTTTCTAACAATGCTGAGATCATTCTTCAGCACCATGTCACCACATACCAGTAAACTCTCATCAGTTGGGACATCAAATGCAAGCCGTAATTTCCTCTTCACTGTATGTGCATTGTCACTCCTATCTAGCTCTATGCCTAAAACATAACCAGTTTCAGTCTGCACAAAAACACGTCTCTTGCCAAAACTTGTTCTTTCCAATTTTTTACTTCCATGGTACTCACCGTTTAGAGGTCCTTTGGAGGTCGCAACTGCCAACTGTTTATGTACAGGTTTATCCAACTCAGGAGACATGGAAGGAACCGGAGAAGTGGCAAGATCCAATGCCGGCAGCAGAGACAGCGGCAGCAGAGAGCTTTTCTCTCAAGCAGACGCCAAACTCAAATGCCGGCACTATTTTATATAGAATATATGCACTGTAAACAATCATAATCAAACCAGTAGAAGACAGCTGCAATTGTAACAATGGAAAAGCTACATCCAAGAAGTCGCCTACTTTTCCAATTTGCTTACATTTCAAAGCCACCTGATAATAGCACTGGCTATTCCAAAACAACACATTCATTAACATAATCTTTAAAAAATAATAGCTATTCGCAAGAAATGAAAGTCTAAGATAAATCTTTACATTTGTTTCTTCCTAATGATCCACTCATCCGGTGATCCAGTACATACAGATATGCATACATATTACATACTGACACACATCACCAAACAGTCTGATCTCTGATCATCAACTTGCAATTGAAATTACAACGCAAAGAATCAACTTTAGATTTCTAGTCCATTCAATTCACATATCCAACCGAATCCCTTCAACTTTTCTCTTTGTTATTTCACAATTTCTCCCCAAAATCGTTTATTTTAAAGATTCTGTCAATTGTTCAATTTTCCTAATCCATAAACATTACAGAAATAAACAGATACACACAAGGTTTTAGACAAAATAGATTAAAAATCGGTGCCCTGGTCCAAAAAGTAGAAATTCATCCCAAAATCTACAGTACCAAACGGACAGAAACAAGGGACTCAAATGCAAGCGCAATAAAAACTTAATCGTCGTCTAAAAAATTGCAAATGTTCACAAAATATGAGTATTTCCGTGAGGAGAGAAAAATCGAAAGTTAGACTCACCGGAGACCGCGAGACAACCGGACGGCGGAGCTTACTGGAGAGCCACCGCCGTTGAGATGCGAGGGAATCCAACACGGAGGGCGAAAATTGAACAGCACAGAAATCAACGGCCGCGCTTTGATTTTGATCCAATCGGATCTTAAAATCTGCGTCAGTTTGCTAATTGTTGTTGATGAAGTCTTGCCAAAGTTCTCAATCTCTCTCTCCCTGAGTCGCGAGAATCGGAAGGGGTTTAACAAATAATTGGACGCCTTTTTTAAATTCGAAAACAAGGAAAAAAATTACGGGCAATGACACTATGCGCGCGCTGATTCTACCACGTGTTGAGAGCTGGTTAGATAGGAGGCAACGTGGCGGTGTCTGGTCTGGTTTTTGTTTGGGTATCATTACTGGACGCTTGATGGCCAGCAGAGGAGTGACAAAAATGCCCCCGATGACCAATCCCAGCGACGGGTGAGATTAATGAGCGCTGGCGATGGCCGCCACGTGGCGCTCTGGCCTTACGGCTGTGTGAAAGAAAGATCTAGAACCTGAAATTAACGATTAACTTCCAATGAAAACGGAACAATGTATCCCCTCAAGTAGACAGTTTGTGATTTTTTTATTTTGGGATTATTACTCAAAATGCCCTCTGAATTAGACCGTTAATCTCAATTTACTCATTCAATATCAGATAGTAACACTATACTTCCGAAATTCTCATTATGTCAATCTCAATTTACTCATTCAATATCAGATAGTAACACTATACTTCCGAAATTCTCATTATGTCAAGTCTCTTGTAGCAAAAATTGCACTCTATTACTAACACCATTTAGAAGACTTACGTGACAACAAATGATTGAATGTTTAATCATTTTATAGAAAAATATTAAACCTAAATATTTTTAAAAAAATGAAGAAGAGGATGATGAACAAATCAAATAGATAATTATAATCATTATGATTAAATTTTTCACACCCTTAAAATAAATTGAGTAAATAAATTGGTAGAAATAAACTGGAAGTAAAAAAGGTCAAAAAGAACACCAAAATTTAACGAGGTAGGGTAATGTGCCTACGTTCTCAGACAACAGCTCCAAAAAATTTCACTATGAATAATGGGATTATAAGTAAAATCTCACTGAATGGTGGATACACAACTCTTTCTTGGATTCACTCAAGAGGATCTCACTTTTTTTTTTTTTCTTACAAAGGAGGCTATCTTCCTATTTCTCACACAAAGATGAACTCTCTTCTCACTCTCACTTTTGATGGATAACTTGTTGCTTGAAGGATGATTGAGAATGCTCAATCCCTCTCCTTTATATAGGGATGAATGGAAGGAAGTCATCAATGCATAGTCATGCATAAGAGTTAACTCAAATTAATCTCATGGTAACTCCTATGAGCATAGTAATCTCCAACAATAAATTGGGAGATCAAAAGTCTTCTTTGTTTTCAAGCACATAAATAAATCTACCCACACATCCATGCACAAACCATAACATGTGTATTGGGATATCAAAAGTCTTCATTTGAGGAACTCTAAAGATCATATTAATTCTCCTCCACTTAATGGAGGAATTAACCCATCAAATTCTCCCCCACTTAATGGAGGGAATAACCCATCAAATTCCTCTCCACTAAATGAAGGGAATAATCCATCATTTTTACCATGAACAAATGGCGATCTGTGACACGACCCACCCCCAATCCCCCAAGATTAAGGGCTAAGTCATGCTCCCGTCTAACTTACGTGCTACACGAAGGCTGACTGACGACCAACCTCCATGTAACACGTAAGCCGGACAAGGGATTTCCAAACGAACCATTCAAAAATTTCTGAAACTTCCCAGAACGCGCAGAATCTACTGTGGATCGCGTGTGTGATGTCTCTGTCTCTCTCTAACAACAGCCGGCACCGCATCAAACCTGGAGGGTATCGAAAACATAAAAGATTATGAGTGGACAAAAATAAAGAATACGTTCTAAAAACAGGTTATAGAAAAGTACATTTATACCCTCCATGAAAAACCAATGCATGCGTATGAAAACCATTTCATAAAACCTTCTCGTATCCACGATAAGAAAACCATCATTGAAAACCAGAATCATTTCCTTTTCTCAAATCCGTAATTCAAATCAAGGGTCTCAGCCCAAAATCAACAAAATCCAAATCATCCGGGCCATTGCCCAAAACATCTGAAAACCAATGAAAAAATCAATCAATCAAGTTGCTGGATCTCAAGTGCGCCCAAGTCTTTAAACTCAAAACACATGCGCATAATCAGGCCTTCCCGGGATATCAACGAGTCTTTAAACTCAAAACACAATCAACAGGCCTCGGGGGAAATCACAATAACCGAGTCTTTAAACTCAAAACATATCAATCTAGGGCCCTCCCCTGTCAATCAACCGAGTATTTAAACTCAAAACCAGATCCAGCCATATCCGGGTCTTTAAACCCAAAACTAGTTTTCAACGGGTCTTTAAATCCAAAATCAAGTGAAAACCATAGAAAATCCATATCTGAATTCGCAATCATGATTCTGTAAGCTAGCATCCGGAACCATAATCCCGAACCCAAATTCAGAATTTCATTTTCAAGTTTCAAAACCAAATCCCAAATCAAAATTTCCGAAATCTAGTTCCAAAACCCGAAATCACATTTATCGAAATTCCTTTTCTAAACTGGGCTTCGAGCCCGAAATCACTTTTCCAAAATCCATTAGAAATCATCAAATCATATTTCAAATCCCAAAATCAAAATCATCAAAACCATGGTCAAATCACAACATAAATCGTAATCTCGTAAAACGTGCAAAATCGTAAAGCATCAAGATCATAATCATAAACATAAAAATCACCTATAGAAAACATTTATGCATGCATCATAAATTAGAAAGCAAAGTCCACTCACAGACCATTAGTGTCGTTGCCTCGATACGCGCGCAAGTACGCTCTCCCAGCTAATCCACTATCACCGGCTTTCCCGAACCTGTCCAAATCCCATTATGAGGTCACTAACTACTTTATAAATCTTATACTAAAGCCACATAATTTTCCCAATTATTTAACTATTTTTAACCGAGCCCTAAAACCTTCGGACATCCTGAAACATATTGAGACGATATCCGATCGACTCGAAACCAATCCCAAACTGTTCGTTATATCGAATACTTTAAAAGTCGTGTTGGAACCTTCCCCAAAATGGGCCCCACGCGCCCTCACGGGCCACCTAAAGGGGCTGCGCGTGGGAGCCACACGCCAAGCGACTGTTCATCTTCAACCTTAGTCTAGCTGGTCTGAACCAGTTCGAACCAACCCGATACAGCCGAATCGGCGCGGGCGGTTCACGGCTATTTCCAACTCAATTTTTTATTCTAGTTCGATCCTGAGCTTCGTCCCATCCTTATCTATCTATCTATAGCTTTAGATCACAAAATCAAGGTCTGAATCATACCTTCCCGATCGTCGATTCCACACCAAACTTTCCTTCTCTGTGTTCTTGCTTCTCTGGCCATCTCTGCCTCTAATTCCACCTCTACAAGCTTTCCTTTGACGTCCAAGACCTCACCCAAATAACCATTTCGATCAATAACGAGTACAACCAAAATTTCCATTTTTGAATTTACAAAAAGATTTCACGAGAATTTGACTTACCGTTCAACTCAGGTTTCGAAAACAGGTTCAATTCGTTCCTTATAACCTTAAACACACCACCCAGTGAACCAAATCGATCCTTAGTCCTTAAATCCAACTTCCCTATGTTCAAACACAAACAGGGGACTTCACGGGTTTTACCATCTATTGTAACAACCCGTCCCGAGAACCGGGATTAGTAGACGAATTAAGGTGTGATTAGTGAGGTTAAGCGGCGGTTAAGTGGTTCCGACAGGTCCGGGCGCCTAGCATGACGATTTTGCCCCTGGTCCGGGCAAAAATGTTGACTTTTATTCGGGTGGTCCATTGGCTATTGGGCAGTGACCAGGACGTAGTTGAGGTACGTCCGATTCCGACCTCCGAGGAGGAAGTTGTGATGTTCGGAAGGTTGAGGGCATAACCATAATTTGGGTAAATTAGGGGGAATAGTTGACTTTTTGTAGAATCGGGTTTTGGTAGGTTGACCTAGCATGGTTAGATAGCTTTCTTCGTCCTGAGTTCGATGACAGGCGGCACGCATTCATCGGACTTACGGTGTGGGAGTTACGAGTCTAGGAAGTTATGGCAAAACCGTAAAAATGAGGTAAATTGGAGGGTATTTTGGTCTTTGTGGCACATTGGGATTTGTGCAGAGAGAGAAGGAATGGAAGGCTGAGATTGGGCCATGTGTGTGAGAGAGATTGGGAGGATGGTGACACATGGCAAGGGGCTAGAGGATTCTGGGAGAATCCTGTGCGTACACAGCCCAAATAATTGGGGTGCACTCGTGCATACCCGTGTGTTGGTTCTTCGACTAGCACAGAGAAACAGAGGGTGAGTGATTGAGGGCAATTGATCGACTCAGTGCAAGGGGGAGTGAAGAGTGCTTGTGAGAGTGATAGGGAGGAGAGTTTGAGCAGGTGGTCGTGTTTTGGTGGCGACATCGTGCACGGCGTCACGGAGGTGGCACGGTTGCAGTTTTGGGGAAACAGGGAGGCTGTGATACAAGGGTGGTGACTACGCCGTGTGGTGACTCAAACCAAGGCAGAGGGAGCTGCAGGAGGCTGCAGGGAGTCCAACGAGCACCGTGGCACGCGGCGGTGCGCACGGCGGAGACGCAATCGAAAGGTGAGATCTATTGCTCTGTTTTTCCCGTGCTGCTCAATTTGAAAGTCGTGAGGTTGGGCTTAGAGTCGAGAGGAATGGAGGTCAGGGTGAGGTTCAGGAGGGTCCTAGGCGTCGACTAGGATGGTCACCGTGACGGGGGTGTACACGGCGGAGGTTAGCACGACGGGGGTACCTGTATGCTCTGTTTTGCCGTGATGTTCAAACGGCTAGTCGTGATGTTTGGGCAAGAATCGACGGTCAAGGTGAGTCGGGTTAGGCTTAGAAGGGTCCTAGGAAGAGGTTGGTGAAGCCACCATGAAGGGGGAACTCGTGGGTGGCCGGAAAGGAAAACAGGGGTTTTGGGTTGTCTGGTTCGAGCTTTAGTCGACGGGCTAGGGACAGAGTCGAGGTTAGGAGTGTTGGGGAATCGATAGGGTAGGCCCGGACGATGAGAATGGTGAAGGAAGGGAAGGAATGGAGACGGGACGGTGGAGAACCGCTCTCGCCGATTCGAATTACAGACACTGTATCGAACCGGGTTTGTTCGAGGTAGGGGATGCACTGTAGCAGCGCGTGAGGGCCACGCGCAGCCACTTTGGGCGGCGCGTGGGGGCGCGTGCAGTGGCGATGGGGAAAACGATCAACATGTTTTTTGGTCTAGGAGTTATGGTGAATTCAATGGAGTTGGTTTCGGGTCAATCGGAAGTCGTTTGAGTTTAGTTCCGCGAGGGTGAAAGTTTAGGGTCCCGGGTTATTACGTTTAGGATTCGTGGAATTTTGAGGGAATTCAGGTGAACTTTCGTGAACGTGTTAGTGACGTAATTTGGTGATTGTGAACAGGATCGGGATTTCCAGAGGAAGCCGAGGAACGTGCTGGACGTTCGGGACGCGAGTAGGGCCCAGTACTGTGAGTGGACCCCTTCTTTCAACTCGAGCATGCATAACTATTTTCTATAATTGTTTTATGATTTTGATTATGATTCTACGTTTATTGAATATGTCTATGTTTATTGAATACGTTTTGGTTGGTTTTACATTGTTGCACGTTTTTCGAGAAAATACGGTATTTGGCACGTTTTACGAGGAATGTCAATTTCTGAGTAAAATGCCAGGGTTTTGGGATTTTTAAAGGATAACTAGTTTGATTGTTCACAAAGGGATTTTGAAACCTGATTTGGTGATTAAATGATTTTCGAAAAACGGACTTTGACTGTAAAGTTGGAAAGTGGATTCCGGATTTGGGTTCGGAATGACGGTTCTGGATGCCGGAAGGGTATCAGACCAGTGATTTCGGATTCGGGTTTGGATGTGGATTGGTAAATGGTTTTCAAATGATTTTGGGATTGGATTTGCTGGATCTGGATATTGGGTTTAAAGACCCGGATATATGTGACGGGGGACCGGCCGGATTGGGTTTAAAGACCCGGATTGAGTTTAAAGACTCGGGAGTTTAAAGACTCGGATATATTGATTTCCCCCGTAGGCCTTGAGTTTAAAGACTCGGGAGTTTAAAGACTCGGATATGATTAAGGCCTGGATTGAGTTTAAAGACTCGGGAGTTTAAAGACTCGGATAGGTCCAGCAGGTTTGATCGGGAAATGATGATTTGAGCTTTATGGTTTATGATACGGGTTTTGATACTCATGCCATGATTTCCATACCTGTTTTATAGTGTTTCTGTTTCTTATGATGTTTTATGAGACTTGAGTTAGACATGTGTTATTAACTGTTGGTTATGCATGTGGTTTTCAAAACGGAGGGTTAAATTCGGTTTTCTGATAAATGGTTTTAGAACTTCTCTTTTATTATGGTCCACTCACATGTTCTGTTTTAACTTGCCCTCCAGGTTGTGGAGCTAGCGCGGGGTCTTGACATCGAGGCAGTGTCCGAGGCATAGAAGTGACGTGAGGGATCCTGAAATAGTTCAAAGTCTTCCGCGTGCGTGTAATTTATCGGTTTTTAGTTCCTTGTATTTTCGTACTATGCTCTGTAAATGACAACTTCGGGATATTTTGTTTAATTACTCCTGCGTCTGACTGGGTTTGAGTGAGTTTTTACTTGGGTGTTGTGTCGGGGAGTCAGACGGGAGCGGGATTGACCTCGGGTTTCGGGGTGAAATCGGGGTGGGTCCTGACATCTATCGCTGTCGTCCTCCGTCGTCGTGCCTCGTCGTGGCCACCAGTCGTCTGAACACAGCCTCCCTTCCATCTTCCCTTCATACCCCACCTACACTTGATCAAGTTTGAGAGGGTTGGGATCTCACGATCATCTTTGTCTCTGTTTTCTGAGTTTTTCATTCCAAATATCGTGCACAATTATCCTCCCTAATTTTTTAAAATAAGTAGACGATGGGGGAGGCTTCCGTGACCTTCCAGTGAGGGAAAAGTGTCCCAAATCTGGTGGGTCACCATCCCTAGGCAGCCACATGTCCACCGCAATTGGGTACAAATCCCAATGCAACCAAATGACCAGAATGTCCCCAAATGACAAATTACCATTTTACCGCTCGCACGTTTAGACCATTAACTGAACCATCCAACGTCCAATGACAACGTGCCGCCTGTCGTTGTACTCAGGGGATCGAGACCTACCTAACGGTCCTTGGAATGCGTGAAAAATCCATGCCATATGAAAATTCAACAGTTTGCCCCTTTTAAACCAAATTACCATAATACCCTTGAACTTTCAAACATCATAACTTTTTCCTCGAATGTCGGAATCAGACGTGCCACCTGTCTATGAACTTGTGACGTCCCGAATTACGTCACAATCCTCGGTCAAAGTCCATTTGACAGCCCGAAATAAAAGTCAACCGTTTGGCCAATTCAAAGGGAAAATCGTCATTTCGCACCGTCCGTCCAAGATCACTCATCTAAGCACCAATTAACTTCACTAATCCGTCATTAACCACTAATCTAATCCCATTTTCCGGGGCGGTTTGTTACAATCTGGGTTGGAGTTTTTGAGCAGATAAACTCGGTGGCAGGTAAGGCCACGCCGACATTGCAGAGAGCCAAGGAGATGAGGTTGGGGGAGCATTTAGATGAATCATCAGATGATGTAGGTGTGTCGGTGGTGAAAACGTGAGAGTGAGGGTCAGAGGAGACCATATGCGGAGCAGGTGGGGTTGATGATACCGAGTTATCAAGGGATGGTGCGGGTGATCTGGATGACGAGTCTTGGTCCTCAGAAGATGAGCTTCTATCTTTGTCTTTGACTTTTAATGATTTGGCCACCGGAGATGGGTTATTCTGATGTCGTCATGTTTGTTGCTTGTGTGGGATTATCTACTAAGAACCCCAACCTAGATCTTCATTTGTTTATGTTAAAAACTCTAATTTTCAATTTGGGGGTGGCAAATCAAAATCAATTTTCTATGATGGAGAGAAATGGTGTTTTTGGAGTTAATGAATTAATAATGAAGATGATGGTAGTGGATACGAACTCAAATTGGATTCAGAAGTTCAAGAATGGGTTGATAAATCCAAACTCATTGTTCATCATCTTCTTTTTTATTTTTTTAAACATATAATTTTAATATTTTTCTATAAAATAATTAAATATTCAATCTCTTACTACCACGTAAGCCTTCTAAATGGTGTTGGCAACATAGTGTAATTTTTGGTGCAACGGACTTGATAAAATCGGGGTTGGGAGAGTATATTGTTACAATTTCGCGTTGGGGGAGCAAACTGAGATTTATTGTCTGGTTCAAGGAGTATTTTGAGTAATAAGCCTTTATTTTTAAATATTTTAATATTTTTCTCTTTCCTCTTTAAATTATAAATAATTAATAATGGTTAGTACTAATTATAGTTGATTATAAGGACATATGGCAAGGTTTGATGGGTTGGTGAGTATAAAATAATGTCAGTTAAAATAGTGTGACGGAATGGGGTAACCTTGCTGACGGAATCTCTATTCAAGTGGTATTTCGAAACTAAATTAAGTTTGAGGGGATTATGTGACAGGACCTATCCCAATCCTCCAGGGATTAACACGGGATGACCCTGTTCCCGTTTGACACGAAGTGTCAGACAAGGAATATTTCCGACCTTTGCCCCCCCGAGCTATCAAAGTACGCTAGGATCCGGATGAGGTATGTGATATCTCGATCTCTGCTACAGTCCACAGCCGATGTCAACCTGAAGGGTAGTCAAAACATTAAAAGCTGTGAGTGGACAAAACAAAAGTTTATAAAAATATTTCCATAAAGACATTTGTACCCTTCACTAAAAAGCATGCATGCAATCGAAAACCATTTAACCAAATGGAACCATCAGTGGGAACTAAGCCCAAAACCATAATCAAATCAAATATACGGGTCACTGCCCAAATCTATAAGAAACCAATAAGGGACTCAGCCCAAAACCATAACCATACTGAAACCAAATACACGAGCCACTGTTCAAATCATGTGCACACCACATATCAAATCTCATATATCATATCATATATCATATCATATATCATATATACATATAAGTCACACAACCAATCCTGTCACGGTATCCAAAGCTACGCGCGTGCTACCCAGGTCTCAATCCGAGTCTTCTCAAAGTCAAGGTCAATGTCCGCAGACCACTAATCCTACTCGAGGTTATAGTAACCATAGCCTTCCTGAGAGTAAGGAACCCAACTGGGGGTGACGCCACGCAGTCGGTGTTCCGTGACTACTCCGGAGTCCACCCAGGCCAACGACCCTCCCCGGAGCAGATAATAGAAGTAAAGGAAGGTATATGAACATATATATACATAGCACAAATATCCATGCTCGGTTCCCCTGAACCGTCATGATCCATAATATCCATTCCATTCATATATATATATATATATATATATATATATATAACATCCTCCATGCCCGGTTCCCATAAACCGTCATATACCACAATAACATAACTAGGGTTCATGCCGGTTCCCATAAACCGTCATGTACCATAATAACATAACTAGGGTTCATGACGGTTCCCATAAACCTTCATGTACCATAATAACATAACCAGGGTTCATGCTGGTCCCCATAATCCATCATGAACCACGATACCATAACAAGGGTTCATGTCGGTTCCCATAAACCGTCATCAACCGCCCGTATTTAACCATTCCGTATCCCCATTCCGGGATTCCATCGACAAGTACCAACCCTGGTAACCTGTCCAACAATCTCTAACCAGTCGTACCACGACTCAATCAATGCCGTCTACCAGGTCGTCCATGACCTTAGTTGCACCAACAATCCATCACAACTGCAGTAGCACGACATCCAACTAGATCTAACCGATAAGTACAACTCTGACTGCGAAGTGCAATCCCAACACAAGCTGACATAACTAGACCGACTAACGAATCCAAATCTGAATAGTCGTCCAAGTCAAACCACTCGTCAACTCATCGTTCCTAACCATACACATCCTACCTTAAGATTCCACGATCACGCCTAGGGTTCCCCTGAACCCAACTGCGAAAAGCAGTAAAATCAACAATCTGACCGTCTCTGCGGTCTTGACATCGAAAAGACGTCAATCCAATCCTACAATCAATCAACTAGGATTCCTCGAATCCGCCTGCCCCCAGCAGCATGTCCATCTAACTCAACAATATCCAACCATCGAATGGCCATAACATCGAACTAGTCGTCGGAACCGATCCTACGACTTCGTGAAAGACGATCTCAACTAACCGTCTCACGATCAAAATGCTAACGTATGAATACGTTCATCCTTCCATAGGGTCCCACACTGTCAACCCTGACAGAACTATGGCAACCTCGGCATCCCATGCCAAGCCAAGACATTCCACGATACAGTCCTACTAACTATCGTATCTGCATCCCAACAATCAGGTTGACCACAAACTGTAACCCATTGAGATATCACATCCTCGACCTGCGTACTACTCCAAGAGCTCCGTGGTTGCTCGAATAGAGACAACCCCCGCTCTGATATGAGCTAACTGGGCTCCGATAATCCAGTCTCGCTCTGATACCACGTTGACAGGACCCATCCCAATCCCCCAGGGATTAACGCGGGATGACCCTGCTCCCGTCTGACACGAAGTGTCAAACAAGGGATATTTTCGACCTTTGCCCTCCCGGGCTATCAGAGTACGCCAGGATCTGGAGGAGGTATTTGATATCTCAGTCTCTGCTACAGTCCACAGCCGATGTCAACCTGAAGGGCAGTCAAAACATTAAAAGCTGTGAGTGGACAAAACAAAAGTTTATAAAAATATTTCCATAAAGACATTTGTACCCTTCACTAAAAAGCATGCATGCAATCGAAAACCATTTAACCAAATGGAACCATCAGTGGGAACTAAGCCCAAAACCATAATCAAATCAAATATACGGGTCACTGCCCAAATCTATAAGAAACCAATAAGGGACTCAGCCCAAAACCATAACCATACTGAAACCAAATACACGAGCCACTGTTCAAATCATGTGCACACCACATATCAAATCTCATATATCATATCATATATCATATCATATATCATATATACATATAAGTCACACAACCAATCCTGTCACGGTATCCAAAGCTACGCGCGTGCTACCCAGGTCTCAATCCGAGTCTTCTCAAAGTCAAGGTCAATGTCCGCAGACCACTAATCCTACTCGAGGTTATAGTAACCATAGCCTTCCTGAGAGTAAGGAACCCAACTGGGGGTGACGCCACGCAGTCGGTGTTCCGTGACTACTCCGGAGTCCACCCAGGCCAACGACCCTCCCCGGAGCAGATAATAGAAGTAAAGGAAGGTATATGAACATATATATACATAGCACAAATATCCATGCTCGGTTCCCCTGAACCGTCATGATCCATAATATCCATTCCATTCATATATATATATATATATATATATATAACATCCTCCATGCCCGGTTCCCATAAACCGTCATATACCACAATAACATAACTAGGGTTCATGCCGGTTCCCATAAACCGTCATGTACCATAATAACATAACCAGGGTTCATGACGGTTCCCATAAACCTTCATGTACCATAATAACATAACCAGGGTTCATGCTGGTCCCCATAATCCATCATGAACCACGATACCATAACAAGGGTTCATGTCGGTTCCCATAAACCGTCATCAACCGCCCGTATTTAACCATTCCGTATCCCCATTCCGGGATTCCATCGACAAGTACCAACCCTGGTAACCTGTCCAACAATCTCTAACCAGTCGTACCACGACTCAATCAATGCCGTCTACCAGGTCGTCCATGACCTTAGTTGCACCAACAATCCATCACAACTGCAGTAGCACGACATCCAACTAGATCTAACCGATAAGTACAACTCTGACTGCGAAGTGCAATCCCAACACAAGCTGACATAACTAGACCGACTAACGAATCCAAATCTGAATAGTCGTCCAAGTCAAACCACTCGTCAACTCATCGTTCCTAACCATACACATCCTACCTTAAGATTCCACGATCACGCCTAGGGTTCCCCTGAACCCAACTGCGAAAAGCAGTAAAATCAACAATCTGACCGTCTCTGCGGTCTTGACATCGAAAAGACGTCAATCCAATCCTACAATCAATCAACTAGGATTCCTCGAATCCGCCTGCCCCCAGCAGCATGTCCATCTAACTCAACAATA
This sequence comes from Prinsepia uniflora, assembly GCA_032719365.1. Lineage (NCBI taxonomy): Eukaryota > Viridiplantae > Streptophyta > Magnoliopsida > Rosales > Rosaceae > Prinsepia > Prinsepia uniflora. Next base: position 58,811,833 of record CM064875.1, read on the forward strand.
TCCAACCATCGAATGGCCATAACATCGAACTAGTCGTCGGAACCGATCCTACGACTTCGTGAAAGACGATCTCAACTAACCGTCTCACGATCAAAATGCTAACGTATGAATACGTTCATCCTTCCATAGGGTCCCACACTGTCAACCCTGACAGAACTATGGCAACCTCGGCATCCCATGCCAAGCCAAGACATTCCACGATACAGTCCTACTAACTATCGTATCTGCATCCCAACAATCAGGTTGACCACAAACTGTAACCCATTGAGATATCACATCCTCGACCTGCGTACTACTCCAAGAGCTCCGTGGTTGCTCGAATAGAGACAACCCCCGCTCTGATATGAGCTAACTGGGCTCCGATAATCCAGTCTCGCTCTGATACCACGTTGACAGGACCCATCCCAATCCCCCAGGGATTAACGCGGGATGACCCTGCTCCCGTCTGACACGAAGTGTCAAACAAGGGATATTTTCGACCTTTGCCCTCCCGGGCTATCAGAGTACGCCAGGATCTGGAGGAGGTATTTGATATCTCAGTCTCTGCTACAGTCCACAGCCGATGTCAACCTGAAGGGCAGTCAAAACATTAAAAGCTGTGAGTGGACAAAACAAAAGTTTATAAAAATATTTCCATAAAGACATTTGTACCCTTCACTAAAAAGCATGCATGCAATCGAAAACCATTTAACCAAATGGAACCATCAGTGGGAACTAAGCCCAAAACCATAATCAAATCAAATATACGGGTCACTGCCCAAATCTATAAGAAACCAATAAGGGACTCAGCCCAAAACCATAACCATACTGAAACCAAATACACGAGCCACTGTTCAAATCATGTGCACACCACATATCAAATCTCATATATCATATCATATATCATATATACATATAAGTCACACAACCAATCCTGTCACGGTATCCAAAGCTACGCGCGTGCTACCCAGGTCTCAATCCGAGTCTTCTCAAAGTCAAGGTCAATGTCCGCAGACCACTAATCCTACTCGAGGTTATAGTAACCATAGCCTTCCTGAGAGTAAGGAACCCAACTGGGGGTGACGCCACGCAGTCGGTGTTCCGTGACTACTCCGGAGTCCACCCAGGCCAACGACCCTCCCCGGAGCAGATAATAGAAGTAAAGGAAGGTATATGAACATATATATACATAGCACAAATATCCATGCTCGGTTCCCCTGAACCGTCATGATCCATAATATCCATTCCATTCATATATATATATATATATATATATATATATATATATAACATCCTCCATGCCCGGTTCCCATAAACCGTCATATACCACAATAACATAACTAGGGTTCATGCCGGTTCCCATAAACCGTCATGTACCATAATAACATAACCAGGGTTCATGACGGTTCCCATAAACCTTCATGTACCATAATAACATAACCAGGGTTCATGCTGGTCCCCATAATCCATCATGAACCACGATACCATAACAAGGGTTCATGTCGGTTCCCATAAACCGTCATCAACCGCCCGTATTTAACCATTCCGTATCCCCATTCCGGGATTCCATCGACAAGTACCAACCCTGGTAACCTGTCCAACAATCTCTAACCAGTCGTACCACGACTCAATCAATGCCGTCTACCAGGTCGTCCATGACCTTAGTTGCACCAACAATCCATCACAACTGCAGTAGCACGACAGCCAACTAGATCTAACCGATAAGTACAACTCCGACTGCGAAGTGCAATCCCAACACAAGCTGACATAACTAGACCGACTAACGAATCCAAATCTGAATAGTCGTCCAAGTCAAACCACTCGTCAACTCATCGTTCCTAACCATACACATCCTACCTTAAGATTCCACGATCACGCCTAGGGTTCCCCTGAACCCAACTGCGAAAAGCAGTAAAATCAACAATCTGACCGTCTCTGCGGTCTTGACATCGAAAAGACGTCAATCCAATCCTACAATCAATCAACTAGGATTCCTCGAATCCGCCTGCCCCCAGCAGCATGTCCATCTAACTCAACAATATCCAACCATCGAATGGCCATAACATCGAACTAGTCGTCGGAACCGATCCTACGACTTCGTGAAAGACGATCTCAACTAACCGTCTCACGATCAAAATGCTAACGTATGAATACGTTCATCCTTCCATAGGGTCCCACACTGTCAACCCTGACAGAACTATGGCAACCTCGGCATCCCATGCCAAGCCAAGACATTCCACGATACAGTCCTACTAACTATCGTATCTGCATCCCAACAATCAGGTTGACCACAAACTGTAACCCATTGAGATATCACATCCTCGACCTGCGTACTACTCCAAGAGCTCCGTGGTTGCTCGAATAGAGACAACCCCCGCTCTGATATGAGCTAACTGGGCTCCGATAATCCAGTCTCGCTCTGATACCACGTTGACAGGACCCATCCCAATCCCCCAGGGATTAACGCGGGATGACCCTGCTCCCGTCTGACACGAAGTGTCAAACAAGGGATATTTTCGACCTTTGCCCTCCCGGGCTATCAGAGTACGCCAGGATCTGGAGGAGGTATTTGATATCTCAGTCTCTGCTACAGTCCACAGCCGATGTCAACCTGAAGGGCAGTCAAAACATTAAAAGCTGTGAGTGGACAAAACAAAAGTTTATAAAAACATTTCCATAAAGACATTTGTACCCTTCACTAAAAAGCATGCATGCATTCGAAAACCATTTAACCAAATGGAACCATCAGTGGGAACTAAGCCCAAAACCATAATCAAATCAAATATACGGGCCATTGCCAAAATCCATAAGAAACCAATAAGGGACTCAGCCCAAAACCATAACCATACTGAAACCAAATACACGAGCCACTACTCAAATCCTGTGCACTCATATGCACACCACATATCAAATCTGATATATCATATCATATATCATATATACATATAAGTCACACAACCAATCCTATCACGGTATCCAAAGCTACGCGCGTGCTACCCGGGTCTCAATCCGAGTCTTCTCAAAGGTCAATGTCCGTAGACCACTAATCCTACTCGAGGTTATAGTAATCATAGCCTTCCTGAGAGTAAGGAACCAACTGGGGGGTGACTCCACTTAGTCGGTGCTCCGTGACTTCTCCGGGGTCCACCCAGGCCAACGACCCTCCCCGGAGGAGATAATAGAAGTAAAGGAAGGTATATGAACATATATATACATAGCACAAATATCCATGCCCGGTTCCCCTGAACCGTCATGATCCATAATATCCATTCCATTCATATATATATATATATATATAACATCTTCCATGCCCGGTTCCCATAAATCGTCATGTACCACAATAACATAATCAGGGTTCATGTCGGTTCCCATAAACCGACATGTACCATAATAACATAACCAGGGTTCTTGCCGGTTCCCATAAACCGTCATGTACCATAATAACATAACTAGGGTTCATGCCGGTCCCCATAATCCGTCATGAACCACGATACCATAACAAGGGTTCATGCCGGTTCCCATTAACCGTCATGAACCTGGAAATCCATTTAAGGTTCCCTGACCTGATATCAAAACCGTAAAGTAACCTGGGTCTCGTGCCCGAACATAGAACATCAGCTCGGCACCGTGCCCAATATCTGAGGTCATATGCCCGAGAAAAAACCAAATGGGTCTCATATCCGAGTTTATCCTTTTGAAATCCAAATCCAACTCATTAAAACCAATAAGGAAATACAGACCCGTATAAGCACTGTATAAGGCCGAACCCTCGAAATACGTGCTTATACGTAACCACATACAAATGCACCCATGGAATTACCAAAAATGTATTAAAACATATAAGAAACATTTATGCATGCACCAATTTAGAAAACCAAGGTCCACTCACAGACCGTCCGAGTTGCCGCCTCGATATGCGTGGCATAGGCTCTCCAGAGCCAATCACCGTCACCAGGACTCCTGAACCTATCCAAATTCATTTGGAGGGTTACTAATAGCCTCATTAACCTCTCATTGAAGTCCCATAATTTTCCCGATTTTCTAACTATTTTTAAAACCGAACCTAAACCTTCGGACACCCCGAAACCTATCGAAACGATGTCCGATTGACACGAAACCAGTCCCAAAATGTTCGTTACATCGGAGGAGACAGGGAAGCCGAGAGGGACCAGAGAGGCCACACGGGAGGAGTGACCAGAGAGTGGAAGAGAGCTTGGGAGGAGACAAGGAGGTACGGTGGCCGGGTGTGTGTGCGTAGTGAGCCACGGGAACCAGGGAGGAAACTCAGAGAAAAACAGAGAGATCGTGGTAGTGGTTGTGCTGTGTTCGACCAATCGAGGCCAGAGGAGGTGTCCAGAGGCTGGAGGTGGACGAGAGGAGCCGTGTCCTCACGGCTGAGCTCACGACGGCGACAGGAGGTAGGTAATTTCTTGAACACTTTATTGAACACTGGCTGACCTAGCCTCCACCTATCCTCCCTGTCTCCTCCCTGTCTCCTCTTCACCCTTTATTGAACACTTCCCCTAAGGAGGGGCCACACGCCCGCACGCGCCCCAAGAGTGGCCTGTGCATGGGCCTCACGCGCCGGCACTATTCCTGCACCACTGAGCTTCAGCCGACCGGTTCACCTGGTTTGGCCGGTCCAGTTGGACCGGCGTGACCGGTTCACGGCTCTAGACTCCCCATTTTCATCCAACTTCTTCTTTTTGATTCCTTTCTTCCTGTTTTCATGTTTTCTATCAATTCAAATCCCTAAACTCAACCAAAAACGTCTAAATCCCATGGTTTGATTTTGAACCAAACGGTTCAAGCTTCCCAAAACTCACCCACGGCTTCAAAGCCATCCAAAGCTTCCTAAAATCATCTTAACACAATCCTAATAACCCATTTAACTCATTGAAACCATCAAAAACCAACCATAATGCATATATTGAAAAATGGAAAGGATTGGGTTTAACCGGGTAACATGTTCGGGTTCAAGGCTGCCGTCCACGGCGACGTGGCTTCCAGCCGGCCACCAACATCCTCACTTCCTCCTCACAGCCTCTGGGCCTCTTTCATGGTCATGGGTGAAGGTTTGGATTGGTTTAAGGGGGTGGGGTGAGATCGGGTTTAGTTTGTTTAGGGAGAAAGGAAAATGATCGATGCACGAGGAAAGGGAGATGCATGAATGGGAACTAAGTGCCAGTGGATGGGTGACACTTGTCACTCATCCATAGGGCAGGAACTAAATATCTGGGGCCCACAAAAGACAAAACTTAAGTCATCTCGTAATTCGTGCAATAGTGCTCTGAAACTTCCGTGAACCGTAACTCCGTCGTCGAACGTCCGAATTCGACGTGCCGCCTGTCTACGGATTCGTATCGTCCCGATCTACGTAATGGTCCTCGGCCCTTAGCCATCAGACCTCCTGGTCAAAAAGTCAACATTTGCCCCTTTTTAACCAAAATTATCAAAATGCCCCTAAACTTCCGAACGTCATAACTTCCTCCTCGAACGTCGAAACTGAACGTACCACCTGTCTATGAACTCGTGACGTCCTAAGCTACGTCACAATCATCGATCAAAGCCCATTTGACCGCCCAAATGAAAAGTCAACGTTTTGCCACGGCTAGGGGCAAAACGATCATTTTGCATCGTTCGTCTGATTTCGCCCAACTAATCACCGATTAACCTCACTATTCGTGATTAGTCACTAATCTAATCCTGAAATTCGGGACGGGTCGTTACAACCTTCCCTCCTTAATTAGTTTCATCCTCGAAATTTCAACCAACCTAATTCCAACTGTTCTTCCCTCCTTAATTTAGTTTCGTTCTTGAAACTCCAACTATTCTGATTCCACAACCACCTCGTGGAAATAATTCAATCTCACGAAAAGTGTACACTCGTACACCAACTAACCAAAACAATACTTGCTCGTCTGCAACTAGACGTACCACTAACGCTTACATCACATCGATTACATTCGACCACGTCGAATGACAGTAATCACACGTTCTGAACTGACACCACTTGTCAGTATCAGAGTAGCCCAAGTATCCTATGAGCTAACTACTTATCAATCTACCATCTCGTTGACACAAACAACTCGACGGTTCCTTTCTCAATCACCAAACTATTCTGATATGTACTCCCACCGGGAGTCATCAGAACTCACACAACGATCCATGTTGATACCTTCGACAATCTGTCACCACTTGACAGTCGCCAATCAAAAACTAACACTATACCCACTTGTGGTTATACTAACCACTAACTCACTCAACCTGTGGGTAGCTAGACCCATCAGAATACCATGACCCACTGCACAGTATCCAATGTCTAGTTCACGACCTCGACTAATCCAATGGTATCGGAACCAATCCCACTACCAACACGTTCACCAACGTATCCATGGTATAACCTATATACCGCCACTAGGCACCACTAGTATGCCCAGTATCGTACCTCGAACAACGTACAAGGTACATACATCTATCTACCAATCAGCCTACAACCATCTAGGTCGTAGCCAATCACGTTTCAATAATGGAGTCCATCTGTCTAATCCAGCATCAGACAAACCCAGACTCCAGCCCATCATCTGTTTCCAAATCCGAATCCGAATCCGCAATTTCATAAGAAATCCTGAATCTAAACCCAGAAATCATATCTATAATCATATTCAAATCCGAATCCGAAATCATCATTTCGTAGACTAGTATCAGGAATGACTATTCTGAACCCAAATTCATAAAATAAAATCCACTGTCAAGCTCCAGAATCAAATCCTGAATCGTCACCCAGAATCCGATTCCAAAACCCAAATCCAGAAATCCTCTTTCAAGTTCCAAAATCAAATCCTGAATCGTCATCCAGAAATCCGATTCCAAAACTCGAAATATCGTTCACGTCTACCGAGATGCACTATATCCGAACCTATCGGATACATGTTCAAACGATTACCACAATACAATCGATTGACTTCATAGGGAAGCCAATCCCAACATCAACACATCTCTAAGGCTGACCATATCCGACCACGTCGGAAAACTACTCACCTGAGTAATATACCATACGGGATTCACTTCGAAAAGAAGTTCATTCCCAACATCCTTAACTCAAACATCCAAGTAAGAGTGATAAACTCTCCATATATCTGGATCATCAAGATCACGATCCAGATCCATCACTATATCAACAGACCATAGACGTCACGATCCCCGATCGTCACGACGTCCAAAGTCCTCAACGTCATAATCCCGATCCACATTACGAATCCTAGGTGGATCCACACAGTTTAACTACCAGATTCCAAACCATAGGGTCTTACACCCTCAACGAATCTGCATATTGTCACATCGTTCATACCCCAATTCCCACATCTAAATAGATCAGTCAACGACGAGACACGTCGAGACTGTGGGTTCTCACTGATTACCTCGTATCGATCCTTATCATTCCACCGAGGAAAAACCAAGAATGATACAAAATAATGACATCAAAATCCGTCCTACGTGAATGCAACCAAAACTCATTGCATTCGTCATGTCGTATAAACTTGACATCGTCTGCCACCAAGTAGAGTATGAGAAATCTCAGTCACCTAACTTCGATATACTCACTCCACCTGATGACCCAAGACAAACCACGGGTCCACCAACCAATACACGATCGGTGTACTAGTGGCAACCAACAACATTTTCATCATCAACATCATCTACCATCATCAATCATGGTAGAATCTGAGAAGTCACCTAAAATGACTCCGAAATCCCCATTGCCAATGCGGAAAACCCGCAATCCACGTGTCACCTCAATTGCAACCTTTCGCGATTCCAAAGCTCCAACCATGTCGGAACCAACACACTCGGACATCATCCACGTGTCCCCTTTTTTTACTATTTACGGACACATGCCCATTTACGACCGTATATGTACCTCTCGACTAGAGAGTCACAACAGACCCCTACTGTGATCTGCAGTCAAATCTCTGCATACCACCGTACCTGACCAATCCTGACCAATTCTGGGCAATACTGACCAACTGGTCGCTAAATCCCACGATAGATCGATCCTTACGTCTCAATTACCGTTGGATCCTATCCAGTACATCACTATCAGTGATCCACTCCCGAACCACATATACCGATCATACGCTCGTCGCGACGGATGTGACTCAACATCATCACAGTCACCGGCACCAGCACCAGCACCAGTACCAGCACTATCACCTGTCAGCATCAGCACAAAGTGTGCGAATTAGACAACCTTGGATCTCCGCTCATACCGAGTGACAATCCCATACCTCTACTCAAATTGGAGAAACTCTGCCTCCCTCGTAACGAACACCTCTGGGTACAGTCACCCTGACAACGTATACGAGAAAAGGAAACGTCCCCGTCTCATTCTGCGATCGCACTCAGCCGTAACCGAATCAAATCCAGAATCACTACTCATACACATGCCTTACACACGCACCTCGTATCATCGTCACGACTGATCATCCCATCGTCACAATCGTCACGGTAACCTGAGTCTACTTGACCTGATAAGACTCGACTACGTCCATCGATAGTAGCGTCTGCCACAACCTCGTGCAGACCTAACTACCAGGCATCTCGATATCCAGACTCCGCATCCAACGGAATGAACCGCCCGTATTTAACATTCTGTATCCCCATTCCGGGATTCCATCGACAAGTACCAACCCTGGTAACCTGTCCAACAATCTTTAACCAGTCGTACCACGACTCAACCAATGTCGTCTACCAGGTCGTCCATGACCTTAGTTGCACCAACAATCCATCACAACTACAGTAGCATGACAACCAACTAGATCTAATCGATATGTACAACTCCGAATGCGAAGTGCAATCCCAACACAAGCTGACATAACTAGACCGACTAACGAATCCAAATCTGAATAGTCGTCCAAGTCAAACCACTCGTCAACTCACCGTTCCGAACCATACACATCCTACCTTAGGATTCCACGATCACGCCTAGGGTTCCCCTGAACCCAACTGCGAAAAGCAGTAAAATCAACAATATGACCGTCTCTGCAGTCTTGACATCGAAAAGACGTCAATCTAATCCTACCGTCAATCAACTAGGATTCCTCGAATCCGGCTGCCCCCAGCAGCATGTCCATCTAACTCAACAATATTCGACCATCGAATGGCCATAACATCGAACCAGTCGTCGGAACCGATCCTACGACATTGTGAAAGACGATCCCAACTAACCGTCTCACGATCAAAATGCTAACGTACGAATACGTTCATCCTTCCATAGGGTCCCACAGTGTCAACCCTGACAGAACTATGGCAACCCCGGCATCCCATACCAAGCCAAGACATTCCACGATACAGTCCTACTAACTATCGTATCGGCATCCCAACAATCAGGTTGACCACAAACTGTAACCCATTGAGATATCACATCCTAGACCTGCGTACTAATCCAAGAGCTCCGCGGTTGCTCGAATAGAGACAACCCCCGCTCTGATATGAGCTAACTGGACTCCGATAAGCCAGTCTCGCTCTGATACCACGTTGACAGTACCCCTCCTAATCCCCCGGGGATTAACGCGGGATGACCCGACTCCCGTCTAACACGAAGTGTCAAACAAGGGATATTTCCGACCTTTGCCCTCCCGGGCTATTAGAGTACGCCAGGATCCGGAGGAGGTATGTGATATCTCGGTCTCTACTACAGTCCACATGCGATGTCAACCTGAAGGGCAGTCAAAACATTAAAAGCTGTGAGTGGACAAAACAAAAGTTTATAAAAACATTTCCATAAAGACATTTGTACCCTTCACTAAAAAGCATGCATGCATTCGAAAACCATTTAACCAAATGGAACCATCAGTGGGAACTAAGCCCAAAACCATAATCAAATCAAACATACGGGCCACTGCCCAAATCCATAAGAAACCAATAAGGGACTCAGCCCAAAACCATAACCATACTGAAACCAAATACACGAGCCACTGCTCAAATCCTGTGCACACTTATGCACACCACATATCAAATCTCATATATCATATCATATATCATATATACATATAAGTCACACAACCAATCTTGTCACGGTATCCAAAGCTACGCGCGTGCTACCCGGGTCTCAATCCGAGTCTTCTCAAAGTCAAGGTCAATGTCTGCAGACCACTAATCCTACTCGAGGTTACAGTAACCATAGCCTTCCTGAGAGTAAGGAACCCAACTGGGGGGTGACTCCACTCAGTCGGTGCTCCGTGACTACTCCGGGGTCTACCTAGGCCAACGACCCTCCCCGGAGGAGATAATAGAAGTAAAGGAAGGTATATGAACATATATATATATATACATAGCACAAATATCCATGCCCGGTTCCCCTGAACCGTCATGATCCATAATATCCATTCCATATATATATATATATATAACATCCTACATGCTCGGTTCCCATAAACCGTCATGTACCACAATAACATAACCAGGGTTCATGCCGGTTCCCATAAACCGTCATGTACCATAATAACATAACCAGGGTTCATGCCGGTCCCTATAATCCGTCAAGAATCACGATACCATAACAGGGGTTCATGTCGGTTCCCATAAACCGTCATGAACCTGGAAATCCATTTAAGGTTCCCTGACCTGATATCAAAACCGTAAAGTAACCTGGGTCTCGTGCCCGAACATAGGACATAAGTTGGGCACCGTGCCCAATATCTGAGGTCATATGCTTGAGACAAAACCAAATGGGTCTCATATCCGAGTTTATCCTTTTGAAATACAAATCCAACTCATTAAAACCAATAAGAAAATACAGACCCGTATAAGCACCGTATAAGGTCGAACCCTCGAAATACGTGCTTATACGTAACCACATACAAATGCACCCATGGAATTACCAAACATGTATTAAAACATATAAGAAACATTTATGCATGCACCAATTTAGAAAACCAAGGTCCACTCACAGACCGTCCGAGCTGCCGCCTCGATATGCGTGTCATAGGCTCTCCCGAGCCATTCACCATCACTGGGATTCCCGAACTTGTCCAAATTCTTTTACAAGGTTACTAATAGCCTCATTAACCTCTCATTGAAGTCTCATAATTTTCCCGATTTTCTAACTATTTTTAAAACCGAACCTAAACCTTCAGGCACCCCGAAACATATCGAAACGATGTCCGATTGACACAAAAACAGTCTCAAAATGTTCGTTACATCGAATAGATGATTTCGTATGTTGAACACTTCCCCAATGGAGGGGCCACGAGCCCTCACGAGCCGCAAGAGTGTCCTGCGCATGGGCCTCACGCGCCGGCACTATTCCTACACCACTGAGCTTCAGCCGACCGGTTCACCTGGTTTGGCCAGTCCAGTTGGACCGGCGTGATCGGTTCACGGCTCTAGACTCCCCATTTTTCATCCTACTTCTTCCTTTTTGATTCCTTTCTTCCTATTTTCGTGTTTTCTATCAATTCAAATCCCTAAACTCAACCATAAACATCTAAATACCATGGTTTGATTTTGAACCAAACGGTTCAAGCTTCCCAAAACTCACCCACGGCTTCAAAGCCATCCAAAGCTTCCTAAAATAATCCTAACACAATCCTAATAACCCATTTAACTCATTGAAACCATCAAAAATCAACCATAATGCATATATTGAAAAATGGAAAGGATTGGGTCTAACCGGGTAACATGTTCGGGTTCAAGGTCGCCGTCCACGGCGGCGTTGCTTCCAGTTGGCCACCTATATCCTCACTTCCTCCTCTCAGCCTCTGGGCCTCTGTCATGGTCATGGGTGAAGGTTTGGATTGGTTTAAGGGGGTGGGGTGAGATCGGGTTTAGTTTGTTTAGGGAGAAAGGAAAATGATCGATGCACGAGGAAAGGGAGATGCATGAATGGGAACTAAGGGCCAGTGGATGGGTGACACTTGTACTCATCCATAGGGCAGGAACTAAATATCTGGGGCCCACAAAAGACAAAACTTAAGTCATCTCGTAATTTGTGCAATAGTGCCCCAAAACTTTCTTGAACCGTAATTTCGTCGTCGAACGTCCGAATTCGACGTGCCGCCTGTCTACGGATTTGTATCGTCCCGATCTACATAATGGTCCTCGGCCCTCGGCCATCAGACCTCCCGGTCAAAAAGTCAACATTTGCTCATTTTTAACCAAAATTACCAAAATGCCTCTAAACTTCCGAACGTCATAACTTCCTCCTCGAACGTCATAATTTCCTCCTCGAACGTCGAAACTGAACGTACCACCTGTCTATGAACTCGTGACGTCCTAAGCTACGTCACGGTCATCGATCAAAGTCCATTTGACCGCCCGAATGAAAAGTCAACGTTTTGCCACGGCTAGGGGCAAAACGGTCATTTTGCATCGTTCGTCCGATTTCGCCCAACTAATCACCGATTAACCTCACTAATTGTGATTAGTCACTAATCTAATCTTGGAATTCGGGATGGGTCGTTACATTATGAGATTAGATGGTATGTTCAAGAAGCATTTGAAGAAAAAAGCCTTTTAATAATGCTCATATTATTCTTTGTAAGGACATTAAAAACATATAAACGTCCCAGTAACAACCCAGAAATTCGAAAAAATGTAATTTTGGAAAATCAAAAAGGGAAATGACGATTTTTCCCTTAAAGTTGACTTTTTCCTTTGGATTCTTTTTGGACTTTTCATGAGAATTGTTAAGTAGATCTTGGATTCTCGAGTCTGTAAACAAATGGCATGTCCAAATCGGAGATCGCATTAGTTCGTTACGAGTCTAAATTGATCAGGAGCATTTTCGTAATTTAGAATTAGGGGCCTTTGGTCATTTCAAATGTGGGATATTTTGTGATGGTGACATGTTCTTTATCTCTTCCCTCCCTTATCATGTGGGTGTGTGCATCGACTTACTATTTGTATATATATATATATGTATATATATGTTAGGATCAAAGGACACTTATATTTACACTACAATGGACCTTTAGATTTTCTAAATTCACTGGTCATAAACAAGATAATATGGAGGTCTTTAAATTAATAAATGATGTGGCATTACACCATAAAAAATAAATATAAAGACTAATTAAGAAATAAATTGTAAGAGAGGAAATAAATGGATTCTTACCTTACTTTTTTTTATATTAATTATTATATGGAAAAATGCTAATAATGGTTTTCTTTTTGGTCAATCTACATATTATGAATTTGGATTGAAGATGAAGAACATCTTTGAACCTAATAACAATTCAAAGTAAGAAAATCCATCAAAACTAATAACATATATCTTGAAGAATAATTAGTTTCTCATGGATTACTAACCATTGCAAATTAACATGATTGTTTTCTAAGAGCAAGCATTTGAAGATGAATGTTGACAATTCCAGTAGAAACTGTACAAGAATGTACGAAAATCCAATCATGAAAACCTCGTATTTAGATCCTAAACTAATAACTCATGGAAAAAAAAAATTAACTTAAGCCAAGGAGAAAATTTTGAATTCCTAATTGTTCGCAACTCACAACTAGTAATCTAGTGAAAAAAAAATAAAACTTGCGAAAAATGTATTAATGAGGTCTTCAATTTGGGTAGAACATGAAGTCTATATACATCTGAAGAAAAACAAAATTAGTACATAAGGCAGTACTAATGATTCTTTAAGAAGAAGTTACTTTCCAATTTTTAGTAAACCATGATGCAATAATGATTCTTCAAGATGTTGTTAGTTTTGAATGATTTGCTTAATTACCATGATTTGTTATTAAGTTCAGAGATGTCCTTAATCTTCAAGTCAAACTCATTATGATATGCAGACTGACAAAAAAGAAAAAAATTATTAATATTTTTTGATATAATAATTAATAACAAAAAGCAATTAAGATAAGAATCCATTTATTTTCTCGCTTACAATTTGCTTCTTTATTAGTCTTTATATTTTTTTTATGGTAACACCACATCATTTATTAATTAAAAGACATCCACATCATCTTGTTTATGAACATTGGATTTAAGAGATCTAAAGGTCATAATATAGTGTAAATATAAATGTCTCTTGATCCTAAGCCTATATATATTGTATTTGGGAGAAGGATAATTGAAATCCGTGAGCAAAACTCAATTGTGAGGGATGAAGGAGAGGAAACCAAAGAAGGACATAAAGAGATAAGAAAGGAGAGAAGAGAAGGAAGAAAACTAGGAAGATGAAGGAGAAGAGGAGAACCAACACAAACCCGAAAACCCCAAGCCCAATATACCCAAAAATCGTAAATTGTTCGTGTGAGTCATTTGAAGCGTTTGAGCTTGCAATTAAGTTATCCAAACTCTTAGTGGAGTTCCTATGATGGATTTGAGTAGGGGTGGGCATATTGTCCCGAAATACCGAAACCATCCCGTCCCGTATCATACCAAATCGGAAAAAAACCGAATAGTAAAACCAAAAGGATGATCGGTACCGTACCGGTTTAAATCAGTAAGGGATCGGTTTCGATGTTACGGAATACCGTTGCATACCGAAACTGAACCGGTTTTAATTTTTTTAATTAATTAAAAATTAAATTAAATTTAACAATAAAAAACCCCTAATAATCTAATAGCTAATGATGGATTTAATTGTATATTAATTTAGTTGATAGATTTAATTGTATACTAATTTAGTTGATAGATTTAATTTCATTTTAAGAGTTTTTTAGTTGATGGATTTAATAATTTGTTAGGGTTTTTTAGGTAATGTTGTTAATTTTAGTTGATGTATTGAGATTGATTAAGTTATGAATTTTCTATACATTTCAAGCAATATTTGTTACCCAACAAGAGTCCTAATTTCTCAATTTTATCAAAATGTTACTTTTAGACATTGAATCAAGTAATAAATAAATGAAATTATGAATTTGGCTTCAAAACCGAAACCGTACCGAACCTAATTGATACGGTATGATACGGTATCAATTTTATATTTAAAAATATCATACCGTACCGAACCGGTTAAAATTATTTGGTACGGTTCCAATATCACCTCCATACCGAATCATACCGAATCATGCCCAAGGCTAGATTCGAGTCAGAAGTACTGAAGGTTTGGGCGTGGGAAGCTTGGAACCCAAGCTTGAAATTTGGCCGAAAGCTTGGAGTATCGAGTTTAACTTTGAGGTAAGTTTTTCCATGTTTTGACATCACATACATGTTCACGGGTTAGATTAGATGAATTTGGGTTATTAGAACAAAAAAAATGGACGCGAAATGGTGAAGTTTTGGCCTGATTGGATTTGATTGTGGAGACCCGTGGGCTAACCCACTGGAGCTTGAAGATGATGAACAGTACATAGGCGTGGAGGGCCACGTGCAGAGAGAATGGTGGCGCGTGGAGCACGTTCCACCCCACCTCGAAATACAATCAACACATTTTTTAATGTAATCAATGTTACGAACACGATGGTGCAATTTTAGTCGATCAAACATCGTTTCAAGACAATTTTGGGTGTCCAAAAATTCGTATTTAATCCTAAAAAATTAGGGAATTTAAATGTGAGATTATTTGGGATGTTAGTGACCCTTTGTGGTGATTTATGATAGGTGGCACGGCTTCTAGAATTACAGAGGAGTGTGCGGTTCGAGATTTAGCTACGAGGATGGTGTGTGAGTGAACTTTGTTTTTTTATCAATTATATTGCATGCATAGTTAAATGTTTTAATTGTTTTGTTGCATGATTTATGTTGCAGTGGTTTGAATATAATTTATAAATGATTATTTGACGATTTTCTTGATTTATTGATTAGTTTTTTGACACGGTTTTACGATTGTTTGTGGAAATGGTGTTTTTGGCACATGCCCGGGTTTTGAAATGTGTTTTGATTTGGCTTTGTGTCAAGAATTGTGTAAATTGAGTATGTTTGGTTTTGTGGTTTGTATGTCATGGTCAACCATCCTCGGATATGACCAGCACTCAGACGTTCAGAGCATGGCTCTATTTCCCCGAGGCTAGATATTTGATTAGTTATTAGACGTCCGAAGCACGGCTCCATTTTCCTGAGACTGGTGATATGATTAGGACTTAGACGTCTAGAGCTCAGCTCTGTATTCCTGATTCTCAACTCGGACGTCCAGAGCTAGACTTTGTTTCCCATAGTGGTTTTCCTACTAATAGTGCGGTTTTCTTATCGAGATTAGTATTCGAGTATCGAGGATTGGTTGGTTATGTTTAATTATTGATGCTTCTGTCATGATGTTCTCACATTGATTTGATTCATGGGTATTGGATTGGCTCGTTTATTTACTAATATTGGATCAGTTGGTTTGACTTACTATTATTGGATCGGTTGGTTTTGGTTTCCCTTATCGATATTTGTGTCCAGGTGATTTTATATGATTTGATGAACATGATTTTTAGAGAAATGTGAGCCATGAGTTGTTTATTAGTATTTTTTGATTGTTGTAGTCCCACGGTTTACGATTTATTTTGATAGGGAATTTTATTACTTTGATTTTAAATATTTATTTTTTTGATCGTTCTAGAAATGTGTTTTTAAATATTTATTTTTTTCCACTCACACTTTTTAATGGTTTTCATGACCCTCGAAGCTGTTGCACAAAATCCGTGGCTGATTAAGAGATGGGGGCATGGACGTTAAGTCAATACGAGTATCCCTTGCCTGATATGTGTTGAGGATAATATCAAAATTTTGGATTGTTTGTCAGATGGGAGTAGGATCATGTGCGGTTATCAAAACATTTTTTGAACGGGTCATGTCAACTTGGTATCATAGTAGGGTTGGTACTCACTTGTGTTTTAGAATGTCATTCCTCTGAGACATGAGCCCCGTGCACGACTTGGTAATGAGATGAGTATACGAGCCCATGATAGACTTAGGGCTGGAACAAACCCTGTATTATTGGGTCGGATATTGGATGTTGCGCTTCAGTACAAGAGGAATTGTGTTGATCCGGATAGTGAGCGGGCCTAACGGCTAAGGTCACAGCATTTACGGGTGAGTTGGACCCTGATAGGATATATAAGTAAGTTCCTCAATTAGAGCAGCTATTTGAGGTTTGTGGTGACGAAAGATCCAATCGGATCTGGTGCGCATAGCGATGCTCCTACTTGGTAACTAGGTATGCCAGTATTGGCTTCGATTGCGAATGTCGAATTAGGACTCAGATAGGATTCAGGATGTAACAACCCAAAAATTCGAAAAAGGCAACTTTGGAAATTTAAAAGGGAATTGACAAGGTCAAATGTTGACTTTTACTCTAGGTGCTTTTTGGACATTTCGTGAGGATTGTTAAGTAGGTCTCGGAATCCTTAATTTATAGATAGGTGGTATACTAGAATCGAAGATCAAATAAGTTCGTTACGGGTCTACAGTTGATTATACGCATTTTGGTAATTTGACATATGGGTAATTTGGTAATTTCACATAAGGAGATATTTTGTGGATTGCATGGGATGGTGACAAGTGTTCTTCTTATCCCATATATATATATATATATGTGTGCATCGACTTCAGTGTGTGAGTGTACGCATACATGTGTATTTTATATGTGTGTGTGTGTGTGTGTGTGTGTGTGTGTGTGTGTGTGTGTGTGTGTGTGTGTGTGTGTGTGTGTGTGTGTGTGTGTGTGTGTGTGTGTGTGTGTGATGTACACCGACAATAGGCGGGGGCAAGAACGGCGTGATTATCAAAGTCTTTTAAGAGCGGGTCTTATCACATGATATTGGATTAAGACTCAGAAGGAATCATAATTGGAAACTAGGGCTCGGGAAGAGCTGAAAGGTGGAAATATCGGTTATAGTTTCGAATATTGAATGAGGGTTTGGGGAGGAACCCGAGGCAATGTTGTGGGCTTGATAATTCCAGTTGTTGGACAGATAATTTGAATTTCGAGGATGAATTTCTTTATGTGGGGATAGATTGTAACGACCCATAAATTCAAAAAAGGTAATTTCAGAAAATTAAAAAGAAAATTGACGATTTTACCCTTAAAGGTTAGAAAGTTAACTTTTTGCTCAAGATAATTTTAGGAATTTTTGTGAGGACTGTTAAGTAGGCCTCGGATTCCTGAATCAGTAAACAGACGATGCATCAAAATTAGAGGTTAGATGAGTTCGTTACCGATATAAATTGATCAGGGGTATTTTGGTAATTTGGAATTATGGGCATTTTGGTCATTCCACAATTGGGATATTTTGTGATGGTGACATGTGTCTTATCTCTTCCCTCCTTTATCCCGTGGGTGTGTGCACCAACTTACTATTTGTATATATATATATATATATATATATATATTGTATTTTGGGGGAATGGTAACCCAAACCTGTTAGCAAAACTCAACCGTGAGGGAGGAAGGAGGGGAAACCAGATAAAGAGATAGGAAAGAAGAGAAGAGAGGAAGAAAATTAGGAAGAGATAGGAGAAGAGGAGAACCAACACAAACCCAAAAACTCTAAGCTCGATATACCAAAAAACCAAAAATTGATCGTGTGCGTTGTTTGAAGCCTTTGAACTTGCAATTGAGTTATCCAAACTCTTAGTGGAGTTCCTGGGATGGATTCAATACTAAAGGTTTGGATGTGGGAAAGCTTGGAACCCAAACTTGAAATTTGGCCGAAAGCTTGGAGTATTAGGTTGAACTTTGAGGTAAGTTTTTTTTTTTTTCCATGTTTTGACATCATAGACATGTTCATAGGTAAGATTAGATGGATTTGGGTTATTAGAACATGAAAAATGGACGCGAAATGGTGAAGTTATGGCCGGGTCGGGTTGGATTGTGCATGCTTGTGGGCTGACCTGTTGGAGCTTGAAGATGATGACGAGTACATGGGCACGTGAGCCCACTCGCAGAGAGAGTGGGAGCACGTGAGACCCCTCCTTGAAATGTGATCAACAATTTTTTTCGATGTAATCAATGTTACAAACACGATGGTGCAGTTTTCGAGTTGATCATACATCATTTCAGGGCAGCTTTGGGCGTCCGAAGTGTATGTTTAGGTTTTAAATTCATATTTAATCCCATAAAATTGTGGAATTTAAATGTGAGATTATTTGGGACGTTAGTGACCCTTGGGTGTGATTTATGACAGGCGACACGGCTTCCGGAATTACGGAGGAATACGCAGTTCAAGATTTAGCTACGAGGACGGTGTGTGAGTGGATTTTGTTTTTATAAATTATGATGCATGCATAGTTAAATTTTTTAATTGCTTTATTGCATGATTTATGTTGCAATGGTTTGAACATGATTTCTAAATGATCATTTGACAATTTCCTGAATTTATTGATTGGTTTTTTGACACAATTTTGCGATTGTTTGTGGAAATGGTGTTTTGGGAACATGCTTGGGTTTTGAAATGTGTTTTGATTTGGTTTTGAGTCAACAATTATGTAAATTGAGTTTTCTTGGTTTTGTGGTCTGTATACCATGGTCACCATCCTCGTATATGATTAGCGCTCAGATGTCTAAAGTACGACTCTGTTTTCCTGAGGTTGGATATTTGATTAATTCTCAGACATCTGGAGCACGCCTCCATTTTCTTGAGACTGTTGATATGATTAGGACTCATACGTCCTTGGCTCTATTTTCCTGAGTATCTACTCGGTCATCTAGAGCTCGACTCTATCTTGCCAAGTGGTTTGCCCACAGGTAGTGCAGTTTTCTTATCAAGATTGGTATTCGAGTATTGAGGATTGGTTGGTCGTGTTTGATCATTGATGCTTATGTCCTGATGTTCTCACTTTGATTTGATTTATGGTATTGGATTGGCTCGTTTGATTTACTGATATTGGATCGGTTGGTTTGACTTACAATTATTGGATGGTTGGTTTTTGTTTACCTTATCGATGTTTATGTCTAGATGATTTTATTTGATGAACATAGTTTTCAGGGAAATATGGGCCACAGACTATTTACTGGTATTTTATGATTGATGTAGTCCCATGGTTTACGATTTTTTTTTTATTTGGAATTTGATTGATTTGTTTTTACCATATGCATGCATAGTTTTACACTAGAGGTTAAATGTTCTTTTTTTTCGCAATGTATTTTTAAATATTTATTTTTTCCACTCATACTTTTTAATGGTTTTGATAACCCTAAAGTCCGTTCCACGGAAATCGGGGCTGATCGAGATGCGAAGGCCTGAACGTTAAGTCAATACAAGTTTCCCTTGTCAGACAAGTGTTAAGGGTAATATCAGAATTTCGGATTGTTTCTTAGATAGGAGCACGATCGAGCCCGATTATCAAAACACTTTTAAAACAGGTCCTGTCATCTACACATTAATTAATATTTTTACTAATTAAATATATTAATTAATAGGATTATTTATTATTAATAAATAATATTCCCTTGAAAAAATATTTATTATCACGAACCAATTGATATATAATATATTTTTTATAAAGATTTATTTATTAATTATAAATTATCTTCAATCATTTAGATGTTGAAGTAACCTGCTGCCTTTCACTGTAAATGCAAGGTCTCCCTTCATCTCTTTGGTACAAGAAAAATAATCACACCTTTTGCTAGATTTTTAGTTTTTTTTTTTTACCTTATTAAACTGATTTTGGAATCAGAGCGTTTTTGGTTGAACCTCTCATATCTCGGACTTCAATCTTAATGTTGTTTATCTTTTTACAGTGTATATGGATCAAACAGAGAATCACAATCCGGATGATTTCACATAAACAAGGTTGAATTTGTTTTACATTATACAATTATCGTGCTAATTGAAATATATTTTCCTTTAAAGTAAAATTAAAAATTATCGTGCTAATTGAAATATATTTTCCTTTAAAGTAAAATTAAATAATCTAATGACATTTTCTTTTTAAAGAGTGAATGCTAAAAGTCTTATGGTTGCAATAGATCTTTCCATTACCTTTACTTGCCTAGTTAAATGACCTGTCTTTTTTTGTCTAAATAAAACTTTCACAAAAGGCGTCAGGGCCAAAAAAAAAAAAATACACCATACAAACCAGGAGCTAAAACAGCACATTAGAGACAAATATGAAAACCTAGTGAAGTATAAACGACTGAGACTCTCAGGAACGTCCACTTCAACATGCAAATTACAAAAGCATTACCTAGGTAGGCATGGGATCATCATTATTTAGAGAAAACACTAACAAGGATAAAGAACCATCAATCCAGAGCTCTTTACACATAATTCGCCAGGACTTGCATCACTAAGGCATAGGCGCCCTTGCTTGCTGTTCGAAAAATTCATAGCTGTGAAATTGCGGCACATGTCATGGATTCTTGATAAAATATGGAATAACTATCATCTTCCCTTACAAATGATGCCTTCGAGGTAATTGATTAATACTTGACTTCCATATTCAATTGCCACTCGGTGGCCATTCCTTTCTTTTGCTAGAGTAAACCTGTCGAGGACCACACATGCTTTGGCAGCAAGAGCAGACTAGACTACCTTAATTGAGCAGCTTGACACCATTGTGACCTCTGAGGATTGAACCTAGTATAGCCCTACTTATGTCCTTATTCCACGAGGTATCACAGTTGAGTTCCAAGACTTGGGGAGCAGGTGGAGTCCAATTGATGCCCTGGGGAGAAGAGGAAATCACTAGTAGAATGGCCCATTGCGTTAGAGTTTTTATCGCCCAATACTCGTGGGCTTGATGACGGATGACTCCAATTATAGATTCAGATTTAAAGGAACACTCTCAAAAATGAACTTATAGCGATTTCTCCATATTGCCAAGCATGAAAAGGCGGTGATAGAGCGACCCGACCCAATCAAAACTGCTTCGGTGTATTGATGTTGACAAGATGAACATTTCTAGCCTGCAGGCTTCAATGGAAGCGATACTTTGGATGTCCACTCTAAAGTTTAGCAGTCCTTCAAACCAAATACATTGTGATCCCTGACATTCTAGTAAGACGTGCTCCACCATTTTTGGATATCCTTTAAAAAATTGGGCATCTAGGAGAGGTACCCAGATGTCTGTGAAATAGATTGTCCCTTGTGGGGATGTAACCTTTGCCTACTTTCCATAGGAATTTCTAACTTAGGGGTAGTTTTGGTTTTCCAAATTCGGTTCCATAAAGTTGTGGGGACTTTGTTTAAGCTTGATGCATGGGAAATTGAAGGCCTATCATCACTGGGGCCAGGTCTCTTGAGCAAATTGTCTCCATATTTGATGATGTATATGAACTACATGGATTAAAAGGTCAAATATTTCTATCTTGTTCCTTTTTTTTTTATCTGATTCTATCTTGTTCCTAGCATTTCCAATAGAGATTTAATTGATCATGTCTCTATTTCTTCTCATAATTTGATGGAAATGCTTGTCAAATTTCATAGGCCTTCATGATCAACTAGGTCCAAAACCTAGAGATCCATGTTTATCATAGAATCTGGGACAAGTGGAGTCTTCGATCACCCGCTACTGGAATCCAACGATCATTCCAAACCTGAATCCATTCCTCATTCACAACTTACCATCTAGCCCCCTCTTGAATTAATTTATTTCCCTTCAGTATTCTAGTCCACGCCCATGATGTCCTGCTTCTTTTTTTCAACGTTCCAAAAAATCCCCTTGAGGCAAATACTTGCTATTCATTATCTTGGCCCAATATAAGCTTGGTTCCTGGATGATTCTCCAACATTGTTCGGCTAAGAAGGCCAAACTGAATTCTTTAAGGTTTCAAAACCCCATTCCGCAATCACCAAGTTCAGCCCAAATTATCCAATGAAGTTTGTTTCTACTTTCAGATTGGCCCTGCCAGAAGTTTGCAATGTCCGAGTCGATTGAATTTTAGGTGGCTTTGGTTTGAAGACTACGATAGGATATGTAGGGATGGCTTGGGCTATTGCCTTGATCAAGACCTCTTTACCTGCTTGAGATAAGAATTTCTATTTCCACCCCTGCATTTTCGTGCCAATTCATTCGTGAACAAAAAAAAAAGGGTTTCCTTCTTCAATCTCCCCCAAAGAGTAGGTAATCCAAGATACATTCCAGGGTCAAAGGCTCGGGTCATATTCATGATGTCTCTCAGTTGTAGTGAATGACTTACGACAGGATTCGCTCTAAAAATGTTTTGATAATCGTGCCTAGTCCTACTCCCGTCAGACAAGAAATCCGAAATTTTGAAACTACCATCAATGCATGTCACATAAGGGATAATTGTACTGATTCACTGCGCATGCCTCTGCTTCTCGATTAGCCTCAATCTTTGTGCCACAGTTTGGAGGGTCGTCAAAACTATGAAAAGTGTGAGTGGACAAAAATAATCATTTGAAACATGTTTTCCGAGAAAAATGAACATTTTCCCTCCATTACAAAACCATGCATGCATATGGTAAAACAAAACAATCAGATTCCAAATCAAAGCAAATCATAAACCGTGGGACCACAAAATCATGAAATACAAGTAAATAGCCCATGACCCACATTCACCTAAAATCCCATATATAAAATCACATGAACACAAACATCAGTAAATCAAATCAACCAATCCTCGATGCTCAAATGCCAGTCACGATAAGAAAACTGCACTACACGTAGGCAAACTCGGGGAAATGGAGCCGAGCTCCAGACGTCTGAGTCCCATGTCCAAAATCTATGACGCCTGGGAAGCTACCCTAGACTTTGCTTGCTCTCATAATAAAGATGTCATATTTCTAGCCTCAGGATCTGTTGTAACGACCCGTCCCGAATTTCGGGATTAGATTAGTGACTAATGGAGGATTAGTGAGTTTAATCGGTGGTTAGTTGAGCGAAATCGGATGGACGGCGCAAAATGACCGTTTTTCCCATGAATTGGGCAAAATATTGACTTTTGACTCGGGGAGTCAAACGTACGAGGACTGATGACCGTAGATCGGGACGTCACGAGTCCGTAGACAGGTGGCACGTCGAAATCGGACGTTTGACGGGAAAATTATGATTCACGGAAGGTTCGAGGCACTATTGCATATTTTACGAGACAAATTTCATTTGTCATTCAGTGGGCTAGATATTTTCCCCAGGCCCAATGGATGAGTGACAAGTGTCACTCATCCATTGCTCCCATTGCACAGATACATGCATATCCCTTCCCTTTCTTTGCTTTTCACTTGTTTCATTCAACCAAACTCGATGAACCCCAAAACCATTGCCCATTCCTTTTTGATTCTGTGAGAGGCTAGGAGAGGAGTTGAGGATGATGGATGGACTAAGAGAGAGAGAGAGATGGTGGCAGGCTGCAAGGCCGCAGTAGGCGGCGGTGGGAATTCACGACCAAGGTAACCCGTGACCCATTTGTATTTCAAATTTTGGATTTTGTGATTTGGACGTTTTGAATGAGTTCTAATAATTGGGTGATGTTATGGGGGGTTGTATGAGTCATGTGGGATCACAAATGGTGGCTAAGGACGGCTGAGCCACCCAGTTGATGGTCGTGAGCAGTTTTCGGTGGGTAGCCACCAAATTCGATTTCCGGTTAAGTAAGCTTAAACTAAATCTCTAAACATCTTTCTAATGATACTAGGAGCTTAATGGAACCCTTAGAATTGAGTTTTGACCTATGGAAATGCCCAAGTCATGGGAGGAAAAATTGGGTTTAAAATGGTTTAATGAACTAATGGGTTTTAGGTTTGTTTTCATTGATTTGATTTCATAAAACAATTCCTAGGATAGATTAGAAGATATTGGTGGAAAGGAGCAAGAAAAAGGATGAAAAAAATGGGAAGGAATGACCCTGGACCGGTCACGCCGGTTCAGCCGGACCGGAGATGCAAGGTTGGACTGAACTAGCCGGTCTGCGCGAGGACAGGGATGAAGTGCCCAGGCGCGTGGAGCCCACGCGTAGGCCCTTTTGGATGCACGTGAGGGAGTGCGGGCCATTCTTTGGGAAAGTGTTCAACATGTAATTTTATCTATTTGATGTAAGGAACATTTTGGGACTGGTTTTGAGTCGATCAGACATCGTTTTGATATAGTTCGGGACGTCCGAAGGTTTAGGATCAAGTTTAAAAATAGTTAAAAATTGGAGAAAATTACGGGGCTTCAATGAGAGGTTAATAAGGTAGTTAGTAACCCTCTAGTGTGATTTGGACAGGTTTGGGAGTCCTGATGATGGTGATTAGCTCGGGAAGGCGTATTAGCACGCATATCGAGGCGGCAGCTCGGACAGTCTGTGAGTGGAGCTTGTTTTCTAAATTGATGCATGCATAAATGTTTTATATGAGTTTAAATACATGTTTTGAAATGCCTTGAGTGCATTTGGTTGTGGTAGTTAGTATTTACGTATTTTCACGTATTTCGAGGTTTTCGGTCTTATACGGGGCTTATATGTGCTTGTGGTTTCGGTAATGGTTTAATGAAATGGATTTGGATTTGAAAAGGCAAACTCAGGCATGAGACCCATTTGTTTTGGAAACCCTCAGACTCGAAGTGCATTTTAGTTACATTATCGAGCCAGGGGCCCATTTGGTTCTTGGATTGTTTTCGGATTTGGAAATATGGAATCGGGCATGAGACCCATTTGATTTACGAACTCTCAGATTTAGAGTCCATTTGATTTAATAAGGCATCGGGCCGAAGGCTCAGTTGTTTTATGAAATCGAGCTTAAGGTCTAGTTGGTTTACGAAATCGGGTTTGAGGTCCAGGTTGTTTACGAAATCGGGCTCGAGGCCCAGTTGGTTTTACGAAATCGGGCTTGAGGCCCAATTGGTTATGATATCGAGCATGAGTCCCATTTATGGTTTATAAAGGTGATTTCGAGTTCAGAGACCCTAAATGGATTTCTGGTTTCATGACGGTTTATGGGGACTAGGTATGGATCCTTTGAAAGGTTTGAAAGGTTTTAAGAATGATTACGAAATGGTTTTTCATATACCATCCTTTATTTATGTATCGTCTCCTCGGGGGAGGGTCGTTAGCCTGGTTGGACCCCGGAGTAGTCACGGAGCACTAACTGAGTGGAGTCGCCCCCGTGGGGTACCTTACTCTTAGGAAGGCATTTATGGATTATAACCCCCAAGGAGGGTCATTGATCTGCGGACATTGATCTGGGTGGACCCTGGGGAGACTTGGGATTTGAGACCCCGAGTAGCACGCGCGTAGCTTTGGAAACCGTGATAGGATTGGTTATATGATATTTGGTAAATCTTGGATTTGTGAAATTGTGTTTTGTGAATAGAAAAAGGATTTGGGCAATGACCCACATACTCGGAGTTAGGATTTTGGGCTGAGTTCCCATATATGGCTGATGTGTTTATAGATATGTGTTTAATGGATTTGGACAGGGGCCCGTATGATTTGGATTTACAGAATTTGGGGTTGAGACCCTAATAATGGCTATTTGAATATATGGTTCGATAAATGGTTTTCGTATACATGCATACTTTTTAGTGAAGGGCATAAAGGTCTTTTATGAAATGATTTTTTATTAAACTATTTATTTTCTTCCACTCACAATTTTTTTTTGTTTTTAATGCTCTTCAGGTTGATCACAGATGCAAGCTGTAGCAGAGACCGAGACATCACACTCCTCCACCGGATCCTAGCGCGCTCTAGAAGCTAGCCAGACGGGAGGATGACACATCTTGTGTTAATCCCAGGGGATTGAGATGGGTTGTGTCATCTGTTTAACCAAATGTCGTACGTTTGATCCACTGACAACATCCAAAGATAGTTAACCGTGGAAAACAGTAATAAACCAGAAAACTCGTTTAACACAAATCCTTGACTTAAAATCAAGTCAAAACATTTTTGAAACTACGCCTGAGTACAAAACACTCTTTCCAAAAACAACCGTTTTCATACACCCCGATCCGGAAAGTTCGAAATGACATGGAAACCGAGGCGTGCTTGCTGACATCTGGACGATGACATCCAAATGACGAAAGCCATTTGAATTAAAAACATTGTGTTTTATAAAGGTCAGGTGAAACCTAATTGGTGAAAACCGATCACATTTCGCCCAACGGTGGAAGCTTGGAGCATGGACAACAAAATTGATGATCATACACTACATGTTACCTGTAGATACCTAATTACCTCATTAGTTCATTGCAAGCCTTGAATTGAGTGTCATAGCAGCATTTGTGCCTCCTCGAAGTACGTGCACGCCAACGAAAGCTGAGGGGTTTAAAAAACAAGGGTGAGTAGGCCTAGATGCTTATTTCAGTGTAAAACCAAATTTAAATAAAAACACACTTTAACCCCTCGTTTTGATTAAAATCCCAAGATAGCCTTAATATACCTGCATGTAGTACAAGAAAGAATAATAGCAATCATTTGATAATAATTTAAATAATACACCTAGATGAGCCATGAAGAAACCATAAATACGTCACAATGTCAACCCACATAAATTTGCTCATGAGTCGCTCGACTCTCACACTCGTAACTAAAACTGAGTATCTTTGCTCGCTACCTCGACCATGTGAAAGCTGAGTGTCATGCACTGTCACCTCATGTCCCCTAGAGCTCAGGGAATAAGCTGGCGCACTTTTAACTAGTATTACGAGTGGCGCAGGTGATCAATCACGATGAGGTTGGTCTGTGGCCATACAGATGGGTATTAGATACTAGCGACTCCTAAGTGGGTTCTAACATCTCAATCTCATCATTTCCCCAAGGACTAATATGCAATGTACATGTGACTCAATAACATATGACTATGCATAACCATTATATCACAGTATACCAGAATAACCGAGCAAGAATAGTAAATCAGTCATCACAATCATATACCACAATTGATACTAAACAAGATATGCATGCTTAACAATTATCATCAGCGCAAACATTGTAAAATGTGCAAGTATAATCAATATAAAATCAGTTTTAGGGAAGGGGGTCCACTCACACCAGTCGGAGAGTCAGATCACCCGATAATTCAAACTAATCGCAAGCTCCCAACCGGTCCAACCTATGAAGACCATTCACAAAAGGTAAAACTCAACTCCAAAACCCATTCTATAAGTCAAACTCCCTAATGATAGTCCAAAATGGACCTAGAATGACTTAATATGGAATTTCATAGGTCCTAAACTGCCCAATACCCCAGAAAACAACGCCTATATGCTGCCGAGAGGCGAAAATTGGCTCAACGGACCTTATTGGGGTTGGAAAACCACTTTAAACCTTGCAAAACGACCTGAAAATATGCCCCTGCAGCGCCGTGGGCTGGACAAGGGCTCCACATGCCGCCATGCACCGGCGGAGGGTCGAAAACCCCTTCCACATGCCTGTAGGGGGCCTTACGCGCCAGCCACGTGCGCCGTGGCACGTCAAGCTCTATGTGCGTGTGTTATAGTGTCATATGTGCACTATACACGTGTGGGAATATTCCAGGGAATATTCTGTTTTCAACCATTAGGTGTACTGTTAAATCTAACGATTGAATTAACCGTTGACTAACGGTTGACCATCATTGACCATCGTCATCGGAGCCTCACCGGAGACGGTTATCGGACTGTCGCTAGCACGCGCCATCCACGGTGGCCAAAATTTTGGATTTTGCTGAAAAATTCTCAGAATTCAGTGGATCTTAAGTCCTTCAATTTCTACCCAAATTAAACATGTAAACCACTAATCGGGACCCATTTTTCATCAGGAATTCAAATACCTAGGTTTGAGGTTTAGTAACTACATGCATCGACTGTGAGAAGACCGGGAAGACGATGGCTCTGCACCCTCTAGTTAAGGTCTAATAAGGCCCTAAATAAGCTCAAAAATCCCATGCAAGGACGCATTAGATTCATGGTCACTAAGCACAAGAATAGGTGAAGATTCTACCTGTCGAGACTTGGAGGTTATTGGGAGGTCGTAATCTCGTGGTAAATTCTCCCCTGAATCCAATGAGCTCAATTTCATCGTCAACCGTGGTCGAAAAACAACATGCAAAAACGGATTCAAGGTCATTATGAGGAGGGGAATTCGTTAATCTGACATCTGGGTGTGAAACGTACCTGAGACGTCGTGGGAATCAGGTTTTGGCGACCTTTCCGATTTTCGGTCGCCATCGTCGTCGCCTCGGATTGGACATGCAAACAGTCCATTAGAAAGCTCCCAGTGAGAGAATTGCAATGGTTTGACCCTTAAGCTTCGAGGTTACCTGAAAGGCCTTCAAACTGCGTTGGGACAAATTCGAGTCGGGAGTCGGGTCTATTAGACCTTCACATCTTGGTGGTCCTCATGGTTTAGAATTGATTGCCACAACCTTGTGAGGGTAAGGCGATGCAGCTAGTGTCGTCTAGTTTCTGATTCGTATGGCTTAGCTGATGGTTGCCGTTGCTGCTCACGGTTCGACAACGTGGTCCACAATTCCTCGTAGTTAGTCATGATGATGGGTCATCTAAGTTCAAGGGGAGAACACTCAAAGCATGGTGTCTCAGGGTTCAGTGCTTCGTGTTTTCTCAGGGACCAAGTGAGTGTGTGTGTGTATCAACTTGAGGGAGTCCGAGATTAGGGATAATGGGAAAATAGAGTCTCCCCTCCTAAACAGTGTGTTTTGGGTAGTTGGTAGTAAGGCTGGGTTTTGGGTCTTGGGCTTCACTCAATATTCTCCCTACTTTCTAAAAAAAAATTGGCCTCCAGCTTGGGCCTAAAACAAGTTTCTACAACCTTAATTGGGAAAAATGCCAAGCTTTGGGCCCTAAATAGAAATAAACTCTTAAATGGGCTTTCTCCAAATCTTTGGGCCCTAAAAGCAGTTCTAAACTGGGTCATAGGTGTAATGATCGTGATAATCTCATTGAACTAGGCCTGTATAAATACCATTTAAAGGGAGTTTGGTAATTTTCTCGAATTTCAAATTTTTATTTCCTGGATGGGATGTATCTACCGTAATATAACCATGTCAAAAAATCAGTCAATAAATCCAGAAAATCAAAAAATAATCATTTCAAGTCATTGAAACTTAAATCATGCAATAAAATATTTATGATATTTAACTATGCATACATCACAGTTATAAAAATAAATATCCACTCACAGACTGTCCAATCGAGCTCTGTCCTGAGCTATGTGCCACTTTAGGATTCCAGAAGTTGTATCGCCTGTCAAAATCGTAATCGAGGGTCACTAATGCCCCAAATAATCTCACATTTAAATCCCCTAAGTTTCAGAATTAAATACGAATTAAAAACATAAGCATTACGCTTCAGACACCAAAAACAACCCCAAGACGATGTCCGGTCGACTCGAAATCTGTGCCAAAATGTTTGTAATGCCGATTACATCAAAACACGTGTTGATCGCACCTCGACATGACATGGTATGCGGCTCCATTTTCCACCTCACCTCCCTGCGTGTGGGCCTCACGCGCCCTACAAGGTCATTTTCAACCTCCAGTCGAGTTGACCCCATTCCTGCAACTCGTTTCCATGACCCGATGGGTTGGCCCAACCATA
This sequence comes from Prinsepia uniflora, assembly GCA_032719365.1. Taxonomy (NCBI): domain Eukaryota; kingdom Viridiplantae; phylum Streptophyta; class Magnoliopsida; order Rosales; family Rosaceae; genus Prinsepia; species Prinsepia uniflora. Next base: position 58,842,167 of record CM064875.1, read on the forward strand.
TCTCCTTCTTTTAATGAACGTTTTTTATGTTCCAATAATCAAAATTCATTTAATCCTACCTAGAAACTTCTATGTGATGTCAAAACATAAATAATTTACCTAGAAGTCCACAACCCGATCCTTGAACTTTCGGCCAAACTTCAATCTTGTCTTCCAAGCTTTTCTTGCGTCCAACCTTCAAGGTTCTTAACTCAAACCAATCCCAGGAACTCAACTAAGATAGTAGTGAGATTGGTTTCAAGTTAGGAAGTTTCAAATGGTTCAAACGATTAAGTTTTGGTTTTCTGGTTTTTCGAGCTTCGGGTTTCTGGTTTGGTCCTTTTTTCCTCCTTAATTAATAATACTCAAACTACGCATTAAATTAAACACGTAATTTGAGTATTATGCAATTTAAGCCCTTTTGTGTAGTTGTAGTATTGGTAAATAAGGATCGTTCTTTAACCGAGAAATTAGGGAACATTTATAATGTGTTAGTGAAAAAGAATAATAAATAATCAAAGAATAAAATAATAAATGAAATAATGAATAAAAGAATAAAGAATTAAAAAATAAAGAATAAAGAATAAAGAAAAAAGAATAAAGAAAAAAGAATTAAAGAATAAAAAAATGAAATGGGGGGTTTTGAACAAAGTGTAATCATAAAATAAAGAAAACAAGTAAAAATAATTAAGAACTTAATTCTACTTCTACTCTAACCTTTGTACAAGTGAATTTTCTTCAAACACAGATTTTTATCAACACTCTAACATTTTGTTCATATTGAATCAATCACGAAATTTTACATTTATCATCTCAATTACATGCATACATTTTTCAATACTATAAATGCACCGAACAACAGTCATAAACACTTATAATATGATTGACCTTACGTTTTTTATTTCAATATGCGTCAAACATTTAAATCTCATTAGCCTTATTCTAAGTGCACCAGACAGTGGTCATAAATACTTAGCATTAAATTGAAGGTTAAACGCTAAAACATATGAAGTAAATGAAATTTAAAAAGTAAATCACATGGAGATTGTATTCATATTTACAAAAGTTAGAAAGAACATACCAACACATATATTGAATTATAAATAAAACTGAAACAATAATAAGAGTTTAAGTAAAGGGAACTAAGTTACACTTTTGGAACCCAAGAACAACTTGTGATTCCGAAAGTGAATGTAAACAATGGAATGTTATTTATAAAATTCTCTGACAGCAAAAGGAACCTTTTGAAGATGGTGGAGGAATAAACATAAGAATTCGAACATAAACTCTAGAATTGCATCAGAAATATTCAGCCTAAGTATTTCTTAAGTAAAACATAAAAATGTATCTAAGAGCTCTCAAAGAAAAGTCACAAAATAAAGTCAAGAAAAAATGAAATTAAGAAACAAATTGTAAGAATAAACTAAAGAACAAAATTAGAAGAAAACTTAATTAAAAAGAAGTTACAAATGGTCCCAAAAGAATAAATCTACAAAATGAAGAGAAGATGAACTAAGAGAGAAAAATGAACTAACAAAATGAAACTAAAATGAACTAGGAAAATGAACAAAATGGGGACCCTAAACAAATGAAAGGGCCTCTCTATTTATATAGAGAGTGCCAAAAATTCAAATAATAAAATACAAACATTAAATATAAAAATAATTACAATTAAAATAATGATACATGATGAAAGTGTGCTGATTTTGGGGTTGAATTTGCTGGAAAATTAGGCAAAAGTGGAGCAGTTGGAAGCAGGAAATGGGTCTCTCAGATTCGGCCAGGAGCTGTTGACAGAGCAGTTGGGGAGTTGGCGAGCTACTGCTGACAGAAGGTATGGCTGTTCGCCGTAGGGCAGCAGGAAAGGCGTACGGAAATCGTGTGCAACGCGCTGACAGAGGATGAGACCATTCGACGCACGTGCGCCAAAAGCGTAAAATGGAGTTCGGCTAGCCCTCATTGACGACTTCCGTTGGACTGGAGAAGAGAACTTGGGCCACGCAACTTGGGCTTTTGGGCTGGGTAGATTGGGCCGCTGGATCTGGGCTCGAATTTCTGGACTGAAATTAATTTGGGCTTGGATTTTAAATATAAATTTGGCCTATCCACCGAATTTCGTCCATAATTTCTTTATTATAATTCCGATCGGGACGATTCTTTCGCCAAAACGCTCCAAATTTCAAGCTTTATTTATTTCTACAAAAATACACAAAATATATTATTTTCTCCAATTGTTTGGTATTTTAATAATAAAATTCAAGTACAAATGGTATAAAACGATATAAAATAAAGCTCAATTAAGAGCCTATCAAATACCCGCACACTTAAACTTTGCTAGTCCCTAACAAATACTGAAATTAAACTAAGAATTTAAAACAACTAAGCCCTTAACCATTTTTCTCAAAATTTATTTATTATAATTATGGCATAAAATATTTTCACTTTAAAGTATTTAAGCATATGGAATTCAAGAGTTAATACATGATAAAAAAAATATTTAAACAAGGAAGACAATGAGTAAACCTTGTGAAATGGATATCAAACTAAATAAAACAAGTATGAATCAACTCACAAGGATATGCACTCATAACTTAATTTGTAAGGGTTTGTGTTTGCACTCAAAGTATGTGAGGAAAACGCTCACATAATAGATATAAAGTACTTTTGAAAAATCTCAAACAAACACCTCAAAATAAAAATTAAATATACTTGCACAAATGAACCAAAACTATAAGTTTACTCAAGCTATTGACTCAACTAAACAAACTTTACCATCTTAAGGATCACAAGGTCTTTACAAAGCTTGTAATAGAGCTAAGTTTAGAGGCAAGGAATATATAGGACAAGTGGTGTTCAAATTCGTTCAAAGACTCAAAAGACTCCCAAAATGTAGCATAGCTTCCCGTCCTTAGTACAATGATATCAAGATTTCATTCCTTCGAACATAGGCCAAGTTTCATCATGTTGGGCCTCATATTCATTCTTTGTGTTGGATTTACAAATATACAACTTAACTCAAACATTACAGAATCAAACCTTATTACCTTTATAAAGACTCAAAACATTGTGTTTTTTTTTCTTTTTTTTCATATATCAAAGTAATAACATGTGTCAATAATACAATAAAATTTGAGTAAGTAAATCCATATAATACACATAAAAGTCTTCAAAACATCATCAATTTCTCTTCACACGATCTTCATGTCTTCAACTGAGTCCTTGGAATAAGGGTAAATGATGTCTATACTATGCTCAAGTGTTTAGATAATCATGGTGATGAAAGAAAGGCTAAATGTGAGCTCAAAAGGGTTAAAACGAAAGGGGTCGCAACTTGTGAGCATAAATAGGGAACATGGATATTTGAATTTGTGGTGTTAATCCTAATGCCTTAATCATGTCCAAAATCAGAGAATATGTTGACTTAAAAGCTTTGAAAATCACATAGAATAAGTTCTAGTATTCTAGAGTTCATTAAAAATTATGACAAGTAGTTATGAGGCATATGTATATCAATTTAAACAAAGAACTTATGAAACTCTCATCAAAGATGTATATAAAGTTCTAAAGCTCACATAAGGTTCAAATGATTCATATTTATTTTATCATGCTCATTTATATATCAATTTACATGCATTATCTACAAGTTATAACACTTAATCACAAAGTATTAACAAACAAATTCAAATTGTAGTGATCATCTTTATAACCATAACATATTCATTTCATTTCATTTATATCATTGACAAGTTAAAGGCCAACTTAATACTCGTAAAAACACTAAGTTAAAACAAAAAAAACTCAAGAAAGCAATTTTTTTAAATAATTTTTTATAAAACAATTTTATTGGACAATTAAAATTGTAAATCATTCCTGCACACTTCAATTCTACAATGTCCTCAATGTAGGAAAATAAGAAGTAATTGAACATAGAATCGAAGTAAGGAAGAGGATTTACGAAAATAAAACAAGAAAACAGTGAATAAAAAAATAAAGGAGAGTGAAGGGTAGAATGATAGCAAATCTGCGTTGATGACTCCTTCACATCCTGGGAATACATTGGGTTGCCTCCCAACAAGCGCTTGAAATTTAACGTTCATCTAGCCTACACAGAAATACCAAGTTAGTTAGTCAGAGATGTACGTTTGTCAATAATGCAAGTTAGATATGCAAGTTTAAGTTAGAGATGCAATTTGGGTTAAAGATGCAAGTTAGATTAAAAATGCAATACAAGTTAAACTAAAGATGCAAGTTAAAGATGTCATGACAAGTAATGTAAGAAAATGTAAAAACAACTGTAATAAGATATATACAAGTATGAAATAACATATATACAAGTAAGGAATAACAATTTATAAACAAGATTAGAATGCATAAAAATCAAGTTAATGCACAAGTTCCAAGAGTGTCTAAACTAATGCAACACATAGATATATACATGAAGAATGATGTGAATGCATAAGAGAGAAATTGTTGTTAGAACCTGCATAAGACATAAAAGTTATGTTACAATGCATGACAGAATGACCTGCACCTTCTATCTCATTTCCCTAGATTCACTTAGCCTAGGGGGGCCGGGGATGAAATCCGAGCATCATGAAACCTTAGGGAGGTTATGCAATTTATAAATGCAATGAAAAAATATTTACACGTTGGGGGGAAGTCAAAGAAATATATGGTTCACATAGCTTCAAAGTTTAGATGGAGACTTCTACGTTTGTGCGGCCCAAGTAAATATCTTAGATTTATTCAACTGTTTGGGTAAGTTCAAAGATGACTAGGTTAGAAAAAATAAACATAAGAGACATGGTTAATTTCAAGAAATCCCGAAGCTTAAACTCCATTGATGTCCCTTTCTTAGACTCAAAACCCGTTATGAATACCCTCTCTTCTCGTAGACATCACGCTTGAAAATTTCTTACTCCAGAGGAAATAAGATAACTCAAGTGTTAACAATCACCGCAGGTGAGAGTTAACAAACAAGACTTCACCTATTCCATTAAAGATCAAAATCTGAACTTCGAAGTACAAGTGATCTACATATAGTTGAGACTAATGCAAGAATTATTCACAAGTACGGTTTTATGCACAAGTAATGATATTCACAAGTAAGGATATTCACACTAATATATTGATTATGCACAAAATTTATTTACAAGTATATATGTACACTATCACAAAGTTAAGACTATAAAATTTTGAAATTAATTTTTTTTTTCGATATTTTTTTTATAATTAAAAAGGTAATGAAAACGTTTTCTTTATTTTAAAACAAATTTTTTTTTTTTGGAAATTTTTTTTTGGATTTTTTTTATTGTTATAAATAAATACAGAAAAGGACAAACTTAATTTAAAAAGAATTTTTTTTACGAATTTTTTCTAATTTACAAAAACAATTCAAAAGAAATAAAAATAAAAATGAGAAAAAGTGAAAAGTATAATATAAAATTTATGAAAAAGTATAATATGAACATTATGATCAGGTATAACAAATATCTACAATCATAAACAATAAAATATAAACAAATATAAAATGAACAAGTATGTACAATCATAAAAAAATATAAAATGAACAAGTATAATAAGAATTTAAATTTACATAATCAATTATAATATGAACAAGTATAGAAAAAAATTATGAACATTTATGAACAAGTATAAAAATAGAAATTATGAACAAGTAAAATATGAACATTATGGACAATTTACAATTTATGAACAAGTATAAACAAATATACTAAACACAAGTAGGAAAAAAAAATTATGAACAAGTATAAAAAAAAATTATAAACAAGTGTAATATGAACATGCATAAAGATAAACAAATAAAGTAAGAACAAGTATAATATGAACAAGTATAATATGAACAAGTATATAGAATATAAACAAGTAAAATAAGAAAATTATGAACAAATATAATATGAACAAAAATAAAAAATATAAACAAGTATAATATGCACAATTTATATACATACACTAAAAAATTAAAAATGATATTTAATTTCCCCCGCAACGGCGCCAAAAATTGATAATATGAATATTAAGAACAAGTAAGTACAATTATAATATGAGCAAGTGTAATTATGAACAAATATACTAAAAACAAGTATACAAGAATTATGAACAAGTATAAAAAAATTATAAACAAGTATAATATGAACATGTATAAAGATAAACATTACGAACAAGTATAATATGAACATGTATAAGAATAAAAATAAACAAATATAATATAAACAAGTATAGAGATTATAAACAAGTATATTATGAAAATTAAGAACAAATATAATATGAACAAAAATAAAAATTATAAACAAGTATAATATGCACAATTTATATACATACACTAACACATTAAAAATGATTCTCAATTTCCCCAGCAACGGCGCCAAAAATTGATAACACTTAAACTACGCATTAAATAAAACACGTAATTTGAGTATTATGCAATTTAAACCTTTTTTGTGCAATTGTAGTATTAATAAATAGGGATTGTTCTTTAACCGGGAAAATTAGGGAACATTAATAATGTGTTAGTGAAAAAGAATAATAAATCATCAAAGAATAAAATAATAAATGAATAAAAGAATTAAAGAATTAAAGAATAAATAATAAATAATAAATAATAAATAAATAAAGAATAAAAGAATAAAAGAATGAAATTGGGGGTTTTGAATAAAGTGTAATCATAAAATAAAGAAAACAAGTAAACATAATTAGGAACTTAATTCTACTTTTACTTTAACCTTTGTACAAGTGGACTTTCTTCAAACACAAATTTTTACCAACACTCTAACATTTTGCTCATATTGAATCAATCACGAAATTTTATCTTCATCATCTCAATTACATGCATACATTTTTCAATACTATAAATGCACCGAATATCGGTCATAACCACTTATAATATGATTCACCTTACGTTTTTTTATTTGCGTCAAACATTTAAATCTCTTCAACCCTATTCTAAGTGCACCGAACATCGGTCATAAATACTTAGCGTTAAATTGAAGGTTAAACGCTAAAACATATGAAGTAAATGAAATTTAAAAATTAAAACACATGTAGATTGTATTCACGTTTACAAAAGTTAGAAAGAAAATACCAACACATATATTGAATTACAAATAAAACTGAAATAATAACAAGAGTTTAAGTAAAGGGAACTAAGTTACACTTTCGGAACCTAAAAACAACTTGTGATTCCGAAAGTAGATGGAAATAATGGAATGTTATTCATAAAATTCTCTAACAGCAGAAGGAACCTTATGAAGATGAAAGAATAAACATAAGAGTTCGGACTTAAACTCTAGAATTGCGTCGGAAATATTCGGCCTAAGTATTTCTTAAGGAAAGCATAAAAATGTGTCTAATAACTCTCAAAGAAAAGTCACAAGACAAAGTCAAGAAGAAATGAAATTAAGAAACAAAATGTCAGAATAAACTTAAGAACAAAATTAGAAGAAAACTTAATTAAGAAGAAAATTAAAAGAAGTTACAAATGGTGCCAAAAGAATAAATCTACAAAATAAAGAGAAGATGAACTAAGAGAGAAAAATAAACTAACAAAATAAAACTAAAATGAACTAGGAAAATGAACAAAATGGGGACCCTAAACAAATGAAATGCCCTCTCCATTTATAGAGAGAGTGTCAAAAATTCAAATAATAAAATACAAACATTAAATATAAAAATAATTACAATTAAAATGATGATACATGATGAAGTGCTGATTTTGGGGTTGAATTTGTTGGAAAATCAGGCAAAAGTGGAGCAGTTGGAAACAGGAAATGGGTCTCTCAGATTCGGCCAGGTGCTGCTAACAGAGTAGTTGGGGAGTTAGTGAGCTAGTGCTGACAGAAAGTATGGTTGTTCGGCGCTGGGCAACAGGAAAGGCAAACGGAAATTGCGCGTAACGGGCTGGCAGAGGCTGAGACCATTTGGCGCACGCGCGCCGAACACGCAAAATCGAGTTCGGCCAGCCATCACTGACGGCTTCCATTGGGATGGAAAAGAGCACTTGGGCCACACAACCCGGGCTTCTGGGATGGGTAGATTGGGCCGCCGGATCTGGGCTTGAATTTCTTGGCTGAAATTAATTTGGGCTTGGATTTAAAATATAAATTTGGCCTATCCACCGAATTTCGTCCATAATTTCTTTGTTATAATTCCGATCGGGATGATTCTTTCGCCAAAATGCTCTAAATTCCAAGATTTATTTATTTCTAAAAAAATCACACAAAATATATAATTTTCTCCACTTGTTTTGTATTTTAATAATAAAAGTCAAGTAAAAAGGATATAAAAAGATATAAAATAAAGCTCAATTAAGAGCCTATCATTCATCTCTCTTTATTTATCTCTCTGTCTCTATCTTTCTTTCTATCTCTCTATCTCTTTATCTCTCTCTCCCTGGTTCACTTATCTCTCTTTCTCTTTATCTCTCTCTCCCCGGTTCACCTTTTCTTCTTCTTCCTTTTCCTTTTTCTTCCCCTCTTTTCCTTTATCTTGATTTTTCTTCACGGGCCCGACACAAAACACACACACACACACACACACACACACACACACACACACACACACACACACACACACACACACACACACACACACACACACACACACACACACACACACACACACATATATATATATATACACGGGGTCCGACACAAAAAAAAAAAACACACACACACACACACACACACATATATATATATATATATATATACACACACAAACAAGGTCAGTGCACAAGGAGATGATGGAGGTAAAGTGATAAGGAAGGGACATTTAATACCCCTAATATCTCCTCTTTTCACCATCATACAACAAAATATCTCATCTTTTCAAATTACCAAAATACCCCTAATATCAAAATTACCAAAATGCCCCTAGTAATTTCAGACACGTAAAAAATTTATCCGATCTTCGATTCCAACATGTCGTTTGTCTATAGACTCAGGATTCCGAGGTCTATTTAATGATCTTCACGAAAAGTTCAAATAGTACTCGGATTAAAATGTCAACTTTTGACCTATAAGCATGGATAAAAATATCGGACATTATCGGCGAAATTTCAGTTTTTTTTTTTGCAGCACATAAGAGCTGGGGGAATATATTGAGAAAAATTTCGACATTTATTTTGTTTAAAGCTCATAGATCTCATTATTTGATTAAAACGATCAAGTTAGGGCCAAATTGCATGAAAATCGGACGTAAAACCATCGATTTCCAGTCGGGTCATGCCGCCGGGTCTGAAACCCAAATCACAGATCCGGCTCGAGGTAGGGGACGACTATTATGCAAGCGCGTGGTCACCATGCGCAGAGGCCGTCACCGGCGCGTGGCGGCACATGCGGCGTTCGTTGGTCGTCCGTCCAACATGAAATATATATTTTTAGTTTAATGGTACAATTTTGAAGTTAATTGGATACCATATGGGTACATTTCTGAAAATCTAATATAATTTGTTTTATATTTAAATTAGTATTTGATATAAAAAAAAATTGGGAATACAACTATAAGGTTAATTTGAATATTAATGAATTTTTGAAGCAAATTATATTGAATGGAATGATTCGTAGAGTAGAGATGGTTAACTTGAAGCAAATTATGTTGAATTAAAACAAATTATGTTGAATTCAATTCAAGTAAATTATGTTGAATTGAATAAACTTATTTGAATATTAATGGATTTTAGAAAAATATGAGATGAGCATACGATTAATAAGAATTCGTTTTACATCCAATTTTCACTAATTAATGTCCAATTTTCTAAATTATTATGTAAATACAAATTCCCCAATTTTCTAAATTATTATGTAAAATTAAACTCCATTAGTATACTTATTTTTATGTTTTAACTATATTAACATTCAATTATAATAATTCACTTCAATTTATGTTTATGTTTCAAATTTTATATTATTAGTGTTGAAGCAGAATTCGTCCTTTAAACTCAAAAGACTCAAGGATCCCTGCAAACAAGCAAACAGTAAGCTATTGTCTGTTTAATGATCGAGACCCGGGGGATGTTCGACCAAGAACGCTCCAATGCTTAAGTCAGCTTGGAAAGAGAAATCTCAAGAGCTTAAGCAGCGTTGAACAGAATTACCTTTATTGAAAAATGTGTTCCCTTTATATAAAGCTGAGTGGAATGCTCAATTTCCATAGTTCCTATATGGGACAAATACTCCTTGATTTGTGTGCTAACACGTGTTACGCAGATTGAGGGTGAGAGGCTTCTACGTATCATCCCGATTTGGGCCCAATATTTGGGCTATGTAAGCATTGTGGGCTTGAGGCATGTGCGGTGCTTGGATTTTAAGTATTATTGTCAGGGGAAATTTGGTCATTTTAGGAATTATGGGCCACGTGGTAACTCCACATTCTTCCGGTGATTTTGGGTTCCACAAATACCCCCACATCACTTAGGAATTCAGGGATTCCTAAGGGATGTAATTTGTATTGTGGTCTCGATAAATTATATATGGGAGTAGGACTCCGCTTGATCTTCAATTTCATTGTATCTCTATTTGAGAGTCTCTGATGTCGCAGTAAGCTCCACTCTTGTTCGAGAGACTTTTGAATATTTCTTTAATTGTTGAGCTTTATATTTTTGCACATTCGGAGAGCTGTATGAGTCCAGTTGTAGCAATTTAAGTGGTGTTAAGCTCTATTTTCAGAGACAGTCATTTCAATATGCGTCAAGGCACACTTTTGCTGAGTCCCAGTAGGCTTGCATTGTGGGAGCAAGGTGGCTCACGTAGTCAGAATCCGTTCCGTGGGAAGTATACAAACTTCGAGGGACCTAAAGAATTCAAGTCTTGAAAGGTCCACAACAAACATGCGTTTCCAGAAGGGGTGCTCGCAGAGCTTTGCGACAAGTACTCATCTATGAAGGCACCCAAGAACGGCAGGGGAAGAAATTTGAAGTCCAACCGATGGACAAAATTTCATCCTTTGATCGAGGCGAGGCATGGCTCAACTACAAGATGAGACATGTTGAAAGTATGATGCGAGGTATTCTACATCCAAGGCTTGGTATGCCACATTGCAAGGCAAGGCAAGGTTGGAGCAGGAGGTGATGCGCCAAATGACATGAGGTGTTCTTCCCAGCGACCATTCACTCGGTGCGTGATGGATAGAAGAGTTCGACACATGGACAACAAGGTGCACCATGACCTGTCTAGGCTTTCATCCACAAAAGGCGAGGTACCCCATGACTTGAAGCTAGGCATGTCACAACGTAAGAGGATAAGTGCCAAAGTGCAAGGCGAGGCAAGGTATCCCATGACATGAGACGAAGTGCATGTGGTGCCATAAAGTGGATGAAGTGTCTCGAGGAGTTTTTTTGGCTGACTGTGGACCTTCTAGTGACCTGACATCCTAGGTCCTGTTGAGCTCAAAATGGAGTGGCTACAAGGTGGAGCATAAAGACGGAGGATCGATCATGCCCCATGTGAAGCTCCAGATGGTGTACGCCACTACGTAATTGAAGAAAGAAAACTTGTAGGTGGACGATGCATATGGTACTTCGAAGATAAGAGGGCCTGACACACGAGGATCAAGACACGACAGAATGTAAGGCAAGGCCTAGTTGGAGCTCAAAGTGTTGCACTAGGCGTACTTCCAATGACGATGCATGTGGTGTCTGGTAGATAGAAGAGCTCAATACATTTACGAACTTGTCATCTTCAAGTGCAGGTAGAGCCAACATCGAAGCTTTTAGCAAAGAAGACGAGGAGTCTCATCACCTGGTATGAGGCATGTCACAACCCAGCAGGAGGCCTGTTCTAGCTGCGCAGACGCTTGCATGATTCCAAATAGGAAGTCAAACGGTTGGATGTTGAAATCCAACATTTGAGAGTTGGCTGCTTGCTGCCCTCACATGCCCCCACAACTTTGTGTTTTTAAGGAAGATGAAGCGCAAAATTTGGATATGGAAAGCCGGAGCGGGATCACCACCAAAAAGCTGGAGCTTGAACTAGAGATGGAGCTTGAGCCTGAACTGGAGCCTGAGTTGGAGGCTAAGAAAACAGATGTTCCTGAAGCCGAAGAGTCTCCTGAAGACATTTCTCTACTTTCAGCAAAAGAGTGGGCAGAGTTTCGAAGGACCATGGGCTTTGAAGACTTGCAATTGCATCTACTTCATCTTTGTATGTTGATTATCGCATTTGCATTTTTGTATTGAATAACTGGTTTGAGTAATCAAGATGTGATTAGCCAACCACCCTTCAAATCAATAAATGAAAACGATAGTTATGAGAAATTATGAGCTCCCGTATCTTTGTCTAATTATACTAACTGCCTTGATGTATCCAAACTTGTTTTCTCATCAAATGCCCCCATTGTAGCCATGGGCGTCCAACTTTGGGTTTCAGCTAACTTTGTGTTCGTTTTAGTGTTGCCTTTAAGGAAGGGCTTTTGCTTCTTATTAGAAGGATTGAAGTGCTTCCAAGAGGAAGACTTTGAGTGCTTCCTAGTGGAAGGCTTTGAGTGCTTCCTGGTGGAAGGCTTTGAGTGCTTCCTGGCGGAAAACTTTGAGTGCTTCCTAGCGGAAGACGTTTGCAAAGCGTAGGTTGAGATGCATTGCATGGCGTAAGCATGGGTCCTTTGCAGGGCAAAGTCTTGGTCGCTTCGCATGGCGAAGTGTTGGTTACTTCGTTGGACAAAGGTTTAGGACCTTCGCAAGGCGAAGGCTTGGATGCTTCGCAAGGCGAAGGCTTAGGTGCTTCGCATTACGAACGCTTAGATGCTTCGCAGGGTGAAGGCTCGGTTGCTTCGCAAGGTGAAGGCTTAGGTGCTTCGCATGGTGAAGGATTGGATGCTTCGATGATGAAGGCTTAGATGCTTCGCAAAGTGAAGGTTTAGGTGCTTCGCATGGCGAAGGCTTGGGCGAAGGTTTAGGTGCTTCGCATGGCGAAGGCTTGGATACTTCGATGATGAAGGCTTGGATGCTTCTCAAAGTGAAGGCTTAGGTGCTTCGCATGGCGAAGGCTTGGATGTTTCGATGATGAAGGCTTGGATGCTTCGCAAGGCGAAGGCTTAGGTGCTTCGCATGGCGAAGGCTTGGATGCTTCGCAAGGCGAAGGCTTGGATACTTCGCAAGGCACAGACTTAGGTGTTTTGCATGGCGAAGGCTTGGATGCTTCGATGATGAAGGCTTGGATGCTTCGCAAGACGAAGGCTTGGGTGCTTCACATGGCGAAGGCTTGGATGCTACGCAAGGCGAAGGCTTGGATGCTTCGCAAGGCAAAGGCTTTGGTGCTTCGCATGGCGAAGGCTTTGATGTTGGAGGGAATAAGTTTTGAAAATTGTAAATGATGTACAAATATGTTTGTATGAATTCAGAACAATTTTTCAATCTTATTGATAATTCAAATGCATGGTACTTGAATTTAGAAGAAAACTTGAAAGGAAAACTTGAAGCCTCATATACTTCTACGTCTCTCTAATTTTGACATGCAGCTAGTTTATGCGGATCACCTTTGCTACAGGTTCCTTTGGTCCTTTGTCAGCGGGTCGATCTGTGGCCTTCCCTTTGACGTACTCGGCGTAATCTCCTTCCTTGATGAGATTCCAGAGATATCTCTTGAAGGATATGCATTTCCTGATGTTATGCCCGTAGCACTCATGGTAGGCACACCATTTTGTCTTATCAGCCTTCTCTTAATCGCCTTTGACTGGCTCTGGCTTCTTGAACCATGGTTTGTCCTTGATCTCATTATGAATCTGGTAGATCAGCATTGAGAACTGCAGATTAGGCTTTCCGATGGTTGAGTCGTTGGGAGTTTGGATCGCCTTGTGTTTGTTGAACCTTCCATAGGAAAGTTTGCCACTAACATCCTCTTTACGCGGTGATGACGGTTTGGAGGCTTTCTCGCTCGTCTCGGCATGAACTGGCGCATATGCAGCACTCTTTTCATCCTCCCAGCATGCATGACGCGCTGCTAGAGAGAGCATCTTGGTAAGACTTCATGTATTGCCCATGACAATGTCTCCGTAGAGCTGGATATCCCGGGGAAGCCCTTGTTTGAACGTCATTGTCGCAAAAAGGCCACTACAGCCAACAATCCAAGACTTTTCCTCGCAGTACCTCCAAATGTATTGGCGGAGACTCTCTTTTGCTCGCTTCCGGATGGAGAAGAGATGGTCTTCCTTTATCTCAACCGTACGGAGTTGTGAGTACTCCTTCACAAACGCTAGAGCCTACTCTTCAAAAGATGCAATCGACCTCCGGGGGAGATGATTGAACCACGTCATGGCTTGGCCTTGTAGGGAGGCTTGAAACACCTTGCACATGAGTGCATCGTTGTGTCTGTGGGGAACCATAACTCCACAGTAGTAGTCTATGTGCTTCACCAGGTGTGGTTCACCTAGGGGTGTTTTGCTAGGTGACCGGATATGCCAGTGGTGGCATTAACGTTGGTCAAGATTGAACTTGGACTCAGTAGGAGTCAGGAGTTGGTTTAGGATTCGGGATGAGTCCTGATGTGATATGAGGGCTCCGGATGAGCCGGTTATGACTGTGAGTTGATGAGGCAGGTATTCTACCACAGTTGGTTCGGTTATGATAACCTGTTGGTGTGCCTCCATCTACGGATGGGCCTGAATGTGTTGACTATCCTAAGAGAAAACTTTGTAGTGTTGGGATTGGTCGACCAGAGTAGATTTGTGACATAAGTGTTAGTAGTAGCCGGGGTTAGTGTGAATCCCGGGAGAACTAGACGTTCTTTCCTGTGGGCACATTGATGTGTCATGAGAGTTGTGTTTTGGTGAGGTGTTTTGGGATCGACCATATTGATCTATGGGTCGAGTATACTGAGGTCATACTTCTGGAAAGGACGACCATCAGGAATGGTAAAGGATGATAAACAGAAAGGCTTATTGTGTGTGACGGTGATAGTTAGGAGACTTTGAGATTACGACCTTAGAGTCAGGTCGGGTATTATTTCGGTACGGCTAGCAAGGTAGCCGATATACTAAGCTGGGCGAGCTAAACTTTTTGATAACGTGAGGATCAGTGGAATCCTGTTATTAATGGATCTCCATGGGATTGGAGTAATACTTGACATTTGATCATTTGGACTACTGGGGTCCAGTTGTAGGATCATACTTGGCATACGATTTGCTGTATCGTATGGATGATGGTACTTGATACCTAGTGACGGTAAATGAGATGTACCAGTGATGTGTCGATGAACGTGTTGGTAATTGGCTTAGTTCCGATACCATTGGTTGTGAACGTGAACTGGACATTGAACACGATGCACTGGGCAGAGTGATTTTGATGATTTCAGTGATTGTTTGAGCAGCTGTTCTGAGCCATGGTTGGCTTGTGTAACTCTAGTGTTGAGTTGTGTGATCACTGCTAGGCTGGTGTTCAATGTGTTCCAGTTACACCGTCTGATTGAGTGAGTTGGTGGTTAGTGTGACCACGAGTTACTTTGCGAGATGTTATCATGCCGTGACCTTACCAACATCTTGGATCGCTGAGGGGGTGACAGTTGTAGATACTGAGGTTGGTATTTTTCGCAGGATTGAGGTTGCCCTGTGTGGTGAGATCATGTTGTTGATCTTATGCTACATTGACGGACGTTGTAGTACGATGTGTTGTCACTGATTTGTTGATGATTGGAGCTTTACAAGGGCGGTAAAGCTTAGTGGTGACAGATTGGCTAGTAGTGTCGACATAGACTGACAAGTGAGATTTGGTGACTCTCGATGAGAGCGGAGGTCAGGGCACATTAGTGATTAAGAGGAACCGTCAAGCTCAAGGAGTCAGCTTAATGGTGACATTGCCAATTTCGGTGATCAATTTCACTCGAGGTGGTCGAGTGTAGTCAGTACGACGTGGGTCTGCGATGAGATGTCTGAGTGCAGACGAGTTCTGCGTTGGCTAGTGGGTGTACAGGTGTACACATGTCGTGAGGCCCATTTGTTTTCCATTCCACGAGGTAGTTGTGGAATACGGATAGTTGGAATTTCGGAGACGAAATTCTTTAAGGGGGGAAGGTTGTAATGACTCGTCCCGAGTGTTGGGATTAAATATTAATTAATTATGGTTTAGAATGACTAATCTGGGATTAGTTGAGTGAAATCGGACGAATTGTGCAAAATGACCGTTTTGCTCATAGCATGGGCAAAATGTTGACTTTTAGTTCAGACGGTCAAACGAACTTTGACCGATGACTGTGACGTAGTTCGGGACGTCACGAGTTCATAGACAGGTGGCACGTTAGATTCCGACATTCGAGGAAGAAGTTATGACGTTCGGAAGTTGAGGGGTATTGTGGTAATTTGGCTGAAAAGGGACCAAATGTTGACTTTTGACTCGGGAAGTCCAATGGACGAGGGGCAAAGACCGTTACATAGGTCTCGTCGATACGAATCCAACGACAGGCGGCATGCCAAAATCGGAGATTCGACGACGAAGTTATGGTCATAGGAACGAACTCGATTAACCGAACGAACCGGTATTAAAATATTATTTTATTACGAACAGTACCCGATGATTGAACACACAGGGATGAGTGATAAGTGTCACTCATCCCTTAAATTGAGGCTTAAAATCAGATCCATGTTTTGGGGAAAACATCATTATGATGTTTTATTATTTGTTAATTAATCCTTAATCATTTATTCCACCATTAATCCTCTTTGTCTTTAAACCGTGCACAAAATGGGGAATCAGAATTGAGAGAATTGGTTGTCTTCCTTAATTGGTTTTGAGGGGAAAATTGAGAGTTTGGTGAGGCTAACTCAGTTGGGCAAACACGAGGGACAGAGAGAGGCTAGAGAGTGAGAATCGAATTTGTGAATTTTGGGAGGGAAAATTTGAATGTTGAGATTTGAGCTACGGGGATCGAAATTGAGCTTGGAATTAGCTTCTTGAGGTTGTGACGAGTTGATCCAGATCAAAAACGAAGAGAATTGAGGCCCAATTGGCTCTGAACGAGTCTGGTAACAGTGAGCACCGTTCAAGTTTGAGTCGTGGGATTTGAGGCTTAAATTGATGTAATTGAGTTGAGGAATGAGTTTACCTGAGTCCATTGAAGCTTCTGGTTGCATCAATTGAAGGAAATCGGTTGGGATTGATGAACTTCGAAGTGGGAACAGTACCCAGATGTTCTTCGAAAGTTCAGCCTTGATTTGAAGGTTTGAGGTAAGATTGATTGTAATTAAGTTCACCGATATCTAATTGGACATAAACCGAAGCTAATTGAGTGTTCAATTGTTGAAATTGGTATCGAATTAATAGGATTTGAACCGGGTCTGTTCGCGAGCAAAAGGACCCGTTTTCCAGACAAACGGGTGAGGAAGACGGTTACTGTAGCTGGCGCATGGGTTTCACGCGCAGCCACTCACGGTGGCGCGTGAGGGCGCGTACGGCCTAGTTTCAAGGTGAGGTCAACATGACTTTTAATCCTCTCATTGTAACGAACATTTTGACGCTGGTTTCGAGGAAATCAGATATCGTTTCGTTAATGTTCCGCGTATCCGAAGTTTTGTTTTACGTTTAAAACACGTATTTAAATTCCGAAAAAATTGGGAAAAATTATATGCAGTATTTTGAGATGTTAGTAACGCTCTATAATGATTTTGGACAGGAGTTGTGATTTCCAGAATTTACGGAAAAACGTGCAGCTCGGAAACGGACCATTTTGGACGGTGTGTGTGAGTGGACTTTGTTTTCTAACCGTGATGCATGCATATATGATTTTAAATGCTTTATTATATGATTTTATATTCTTTGGCATGATTGATGTTTCAATCCAGTGATTTCTCGATTTTATGGATTATTATATTATTTTGGCACGATTTTCGAGCAATTATGAAATTGGTTGAAAATGATGTTTAGACTTGGTTTATGAGTCCGGGATTGAAATTGATTGAAAATGATGTTTGGACTCTAGTTATGAGTCATGGATTGAAAATGATGTGTTGACTCGGGAATGAGTCAAGGGTCGATCTCTTGGATTTACGTGAAAATGGCAATTAAGGTTGCGAACGCATGGATTTGCTTGAAAATGATATTTTGGGCGTGAGAACCCAACTGGATAGTGATTTTGGCTCAGATTTGGAGTCACATGTGAATTTGATGATTTTGTATGATTTCTTGTGATTTTATGATTATTTTAATCAGTTTTTCAGGCACGTTTTACGAGGAACGTGCAAATGATGTTTTGGGCGAGGCCCGGAGTTTAAATGTTTTCTAAAATGATATTTTGACTTAGTTGGTAAGTCAATGATGATTTCTGAATTATTTTATTGTTTTAAAATGTGATTTTAACGGTTTATGTGTAAATGGTATTTTGGGGCTTGAGACCCGGTCGGGAATGATCTTGACTTTGTATGAAGAAAAGATTTGATTGAAATATTTTGGGATGTAATTCCCGAGATGGTTTACATTGTGATTGTGAAATTCCCAGACGGTCGGAGCTTGGGGGGATTACCCAGACGACCGGAGCTTGAGGGATGTGATTGTAGGATCGGGAGTTGATCCTATGGTAGTCAGCTTCTCGGATGTGACTGAGCCTGGATGTACCACTCGGATGGGTCTGAACCTGGGGATGTGTTCGCCCAGATGTGATTGAGCCCAAGGGTTGAGCCCAGAGGTGTCTGTTTCCGAGAGAGTGGTTGGATATTGGCCTACGCGTAGTGCAGCACTTGTGAGTAGTGCAGTTGATGGTTTGATTGTGCACTTGTGAGTAGTGCAGATGTGATTGTGACAGTTTATGCACTTGTGAGTAGTGCGGATTGATTGAATTGGTTGATTTACTGTGCACTTGTGAATAGTGCTGATTGATGTTGTTTGTGATGACGTACTGGTATTGAGTACGGATTTTTGGTCTTTGTGGCCAGGTGATTGTGTTTTCACATGTTTTGGCCTGAGAGCCGGGATTTGATGTCTTATAACATGAATTGATTTGGTGAACATGAGTTTTACGGACCATGGGAAAATATGTTTTGATTTTATCGGTCCACTGTTCATACTTGAATGATTTCATACTATTACTCATGTTTTACGATATGCATGCAAGTTTGTGAAAACTGGAGGGTAAGAATATAATTTTGGTAAATGTTTTTATCAGAGGTTATTTTTGTCCACTCACACCGTTTCTGTTTTGTGACCCTCCAGGCCGTGGTACGACGTTCGGGACTGATCGTGAGGCAGTGGCAGTAGCAGAAATTAGCGCAAAAATCCCTTGTCTTGCAAGCACTGAAGGGTAGTTTTGGGCCTTTGGTTGACTTGTCAGACGGAAGCAGGACCAGGCACGGTTTTTGACGTCCAGTTGGGACGGGGTCCTGTCATTGGCATCCTTCCCTGCGTCTCCATGGGCGCTCCTATGGACACACGTCGGGGACGAATTGGGCGCTCCTCTAAAGTCTCTATGTGAGCTTCATTCCTTGTCTGAGCAGTTGAGGCAGAAACACCTTCTCCAGCTGAATGAACGGATCGTCGAACCCTAGCCATGCCCGTCTAGAGAATCTTGAATGGAAAGTTGTTGTCGAATGATTAACATGTTCAAGATCTTCGAACAACGTTATGAACGATGAACGAAGTAAGATGAACAATGAATGATCGTGAGAGCTTCTTCTTGAATATCTTCAAGCTCTCGATGAAAGCACCAATTTTTTAAGCAGAATTCGTCCTTTAAACTCAAAAGGCTCAAGGATCCCTGCAAACAAGCAAATAGTAAGCTATCGTCAGTCTGTTCAATGATCGAGACCCGGGGGGTGTTCGACCAAGAATGCTCCAATGCGTATGTCAGCTTTGAAAGAGAAATCTCAAGAGCTTAAGTAATGTTGAACATAATTACCTTTATTGAGAAATGTGTTCCCCTTATATAGGGCTGAGTGGAATACTCAATTTCCATAGTTCCGATGTGGGACAAATACCCTTTGATTTGTGCGCTAATACGTGTTACGCATATCGAGGGTGAGAGGCTTCCACGTATCATCCCGGTTTGGGCCCAATATTTGGGCTATGTAAGCATTGTGGGATTGAGGCATGTTCGGTGCTTGGGCTTTAAGTATTATTGTCAGGTGCAATTTGGTCATTTCAGGAATTATGGGCCACGTGGTAACTCCACATTCTTCTGGTGATTTTGGGTTCCACAATTAGTTATCGGCAGAACCCTATTGTATCATATTATTCATCATATATTTATTATATCAAAGTTATTTTATAGTTTTTGTTAGTCCTATATAACCATCATTTGGTACTTAAGTTTTTCTCAAAATTTCATTCCAAATTTCCAACTTTTAGACTGAATTTTCGTCATTTTTGTTGACCGTAAACGATATCGATATTTTGGGCGAGATATCCGTAAATTTGACTAGCAATATATCCATCGATATCGATATTTTCATCCTTGCCTATAAGGGAAAAATCGTTCATTCCCTTTTTGATTCATGAAATGATCTTTTCCAAATTTTTGGGTTGTTACAGCGAAGATTCCTCGAGGAATTTGGGCTCAAGAGCCCTGGAATTGGTCTGGGAGACTTCTCATTCAACTTTGGGTCGCACCACTAAAAACAATTGCAGGCACCAACTCCTCATCTTCTACGATTCCTCTAACGCCCACTTTTATTGCAAAATTACATCAAAATTACAATGTTTTACAGATTTAAACCTAATTACCAAGTAAGATGGAAAAATAACTTACCTCATATCCATCACAACCCCAAAATCTTCTCCCTGGATTGTCATATGTCAAACATGTCATTAGCTTTGATTGCTTCCTACAGTGACAAATGGGGGCTTCCACATCCATCTTCCCACTTTCCCTAAACTAAAAATTTCTGCAGATAAGATGTAGGAGACGAAGCTGTAGAAGACGAAGATGGAGATGCAGATGCTAGAGATGCATTTGACGTTCGATGAAGAGGATGCAACCACTTTCTACCTTCACCATTCGAAGCTCCTACCTTCTGCCTTCGCCGTTCCAAGCTTCTGATTTTTTTCCTTCGTCGTTCACAGATTCTGCCTTCTACCTTTGTCGTTCGAATCTTTTGTCTTCCCCGTTCGAGGCTTCTGCTTTCGCCTTCACCTTCGTCGCTTTTGCCTTCGTTTTTGCCATCACCGTTGTCTTTCGAAGAAGTCACTGCTAGAGTTCCTGGATTTGAAAATTAGGGCTGCTTTTCATTTGGGGATTTTCAGGGGAGGAGCTCAGGTAGCATAATTGATAAATCCCCAAAAATTCCCGTTGATTTTTTACCACATCAGATGTTGTCTGATGCTGAGTGGCAATCACTATTTGTCACGTATGCACTAATTGATATTTGAACGGAATAAGTGAAAGAAACACTATTTTGAAATTGATAGTATATTTGGGGTACGCAATTGAAAGTTTTTTTAGTTTGGGTACCTTTTGAAATCTATCATATAATTTGGGTACTTTTACGTAGTTTGTCTTTTTAAAATTGTTTTTAAATCACGATATCTCTAACTACACTAAAATGGATTTTTTAGGCTTCATGCTGATTTAAAAATATATATATATATATATATATATATATATATATATTATATTTCATCGAACAAAAAATAAGGACGGGCACAAAAGATGCGATTATGTTTAATCGTAGTTACTGTTATCATTTTATATTAAATAGAGTGTTTATAGTTTAATTATTTATATAAATGGTATAGTTATGATTATAACAATTTAGGTCCACAATTAAATGGTTTGGTTATGGTTATTAACCATTTAACCATTGGACAAAGCATTTAACCATGTATTAAATAACCATTTAATTATTTATTAGATAATAATTTATCTATTTATTATATAACTATATAGCCATTTTTTGTTCATATTTATTTAACCATTTATATAGCGTTTTTTAAATTAAAGTCATTTAAAAAAATTGACAAAATTATAAATAAAAATAATAATAATAAAAAGAGTTACATGCATCAGACCCTTGGACGACTTGCGACGACAACGGGTTAACCTAAATTTTTGGCCATTTCTGACGAGGGCGGTCTTGGTTAGAATTTGCTCCTCTTTTTGAGTCTAACAAGCCTATATCCTAAGTTTTATAATATTTTTCATATTCACCAATTAGCTTTGGTCACTTTTGTTCGTAGACCCAAGTATTAAAATTGTTCTACCCCCTTAAGCTCTATGTGGTGATATAAAATTTGTTGATATTTGATATGGCTAATTACCTTTGCAATTTTTCTTTTTCTTTTTTATTATTATTATTATTTTTTTGTTAAATATTAATTTCAGTTATTTTAGTGTTTTTAAAAAATATGTAAATTGCGATTAATCATATGTGAATGGTTATAGTTATGGTTAATAACCATTTAGCTAAATAACCAATGGTTATAAATAACTTCGGTTAATAGTTATAGCCAAAACCCCTGGTTAATATCCATTTAATGATTTTTCCATTTTTAACAAAGACAATACAGATATGAGGTAAAGGCAAATGGTTATGGCCCATTTCGGGTTTCATGAGTTTATGGTCTCGAACTCGCTAGTAGGCGACTTGGATAACATAGTAGTCGTCAATGGCTTGGATTTTGACCTGGGTCACAATATTGCCTTATTTGAGGTATGAGGTCTAATACTAAAAAAAATAAGGCTTATTACTCACCTTTCTCCTTCAACAGGATATCAAATCTCAATTTGCTCCCAAAACGCTAAATTGTTCAAATGTGCTGCCATAATGCCCATTTTGTTACCTTCATTGCTCTAATCGTTATGACTTGTTAGTAATAGCGTCATCAATGCATATATGGCACCTATTTGACACCTATATGGCAATACTATAACACCCCGGATATTCGAGAGAATAAAAAATTACCATTTTATCCTTGGAAGTCAAAAAGTTGACTTTAACCAAAAGTCAAAATGTTGACTTTTTTATCTGGACCTATTCTAGTTGACTTGAGAAGACCGTTACGAAGGTCTCGGCCTCTCGAGTACATCGGCAGGCGGCAAGTCAAAATCAGAGTTTGGATAAGTTGGTTATGGTTAAAAAAATATATGGGTATTTTGCTAATTTTGGTAATTTTGCTTAGAAGGGAAAAATAGTAATTTTATATGTGAGATTCTAGGGTCATCTAGAACCCTCTCTTTCTCTTTGTCTGCAACCACCCACCAACTTCCATTCCATGTATAAATAAGTGGGTTTGATTGGGTTATGGATTTGGCAATGAATAGCCGAAAATGAGAAAGAAAAAAAATAAGAAAACTGTGAACTAATCAAGGGAAAGCACTGAGATAAAGTGAAGGGAAGGGAGGA
This sequence comes from Prinsepia uniflora, assembly GCA_032719365.1. NCBI lineage: Eukaryota > Viridiplantae > Streptophyta > Magnoliopsida > Rosales > Rosaceae > Prinsepia > Prinsepia uniflora. The sequence goes on from CM064875.1 coordinate 58,865,414, forward strand.
AAAAGAGAAAAATGAGAGACTAGAGAGAGTTAGAACGTGAAAGAAGAGAAAACTGGGAAGGTGGCGGTGGAACCCGTGAAGCCCCCTTATCGGGTTTCCAGTACAGGATCAGGGGACGACCTTTCGTGTGCATTAATATAGTTCTGATGGTAGTACGATCCTCTTGAGTTGAGAAGGAGCGGGTCTGGTCATGTGGAAGTAGTGGAGCTGCTCTTTCAAGCCATGGTCGAGAAGTACTAAGGTTTGAATAGTGAGTTCATGTGCGTATTCCTCCTTTTTGAATACATGCATCTATTCCTCAATTAGTCTAGGTGGGTTTTGAACTTTGGAACGTAAAATGGCCAAGTTATGACCGGGTCATGAACACGGGGCAAACAACCCAAATACCAGACATCTGGGTCTGGGACCGAGGAAGGGGATAATCTGTGCAGGCGCGTGGTCACCACGCGCAGAGGCCTTGCGGCAACGCGTGGCGACACGTGCAATGCATACTGGCCGTCCGGTCAACATGAATGTTACTCCATATAATTTTATGAATTTATTGGTATAATGTCTGGAATAATTGGACCTTATTTGGGTATATTTTTGAATAATTAGTGTAATTTCCTTATAATTAAATTTTTCTTTAATTATCCTTTAATTGTTCCTTATTTATGGTAAATTGATGGGTTGTTATACTGATTGAACCTATTGATATTCATGTGGTAATGAGGTATTAGGGTGAGCCTATTATAGTGAGGATAAGTATAGTCTTTCATACTTCAAATCGGGTTAATGGAAAGGAAGTGGAAATTCACTTATTTTTGTATTGAAGTAAGTATTAGTAATCAAATATGGTAGTTCCAGATATCTAATTAGTGCACCTACAATTACATAATGGTTAATTATACATATTTTCTCTTAATAAGTAGAATAGATTAATTGTTGATTATGAATAATTAGGAAAAACTTGTGGAAGTTAGGGTAGTGAATACAATCTTATTTGAATACTCAAATATGTTAAGGTGGAATACTTGTGGTAACAAAAGGAAGAAACATGGTTAAATTGTCGCATTTTCTTCTTGTTGGTGAGTGGGTTGGAAGTGGGCGGCCACCCCGCAAGGGTGAATTTGCTTTGGTTAAAATTACTCAATTTTTAATGTTATTAAAATTGGTAATAAGATAGTGAATTATTTCATGAAATCGAATTGGGGAAAATTTAAGGCTGGACGATTTCGGGTTTGTGGAGAAGAGGGAATATGAAGGCAAATGCGAGTTCAATTGAGGCAATTGCTTTTAGGGTGTGAATCAAATAGGAAGGCTAGTTCGATTGATGAAGATGACAATCCCTCCAAAACCTAGAGCACAACAACCTCAAAATGGTAACATTTATGGATGTAAAGTTGAAATGTCAGGACCCACCCCGGTTTCACCCCGAAACCCGAGGTAAATCCTGCTCCCATCTGACACCCCGACAGTACACAGTCAGACACAGGAGTAAGTACTCAATAAAATATCCGAAGTCAAAGTTTACAGTGCATAGTACAACAAATAAAAACCGATTATATTTACACGCACGCGGAAGAAAATGTAAACACTCCGGGAACCCTCACGAAACGTCTATGCCTCAGACGCTGCCTCGACGTCAAGAACCCGCGCTATCTCCACAACCTGGAGGGCAATTTAAAACAGAAGATGTGAGTGGACCATAATGAAAGAAAAGCTCTAAAACCATTTATCAGAAAACCGAGTTTAACTCTCCGTTTTGAAATCACATGCATAACCCAGTTATCAAAACAGTTAGAAATAGATCATCATAAAGCATCATAAGAAACAGAAACACTGTAAAACAGTTATAGAAATCATAGCATATGAATCATAAAACCATACCAGAAACCATGAACATCCAATCATTATTTTTCCGATCAAACCTGCTGGACCTATCCGAGTCTTTAAACTCCCGAGTCTTTAAACTCAACAGGCCTCAATAATATCCGAGTCTTTAAACTCCCGAGTCTTTAAACTCAATCCGGGCCCGTCCCCCGTCCAATCAATATCCGGGTCTTTAAACCCAATAACCAGATCCAGCAAATCCAATCCAAAACCAGTTGAAAACCTTTTTGAATCCATATCCAAACTCGAATCCGAAATCCCCGGTCCGAAGCCCTTCCGGCTTCCAGAACCGTCATTCCGAACCCAAATCCGGAATTCACTTTCCAACTTTAAATCCAAATTCCGCTTCCCGAAATCCGATTCTAAAATCGAAAACCTTGATTATCAAAATCATGTTCCAAAATCCATTTATAATCATTAGAAATCATTTACCATTTGAAATCCCAAAACTATAACATTATAATCAGAAATCAACCTTTTATCGTAAAACGTGCCAAATACCGTATTTTCTCGAAAAACGTGCAATTATGTAAAATCACATCCTAAATCCAACAATCATGAAATCACATATATAAAACAATTATAGAAAACAGTTATGCATGTTCGAGTTTAAGGAAAGGGTCCACTCACAGTACCGAGCCCTCAATCGCGCCCCGAACGTCCTGCACGTTCCTCGGCTTCCTCGGGAAATCCCGATCCTATCAACAACCACCAAATTACGTCACTAACACGTCCACGAGTATCCATCTAAATTCCCTCAAAAATCCCCGGGTCCTAAACGTAACGAACCAGAACCCTAAACTTTCACCCTCGCGGAACTACTTCGATTCGACGTCCGATTATCCCGAAACCAATTCCAATGGACTCGTCACAACTCCTGGACCAAAAACCATGTTGACCGTTTTCCCCATCGCCGCCGCTCGCGCCCCCACGAGCCGCCCAAAGTGGCTGCGCGTGGCCCTCACGCGCATGCTACAGTGCATCGGCTACCTCGAGCAAACCCGGTTCGCACCAGTGGTCTGCACCCTGAACCGGCGAGAGCGGTTCTCCTCATTTCGTCCACCAAAACGACTCCTCTCTTCACCAACAGCATCGTCCCATCCTAGGCTACCCATTCCCATACTTCACTCACCTCGACTCACCCTAAAACTCGTCGACTCAAACTCGAACAAAAACCCGTACACTGCCCTGTTTCCTTCTCCGGCCACCCAGGTCACCTCCCTTCACGGTGGCAACACCAGACGGTTCCTAGGACCCTTCTAAACCTAACTCAACTCACCTGGACCGTCGACTCTACTCCAATCTTCACGACTTTCGGTTTGAAAGTCACGACCAAAACAGAGTACATCCAGACCCGCCGTCGTGCCAACCTCCACCGTGCACCTCCCGTCACGGCAGCTCAACCAAACGACGCCCTGGACTCAACTGAACTCCCTAGACTCCCCTAGACTCTTCGATTCAACCTCTCAAGCCACAACTTCCGATTTGAAGTTCACGGCCAAAACAGAGCATAGTCACGGGGAAATAGAAATTACCTGCAACCTGTCGCCGTCGTGAGCTCCGCCGGTATTGGTTGACTCCTCGCACCCCTCACGACACCACCACGGTCTCAGTTGCCCCGTACACGGCCGCCACCGCCACGATTCTCACGACCTCCCTGCTTTTCACCCCTAGTTTTCCCGCAGTTCCCAGCTCACTCACACACCACCCTCAAGTCTTCTAATCCTCTCACTGTCTTCCTCTCACGCTCTGATCAATCTCACACACGCACAACTCACCAAAACACACACCATCATCGATCAATTCTCTCAAGTTCCCTCACCGTCTCACTCTGTTTCACTCGAGCATACACGAACACACACACGGTTGCACCCCAATTATTTGGCCCGTGTGCGTACTGGAACCCCCAGAAGCCACTACAACCTTGCCCCTTGTCACAATCCACTCCCTTTCTCTCACACATGGCCCAATCTCAGCCCTTCATCTGCTTCTCTCTGCACAAATCCCCAGATGCAAAAAGACCAAAATACCCTCCTGTTTAACTCAAAATTACGGTTTTACCACTACCTTCCTAGACCCATAACTCCCACATCGTAAGTCCGATGAACACGTGCCGCCTGTCATCGAACTCAGGACAATAAGATCTACGTAACCATCCTCGGTCAACATACCAAAACCCGATTACACACAAAGTCAACTATTCCCCCTAATTTACCCAAATTACGGTTATGCCCTCAACCTTCCGAACATCATAACTTCCTCCTCGGATGTCGGAATCGGGCGTGCCACCTGCCTACGGATTCGTGACGTCCTAAACTACGTCCTGGTCACCGGTCAAAGTCCATCCGACCATCCGAACTAAAGTCAACATTTTTTCCCAAGTTAGGGGCAAAATCGTCATTCTAAGCTTACGGACCTATCGGGACCACCTAACCACCAATAAACCTTACTAATCCCACCTTAATCACTATCTTAATCCCGGCTCTCGGAACGGGTTGTTACATGAAATTTTGAAATTTGGGCTTGAATTGGAAGTTAACAGACGTATTTGATTAAAAGATTAATTATTTTAGTTGGTGTTTGTGTTTGTGTGCAATATTTCCACTTGGAAGTTTCTAAATTTTCTTGGTTCTTGGCTGTTTGGCTATAGAAAATGTGGACTTTGTGAATGTGGCTATTAGTGGGTCTGTATATAATATGTGAGTGTTGATTGGAAAGTTGTAATTATGACAGTGTGTGAGGTTAAAGGATTGGCATTTTGGATTAGAGTTAACAATTTTGGGATTGGGCATTTTGGATTAAATTGTTTAGGGTTAAACTATTTGGAACAGAGACATCATAAATGGTACGGTATTTTGGATTAGAGTTGATATTGTGATATTGCCTTGGACTGTAATGTTGGATGTGGATGAGAGTGTAGATTTAGGTAGAGTTGTGGAGTTGGGTGATTTTCTAGTGTGTTATGAAGTTGGGTGGATTTCCAGTGAGTTTTGGTTTAGGTTTAGGCTTAGGTTTAGGGTTTAGGTTTCGGGTTTAGGTTCAGGCTTTAAGTTTTTTGTTTAGGTTTAGGATTTAAGGCTTAGGGTTTAGGGGTTATGATTGTGTGATATTACATATTTTCTATTAGATGTAGATTCTTTATGTTTATAAGTAAGTAATGGTTTTTATTTGATTGCTTGTTGTAAGGGATTGCGATGACATGTTCTTCATTGCATTACACCATGGTGGAAAGATAGTACATAAAGTAAGAGAAAGGACATTTACAGATAGGGCATTAAAATGGTTTGACTGGTGTTGCTGGAGTACTCATCCTTAGTAGAATTGAATGCATTGGTGTAGCATGAATGTAACAACCCATCCCAAATTCACGGATTAATTGAGGATTATCGTGACTAATCCCTGATTAGTCGAGAGACTTTCGAACAAACAATGTAAAATGACGATTTTGCCCCTAGGAATGGGTAAAATGTTGACTTTTGACCCGGGAGGTCTAAAGCACAAGGACCGAGGACAATTGCATCAAGACGTTACGAGTCCGTAGACATGTAGCACGTCAAAATTAGACGTTCGACGAGAAAGTTATGGGTCTAGAACGAATTACGATACTAATCACACATACCGAGAAATTGGACACGTGGATTGTTTTGATTGGATAAATATTTGTGGGGGGGCCACCAGATAAATGATAAGTGCTATCCATCTGATTGGCCCAAATCCCCAAATTGAGGGATATTATCTTCATCTTCATTCTCTTTTGCTTTCCAAATCTAAAACCCCTCCCCAAACCGTATAGCCCATAAAAACCCACACCACCACCCTATTCTCTACTGTGATGATTGAGAGTCTGAGAAAGAATGACGGGGACGACTGAATGATGGCCTGAGCACAGCGGAGATCATGGTTGCATTGGTAACCCGTGACTTGTTTTTGGGTTCAAAAATGGACATTTAGTTGGGATGCTTATTTACCGTTTTGGTGGATTGGATGAGTCGCACTCGTGGAGGTTGGTTTCGAGGGTAGTCGTGACTGGAGTTGGCCAGAATCTGGGTTTAAAGATCACGGTTACTTTTCCCGTTCAAATATGTAAATCCTTGGCCTGATTTTCCAGTTTTGAGCCCATAGATCGATTAGGAATGGTTGGACAATGATATAGGAAGATGAAGGGATGAAAATGGTGTAGAATCGAAGGATTTAAAGCTGGGTCGGGTCGAGGGTCTGTGCGGCCCGGATTACTGGACCCATCACGAGTCTGTGTTATACGTGCTGATATTTCCATGATGGTTTAATGGAATGGTTTTGGATTTTGAAATATGGAATCAGGTATGAGACCCATTTGATTCATGAGCTCTCGGAATAAAGGTCCATTTGGTTTACATTATCGGGCTTGAGGCCTAGTTATGGTTTATGAAATGGATTTACGATTGTTTTATGGAAATTCCGGGTATGGCCCCTTGGAGATATTTTGAAATAATTTTATAAAATGTTTCCCATATGACATCCTTATATGTGGATGGTCTCCTCTAGCTGTCTGGGACACTAGGGTAGTCACGGTGCATTGCCTGTGAAGGGTCATTGCAGGAAGCGACCGAATCGTATTGTGACTCAAGAGCAGGATTGATATTATTAGACGTCTGAGATGTCAGACATCTGGGATGCCATAGATAGGCTTGGAGAGACCTCGAGATGCACGCGTAGCCTTAGACCGTGACATGACGTCTAGGATGTCAGGCATCTAAGACGCCAAGCATCTGGGATGCCAAGGATTGGTACAGACATGTTTTATTGGATTTACTATTTACGAATTTACTAGATTTAAGGATTTGGTTTTATGGTTTTGGGCTGAGCTCCCACATAGTTTGGTTTTATGGTTTTGGGCTAAGGCCCTAATGATTTAAGGAAGGAGTTCGAATGGTTTCGATTCGGGGCCCTAAGGCCTAATGGTTTTACGAATTAATCTCGGCATGCGACATGCTGGAAACGAAGTTCGAATGGTTTCGATTCAGGGTCTAGAGGGGCATTTTGGTAATTTTTGAAAAAGGGGTATTTTGGTAATTTCTTTGGGAGCTTTGTTTTGGTTCAATTGGACAGGGACAAGTATCCCTTATCTTCTAGGATTTTGTGTGCCACCGACTTTGTGCTTGTATGTGTGTTGTATACTTGTTGTGTTGGTAGTATTCAGCCAACACAAGAAGAAGAAAAAAACGAGAGAAAAATAAGAACAAAGCAAGGGGAATAGAAGGGAGGAGAGGAAAGCAGAGAGGGAAGAAGGAAGATTAAACAATAGACCATAGAGTGAGAGAGAGAGAGAGAGAAAGAGAATGAGATCGTGAGAAAATGGTGGAACCCGTGAGGGTTTGGTTTGGGTTTTAGGATTGCTGGATCAATTCTTGATGATGAAGCTCAAAATCAAGCTTAAGAATGTCTTTATTAGGTTCTAAAGATCGTAACAGTGTCCTCAAACGAAGTTTTGGATGTTTGGATCGTCCAGGCACATCGGGTACACCATGGCCGAATTTGGTGAGTTTTGAGTATTAATTTTGGATGTGTTTTCTCGTGTTTTAAAGTTCTAGATACATTTTTAGGTTGAGGTAGATTAGAATGAACAAAAAAGAAGTGAAAACGGACTAGAAACGAGGGAGAAAAGGTCGGGTCGCTGGGTCGGGCGACCCGAATTGCAGAGGAACGATTTGGAAAAAGGAAGGAGAAGATGAATAGTACTTTGCCGTGTGGCTCCCTCGCGCAACCACCTTGGGTGGCATGTGCGTGGAAATTTCGAGGCACAGTCAACACGGTTTTCATTGTATTCGATGTAGCAAACATTTTGGACAGGTCTTAAGTTGATCGGACACTGTCTTTGGGTAGTTTTAGGTGTCCAAAGGTTTTAAGGTTCGGTTTAATAAGTTTAAAAATCCCAAAAAATTATGGGATTAAATTAGGAGTTGTTTGAGATGATTTGTGACCCTTGGATGTGACTTTTGACAGCAAATGACTTTCCTGGATTTTACAGGAATGCTTGCAAAGTGGAATTCAACGTTACGGACGGTGTGTGAGTGGACTTTCTTTCTCTAAACTACTATGCATGCATATTAAATGTGTTTTTATGTGATTTTGATGATATTTAAGTGATTTGGAAGTTTATCAGATTTTCAGTAATTTTATGAATATTTTATTATGATTTAATGCGTGTTTTACGAGGTTTTTGGTAAATTGGTTTCGAATACCGTTTTGATTGTGATCTATGATTGAACTTGGTTTGTGACTTGGAATAATGTGATTTTGGAATATTTATGAATTTTATATGATTTTTGGACGGTTTTTACGAAAGTAACCTTAATGGCACGTTTTACAAGAAATTATGTTTAAGCCGTGTTTGGGGCTTAGGCCCGAGATTCTGTTTGTGGATTTGGATTGTGATACAGGAGGAAGAGGAAATAGGGCGGGTAATTTATTGGAATATGCTAGCTTGCCCTTGCCCTTGCCTGGTCGATATGTGATGTGACCTATTGTGATCTAACGTATTGTGATAAAGTGTGACATTGAGTTGTGATGTGAATACGTGTCCCTCGATATGCGTGATGTGTAATGATGCGACTTGTAATAGTGTGATGATCGTGTTGATTGCTTGAATATGAGTCTTCCTAAGACTATGTGTGATGACTAGGACGTCGAGCCTAGGGCTCCATGTAACGACCCGTCCTGAATTCCAGGATTAGATTAATGACTAATCAGGATAAGTGAGGTTAATCGGTGATTAGTTGAGCGAAATATGCAAAATGACTGTTTTGCCCCTAGGCTTGGGCAAAATGCTGACTTTTTGTTCAGGCAGTCAAATGTACTTTGGCCGATGACTGTGACGTAGTTCGGGACGTCACGAGTTCATAGACAGGTGGCACGGTCGATTCTGACGTTCGAGGAAAAAGTTATGACGTTCAGAAGTTCAAGGGTACTTTGGTAATTATGATAAAAAGGGGAAAATAGTTAACTTTTGGACCGAGAGGTCCGATGGCCGAGGGTCGAGAACCATTACGTAGATCGGGATGATATGAATCCATAGAAAAGCGGCACGCTGAAATCGGACTTCAAACGAGAAAGTTATGGTTCACGGAAGTTCGATTTCACTATGCACGTATATCGAGGCGATGATTAGGTGGCATATTCTGATTGGGCAGATATTTTAGGTGGGACCCATGGATGAGTGACAAGTGTCACTCATCCCATTAGTCAATTTCCCTAATTTGTGGATCTACATAATTAAATATTATTATAATTATTATTTTATAATTAATCCACCCACCACTCAATCCTAGCCCTCCATCTAATCTAAACTCTCAATCCTCACCATTCATCTCATTCTCCCCTCTCTCATATGATCATCATCAGATACCATCCTCATTCTTTTTCCTTTAAACCAAAACACCATTTTCTTCTTCTTCAAACAAAACCCGAGCACCACCCCCCCGCCCCCCCCCCCCCCCCCCCCCCTCCCTCCATACAAAACACACAAACCACACCACCCCTCACCACCACCATCACCTTGAATCAATATGAATGTGTGAGGAGTGATGAAGGGCGGAGGAAGACAAGGACGGTGGTCCACGGCGGCTCACGGCGGAGGAGAAACTCGAGAAGGTAGGTTTTCGTTTTGAAATTCGAAACTTGGTCCTTGTGAGTTTTTGATCGATTCTAACGTATGGGCTGGCTTTCTGGTGATCATAAAGACCTTATGGAATCAATTTTGAGGGCTTGGATGGCCTGGAATTACGGTGGACGGTAGAGGAAGGCACCACCGCCATGGTTGATCTTGGAGGTACGATTTCCTTCGGGTTTTGGTGTTGTTAATAACTAAAAAGATAGGAAATGAGATTAGGAAGCTTTAGGGATTAAAATGGGACAAAATGGATCGAAAATGCCAAGGTTATAACCTTGAACCGGTCCAGACCGGTTCGGCCGGTTCAGAAACTAGAGAACCCGGTTCAGTCTCTCGGAGAAGACGATGAACAGTGGCGCGTGGCTCCCATGCGCAGCCACTTCAAGCGGCGCGTGTGGGCGCATGGCCCACTTTCTGGGGATGTCTTCAACATGTGAAATCTTCTATTCGATGTAACGAACATTTTGGGACTGGTTTCGTGTCGATCGGACACCGTCTCGATAATGTTTGGGGAATCGGAAAGTTTAGGTTCGAGATTTAAAATACTTAAAAATTTGGGAAAATTACGAGCCTTCAAAGAGAGGTTAATACGGTAGTTAGTAACCCTCTAGATTGATTTGGACAGGTTTGGGAGTCCCGGTGAGGACGATTTGCCCGGTGAGGCTTATGGCACGCAAACCGAGGCGGCAGCTTAGGACGGTATGTGAGTGGACCTTGATTTCTAAACTGTGATGCATGCATAAATGTTTTATATGGATTATGAATGTGATTCTATGATGTTGATTTGGATATTGGTGAATTATATGGTTTCACGCATTTCGGGGCAATTTACGTGCTTGCACGTAAATCGAGATTTTCAATTTTACTTTGATTTTTCGTACTTATGGTTTTGGAAATAGTTTAATGAAATGGTTTTGGATTTGAAAAGGTAAACTCGGGTTTGAGACCCCTTTGTTTCGGAAACTCTCGGACTCGAAGTCCCTTTTAGTGATGTTCTCGGGCCAGAGGCCCAATTGGTTCTTGAATCGATTTTGGATTTGGAAATATGGATCGGGCACGCGACCCATTTGATTTACGAACTCCCGGACTTGAGGTCCATTTGATTTAACAAAGCATCGGGCTCGGAGCCCAGTTGACTTACGTATCGGGCACGAGGCCTATTTGGTTTACTATATCGGGCACGAGGCCCATTTAGTTACGATATCAGGCCGGAGGTCTAGATTGTATATGGATTCGGGCTTAGGGCCCAGTTACTTTTTAAGATTGTGATTTTGGGTCAGGGACCCATAAATGGTTTTTATGGTTCATGATGGTTTATGGGGACCGACATGAACTCTTGAAAGGATTTTACGATTCATGACGGTTTATGGGAACCGGAATGAACCCTTGAAAGGATTTTATGGTTCGTGACAGCTTATGGGGGCCGGGCATGAATCCTTGGAAGGTTTAAAGAATGATTTCAAAAGATTTTTCGTATGCCATCCTTTATGTATGATTTTCTCCTCTGGGGAGGGTCGTTGGCCTGGGTGGACCCCGGAGTAGTCACGGAACAATAACTGAGTGGAGTCGCCCCCCCAGTTGGGTTCCTTACTCTTAGGAAGGCTATGGTTCGTAACCTCCAGGGAGGGTCATTGATCTACGGACATTGACCTGGGTGGACCTTGGAGAGACTTGGGTTTGAGATCCCGAGTAGCACACACGTAGCTCTAGATACCGTGACAGGTTTGGTGATATAAAATATATTGGATAAACATGATTTCAAATGGTTTGGGAAATTGTGCTTTATGATGATAAATGGATTTGGGCTGAGATCCCACATATGGTTACTATGTTCTAGATTCCTGTAAATGGATTTGGGCTGAGATCCCACATATGTTTACTATATTATGATTTTCTGTAAATGATTTTGGGCAGGAGCCCGTATGGATATGGTTGTTTAAACATATATGATTGGATAAATGGTTTTACTATGCATGCATGCTTTTTAGTGAAGGGTATAAAGGTCTTTATAAAATGTGTTTACGAAACTTATTACTTTTTGTCCACTCACAATCTTTCTGTTTTCAATACCCTTCAGGTTTGATACGGTGCTGACTGTAGCAGAGACCGAGATATCACATACCTCATCCGGATCCTGGCATACTCTAGAAGCCTTTGGGCTAAAGGTTTGAATTATCCCTGGTTTGAAACTCCGTGTCAGACGGGAGCAGGGGCCTCTCGCGTTAATCCCGGGGGGATTGGGACGGGTCCTGTCACTTCGGTTCCTGAGCAAATGTGTATGTGATGGCCTACCGGTAGTGCATTTTTGATCAGCTTGATATGATGATTGTTGTGGTGCATTTGATGATTGTTGTGGTGCATATGATGATTGATGTTGTGCTGGTGCATTGGTAATGATTTGATTATGTGTGCATTCTGTGGTAATATTGATTATGATTGGATGGTAGGTCGATTGGTTTGAATTGATGTGTGTTGTTCTTGTGTTGGTGGTTGTGATCTTGTATACTTTCTTTATATACGTTTTCACATACTTTGAAAATAATAAACCGTGTTTCGTTCTAATTGAAGTGAAACAGTTTCGGAAAAGTTTTTGAATGCATGCATGGTTTTGGAAAATGGAGGGTAAATGATGGATGGTTTCAAATTATGTTTTTAAACTATTTCTTTTTTTCTACTCACATGCTTTCTTGGTTTTGTAACCCTCTAGGGCTGCTGCAGGGAGATCGAGGCTCGGAAGGTAGAGACATAAGCTAGTGATACGCTAAGACTAAGCATTAAAGCAAACACAAAGTCAAACTCAACACTTAATGAAAACATATGCAAATTAATACCCATTTTTGTAGATTGTAGCAATGATAAGTAGGGATTGTTCTTAATCGGGGATTAAGGGTACCTAAGCATGATTATCGTTGAATTAATTACTTAATTAATTATGGGGGTAGTTGATTGTTTCTATTATCCTACATGATTAACTAACCTAATCTAATCTAATCTAACCTGATTTACTATTTACATGGTCAACTCATCTTTAAACCTAACTCATTCAAAATTATACCAATTTCCATAATCAACGAAATTTCAAAACCTTAGTTTAATGAAACACATGTACATTATCTCAAGTACGTGCTCCTGAATATGCCCTATACACTTTCAATGATCTAGACTCGGGAATATGCCCTATATCTAATCAAGCATTAAGCATAAAAATAGCATGGAAAATTATTGAAATCAATACAAAATATAGAACCATAATAAGATTAATGATCAATCTAATAAACACGATATTCAAGTACAAGGAGAAAACTACGGGGTTAATAGGTTGAGTTACACTTTGAATCCTCGGAAATACGACTTATAGATGCTAGGTGGTTCGACACTCTTGGTGAGACACTAAGAAATATGCTTTATATGTAAATAGAGGATGGTGAATTATGGAGGATGGTGTAGTTTACTTTTTTAAGAGAAATCTCGGTTTAAAGGAAATGGAGAATTGGTTTTTGTAAAGTTTTGGTACAAAGAATGAGCGACCCCTTGAAAAATAAACAAAGCTAACTATTTACAGGCATAGGACAAATCTCTACCTCAATTCCTAATTAAAAGAAAAATATAAATCCTAAACTAGAAGGAATCTTTGCTAGCCACAATTTGCATCCTTGTGCCGCAAGGAATTGTCTTTAGGAATTACACACAAAACCCTTGCTATTTCCATGCAACTTCCCTTTAATTAATACAGTAAACATCTCCTAGAAGCATAAGAATTTGATCTTGAATAGCTGGAAAACGTGCAAAGCTTCAATTCCTAGTAGAACAAGTAATCCTACCCGGGCAGCCTGACTATGCCTCACCAAAATAGGAATTCCCGTGGTTTTAGGACTCCGATTTTAGTAATTCTTGAACCATTGGAAACTAGACTTCTATAGATTTCCAACCATACTTTAATCACATTCTAATTCTATCTGAGCAGTTCACAATGGTCCGTGAATCTTTGTAAATCATGGCACATAGTGTTGACCGATCTTGATGAATCTTGATCCAATCTTTGTAAATCATGGCCCATTCTTGATAGCTTATGCAGTTTTGCTCCAATTTAACCTATTTACTCCACATTCTTGGTTTTGTACCTAAAAATATTAAACCAAGTTAGAAATGGTAAGACTAAGGATATAACAAAGTAAAATGAAAAGGAAATTGAGATAAAAAGGTGATGAAGTATGTTCTTATCAACTAGCGACATTTGTGTTATCCCTTGTCTGGCTGGGTTTCTGTCAGACGGGAACAGGGCCCGATGGTACTTCTGTTGTGTAGTTGGGTGGGGTCCTGTCAAGAAGAAAGTAATGATGCTGATGATAGTGATAATGAATTGTATGACGTTCGAGTGGAAGATAAAAGTTATGAAGAAGTGGATGAAGATAAAGAATAAGAAGAAGAATTGGATGAACCAAATTTGGAAGATGAATTTAGGGAACCTAGAGTACAATCAAGTGGTGGCTAATGTAGTCAGAGACCTAGAGTGCAAGAAGTGGATGAAAATGATAGTGATGATGATAATAAGCAATTTGAGGATGAACATTTTGAAGATGATGGTTATGGTGAAGGGGATGTGTAGGAAATATGTCTAAGTGATTATGATGACATATTACAAACGAATGACAAAGGAGTAGTTCTTCATCCTCCACATGCTGAGGATGACTTTGAGGAAATAGATGTTCCATTGTCACCTAGGTTTGATGCAGCTAGTGGAGATTCAGTTGAGGAATTGGAAAAGCAAAATAGGAGGAAGAAACTTCGGCCAAAGATAAGGGATTTTATTCCTGATATGGAGATGAAGGATCCTCAATTTCAGCTTGGGTAGAAGTCTGAAACAGCTATCATTTTTAGGAAAGATGCCAAGATCTATTTAGTTAATAATGGAAGACAAGTAAAATTCCAAAAGAATCAACTAAGCAGAATTTTGATGGTATGTGCCAGTGGGAGTGGGTGTGATTTTACAGTATATGCATCAATGATAAGAGGTAACAAGACTATGCAAATTAAGGAGTTAAAGAGTAAGCTCATGTGTGGTGTAGGGACTAAGAACGTACATGCCAATGTTAAGTGGCTAACTTGGAAGAATGGAAAGCATGTGGCAAGCAACAACTAGGATTGGGTGGAATTCTAGGACTTGGTGAATGCAAAAAATGGGATAAGACCATCTAGGGTAGCATGTTCTAGGGCAAAGGCCATATTGTGCAAGTTGTTGAAGGCAACTACCTAAGGCAATATGAGTTGTTAGGGGAATACTACGTCCAAGTGTTGAAGACTACTCCTGGTTCTACAATGATAATTAAGTTATAACTGGAAGCTAATGATTGCCCCCGATTTCAGAGATTGTATTTATGTTTTCAAGCTTGCAAATACAATTGGATGAAAGGCTACAAACCCTTTATCAGTCTTGATGCATGCCATATTAAGGGCAATCACGCTGGACAATTGTTGACAGTTGTAGGAGTGGACCCAGACAATAGGATGTTTCCCATTGCCTATGCTGTGTGTGAAGCTGAAAACTTTAGTTGTTGGCTGTGGATTATGGAGTTGTTGAATGAGGATTTTCAAATTCATAACTCTACGGTTGTAGTGATAATGACTGATAAGAAAAAAGGATTGTTAGATGCAATGACCCAAATATTCCCTCATGCAGAACATAAGCATTTCTTGAGGCATCTTTATACGGGAACCTCAGTACAACACATAAAAAGGTTGGCTGTTAAGCTGCAACTCGAGAAGATTATTAGGGCCACTACTCTACCATGGTACAATGAAGAGATGAGAAAAATGGAACTCATCAATGTGTATGCTCACAATTGGTTAAAGGAAAAAGATGCAAAACAGTGGTGCATAAGTCATTTTAGGATAAAAACGAAGTGCGACATTTATCTGAATAATGTGTCTAAGGCCTAGAAAGAGATGAAGAAAAGAGACAAAGAAAAAAGACTAATGTGGACAAGATTAGGCAATACCAAAGTGCATTCATGACCAAGAAAAAAGACGAATGTGGTAATTAAGGGGATCATCTGGTTGGTAAAAGAATCCAGGGGATTCTAGAGGTCAATAAGAAGATTGGGCATATCTTGATTCTTACTCAATGTGGTGGGAACATCTTTGAGGCGAAGTATTCCCATGGAAGAAGATTTTCAGTTGACTTGAATGCGTACACATTTCTTGCAGAAGATATTAACTTACTAGGTTTCCATGTCCATATACTTGCAGTGTTATTAGTCGAGGCAATGGCAACCCAGAGCAGCATGTTCATGAGTGATACTTTTATGCAGCATATACTAGGACCTATGAAGTAATTATCAAACCAGTGCCTAGTGAAGGATCAGTGGAAAAACATTGATGCACCAACTCTAAAACCACCAAAGTACCCTATGCAGTCCGGGAAACCAAGAACAAAAAGAAAGCAAATCCAGAATGAGGATCCTCCTCCATATCCTACCAAGTTCTCACGATACCACTTTACCCTAAAGTGTGGAAATTGTGGTGTTGATGGGCATAGACAAAATGCTTGCACACAACTTATTGACCCTACAACTGAAGAAAAATTCAAACGTAAACAAAAAAGAGGAAAGAACGGGTTGCATCCCCATCTAGGTTGGACAAGCTACCGGTAAGCATCCTGTCATAAATCTCAGTTGATTTGAATGATTTCACATGCACATGCAGAACATATTTATCTATTATAATAACCTGATTTAGTATCACTTAATAGCCATGAACATTGGATTTAGTATTACTTAATAACCTGATTCTGCACTATTAGGATCACTTAACACCTAGAACATATCATTATAATCACAGTTTGCTTCACAGTTACTATTTTCTTTTGAGGCAATCTGATTTTCAATGTCATTGAAGTAGTTTGTGATGTGTGATTGAAATAGTTTGTGATTGAGTTTCTTAGGCTACTATTATATATGTTGAGCATTGTATTTGATTAGGTTCCAAGACAAACAAAAAGCACGACCTGGGGAATGCGGAAGTCATGGTTGTCCATCCTCAATCAAGCCAAACAATACCAGAAACTAATACAGCAACTGCCACAAGATCACGCCCAAATCCTCCACTAGCAACAAAACCATTCATTGCTCCTAGACAATGCTCACGCTGAACTCCTTCATCTTATAGTACAACAACTGCCACAAGAACACACCCAAATGCTCCACCAGCTAACCCATTCACTGCACCTAGTACTCCAACTTCCACCAGCTAATAATATTGTCCAAAGTCATCGCCAGCCACTCACATCACTACTTAGGACACTCAACCAAGTGACAGTTCACAACATCAATGACCCATTGCAAATTGAAGGACGATGAGATTCAAGTCGTTCGCAAAACGTGTGAAGAAATAGTTTGATGGCAGTTTTCTGTGTAGTGGAATCACTTGTTATTTTGCTTTGCTAACTTTCAAATGCTTGTCACCGAGGTAATCCTGCTCCCGTCTGACACCCTGACACAAATACAGTCAGACGCAGGAAAAATTATACTACATATCCCGAAGTCAACAGTTTACAGAGCATAGTACTCAATGCAAAAGAAAGAAAACTATTAAACTGTATACACGCAAGCGGAAATTAAAACAAAATACTCCGGGATCCCTCACGTGACTTCTATGCCTCAGACGTTGCCTCGACGCCGGAACCCCACGTTAGCTCCACAACCTGGAGGGCAAGTTAAAACAGAAGGTGTGAGTGGACCATAAATAAAAGAAAAGTTTCCAAAACCATTTATAAGAAAATCGGGTTTAGCCCTCCGTTTTGAAACCACATGCATAACCCAGTTATTAAATCAGTTATAAATCGATCATCATAAAACATCATAAGAAACAGAAACACTATAAAACAGTTATAGAAACCATATCATAAACATCATAAAGCCGTATCATAAAACGTGAATATCAAATCATCATTTTCCGATCAAACCTGTTGGATCTATCAGAGTCTTTAAACTCCCGAGTCTTTAAACTCAATCCAGACCTCAATAATATCCGAGTCTTTAAAATCCCGAGTCTTTAAACTCAATAGGCCTACGGGGGAAATATCAATATATCCGAGTCTTTAAACTCCCGATATCCAGATCCAGCAAATCCAATCAAAACCATTTGAAAACCTTTTCCAAATCCATATCCAAACCCGAATCCGAAACCACTGGTCTGAAGCCCTTCCGGCGTTCAGAACCGTCATTCCGAACCCAAATCCGGAAATCCCACGTTTCAACTTTAAAACCAAATTTCGCTTTCCAAAATCCGATTCCAAAACTGAAAATCCTTTAGTCACCAAATCATGTTTCAAAATCCCTTTATAAGCATTCAAACCATTTATCCTTTGCAAACCCCCAAAACCTGACATTTTACTCAGAAATCGACGTTTCTCGTAAAACGTGCCAAATACCGAATTTCCTCGAAAAACGTGCAACAATGTAAAACCAACAAAACATATTCGATAAGCATAGAATCATGATTAAAACCATAAAACAAGTATAGAAAACAGTTATGCATGCTCGAGTTTAGAGAAGGGGTCCACTCACAGTACTGAGCCCTCAATCGCGTCCCGATCGTCCAGCACATTCCTCAGCTTCCTCGGGAAGTCCCGATCCTGTCAACAACCGCTAAAGTACGTTACTAACGCATCCAGGAGGATCCACCCTAATTCCCTTAAAAATCCCCGGGTCCTAAACGTAACGAATCGGAACCCTAAACCTTCACCCTCGCAAACCTACTTCGATTCGACGTCCGATTAACCCGAAACCAATTCCAATAGACTCGTCACAAAACCTAGACCAAAAACCATGTTGACACCATCCCCAAAGACCGCCGCACGCGCCCCCACGCGCCGCCCAAAGTGGCTGCGCGTGGCCCTCACGCGCCTGCTACAGTGCACCTTCAACCTCGAGTAGACCCGGTTCGCACCAGTGGCCTGCAACCCGAACCGGCGAGAGCGGTTCACCGCCGTGCCTGCACCAAAACACCTCATTTCTTCACTAACAACTTCGTCTAGTCCGAGGCTACTCATCCCCCTCACTCTAGCACCTCGACTCACCCTCAAACCTATCGACTCAAGCTCGAACAGAAACCCGTACTTTCCCTTGTTCTCCTTCCCGGCCACCCAGGTCTTCCCCCTTCACAGTGTCAACCCTAAACTCTTCCTAAGACCTCACTGAGTCACACCCAACTCACAGAAACCCTCGACTCACTCCCTAAGTCCACGACTTCCCGTCTGAAACTCATGGCCAAAACAGAGCACACAGAGTCCCCTCCGTCGTGCCAACCGCCATCGTGCACCTCCCGTCACGGCAGCACAACCAGTAACCTCCTAGGACTCAACTGAACTCCCTAGACCTCCCTAACCTCTTCGATTCAACTCCTCAACTCACGACTTTCAATTTGAAACTCAACGGGAAAACAGGGCAAGTTTACAGGGATGAGGAATTACCTGCAACCGTCCACCACCGTGCTCGCCGCCGTGTTCCCTGGAGTCCACAAAGCCGCCTCAGCCTCCTCTCGAGGTCAATTGCACTTACACACGGCCACAGCACCACCAGCTCCCTCAGTTCTTCTCTGTTTTTTCTGGTTTTTCCCCGTGAGTTCTCAACTCACTCACTCACTACCAGCACCCTTCTAACCTTAGCCACACCACCCCAGCATCTCTCAACCTTCTTCTGATCACTCCTCACTCCCCAGAAGCCTTCAACTTCCACGATCACCCCTCAATTTTCCTCACAATCTCCCTCTGTTTCACTCTGGATCGAATAACACTCACACTTGCACGGTTGCATCCCAATTATTTGGGCCGTGCACACACTAGAACCCCCCAGAACCCACTACACACCTGCCACATGTCACCAATCCACTCCATCCTCTCACACATGGCCCAATCTCAGCCCTTCATCTGCTTCTCTCTGCACAAATCCCCGGGCAACTAAAAGACTAAACTGCCCCTCCTTTTAACTCAAAATTACGGTTTTGCCACTAACTTTCTTGACCCGTAACTCGCACATCGTAAGTCCGATGAATACGTGCCGCCTGTCATCGAACTCAGGACAACGAGATCTACGTAACCATCCTCGGTCAACGTACCAAAACCCGTTCGTACAAAAAGTCAATTTTCCCCCTTAATTTAGCCAAATTACGAAAGTGCCCTCAACCTTCCGAACATCACAACTTTCTCCTCGGATGTCGGAATCGGGCGTGCCACCTGCCTATGGATTCGTGACGTCCTAAACTACGTCCTGGTCACCGGTCAAAGTCCATCAGACCACCCGACCTAAAAGTCAACTTTTTGCCCGAACCAGGGGCAAAATCGTCATTCTGCCCTAACGACCCCAACGAGACCAACTAACCACCGATTCAGCTCACTAATCCCATCTTAATCACTATCTAAACTTTACTTTCTTGGACGGGTCGTTACATTCAGAGTTCCAATGGAATACAAAGTCAGTGAGCTCATAAAAGGCCTCGTGCTAGGAAGATACGTGCTCACACATCTAAGACACTTCACCTTCCTCCCCAAACGATGTGGGATTGTTCACCGTTTTTTCCCAAGGCACGGGTCTTACAATTGGTGCTCTCTTTGTCACTTGTTATTTTTAGGAATTTGTGCTCCCCTTAGCACTTGTTATTTTTAGGAATTGGCACTCCCTTTGGAATCACTTGATATATGAATGACTATGGGATATTTTTTGCTCTTTATCTTTTCAACTTCCATTTATACTATATAGAAATTCACTACATACAAATCTTACGTATTTATAAACTGCAAATTGATTAAAGATGTTTGAAGACATGTGGTTCACAAACGTTTATAAAGCCTAAATTCGCAAGATTTTGGTGGGATCACAGATCAACTTTTCAAAATTACCCCCTATAAGGTTGCAATTTCGCCTTAATTGGGGTTAATTTTGCCGCCCAAATCCAACCTCAACTTCAACCTCTATCTCTCCTATTGAAGTATTGCCACATTAGTGCCACATAACCACTGATGACGTTGTTACTAATAGATCATAACGACTGGAGTAACTGAGGTAATAGAAGGAGTGTTCTTACAACACATTGGAACGATTTAGCGTTTTGGGAGCAAATTGAGATTTGATGTTCGGTTCGATTCAGAGAGCAAAGTGAGTGAGTAATAAGCCAAAAAAATGGTACATAGTTCATCATCTTCTTCCTAAGATTTGTCTAAGATGATGGATGGAGGAGCTAATGACCAAAATGACTAAAATATTCTACCACGTAGCCATCTTTAATGGCGTTAGTAATAGTGTGAGCGAAATGGTGCAACGTTTTTTACGGTGTTACTATTCATGGTGCAAATTGAGATAAATTGCACTTCTTGGTTTATTTTGAGAATGAGTGACGTGTTTTAAGTGCATTTGAAGTAATGAACTTTATAACAAGAGCATTTCATAAGAAAAATGATAACAAAACTCAACCAAAAACATAAATGGTTAACAATCAAATCTGAATGGTTCTAATTTCAATGTTCCAAAACTCATCTATCTATAATCTATTGCATAATAGATGAATTTTCAGACTTTTAACAAAATTCAATAAAGAATTAACGTAAAATAATATTACAATATTAGAAATGAAAATAATTCAAGATTTCTTTTTTCTGCTATATAATCAAAATCAAAGCCCTTGCAAGTTTCAACAAGTGGCGACACCACAAGATGAAAGGCTCAATTGAAACTTAAAAAATCAAGAAAAAATCTATCATCACCTAATCGCATTTACTTAAAAAGTTCAACTTCCTCATCGTTGCATCCAAAAGTCTTTCTTTTATATTTCATCCCTCCCTCCCTTTCAACTCTCTTCTATACAAACAACCCCAACAAAAAGCAAAGCCCAAACTCATCCTGTAAGGCATAAAGACACGGCCTTTATCTCACGTGACAAAAACCCCAAACTCCATCTCCATTGATTTCAATCATACAACTTTACTAGATATAGCAAATATATGCCAGCCTTTATTCCACACCCCATCCAATTACCTCTTTATCTCCAACCCCGTTGGCACGTGTTCTCCACGCTCCCAAGAAGAGAGCGTGTTCATCTGAGACAAAGATTTATGAAAAACATAATAGTATTCAGAATATTTAATGTAGTAAAAAGACCATGTCTTGTCCATTGCAACTTATATACTCAGATGTGGTGTGTGCATCTCACTCGCACGTGCCGCCTTGCCTCGCTCTGTTGTGACTTTTCCTTCTACAGTTCCACCCCTCCCCCCTCCCCCCCTCCTCCCTCCTCTCTCTCTTTCTTTCTGTTCTTAATTAGCTTCTGCAATCTTGTTGGAGATAGGTTTTTTTTTGGTGGGTTTCAATGAAAGGAGAGGCAAAGATGGTGCTTAAGTCTAAAATGAAATGGGTTGGTCTTCTGGGTCTGGTTCTTTCAGCAATTTCTCTCTTTGTTCACTTTCTACTTGCTAGATTCACAGAAGGGGGTGCTTCAGAGTATCACTCCTCCATTACAATCTTCCCCAGACGAGCCACTGGCGAAAGTTTGAATTTTTCCAAGAGTGTAATTTCACTGCCCCATCAAAGATCCCCAACTTTTCTTTACTTTCATATGCCCTCTGTGCTTAAGATTCATGCTTTCCACTTCTTTTTTTATTGTCCTGTGTGTTTTTGTGTTTTGTTGGGGAATCTTGTTCTTGCTTCAAACTGTGGCGATCAGTGCTGTTTTGGAGACGTTGGTTAATGGGGGCAATAATAATCTTATTGGGGTTTTGTTGGTTTTCTGAATTAAGTTCAGTTTGAGAGTGTGAATTTGTATGGATCTGTTATTGTTTTTTTATCAATTAATATTTTTCCTTAATTTATATTTTGTATATTATCTAGAGCATTTAGTTTCACTGTTGTCTATTTGCTGTCTGTGAACGGGGATGGCCATTTGTCTTTATATTTATGTATGTGCAGAGTCCAATGTATAGAAGGCTATGGGGACCGGTTCGGCACCTCGAATCTTTGCACCCTATTGCAAATCCCAGAGGACACTATGCTGGTTAGGCCTCTCTCCATCTTGCTGCTGATTTCCGTATTGGTTTAAGTTGCTTTGTGGAGGCTTATGTTAGGAAGTTACGCGTATAAGGGTTTCCTTTGCAAATGAATGCTACCAAAAGGTTGATGATAAACACTTCATTTACTACTTGAATTTTTTTTTTCCTTGCTTTTGGAGAGTCTTCTTGTTAGTTTGACAACCAGTGAGGTAGGAAATACTTTATAAAGTTTGGATATTGAAACCTTTAAATTACGACTTCAAACTGTTTATCTATCTAATATAAAGTACTTCTTAAAAGTTTGATTACCTGCAGAATTTAAGTTTTGGATGCCATTTTTTGGGGGTAGTTTAGATTTTTATAGTAGCCTTATATGAAATGTGTGTCACAGATCCCGGTCCAGATACCAACGGGTTTATCTTTGTCAGGATACAAGGCGGGTTTCATGAGATCAGAAATTCTGTAAGGGTTCCATTTTTTCTACCGCCTGTTCTCCATAATTGTCAAATGCTATATGAGCTTACAGTTGCAGCATCTTATTGATTTTTCAGATATGTGATGTAGTAGTGGTTGCTCGGTTTCTTAATGCAACATTAGTTGTTCCAGAGATCCAATCGACCACGAGCACCAAGGGCATCAGGTTTCTTTTCGTACAATCATTACAATCTTGGATTAATGTTTTCATGACCTAAAATTGTACTTATTCTTTGTGTATTTATTGTATTTACTGCTTTTATGTAGCTCTCAGTTTAAGAGTTTTGCCTATCTCTACAATGAGGACCAATTCATGGTAGCTTTATCAAAAGATGTCAAAGTCGTGAAAACCCTTCCCAAGAACCTCAAAGGGCAAAGAAGAAAAAAGAACATTCCGGTGTTTAAAGTGCCTTACTCTTCCTCACCTTATTACTATAAGCACCATGTTCTTCCAGTTTTGAAGAAGCATTTTGTAGTTGAGCTAGTTGTGTCCGATGGTGGATGCTTGCAGGTAACAGTTTCTGTTTTCTTTAATGCTTTTTGCTCATAACTTGAGTGTTTTTTTTTACTGAAAATTGTATTTTCTTACCTAAAGTGGTCTCCTTGACTACCTGCCTTGTCTCTTTTCAAAAAAGAAAAAAATTACTGGCAATAGTCTCCTTTTCATATTGAGATGTTAATACCTTGTTCTAATTTAATGCAGGCCATCCTGCCACCTGATCTTGAAGAGTATCAGAGGCTGAGATGTAGGGTTGCTTTTCATGCCCTTCGGTTCAGGGAGGAGGTCCAGGAACTTGCCACAAAAATTTTACGAAGGTCAATTACCAGCAGTAGGTTGCAAGATCATATCTAAGTTTCTCTAAACTGCGTGGCGTTTAACATTTATTTATACATGTATAGATTAAGGGCTCCCGGACAGCCATTTATAGCATTTGACCCCGGAATGACTAGAGAGGCTTTGGCATATCATGGATGCGCTGAACTGTTCCAGGTATTTGCGTTGAACCTGGACTGCATGATGAATAAATATTTTGGAAAGATTTTGCAGCATTTGATTTGCATCTGTTTGATACTCTTCCAAGGATGTACACACTGAACTCATTCAGCATAAAAGACAATGGATGATAAAACGTGGGATTGTCAAGGAGAAGCTTTCGGTGAATTCTGCAGAACAACGCCTCAAAGGTTCTTGCCCGCTAATGCCCGAAGAGGTAAAGATACAATGTTCATAATCATATTGACAGTCTTTTGACCACAAAAGTAAAAAGAAAAAAAGAAATGAGTTCTTATTGAGCCTTTATCGATATTCTTGTATTGGTACAGATTGGCATTGTACTTCGAGCATATGGGTACTTGTGGGACACAATTATATATGTCTCTGGAGGAGAAATCTTTGGTGGTCAAAGGACATTGATCCCGCTTCGTGCAATGTTTGAAAATGTGGTTGATAGGACTTCCCTTAGCATGCCTTGGGAGCTCACTAGGATTTATGGGCGTGAGGCTAATCTTGTGGATCGTAATCCCGGGAGTCCACCTCTGATTGAGGAAGTGATGAAGATTGAAGCATGGAAAACTGCAGGCCCACGTCCTCGCCCACTTCCACCACCTCCAGCCAGACCCAAATCCTATAACATCGAAGGTTGGTGGGGTTGGGTAGCTGAGAGTGACAACGAGCCTGATAGTACAGTCATGGAATTGAGGACCAATGCTCATAAACTTCTGTGGGAAGCAATTGATTATGCAATATGTGTTGAAGCAGATGTCTTTATCCCTGGATTCGATCTTGATGGCAAGGGACATCCAAATTTTGCGAGCTTAGTAATGGGACACCGTCTCTATCAGTCAGCTTCATCAAAGACATACAGACCAGGCAGGTATGTAGCTTTAGCTCGGTTAAGTTGTAGAATGTGAAACATTTGAGCTGTTGGATTATTTTAGGTTAAGGTGTTCCGATAAAAAGCTGGTTGTTTCTTGTTCATTATCTTGCAAAGCATGATGTGTTTATGGGCACAAAAATTGGATCACCGTACAGTTCTTTGTTTCTTTGTGTTGAAAATGATTGACAACCTCTTATTTGTAGCATAAGATTTTTCTTTGTTTCCTTTTTTTTTTTTTTTGAGAATTGATTTTTGCACTCCACTTTTATTCTTATGCACTCAATTTGTTTTGGCCCATTGATTCTACTTTAATTTACTCAATCTGATTGTTAGAAAAATGGAGTGCATGAAGAGAAAACAGGAGTGAAAGTCAATGTATGGAAAATTGGAAATAGGGATTGAATCAATTTATGATCACTATCTGCATCATCTAAATGATATTTCTTTGAATTGTTTCTTGTGATTTTGTGGACGCAGAAAAGAAGTTACCAAGCTTTTAGAAGAAATTAGTGACCACCTTTACCATGCAAACCATACTTGGTTGATGTCGGTGCGCAAGCATTTAAGAAAGAGATTAGTTGATGGATTATTAGAAGCATCCGCAAGATCTAAGCCGCTGTCTTTTATCTCCCATCCAGTCCCAGAATGTTCTTGTTTGAGGCATGATCCTGCTGGAAAATTAGTTAATGCTACAACCTCAGCTCATGCTTCAACTCCGAGTCATTCTCAAGTTCTTGCTGCTCTTGGAGTGATGCACCATTGCCCTGCTTGGATGGAGAATGATTTGACATCACAGTCCAAAGACAAGGAAAATGAAGAAACTCTAGATGAAGATGACTCCACCTCATCCGGTTTGTTTTTCCGGAAAAATACTGGATATCATGAAGGTGGTAGTAGTGGAGACTTGAGCAACAAGGAAGAAACTCAGTTGGAGGATCAAGAAGAGCTCGAGGGTGGTGAAAGGTAGCGGTGAGGCTAATTAACGTCTCGGCCATCATCCTCGGCGGCAGTCGGTGTACATACAATGGTATCTTCCCTCATCACTAGCAAGATTCAAGCAAGGTTGGAATCAAAATGGAAATGCTAGACTTCTAACCGGTTCACTCCGAATTTGGCTGCCCCGTTGAAGCACTTCGTCATTTTTATAGGGTTTTTAAGCCCTTCAATTGTAGGTAATATATAGTCATTATTTAACCACATAACCAATTTTGATGTAAGCTTGTATTTTGTTCAGGAAATCACCTCTCTAATTTTGGGTAGGGAGTTTTGTTAGATTTCGCAATTGAATTAATTATTTGCAGTTGTCCTTCGCCCGAATTTATGCCGCCATTATCTGAATGCCCCGTTATTGGAACATGAATTCCAGTTTGGTCAAATTTGATGTGAGGTCAATAGAACATCATCACCAGTAAGAAGAGCATCATCATCAAAATTGACTAGTACTTTCTGGATATTGATGATCTTCATGTCTTGGTATTGGTTGACGTTTTTTTGACTCCCTAGAAATAAATTTGTTTCTCAACCAAGAAGACGGTGGCAAGACATGAAGTTGTTTCTCAACCAAGAAGACGGTGCTGACCGATCTTCATGTCTTCATGGTGATTTACATGAAGTTGTTTATATGGATCCTCTTCCCTATCTTCGCCGACAGAGGGAGAACCTGGTGTGTCGGCTCAACCAATCTCTATATGGACTTAAGCAAGCTTCCCGCAATTGGTTCTCCACATTTTCTCTCGTTGTCCAGAAGGCTGGCTATTAGCAATCCAAGGCTAATTATTCTCTATTTACCAAGGTTTGAGGCTCTTCATTTATTGCAGTCCTTATTTATGTTGATATACTTCTCACAGGCAACGATCTCACAGAAATGGCATATCTCAAAACAATTTCTCCTTCAGCATTTTCGCATCAAAGACCTAGGAGATTTAAAATACTTTTTGGGCATTGAATTCTCTCATTCGAAGAAGGGGATCTTCATGTCCCAAAGAAAGTATGCACTTGACATTTTGCAAGATTTCAGGTTTTCTCGGTGCACGCCAAGAAAAGTTTCCAATGGAAGAAAATCTGAAACTCACTCTTACAGATGGGGATTTACTTCATGATCCAATCAACTATAGTCGTCTGGTTGGTAGGTTAATTTATCTCACTATCACAAGACTTGATAGTGTATATCCAGTTCGTACATTAGGTCAATTTATGAGTCAAACCACCTAAACCCCATTGGGATGCAGCTTTG
This sequence comes from Prinsepia uniflora, assembly GCA_032719365.1. Classification (NCBI taxonomy): domain Eukaryota; kingdom Viridiplantae; phylum Streptophyta; class Magnoliopsida; order Rosales; family Rosaceae; genus Prinsepia; species Prinsepia uniflora. Next base: position 58,892,551 of record CM064875.1, read on the forward strand.
AGGATTCTTAGATACATTAAAGGAGCACCTGGACAAGGATTGTTGTTTCAAGCCTCCAACAACCTTGCTTTAAGAGCTTTTTGTGATTCAGATTGGGGAGGTTGTCGAGCTACTAGAAGGTCAGTTATCGGATATTGCATTTTCCTTGGTAATTCTCTCATCTCTTGGAAGTCCAAGAAACAAACCAATGTTTACCGGTCTTTAGTAGAAGCTGAATACCGAGCTATGGCCAACACATTTTTGGAACTTACTTGGTTACGTTATATACTTGAGGATTTGAAGGTCCCACAAACAGCTCATGCATCATTATTTTGTGATAGTCACTCAGCACTACATATTGCAACCAATCTGGTTTTTCATGAGCGTACAAAGCACATTGAGATTGACTGCCACATTGTTCGAGAAAAATTGTCAGCTAGAATGATTAGCCCCTCATATATTCCTACACGATTCCAATTGGCAAATGTGTTTACAAAGGCCTTAGGGACACAACAATTTGTGATAATGTGAGACAAACTGGGAGTACATGATATTCACTCTTCAACTTGAAGGGGAGTATTAGGAAGTATTATTATATTAATGTAAATACATACTTTCCTTCACGTGAGGATTTGAGAAATCTCTTGTATAATAGGTTACTTCATCATAGCCTAAAATTAGGTTTTGACTTTGCTACTTCCCTAGAATTGTACTACCTTTTGTATATAGGTTTTACCATATTACGTGAATAAACATAACAATTCAAACTCAACATTTCTCTTCAAATACTTTTAACACAAGATTCTGATAGATGATGAGAACATACTTAAAACGTTATATAAAGTACTAGAGTAGGATCCACGTAATGAGGAAATCTTCTATGCATCTAGAGTATGACATTCATTTTCATGTGAAACAATGGTACGGGTAAAGATCATGGAAGGAAAGAGGATAAATGATTTTATGATGTGTTCTTTCCATTAGCTCCTCGCATTTAATGTTATGTTTTGATTTAAGGTGAACCGAGTCAATTTGAATGGTACTCACTCCAAATTAGGTCCCAAACATGGTCATATCCAATAGAAATTGCCACAAGCGTCGAGCGTGGGTGCACGAGTCTTATTGACCTCACCTTCTTCATTTCCTTACATACGAGTTCTCTTTTTCAGAAACAATTAGATTCTCTTGTTTAATACTTTTCTCAAGTAATTATAATTATTACTTCTCTCGTAAGTAATTACAATTACAACTGATAATATAGTTATTAATAAATCACCTTCTAATCCTTAACAACTTCTAAAACTACACAAAATCCCTAACGCGCAGAAACTAAAATATTTAAGGGCATTTAGCTTATTGGTTTTAATTGTTGATTTCATAAGGTTCAATGGCAGAATGATCGATTGCTTCCATGAGCAAGGAAATGCAAAACCGCAACTAGGTAACCTTCTGACTTTCACTCGTAGCTGAAAACGATTAGTTTAGGATAAATTAGGATTGTGTTTGTTTGGGACACGACCCATCCCAATCTTCTTGGGATTAACGCGGGATGTGTCATGCTCCCGTCTGACACGAAGTATCAGACACGGGATAATTCATACCTCGGCCTATACGGGGCTCCTAGAGCGCGCCGGGATCGGTGTAGGAGTGCGATATCCCGGTCTCTACTACAACCCGCATCATGATCAACTTGAAGGGCATTAAAATCATTCAAGAACTTGAGTGGACAAAAATCAATAAGCTCATAAAACACATTTCATAAACACATTTATGCCCTTCACTAAAAAGTATGCATGCATTCAAAAACCAGTAATCAAAACATTTATTTAAATAAACCATTAGGGCCTTAGCCCAAAAACCGTAAATCCAGAACCAAGTGGGCCACTGCCCAAATCCATAAACAACGATATACCATTTCATAAATCCAATAATCCATATTTAACACATAACCATCCTCGGCATCCCAGATGTCTAGCGTCCTAGACGCTTGATGTCCCAGACGTCATATCTCACAGTAAAAGCAACGCGTGCTGCCCGGGGTCTCTCCGGATCCATATCTCTAACATCCCAGATGTCTAACGTCCCAGACGTCTAATCATAGCAATCTTGCTACCGAGTCACATTACGGTCCAGTCGCTCCGTATAATAACCCATCGCAGGCAATGCACCGTGACTTCCCCAATGTCCCAGACACCTGGAGGAGACCATCCACAGATCCTCATATCAAGATAGTATATGGAAAACAGCTTTATAAAGTCATTTCAAAACATCTCAAAGGGCTCTGCTCGGAATTTCCATAAAACATCACAAATCCGTTTAGGGTCCCCAACCCGAAATAACGTTTATGAAACATAGGATCCCAGACCCGAAATCACTTTTATAAAACATATTTGGGCCTCATGCCCGATTTCGTAAATCAACTGGGCCCCTGGCCCGATAATATAACTCAAATGGACTCCAAGTCTGAGGGTTTCCAAAACAAATGGGTCTCATGCCCGAATTCATCTTTCCAATTCCAAAACCATTTCATCAAACCATCACCAAGACCACAAGAACGTAAAACTATAGTAAAACCATAAACCTTGATTAGCGTGCAATTACGGGATTACCTCGAAATTCGTGCAACCAGGTAAATCACCAATGCCATAATTGTCACTATAGAAATCACATATATAAAACATATAAAACATATAAAACAGTTATGCATGCATCACAGTTTAGAAAATATTATCCACTCACAGACCGTCCAACGCTACCCGCCTCGATAAGCGTTCCATACGCCCTTCTGAGCCACATCACTATCACCGGGACTTCCAAACCTGTCTAAACCATACTAGAGGGTTACTAACCAGTTCATTAACCTCTCATTGAAGCCCCGTCATTTTCCCAAATTTATAAACATTTTTAAACTCGATCCTAAACATTCGGACATCTCGAACTATATCGAAACGATGTCGAATCGACTCGAAACCAGTCCCAAAATGTTCGTTACATCGAATAGATAAAATTACATGTTGAAAACTTCCCCAAATTCCTCCCCACGCGCTGCCCAAAGGCCTTGCGCGTGGGCTTCACATGCTGGTGAACAGTTATCTCCAACCTTCGCAGACCAGTTCAGACCGGTTCTGCAACTCCGGTCCAACTGGACCGGCGTACCCGGTTCTCCGCCATTCGTTCTCCGTTTTCGACCGTTCTAACTCCTATAGCTTCGTCTCAATGTTTCCTATCCATCTACGTGATCAAAACATGAATTTAGGGACTAGGAATTACCTTCCCGATCGAGCATAAGTCTTCATTTTTCCTCTGTCATGTTCACACGATCCCGGCCACTGTTGGCCTCCATTCCAAATCCAATAGACTCCTTTCAACCTCCAACTCCGAACCTATCGGTTACCTGCTTAAACGATTACCATACCATATTCGATTGGCTTCGAAAGGAAGCCAATCCCATCATTCACATATCCAAGACTGACCTATCTGACCCCATCGGATACCTACTCATTCTATTAATATGTCATACAGGATTAACCTCGAAAGGAAGTCAGTTCCATCATCCTCATGCTCAAATATCCAAGACAGATCGTAAACACCTCAATTCACTAAAGTACCATCTAGTACCGGATTCACCACGCAAAGAAGTCGACCCAACATTCCCATATCTAGCCTCTGTCTTGTCATCTCACTAACTATTCCAAAAGATCCTCCAACTGTTTCACAAAACGATTATCCTCTACTCCTAGCTCAGCATAATCAGCAAGACGGGATCGGCCAGCACGGGCACGACATCACGATCCACGCCATCCCGATCCACCACCTAACCTGATCGCCAAGATCACAATCCTGATTCACCTAGGATCCAGACATGTTCTCACTCTGCTAACTACCAGATTTCAGGTCATAGGGTATTTCACCCTCATTGAGTCTGCATACTACCAAATCGCTCCTCAACCATTTTCACATCTAATCACTGAGTCAAAGACGAAACACGTCTAGACTGTGGGTCCTCTCCAATTACCTCATATCGATCATTGCCATCCCACCTAGGGAAAGTCAAAGATGATCCAAAATGATGACATCAAAATTCATTCTACGTGAGTGCAAACACAGACTCACCACACTCACCCCACCATATAACCCAACGTCGTCTGCCACCAAGAAGAAAATGAGAAATCACACTCACCTATCTTCGAATTACCTAACTCCTCCTGATGATCCAAAACAAATCACGGGTCCACCAACTAATAATATATGTTGACAACTTCTCGACATCCATCCCCAATTCGGAATCAAACACCCTTCTCATCGTCTCAATCACAACTTCTCTTGATTCCGAAGTTCCAACTATGCTGGAAATAGATATGCTTACAACTAGTTGCAAGTCCAACCACTGGACTTCCCAAATTCTCAGCTCACTCAGACAACCACGTGTCTGCAACCAATCTATCACCCAGACCACCTGTCTGTTTATAACCGTTTATGCACATCCAAAAGGATGTAATTCGTTACTATCTTGTTCTCACATCTCAACCTTTATAGGCACAACTCTCGGGTCTCCATGTTATTCACAAACACACAATCTCCACCTCAACACCACCATTGATTCTCTTCGGCTTCTTCCAAATTCAATAAATTCATAGTCCTTCCTCGTGAGACTAGAAACACACAACCGCTCAAGTTTCGGAGTTGACGAAAAATCCTTGAATCCACTAATTACCATGACGTCCCCTGCGTCATCCAAAACTCCTAATGTCTCAATCGTACATCTTCATCCATACATCACTTAGTCATCTCATACCTGTTGGGAATTAACCCAACACATCACAATCTGTGCTGGATCCCATCCAATCCATCACTCACCCACTGCCGAATCTCAGATACCGAGCTTATGAGCATCACGACGGAGTCACATCCCAACTCGTGGTTCATCGTCATCACAATCATCGGCACGCAGTGTGCAAATCAGACAACCCTGAGTCATTACTCATACCGAGCAACAACCCCGTACCTTCGCTCAGGTTAAAGGAACTTTGCCTCTCTCGTACCCCACAACTATGGGTACCACCACTCTGACAATCCACAACAAGATAAAGAACGTTCCCTCAACATCCCCCAATTTTTCGATAACAACAACTACATCAATCACCCTCGATAGTCAGCCATCTCCACACGACTATCGACCAACAGTTCTCGTCATCGAGATCCGCATCCACACATCACACTATTATTCGGTTAAACCCAGGATTCCATATATCATCTCATAACCGTACTCATGGATCGAATCCCATCATTTCACTTCGTGTTGGGCCAACCAATCTCCATAGTTCCGACTAGACTCACTAGAGTCGTCCACTTGGTCATCCACAACCTCAGCCGCTCTCTGTAGCACAACTTCTAATCCATCAGTCACAATCTGGGATTCGACCCGACAGACCGCCTCGACTTCGGATAGTCGTTCAATCCACAGCAACTACGAACTCACAATTCCAATTCATCAAACATAACTAAGGTTCACCTTTCTAGACCGTCCATCATAATTTAGGGTTCCACAATCACACCTTAGGGTTCCTCTGAACCTAACTACCATCTACAGTATAATCCACAATCTGACCGAACCCGTGGTCCTGACATTGTAAGGACGCCACTCCAATCCTACCATCAACTCAACTAGGGTTCCCCGAACCCAGCTGCTCCCAGCAGCACAACAATCTAACATCACATGACCGAACCAACGGTCCCATATTACCAGTTCGTCACATACAACCCCACTTGGGTCGAATCACACTGAAGCATGGCGTCTCGGGCCAAACACACCCTATCCACTATTCAATCCCAAAAACTATCAAAATGGCATCCTACTATCAGGTTGATAACATGCTAACCACGTAGAGACATCACATCCTCGACTTGTGCGTACCATAAGAGCTACACAGTTTGCTCAAATAGCGACAACCTCACTCTGATACCACTTGACACGACTCATCCCAATCCCTCCAGGATTAACGCGGGATGTGCCATGCTCCTATCTAACACGAAGTGTCAAACAAGGGATAATTCATACCTCGGCTCATACGGGGCTCCAAGAGCACACTAGGATCGGTGGAGGAGTACGATGTCTCGGTCTCTGCTACAGCCTGCATACGTGATCAACCTGAAGGGCATTAAAACCATTTAAGAATTGTGAGCGGACAAAAATCAATAAGTTCATAAAACACATTTCATAAAGACATTTATGCCCTTCACTAAAAAGTATGCATGCATGCATTCGAAAACCAGTAATCAAAATATTTACTTAAATAAACCATTAGGCCTTAACCCAAAAGCCATAAATCCAGTTCCAAGTGGGCCACTGTCCAAATCCATAAACAACGATATACCATTTCATAAATCCAATAATCCATATTTACCACATAACCATCGTCAGCATCCTAGATGCCTAGCGTCCCAGACGCTTGATGTCCCATACGTCATATCTCATGGTAAAAACAACGCGTGCTGCATGTGGTCACTCCGGGTCCATATCTCTGACATCCCAGATGTCTGATGTCTCAGACATCTAATCATAGTAATCCTGCTTCTGAGTCACTATACGGTCCAATCGCTCCGTATAATGACCCCTCGCAGGCAATGCACCGTGACTTCCCCAGTGTCCCAGACACTTGAAGGAGACCATCCACAGATCCTCGTATCAAGATGGTATATGGAAAACAGTTTTATAAAGTCATTTCAAAACATCTCAAAGGGCCCTGCCCGGAATTTCCATAAAACATCACAAATCCATTTAGTGTCAGAACCCACCCCGGTTTCACCCAAAAAACCGAGGTAAATCCTGCTCCCGTCTGACACCCCGACACACACAAAAGTAATTTCACCAAAGTACTCAGTCAGACGCAGGAGATACTATACAAAATATCCCGAAATCGACCGTTTACAGAGCATAGTACTAATACAGAAGAAAAGAAAACCGAAAAGCTAGGTACACGCACAACGGAGAAATTAAAACAGTCCGGGATCCCTCTCGTGACTTCTATGCCTCAGACGCTACCTCGACGCCGGAACCCCGCTCTAGCTCCACAACCTGGAGGGCAATTTAAAACAGCAGATGTGAGTGGACCATAAATAACAGAAAAGGTTCTAAAACCATTTATAAGAAAACCGGGTTTAGCCTTCCGTTTTGAAACCACATGCATAACCCAGTTATGAAAACAGTTATCAATCGATCGCCATAAAATATTTACAGAATCATTTTAAAAACAGTATAATTCACATAACCTCACCATAAGAACAGAAACACTATAAAACGGGTTGTAGAAAGCATAGCATCAACGTTATAAAACCGTATCATAAAACATAAATACCGAGTCATCATTCGCCGATCAAACCTGCTGGACCTATCCGAGTCTTTAAGCTCCCGAATCTTTAAACTCAATCCAGGCCTCAATCATATCCGAGTCTTTAAACTCTCGAGTCTTTAAACTCAATCCGGGTCTTTAAACCCAATCCGGGCCCGTCCCCCGTCAATCACAATATCCGGGTCTTTAAACCCAATATCCAGATCCAGCAAATCCAATCCAAAACCATTTGAAAATCATTTCTCGATCCACATCCAAACTCGAATCCGAAATCACTGGCCCGAAGCCCTCCCGGCATTCAGAACCGTCATTCCGAATCCAAATCCGGAATTCCACTTTTCAACTTTAAAACCAAATCTCGTTAGCGAAATCCGATTCTAAAACCGAAAATCCTTTATCATCAAAATCACGTTCCAAAATCCATTTATAATCATTGAAAACCATTTATTGTTTGAAATCCCAAAACCATGGCATCATAATCAGAAATCAAGCTTTTCTCGTAAAACGTGTCAAATACGTTATTTCTCGAAAAACGTGCAATTAAGAAAAACAGTTATAGCATATTCAAATGACCATAAAATCACATATAAAACCATGAAACAAGTAATTAAAAGCAGTTATGCATGCTCAGTTATAGAGAAGGGGTCCACTCACAGTACCAAGCCCTCAATTGTGTCCTGAACGTCTCGTACGTTCCTCTGCTTCCTCGGGAAGTCCCGATCCTGTCAACAACCGCCAAAGTACGTTACTAACACACCTATGAAAATCCACCTAATTTTTCCCAAAATATCCCCGGGTCCTAAACATAACGAATCGGAACCTATCATCACCAACTAACCTTCGATTAAACTCACTAATCTCATCTAACCACGGTCTTAACCCTAAGTTCCAAGACGGGTCGTTACATTTAGGGTCCCTGACCCGAAATCACGTTTATGAAACATAGGGTCCCAAACCCGAAATAAAACATATTTGGGCCTCATGCCCGATTTCGTAAATCAACTAGGCCCCTCGCCCGATAATATAACTCAAATGGACTCCAAGTCCGAGGGTTTCCAAAACAAATAGGTCTCATTCCCGAATTCATCTTTCCAATTCCTAAACAATTTCATTAAACCATCACCAAGACCACAAGCACGTAAAACTACAGTAAAACCATAAACCTTGATAAGCGTGCAATTACGGGATTACCTCGAAATACGTGCAACCAGGTAAATCACCAATGCCACAATTATCACTATAGAAATCACATATATAAAACATATAAAACAGTTATGCATGCATCACAGTTTAGAAAACATTGTCCACTCACATACTGTCCTACGTTGCCGTCTCGATACGCGTGTCATATGCCCTTCCGAGCCACATCACTATCATCGGGACTTCCAAACCTGTCCAAACCATAATATAGGGTTACTAACCAGTTCATTAACCTCTCATTGAAGCCCCGTAATTTTTCCAAATTTTTAAACATTTTTAAACTCGATCCTAAACCTTCAGACATCCCGAACTATATCGAAACGATGTCCGATCGACTCGAAACCAGTCCTAAAATGTTTGTTACATCAAATAGATGAAATTACATGTTGAACACTTCCCCAGATTCCTCCCCACGTGCCTCCCCAAGGCCCTGCGTGTGGGCTTCACGCGTTGGTGAACAGTTATCTTCAACCTTTGCAGACCGGTCGGTTCAGACCGGTTCTGCAACTCCGGTCCAACTAGACCGGTGTACCCGATTCTCCACCATTCCTTCTCCGTTTTCGACCGTTCTAACTCCTATAGCTTCGTCTCAATGTTTCCTATCCATCTACGTGATTAAAACATGAATTTAGGGACTAAGAATTACCTTCCCGATCGAGCATAAGTCTTTATTTTTCCTCCGTCGTGTTCACACGATCCCGACCATCGTTGGCTTCCATTCCAAACCCAATAGACTCCTTTCAACCTCCAAAACATGTTTCAATTAAGCAATTCGATCAATAACTGCTAAATCACGATCTTCCATGTTCGAACTCAAACAGGGCCTGATGGGTTTCTTACCTCAAATCGCCGTTGTAGGGCACCTCCGTGTCCACCACTAGCCTCAGCTCAGCCTCCCTTTCAACTTTCCTTCACACATCATAGGCAATAGATGAGGATCAAGGGACTTGGGTTTCACGATCACACACTGTACTCTGTTTTTCACTTTCTCGGTTGACCCTCGTCGATTACTAGAATCACACACTCGCCACCAGCATCATCTCACTTCACTCCCACATTCATTTTCATTCAAGGCTCAAATTTTATTGATGAAGATTATAGTGTTTAGTGTGTGAGGGTTGGGTGTTCGAGTTTGAAGAAGTAATGAAGAAGACGATGAAGATATCGTGGGAAGAAGAGCGAGAAAATGAGAGGGAAATTAATAAAGTAATATTAATATATATATATTTTTTTTAATACAAGTGGCCCAATCACAAACCAGATCCACATTTTAGAGTTGATGATTAATGGGATGAATGACACTTGTCACTCATCCAAGGGCCCCACATAAAATATCAGCCAATTACATTTAATTAATATTTAATTCGAATTCCAAGACGTTAGTTCCCGATTTCGACGTGTCCCCTGTCTACGGACTCGTGACGTCTCGATCTACGTCACGGTCATCGATCCTTGTACGTTTGACTCCTCGAGTCAAAAGTCAACATTTTCCCAATTCTAGGGGTAAACCGGTCATTTCGCACAGTCCGTCTGAATTCTCTCAACTAATCCCCGATTAGTCTTCCTAAACATAATTAATTAATATTTAATCCCGATATCCGGGACGAGTCGTTACGGTTTGTGCTAGGATCACGATTTGATTAGGATTGGAAATCGATTACAATGAAGAAAAACAATGCAGATGAACACTACGTGTTTGTTAAAATGCATAAGAGAGATTTCTGAGTAATCTTTTAGTGCTTCCTCTAATTTTCAGAGAATAACAGATTGTTGATTGATTCTAGTGAATGAATTACACTTTACAGACATTCACCTTTACATAGCACACGACTAGAATTGATGACATCATTCCTCACACACTTTACATGACTTTCTTGCTCCCTAAGGCACACACACACCCCACTCTCACGGTTGTAACAACCTCACAGCTGTCACTCTCTCATTTCTTCTAGAATCCATACAGGTGTCCATGTACTTAATAGGGTTTTAGATCAGTTGCAATGTAGCTTGATCACTACCCCCTGCAGTGGTAGGTTACATTTCAACACTCCCTCCTAAGCTGCTCACTGGTTTAACACTAATTAGTGACCTTAGGAAGAGCCTTAGTGAAGATGTCAATCAATTTTTATTTTGACTTATAGAAATGTAACTAAATCTCGCCATTCTGAATTGCATCCCTTATGTAGTGAAACTTTCTGTTGATATGTTTGGTTCTTTTGTGGAAGACAGGGTTCTTAGCCATAGTTATTGCTGATATATTGTCACACATTAGAGCAGTAGGCTCTAACTGTTCTTCCCCAAAATCCTGTAGGACAAATCTGAGCCAAACTATCTATGTTGTGGCCTCAGCAGCACTAACATATTCTGCTTTAGCAGTTGACAGGGCAACACTGCTTTGCTTAACTGAAGCCCAAGGGAATACCCCACTTCCAAATGTGAAAGCATATCCTGATGTGCTTTTACTGTCCTCTGCAGAACCACCCCAGTCACAGTCACAGAATGCAATTAAGGCAACTGATTGTCCTTTCTTGTATTCAAGCCCATAGTCTACGGTTCCTTGAATGTATCTTAACACCCTCTTGGTTGTGCCAAAGTGTTTCTTGGTATGACTGTGCATGAACCTTGATAGGAGGCTAGAAGCATACATGATATCAGGCCTTGTAGCTATTAGGTATAGCAAACTTCCAACAATTTGCATGTATACTTGTTCGTCAACAGCTCCACTATTGTCTCCCTTCAGTAGTTTCTCATTTGCTTCTATAGGGATACTCACTAGTTTACATCTTTTAAGGCCAAATTTGTCCAACAGTGTAGATGTATACTTTCTTTGATGTATGTAAATACCAGAGCTAGTTTGTAGAATTCCTATACCTAGGAAGTGATGTAGTAGTCCCAGGTCAGTCATCTCATACCTTTCCATCATTTCCTGTTTGAATTCTTTCATCATAGCCTCACTATCCCCTGTGTAGATGATATCATCCACGTAGATTGACACTATCAAGGTCCCTTCATCTTTCTTGACCTTCAAATAGAGTGTAGCCTCACTTAAACTTCTCAGGAAACCACAACTGAGTAGATATGAGTCGATTTCACCATACTAGGCCCTTGGTGCCTGCTTAAGACTATAAAGAGCCTTGTTTAGTTTGTAGACTTTGTCTTCTTGCCCTTTTAACTCAAACCCCTCAAGTTGATCCACATAGACCTCTTCTTCCAAGACTCCATTTAAGAAAGCTGACTTTACATCCAATTGAAACAACTTCCACTCTCTATGTGCTGCTAAGGCAATCAGAGTCCTGATGGTATCAAGCCTTGCAACAGGTGCAAAGGTTTCATTGAAGTCAATTCCTAGTTTTTGTGTGTATCCGTTAGCAACCAATCTAGCTTTCAACTTCTGGATTGATTCATCTAGGTTTAACTTAGTCTTGAAGATCCACTTGACACCAACAACAGGTTTCTCAGATGGTCTTGGAACTAGAATCCAAGTTTCATTCTTTTCTATCATCTCCAACTCAGCTTCCATGGCTTTCTGCCATGCTTTATCCTTGACTGCCTCCACAGAGCTTTCAGGTTCCACTATAGCCACACTACATCTAGCATAGATATCACTCAAACTTCTTATTTTGATAGAAGTGTTGCTAGGTTCAGAATCAGGCTCACTCTCAAGATTCACCTGATTATCCTGCACTTCTTGATCTGTTTCTGAGTGATCACTATCTGCAGTAGTGACTTCAGTGGTGACTTCAGTGGTGACTTCAGTGGTAACTTCAGGAGTCAATTGAACACTAAACTCCTCCTTTGCTTCCCAGTTCCACCTAGCATTTTCACTGAATGTCACTGTCCTAGATACAACTATCTTCTTGGTTTAAGACAGTAGATTCTATATCCCTTTTCACAGCTTCCATATCCCACAAAGATCCCTTTTTCAGCTGATGCATCCATTTTCTGTCTAAGTTGATTAGGAATGTGGAAATAACAGATTGAACAAAAGATCCTTAAGTGCTTCACACCTGGTTTTTGATAGGTCGTTAATTAAGTATTATTTTATATTATTTTGTACCATTTATACTTGACTTTTAATATTAAAATAATAAACAATTAGAGAAAATAATAGATTTTGTGATATTTTTGTAGAAATAAATAAAGCTTAGAATTTGGAGCGTTTTGGCAAAATAATCGTCCCGATTGGAATTATAACGAAGAAATTATAGACAAAGTTCGGTGGAATTATATTAATTAATTTTTAAACTAAAAATTCATTTACAACCCATGTGTAGAAGCCCAAGACATTTGCAGCCCAAGCCCAAGAACTCGTCCCAATTCTCTCGAGAAGTCCAGCCCCGCCAGGCCCACGCAAGCCCAACCCAAAGTGCCTGTTCTCGGCCCTGTCAGCCACCCGTTCGGTGCGCGCCTGCCGACTTGGAAATGGTGAATTCGCCGCGTGTGCATCGATTAGTCATGTCACTTGTCAGCGCCTGACGCGCAACTGCTCCCTGCCTTCTTCAGCCTGCATCTACCAAACCTACCAAATCCCTTTCAGCGCACTCGTGATGAAGCCCACTCCACCTGCCCCTTCTGTTGCACAGAAACCCTATTGCCCAATTCACCTACCTCTCACCGAAACCTTGATGCCCAGCTGTTCCAGCCTTGCTAAGTCACACCAGCAGCTTCCTTTGCTGATTTTCAAACATCTTTTCCCAAAAAATCAGCCCAATCTCATCATTTCACTTTCTAATTTTATATTGTAATTTTTATTTATTTTATTTTTAAAAGTTTTTAGTAGCTTTTTCTCCCTATAAATAAGGGTTCATTTCACTTGTTTTGAGGACACTTCTTATAGGCACACATTTGAGCCTTCCTTAAGAGAAACATTGGCAAAATATTTCCAATACAAAGTTTAGAGTTTGAGTCCATATTTCTCGTGTTTTATTTCCTCCATCTTCACAAGGTTTCGACCGATGTCGGAGAACCGTGTGAATAACAATCCATTGTTTTCATCCACTTTGAAAGTGTAACAATTGCTCTTCATTTACTTAAACTCTTATTTTTGTAATTGGTTTTAATTATAGTTTAACATATGTGTGGTATTTTCTTGCTAATACTTGTAAGTGTTAAATACAATCTTCATGTGTCTTACTTTATAAATCTTAGTTATTTTATACATTTTAGTGTACTTCAATTTGATGTTAAGTGTTTAATTCGATGTTGATGCACTTAGAGTAAATTGAAGAGACTTAATATTGATCGATGTCGGCGCATTCAGTCAAAAACAAAAGGTAAATCATATTGTAAGTGTCGGCCGCTGTCGGTGCATTTATAATATTGAAAAATATATGAAAGTAATTGAGATAATTAAAATAAAATTTCGTGATTGTTTTAATATTTGCAATTACTAGAGTGTTGGTAGGATGTGTGTTTTAAGAAGGTCACTTGTACATAGGTTAAAGTAGAATTAGAATTAGTTTTATACTTGTTTTTACTTGTATTTGTATGATTACAATTCCTCAAAACCCCCCAATTTAATTCTTTATTCTTTAATTCTTTAATTAATTTATTATTTGATTAATTTATTCTTTAATCAATTTATTATTTATTCTTTGATTGTTTATTATTCTTTTTCACTACCCATTATTAATATTCTCTAATTTCACCGGTTAAGAAAATGACACAAAAAGGGTTTAAAATATGTATATACTTGAATTACAGATTTATTCTAATGCGTATTTTAAACGTATTAGTTTTCTTCCAATGTACACCTCAAAAGGTGTTTTCTTCTTGACAGTCTGAGTAGGATATCTGTTGAGTAGATAAACAGCTGTGTTTATAGCTTCTGCCCAGAATTCATAGTGCATCTTCTTATCATATAGCATAGCATTAGACATTTCCACAATCGTCCTATTTTTCCTCTTTGCAACACCATTTTGTTGTGGAGAATAGGCAATAGTAAGCTGCCTATGGATCCCCAATTCTTCACAGTATTTCAGGAACTCATGTGAGGTGAATTCACCACCTCTGTCACTTCTAACTTTGATTATCTTGCAACCTGTTTGAAGTTCAACCATGGCTTTAAATTTCTTAAAGGCATTGAACACTCCTGATTTGTGTCCGAGGAAATAAATCCAATACATTCTAGAGTAGTCATCAATGAAAGTTAGGAAGAACTTGTTTCCACTATGAGTCTCTGTTTGCATAGGACCACAAACATCAGTGTGGATTAGTTCCAGTAACTTAGTTGACCTCCAGCCTTTGTCTCTGCCAAAGGTTTCAACATGTTGCTTTCCCATAATACAACCTTCACACACTCCCTCATTCTTGGATAATCCAGGCAATCCTATTACCATATCTTCAGTGACTAAGGAGGTCAGACTAGATTGGTTTGGGTGTCTAAATCGTATGTGCCACAGCCATGGATTGAAAAATCGTCATTATCGCCGATATATCGGTATTTCCGGTCAGCGGCATATAAGAAGGGGGAAGAAATTGACCGAAATTTCGATATGATTTCTTGTTTTGAGCCCACAGATCCTTTCCTGAGATCAAATCCTGAGATCAAAACGATAAAGATGTACTATTAAATCGTGAAAATCGGACGTAAAACGAAGAAGATTGAGTCGGGCCTTGCCGTCAGGTCGGAAAACCCGGGTTGCAGACCCAGCTGGAGGTAGGGGATGACTTCTATTGTTTATATTTATATAATTGGCGTTAGTTAATTTACAAATTCGCTGGTTAGCAGTGTTGGTTGGGTTTTTGTTTCTCAGTTTGGGGGTCTTGGGTTCGACCCCCCTCAAGCCATATGCTACTTTTTTTCCCTTTTTTATCCACTTGAATTCATTTCTTTTTTTCTTTTTTTATCCATTTAAATTCATTTCTTTTTTTTCCTTTTTTATCCATTTGAATTCATTTTTTCCCCTTTTTTATCCATTTGAATTCATTTTTTCCACTTTTCAACAAAGTTTGGGTTTTTTTCTTTTTCATTTTTTGTCCAATTTTAAATATATCAATTACTTCCAATTTTTAAACAAAGTTTGATCCTATTTTTTCATTTTTTTTTCAATTTTAAATATATTTAAACTTATTTTATCATTTTTCTTATATTGCATTTTTGTATGTTTATTGTTATGTTTTTAATATATTAACATTCAATTTTAGTAACTCACTTCAATTTATGTTTATATTTAAGATTTTATATTATTAGTCATCGTCAGAATCATATTACATCATATTATTCACCATATATTTATTATATCAAAGTCATTTTATAGTTTTTATTAGTCATATATAACCATTATTGGGTATTCAAGTTTTCCCCAAAATTTTATTCTAAATTTTCAACTTTTAGATCGAATTTCCGCCATTTTTGTTGACCGTAAACGATATCGATATCGATATTTGGGCGAGATATCCGTAAATTTGACGAGCGATATATCCGTCGATATTGATATTTCAATCCTTGGCCACAACCAGGTATTACCTTCCTCAACTGCAAACTTTGCCACATGAAGGATTTCTTGAAGGATAATGGGAAACATATGTTCCCAGTCATGGAAACACAGGCTATCTCCTGTCCTTGGTCATAGATTGTAGCTTTCATGCCTTCAAACACTAGATTGTATCCATGCCCCACCATCTGCCCTACACTTAGCAAGTTCTCATCAAGGCCAAGTACAAGCATTACTTCCTCGATCACTTTGTCACCATTTTGAGTCTTAATGACTAGAGTCCATTTGCCCTTGGCCTTAACCAACTCTCCTGTTCCCATCTTTACCCTGCATTTCAAAGTTCTGTCAAGGTTTATCAAAGATGACTCATTTGAAGTTATGTGGTTACTACAACCATTGTCTAGGAACCAGGTATCTGTATTCCTTGAGGTTGTGACTGATTGACATGCATGGTGACAAGACCCATCCCAATCCCCCTGGGATTACCATGGAATGTGACGTGCTCCCGTCTGACAAGAGGCGTCAGACAAGGGATAACCGATTGCCGTTGCCCAAACGGGCTTCTAGAGTGCGTAAGGATCGATGGAGGAGGTGTGCGATGCTCAAATCTCTGTTGCAGTCGTATCCGGAATCAACCTGAAGGGCATTAAAAACAAAAGCTGTGAGTGGACGAAAATAAACAAGTCTGCTTAAAACATTCATAAGACATTTATGCCCCTTAGTAAAATCATATGCATGCACCAAAAACAAATAAATCCATATTTATTGAGAAATAACCATTAGGGCCTTAGCCCGGAAACCAAAGCATAGTTTCAATTTCCAAAAGTCAATCCAAGAGTTATTTCATAAATCCAGTAATATGAACCATAAGGCATATAAAATATAAACCATAACCATAATTTTAGTTGCTGCACTATACACTCCAATCCGACATCCCTGATGTCTGACGTCCTTGACGTCAATAAGGTCACAATCACAAGGCTACGCGTGCCACTCGGGTCTCAATTTCCGAGTTCAATCCCCTAACCCCGTTCGGGTACAGCATCCCCGATGCTTAGCGTCATAGACGCTGGACGTACTAGACGTCCGTGACCTCTCCGGGGTACCTCATCCGGAGGAGACAATATAATATGGAAGGATTTATACAGTGCAGTACTAAATACATTTTATTGATATCCACATGCAAAACATATAGGTATACATAGATAAAATCCGAACCGATCGTTACGTTTCATCAAACGGGTCTCATGCCCAAATACCGTGAAACGTGCCATAACCGAAATATCATCAAAACCATTTATTGATTCCAGCATGTGAACATATATAAAATGTAAACCAGAAAACATTTATTCAATTCCATTTTAGGGTCCCCGACCCGCAATCGTATGTAGAAATCAACTGGGCCCCTGGCCCGATTTCACAAGTTAACTGGGCCCCTGGCCCAATCCACATGTTAATTGGGCCCCTGGCCCGATTTCATAGTTCAACTGGGCCCCTGGCCCGATTTTCCATTATTCAAGTTCGTAACCGTTTCATGAAATCATATCCAACCACATTTATGGAAATCGGTGCAAATCCAGAAAACCTCGGTTTACGTGCAAATACGTAATTCACCTCGAAATACGTGAAATCATTTTAAATTCACCGATATCCAAAGTAAATCATTAATCATAATTATAACAATCATAAAACAGTTATGCATGCATCAAATTTATGAAACCAATGTCCACTCACAGACCGTTTAACCGAGCGCCTCGATACGCGTGCCATAGGCCTTCCCGGGCCACACCACTATCACCGGGACTCCCAATCCTATTTAAATCACATTAGAGAATCACTAACCTCATCATTAACATCCTAATCAAGTCCCGTAATTTTCCCGAATTTTTACGTATTTTTAAACTGGATTTAAAACCTTCGGACATCCCGAACAATAACGAAACGAGATCCGATCGACACGAAACCAATGCTAAAATGTTCGTTACATTGTATAGGATAAAAGTCATGTTGACCTCACCTCAAGATTCGTGCCCACGCGCCGTCATGCGCCGCCGTGAGTGGCTGCGCGTGAAAGCCACGCGCCTGCTACAGTGACTGCTACAGTGTTCCTTCTTCACCTGAATGACTGGTAAACGGGTCTGATTACCCGCGATAGGATCCGGTTCAATCACACCCAATTCGACATCAATTCAATCCGTTCTTTCAACTGATCCCTTGTAATCAATCACCATTTAAGTTCTAAAAATCGAATTACACAATTCATGGTCTAAATCCTCACGACTCTCGATCGATCCTCGACGGGTTTTCAATTCGGGTTTCACGATATCGTCCCTGGTTTCCAAATTAATTCATTCAGTTAGCATCGTAAGAGTGTAAGGGACATTTCTACAAGGTCAATTTGAGAAATTCCTACCTCAAACCCACTGAACACAAGCTCGACTTTGAGCTGCCATGGAAGCTCAGTTCTTCCTCAATTCGCCATGGTTTCTCTTCGTTCTTGAAGCAAAGCTGATTGTTTTGATCCCAGAAGACTCAAGGTAAACTCCATTTTGATCGACACGGCCCAAATATTCCAATTCGAAATTCCCTCCAATTCCTCGAAATTTGATTCCCGAATTACACCTCCCCACTCAGTCCCCCGTGCTCTCCCTCAACTAGAACCTTCCCCAAATCACCAAATATCCATTTGTGCAATCAATTGTGGAAGGGAGATTGACAATGGCCAGAACCCAATTCTCTGTTTTGCTTGTTCACGGGTGAGGGAGGAATGATCAGAAATAGAAGGGAGGGATGAGATGGACGGCTGTGATGCAATCTGGGGGTGGAATGGATGGCTCAGATCAAAAGCAGGGATTTAATCCTAAATTATTATATAGTGGAAACTTTAGTATATAGTTTATGATTAGTGGATCAAGATCCAATCTAGCCGTCGGATGAGTGACACTTGTCACTCATCCAAGTGTCCTCCAACCACCATTTCAGAATAAAATAATCCACACAGTTACCGAGACGTAACTTCCCCGATTTCACGTTTCAGACCATAACTTCCTCGTACGAAGTCCGATTTCGGCGTGCAGCCTGTCGTTGGATTCGCATCGACGAAACCTCCGTAACGGTCCTTGGCCCTCGGCCATCGGACATCCCGGTTAAAAAGTCAACATTTCCCTTTCATTTGTCCAAATTACAAAAACGCCCTTGAACTTCCGCACATCATAACTTTCACCACGAACGTCGGAATCGAACGTGCCACCTGTCTATGAACTCGTGACGTCCCGAACTACATCACGGTCATCGGTCAAAGTCCATTTGACCATCCGAAATAAAAGTCAACATTTTGCCCACGCCTAGGGGCAAAACGGTCATTTTGCACAATTCGTCCGAAATCACACAACTAATCCCAGATTAGTAAATCACCATTAAATATTATTAAATCCCGATATTCGGGACGGGTCGTTACACATGGAACAAAGTCCCATCATCTTCTGCATGTTGACCAGTATTGACACTCTCCCTAATTCCTCAATCCTTTGCATAGTGGCCCATCCTGTTACACTTTGAGCATTTCCTATTTTTAAACCAGCAGTTGCCATAGTGTTTCTTTGAACAAAATTTGCAGGTTGGTTTAAGATCATTCTCAGGTCTACTTTCATTTCTCTGTTATCCAAGGTTCCCTTCTTTAGTGTAGAACTCAGGTTTCTTGTTCCAAGGCTTGGTTCCTCCTCTAGTTCTTAGGTTTGTTTGAATTTGAAGGGGTTCCAGTATACATGCGGGAGAATGCCTTTTCTAGTGACTTTTTAGAGTGAATTTCTAATCTCTGATCATAAGTCTTGATTGATGCAATTAACTCTTGTACATTTACTTTATTTAGATCCTTGGTTTCTTCTAGGATTGTAACAATAGGATCCTACGGTTTAGTTAGACTAATGAGGATTTTCTGCCCCATTCTTGATTCTTTTATAACCTTACCATATGACCTCATTTGTTCAACAACAGTATATAATCTAGACAAGTATGTACTTAGAGTCTCATCATCTTTGATCTTTATGTACTCAAAGTCTCTTCTCAAATCTTGCAATTTAACATATCTCACCTTTTTCTCGTCAAAATTCTCTTTTCAATAAATCCCAAGAAGATTTTAAGCCTTCCTCATTTGCTATTCTGAAGAAAATTGTGTCCACCACAGATGTTTGAATGAAACCTAACGCTCTTGCATCTCTGATGTAGTCTCCACGTGTTGGTACAGACACAACACCATCTGTACCTTCTAGATCCATGTTTGAATCTTTGTCCACGAATTCCCACAGGTCTTGAGCTCTGAGTAAGGTCTTCATCTTGATGCTCCAGAATTCGTAATTGCTTCCATCAAATATAGGAGCCCGCATCTCACTACCTCTTGTTCCAGTCATTGCAGGTACACAAACAACTTCACAGAACATGCCCCAGTACTCAGATCATGAACTAGATTGCTCTGATACCATGTTGATTTCAGAAGGTTCAATGGCAGAGACGATCGATTGCTTCCAAGAGCAAGGAAATGCAAAACTGCAACCAAGTAACCTTTTGACTTTCACTTGTAGCTGAAAACGATTGGTTTAGGATAGATTAGGATTGTGTTTGTTTGTGCTAGGATCAGGACTTGATTAGGATTGGAAATTGATTACAATGAAGAAAAATAGTGCAGATGAACACTAGGTGTTTGTTAAAATGCACAAGAAAGATTTCTGAGTAATCCTTTAGTGCTTCCTCTAGTTTTTTGAGAATCACAAATTTTTGATTGATTCTAGTGAATGAATTACACTTCACATACATTCACTTTTACATAGCACACGGCTAGAATTGATGACATCACTCCTCACACACTTTACATGACTTTCTTGCTTCCTAAGGCACACACACACCTCACACTCACGGTTGTAACAACCTCACGGTTGTAACAACCTCACAGTTGTCACTCTCTCATTTCTTCTAGAATTCATACACGTGTCCATGTACTTAATAGGGTTTTAGATCAGCTGCAATGCTGCTTGATCATTGCCCCTACAGTGGCAGCTTACATTTCAACATTAATTACAACTCCCTAGCATTGTCTCCTTACCTTCAATAAGAATACTTAAGTTACTCTTCCATCCTTCTTAAACGAAGAAGAAATTACGGATTTGTTTTTTTAATATTTCACTCTTCTTTCTATTCTTCTCCTACTATCTCTCCTCTCTCTCCATTTTTCATCTTCATGTTCATAAAGAACAAGAAGATTCTTCTTCATATACCTTATTTTTTATTTTTCATGGAGCATTAGCAATTAGCTATTATTGCCACAATCTTCCAGTTAGCTATTATTGTCACAATCTTCTTCTTCTCCTTGTTTACCCAATAAACAAAGCAGCCTATTATTGATAACTTTTCCCAACAAATATAACACGCTATTCTTGATAACTTTTTTTTTATAATCGTTATGCAAATTGGTTTCTTTGCAAACTCTTAATGAAAGTTTCATTATGCTCTTAAAAAACAAAGAAGCAAACTCTGCATGATGTAAAATTATACATCTATTCTCCTTTTTCACACAAAGTTTATTTTTTTGATAAATAACAATAAATATTAAATAGATTTATGTGAGTTTTTACCTCTCCATTATGACCGAAACTGTGCTATATGTCCAAGATAACCGAAGTTGAGCTATATATTCAAGATAATTGAAACTACATTAACATGTCTCAGATGAAAGATAAAAGGTGACTAAAACTGAACTACATGTTCAAAATGACCGAAACTGCACTATATACCTATCACATATGACCAAAATTGCATCATACGTCCAAGTTGATAGAAATTGCAGTGTATGCTCAAAATAACTGAAATTATACTGTCTTAGATGACTATATTATATGTACAATATATATATATATACACAGTAATATACTATATTTGTGTACATATAAATGGATTGAGACTGCATTAAATGTCAAAATAACAAGAATTGCATTATATGAATGAAATATATCGTAGCTGCATTATCTTTGCATTATATATTTTTTTCATTTTATTAATTTTTTTTGTTTATTTTTTCTTCAAATAATAAATAAATTCATGTAAAATTTGTATTATTTAATATTTATAATTTCAATAGAGAGTAATATATGATAATAGATATAGCTTAAAATTTATTGAATCTATTGAAAATATAAAAATTACAAATATTAGTGTTGTTTATTATGGGTTTCTAAAATTAAGGCGTCAACGTTTGGCTTTTTAGAGAGGGCATGCCAATGGCAATGTCGTAAATCACTTATATATGTTGTGCATTTTATAAAAAACTTCTCTCGACTTTTCTACCAAGAGCTTATAAATGTTGGGTTTCCAAGTTCTTTAGTATATACCATAGCTCTTAAGGATGTAACGATAAATACCCTATATTTATTGATATCATACTAGACGAGATTTAATGGGCACAAAGAACAAGTCCAAAATCACAACTCACATTTGTGCCCAACAATTGGGCCCTAAACCCGTTATCGATAATACAAGTGACATGTGGCACATATCTACCATTCATCTTTATACTATATATTAGCACCACATAAAGAAGTACATTTATTCCATATTCAAACTATTCATCAAATCCTCTCAAATATCAATACAAAAGAAAAGTAAATTTTCCAAAAAGGTAACTATTACTCACTTATTACCTTTATTCTATTAGAATTACCATTTATCACATTATTTTTACATATCTCATATTATTTATTTATTTTTGTTCAGAGACAGGCAGCGTCTGGATAATAAAAAAGAACTAGAGAGGAATTAGGCCTCGTCATTGGGCCGGGTCGGACAAGCCCGCCCCAAAATTTTTGAGCTTGGGCCAGGCCTATTTCATAATTTAAAAAATATCGGGCGAGTCGGGCGGGCTTGTTCATAAATATGAAAGCCCATGCTCTTTGTCGAGACGAATTTGGGTCGGGCTTTTATCGGACTTTACGGGTCGGGCCTACTAAGCCCACTTGGGCCGGGCCTACTAAGCCCATTTGTACCTACCTAATTGTAAAAAAAAAAGTGAGTTGAGTTTAAATATTATTATCGAATATTGAAATAAGTTAAGGAGGGGTACTATTGGATTTGGAGAATTGACTTAATTTTTCGATCATAAAGCCGAGATAGGATAAGGAGATCGCTAAGAGAGCCAGAGACCTAGTGAGTTTTTTTGAATTTAAGGTTAGGGTTTGGTTTGGGCATTGGACTTTTAAATGACACTAGGTTGAGATTTGGTTGGAGTTTTGGATTTTGACTATGATAGTAGTAACAAGATTGGACTGAGTATTAATTCTTAATTTATAATTATTTTATATTTTCGGGCTTATGGGTCGGATTTACCTGGGCGGGTCGGGTTGGGCTTATCGGGTCTAGCGGGCTTGAATACCCTTAGCCCAAGTCCAGCCCGTCAACATGCGGGCCGGGCCAGCCCACGGCCCATATCGGGCCGGATCGGGCTTTTTGTCATCGGGCATATCAGGTACCCATAAACCCGTGGGCTTCTGGGCCAAATGATGAGGGCTAAGAGGAATGACCCTCTCAAAATCTCTACAGAGCATGTCAGAAGATAAAATGCAGCAGAAAGTACCTGAAGGGATCTCGTAAAAATGGAGACCAAGAGTCAAATTATGGCCCAAAGAGACCAAAACATATCTCATATTAATTGGGCGTCAAAGACCTTTTAAGTTGACATCACATAAATGATATCAAAATTAATTTTTATTTTTTATAATTTTATAGACCAACAATTGTTGGTCACATTAGCATAAGTGGCGGTGGTTACCAGAATTAATAAGTAATTAAATAACATAAGGGCGAGTAATGGAATTAACTTTTGTCTAAATTTTTCATTATTTGAGAAGTCTTTTTTTAAGTTACTGCTTAAAGAATGGAACAGTGCCACCTAGGGCTTCAATTCCATGGTTGTCTTACTATAACACTCCGTTGCACAAAATCAAATTCCAAATTCACAACACAAAGCTGAAAACTCCAACAAGACTAGACCTTTTTACTATTTCCAGGCCCGTCGGACCCGATTCGGGCACTCCCCCTTCGACTCGGACCTCCGCATTCCCACTAACACCACTCACACCCGCTGCCTTCACCTCCAGGCTCCTCCTAAGTACTCTTCATTTTCTTTTATTTTTTTATTTTTGGATAAATTTATTAAGTTTCTGGAGTTACAATAGATATCGGAGATGGCGAAAGCTTCTAAGGGCCACCACGATGAATTTGAAGACGATGATGAAGAGTCTCATGGAGGTAGTGACTCTGTTTTTTTTGGGGTATATTTATTATTATTTTTAGATTTTAAGAATTCCTATAAAAAACAATTGATAAATGGATGAAGCTAATAATGAATTGATAGGGAATTTGGCAGTGAAGTTAGACGGGCAAGGCAGGGAGAAAAACCGGTCCAAGCACTCCGAAACTGAGCAGCGCAGACGGAGCAAGATTAATGAAAGGCAAGCTTAAAGCTTTCGTCTTTTTAACCAGTCAATCCTTTAAACTTTACTTTTCATTTCTGAGTTATATAAGTTATATTAGATTCTCCAAGTTTCCAAAACTCAGTAGATAGAATAGAATGAGTAAACGGAAATATGGTGATTTTAGGTTTGATTCGTATAGTTGCTGTGAAGGTTTTCTCTGGTTTCATTTTCTTTTTCTAAAAAAGAGAGGAGGGAGGGAGGGAGGGAGGGGGGGTGGGGGGTGGGCCTTGCCAATTGTCACAATGTACCTTCTGGACATTCAAACTCGGGTGCTTAGGTGAGCACATCCGCTGAAGCCGATATGCCACGTCCTCATGTCATACTTAAAACTTAAAGTATGTGATTTGGTTCTTATACAAAAAAAAAAAAAATTCAGGGCGGTAAAACAGGAGGGTAGAGAATCTTCTTAAAAGTTGTTAGCTTTATGATTTGCTATTGTGAACAAACTATGTGCAAGTTCCAACCCTATTTGGTTATCCAAAATAGAATTTTCCTCTTTAGTGATGCAAGTTGGAAATTTGAGCACCAGATGTTTATTTATATTTAATGGTAGCATTATGTCTTGAATTTTAATTGTAATCTTTGGTTCCTTTTCCCTCCCTTTCTGTTCTCACATTAAGTTAGATTGTGGAAGATATGGAAAAGGCTCTTTTTATTCGTGTTGTATCTTTTTTTTTTCCTGCTCTTTTATGCCATGCTTATCTTTCTTTGTAATAGCATGGGCATAAGTTCTTCACTCACTTGGGCAATCCATATTTCTGATGCAGATTTCAGATGTTGAGAGATATCATACCCAAAAACGATCAGAAAAGAGATAAAGCTTCATTTTTGTTGGAGGTATGCATTTCAATCGTGTTCTGCATATATGTTTATATTGTTTTATCCTCATTTTCATATTGTTTGGATAGAATATGCTCAGTATGATACTGAAATTTTGTTGTATCTATATGCAGGTTATAGAGTATATACAATTTTTGCACGAGAAGGTAAATTTCTATGAGGGATCATACCAAGGATATAGTCCCGAGCCAGCAAAATTGATTCCATGGGTAAGATTCTAATGCATGATGTCTGTGTCTGTTTGTTACGAGAGTGTCTGCTTGCATGCATATGCATGTGTTGTGGTGTTGGAGTAATAAGTCTTATCACTTTTGCATTACAATGTCAATTTCAATATGCATTACTTTGACACCTGAAAATAGTGTTAAGTGCTTGGCAGCAGTATGCCTTGAATATCTGAATGTGTTAAAAGATACTTCAGTGGCATGCACTAAGGCATTTCCAGTTAGAGACACCTTGCCTTTATACCACGAATTTTAATGGTCGGAATTTATCTTTGCAATAGTTTATTTGTGTATTTTTATAAATTAATAGCTAGAAAGTGCAATGTATATCCTATATTTACATATGGGTAGAAAATGAAAATCGGTACATAAAATTCTTTTATGCCCTTAAATGATACCATCTATGTGGCACATGAAACCAAGACCAACTGAATACCTTCACCCAGCATTTGTAATTACACCCAAATCAGGTGGAGGGGCATTTTTCCAGTTTCTGAGATAACATGGTTGTGCCAGGATAACTGTAACTTTATGTTTTATGTGGAGTTATTTAGGTTTTTGCGGGTGGTTTCTTACTTTAAGAATTAGCATGTCTTGCAACTTTCACCAAGTATATGGATTTCAAAGTGTATTGAGTATTATAGTCTCCCCAGTGGAAACTTACCAACCTCCCATTTATTTGCTTGCCACAGAAAAATCATCATAGGCCGGGAGAAAATTTTGTAGATCAGTCTCAAGTTATGAACAATGGTTCTGGTCATGAGAACAATGTGGTCGTCTCTCCAGTAATACTCCCTAATACCCAGAACTCAGTGGAATCTGTCTTGGGAAATGCTGCTGTTTACAAAGCACTGGATCACATCCGTGGGTTAGCTACTCAATCAGCTCCCAGTGTGCAACAACAAAACATCTTTGACCCTATCGTTGGACTACAATCACAAACCTTGCAGGAAACTATTTCTGATGCTGAGAACATGGCTTCGCAACCCCAATACCCATTTTGGCAGGGTATAACATCTACATCTGTTTCTGACAGTAAATTGAATAAACAGGACGAAAATAGTGGGTCCGGTAGCATCTCAAGTTCCTATTCTCAAGGGTGAGCTTCGATAGAGATCTTTTGATAAATTAATTACACCAGAAAGCAAGCTTGTGTTTAAAATGGACTTAAAGAAACTTACAAGTACTGACCATGTTTACTGTCAAGCAGGTTATCTGATATATTATCTTCGATACAATGGGATTTAATTAACTACATGCATGCTGCATAGCCATCGATGAGTATCATATTCATAGTTTATGTGCTAGTTAGTTTGGCAACTTCTCTGATTATTTTGTACTGCAAGTCCGCATATTCTAGGCTTGATTTTTTTAATTGAAACTTTGAAAGTGTTTAATGGAGACTGGGAATAGGAAGTTAACAATTGCCTGGAACATAGACAATAGGATTTTCTGATTTACCTTATCTCAGCAAACTATGTTGAATCATTTTAAAAATTTTGATTTAAGATAGGTCAGCTTACAACATTGAATCCATGATGGCTATTTCTTTTATTCTAGGTACTAAACTGATATTGACCCAAATGTATACTGGTGTTGCAAGCATATTCATTCCTTCCGTATTTATATATATCTTGAAAATACTTGATCGGCAAATACTTCAATCCTCATGGAAAGTTATCATTGGGCTGCTACTCAGTTGGGTTTGTATTGTACAGGGTGTTGGCCAGTCTGACACTAGCACTGCAATCTTCTGGTGTGGATTTGTCCCAGGCCAATATCTCCGTTCAACTTGATGTTGCGAATCGAGTAGATAGTGGACTCACATCCATGGCATCTAGTTCAAAGGTTGATTAAGAATCATCGACCATCAGTTAAACCCCATTGCTCTATGACTGCTGCTTATGTGTTTGAATTATTTTCCCTCATTTCTGATGTTTGTTCAGGCACATGCGAACCAAGCCTTGAACAATCAAATGATGACCCCCACTCAAATAAGCAGCTGCGATGAGGACTTTGAACCGGCTTATAAGCGGTTCAGAACAAGAGAAAGCTAGAAGAGTGTCTGTTCATTTGTATTTGTTGTTTCATTGTGTTTGAGGAAGAGAGGAGGGAGGGAGGGAGGGGGGGGTGGGTTGGGTGGGTCGGGGTTGGTGGTGTGGCTCTTGGGCAGGCTTTTTTGTTACAAAAGTTGATGGTTTACAGACAACTTAGGTCCAAGTTCAATTGTATATGGTTTGTGTGAGCCTAGCGCATGGAGTTTCCTAGATAGACTTGTGTCAGATATTCCTTTGTTTATACCTTAAATTTTCAGATTCCATGCATATGGCCAAAAGCGGCTTTTTCAGTTCTATTTTGGTTCTTATGAATTCATCACTAGTGAAGTCTATCAACATCTTCTCTTTGCAACATCTTCTCTTTAAAATGATACAGAACTCATTAGAGTTTATACTTCATTTGGCTAGACAAGCATCCGAATTCGAATTCTCCTATTCAGTCACAAACCGAATTCATATTTCCCTTCCAGAGCCCAACTTAAAGAGTAGTAGATTAAGGATTTGAGGAGGCATTTTTTCCGTGGGAAGGAAGAAATTCATGAAAATCTTTTATCACCTTTATTTTCTTTTGTAGATTTTTTTTTTTGGGTTAGAATTTTCTTTTGTAGATTGAAAATGAAATGTTCATTTCTAATGTTTGATAATGCTGAAAGACTAAATGTGAATATCATTTAACTGGTTGGAATTTTATGCAAGCCCATCTCCGTTCTCTCAGCTCAATGCTCATAATTGAAGCTGCAACTTTACAATGTGTGAAGTAATGGAAGGGTGGAATCATATTAATTGTGAGAAATTGATGTGTCTCGAGCTTTTCACAAACTTCCTTGTAAATTAAAAAGGCATTTGATTTCATGAGTTGATGGCTTTTGGAACTGGTTTGTTGGTGTGCATGAATGGACAAACAAACCCATCGGCATTTAAGGGAGAAATGGAACACTAAATATAATAGTGTCAACCCTTTGCCCTTGACTTGTTTACTAGGGTAGTATCTAGTCTCTCTCAATGGACGGGAGCTTCTTGGATCGCACACTCAAGTTTTCTTGGATCACTGGTAGCATTATTGCTTTTTTTTTTTTGATAAGTCAAAAATGAATTAAAGGACAAGCCCAAAAAACCCATAAAAGGAACAATACCACCTACAAAGGGGAAACAAGCCAAACGGCGCCACCCAACCTAGGCAACAATGAACCTAGGCAACACGCCACAAACAAACAGAACTACAAACTAATCAATAAGGATACCTCACACATTAGCCACACGGATATTACATACACTCTTTTTAAAATTAAAATTACACAATCTTAGCCGAATCAGCTCAATAATACGAATAAGGATAACATTGGGAAAACATCGAGTGTTGGAGAAAATCCGATCGTTCCTCTCCTTCCATAACATATAGATCGTGACAGCCAAAACCAATGTCTTGATAGAAACATCCAAAGAATTACCCCGCCAACGAGAGGCAATGGACTCCACAAAATCCGGCCACGGAGGATTCAACCATGGTTCTCCACAAAGGCTAAGGACATGCCTCCAGATAGATCCACTAACTCGGCAGTCGAAGAATAAATGCTCGTGGGACTCAAGGGCCCTATCACAGAAACAACAGAGGCCCGTAGGGCGAGTAAAGTACTCGGAGATCCGATCCATAGTTGTAAGACACCCCTTGATCGCTAACCAAAGAATAAAGGAAGTCTTAGGAATCGTTGCCCGAGACCAAACCAGATGAGCCCAGGGAACCTCACTCTCAACAGCAGTGAACTCTTTCCACAACGAATTGGAAGAAAACCTCCCATTAGAAGTAAGAGCCCAAGTAAACCTATCTTCCCGAGCAGGGTCCGTACCCATGGAATAGCAAGTGTTACGTATTAAAGAAACAGTAGGGCTAGAAGACCACGGCCAATGCTAGCTACCATTAACAAAGACAGAAGAAACCAAAGCATCAGAGTGGCTCCCCAACTCAGCCCTCTCTTCTGAACTCGCCAAGTCCCCCAACTGCCCCAGGGGATTCCAAAGATCATGCCAAAGAAAGATGCGCTCCCCATTACCCACAATGGCCAGGATAAAAGGCTGAATGCGCTCACGCGACTTCATAAGCTTCCTCCAATTCCAGGAGAAATTGGAAATAATTGACACGACCCATCCCAATCCCCCCCGAGATTACTGTGGAATGTGCCATGCTCCCGTCTGACACGAAGTGTCAGACAAGGGATAACTTGATGCCACTGCCCAAACGGGGCTTCCAGAGTGCGCAAGGATCGATGGAGGAGGCGTGTGATGTCCCAGTCTCTACTGCAGTCGCATCCGTGATCAACCTGAGGGGCATTAAAACCAATAAAAGCTGTGAGTGGACGAAAATGAACAACTTCATAACACATTCATAAAGACATTTATGTCCTTCATTAAAACGTATGCATGCAACGAAAACCAGTAACCAAAACATTTGTTCAACCATGCCATTAGGGCCTTAACCCAAAACCGTAACTCAAAACAAGTGTGGGAACTCAGCCTAAAACTGTAGGATACCAAATCCGTAAATACAAAACCAAGTGGGCCACCGCCCAAATCCATAAACATAAATCCAACCGAAAAACCATTTCATAGATCCAATAGTTCATATTTACCACATTACCATCTCTGGCATCCCAGATGCCTAGCGTCCCAGACGCTTGACGTCCCAGACGTCATATCTCACGGTAATAAGCAACGCGTGCTGCCCGGGGTCTCTCCGGGTTCATATCTCTAACATCCCAGATGTCTGACGTCCCAGACGTCTAATCATAGCAATCCTGTTCCTGAGTCACTATACGGTCTGGTAGCTCCGTACAATGACCCCTCGCAGACAATGCACCGTGACTTCCCCAGTGTCCCATACACCTGGAGGAGACCATCACATATCCTTGTATCAAGATGGTATATGGAAAACAGTTTTATCAAATCATTTCACAACATTCAATGGGCCCTGCCCGAAATCTCCATAAAACATCACAATTCCATTTAGGGTCCCCGACCCAAAATCACATTTATAAAACATAGGGTACCAGACCCGAAATCACATTTATGAAATATAGGGTCCCAGACCCGAAATCACATTTATGACCCAACTGGGCCTCATGCCCGATTCTGTAAACCATTGGGCCCACGACCCGAATTCGCAAATCAACTGGGCCTCTGGCCTGATTTCGAAAATCAACTGGGCCCCTGACCCGATAGTATGACTCAAATGGGTCTCAGCCCGATTCCGTAAACAACTGGGCCCCTGGCCCGATTTCATAAAGCAACTGGACCCCCGGCCCGATTACGTAACTCAAATGGACTCCAAGTCCGAGATTTCCAAAATAATTGGGCCTCAAGCCCGAGTTCATCTTTCCAATTTCAAAACCATTTCACATTATACATGAAACCACAAGCACGTAAAACCACAATAAAATCATCAGTCTCGATATACGTGCAATACGAAAAATATCTCGAAATACGTGCAACATACGTGAAATCAATAATCACAATCATCATAATGGAAATCACGTATATAAACATATAAAACCGTTAGGCATGCATAGAATTTATAAAACCAAAGTCCACTCACAGACCGTCCAACGGTACGCCTCTATAAACGTGTCATAGGCCTTCCCGGGCCACACCACTATCACTGGGACTTCCAAACCTATCCAAATCACATTAGAGGGTTACCAACCTCTTCATTAACCTCCTATTAAAGTCCCGTAATTTTCCCGAATTTTTAACTATTTTTAAATTTGATTCAAAATCTTCGGACGTCCCGAATAATATCGAAACGGTGTCCGATCGACACGAAACCAATCCTAAAATGTTCGTTACATTAGATAGGACAAAATTAATGTTGACCTCACCTCGAGATTCGTGCCCACACGCCGTCACGCGCCACCGTGAGTGGCTGCGCGTGAAACCCACGCGCCTGCTACAGTGTCATCGTCCCAACCCGTTTTCTCTGCAATTTGGGTTTTGCAACCTGCGAGACGACCCGACCAGTTCTCTGTCAATTCAACCTCAATTCTTTCAATTGAACATTCAAACAGCTTCGTTTTAAGTCCAATTATAGTTCTGTAATCTTAATTTTACAAAACCTTACCTCAAATCAAACGATTTGAAGATGAACATCGAAGAACACCTGGTATTGTTCCTGTTTTCGAATTTCATCAGTGCCATCCGATTTCTTCCAATTGATCCACTCAGAAGCTTTATTGGACTATGAGAAACTCATTTTCGAGTTCAATTTCATCGTTTAATTCCTCTAGAATCACGACCCAACCTTTGATTTTTCTCACTGTCGTCAGGTCCGTTCAGAGCCAATTAGCCAACAATTTTCTTCATTCTTGATGTGGATCGACTCGTAATGTCCTCAGGAAGCTAATTCAAGCTTAAATTTCGATCCTCAAGGCTCCAAGCTTGAATTTCGGATTTTCCCCCCAAATTTCCAAAATTCGATTTTTGAGTTTCCAACACCCTCACTGTCCCTCGTGTTTCCCCCGCTAACTTAGTCTCCTTAATCTCTTAGTTTTCCTCTCAAAATCAGTTGTGGGAAGGAAGCCAATTCTCCCATCTCTCATACTCTGTTTCTGTGTTGTTCACGGTTCAAAGAAAACATAAAGAAGATGGCTGATGATGATTAGGAATGATGAGGAAGGAATGATGATGATGTTTAACGGGAAACATGGGGCAGAATTTAGGCCTCAAAATAAGGGATGGGTGACACTTGTCACTCATCCAAGCATCCATAATCAACAATCACTATTCAATATTTTAATATTATTTTAATCGAAACCTCGGTTCGTTCCGTTAATCGATTTCGCTCCCGTGACCACAACTTCGTCGTCGAACCTCCGATTTCGGCGTGCCGCCTGTCTATGAATTCGTATATACTCGCTCTACGTAACGGTCCTTGGCCCTCATCCATTGGACTTCCCGGGTTAAAAGTCAACATTTGGCCCCTTTTGAACCAAATTACCAAAATACCCCTCGACTTCCAAACGTCATAACTTCTTCCTCAAATGTCGGAATCAAACGTGTCACCTGTCTATGAACTCGTGACGTCCTGAACTACGTCACGGTGATCGGTCAAAGTTTGTTTGACAGCCCGATCAAAAAGTCAACATTTTGTCCATTCTTGGGGCAAAACGGTCATTTTGCACATTTCGTTCGATTTCACTCAACTAATCCCAGATTAGTCATTCTAGACCATAATTAATTAATATTTAATCCCGTTATTCGGGACGGGTCTTTACAATAATCCTCAAATTCCAGAGGCAGCGATCCGGGACATAATACGCCTTGGCCCAGTTAGCCCACAAATTAGAGGAACCTCCCTCGAAAAGGTACCAAATATACCTCCCCATCATTGAGATATTCCAAGGATGTAACTTTCATAAACCAAGACCACCTTACTTTTTAGGTTTACACACTGACGTCCAAGCAACCTTAGCATAATACGACCCAGAACTATGACCCGACCACAGAAAACACCGGAAGATCTGCTCAATCTCTGACGTGATCCACTTCGGTAGAAACAGGTGAGAACCCCAGAACACCATAATGCTACTTAGCACCGCTTGAATAAGCAAAAGCCTTCCAGCAAAGGAGAGAGTGTGATGCTCCCAGGCTCTGACTCGATTCTGTTTCTCTCCAAAAGGGGGGGGGGGGGGGGTACAATTTGTGTAACTTAATTTTGTGGTGATAATTGGGATCCCAAGATAACGAACGGGCAAAGAACCTTCCTGGACACCAAAACACTACAGAAGTTGTCTTTTCACTCCCTGAGTAACCCCAATAGCATACAAATGACTTTTACCTAGATTAGGAAATAACCCAGAAACACTAGAGAAGCACTCTAAGGCATCTTTGACGACAGACAAAGATCTAGTATCACCATAGGAGAAGACGAAAAGATCATCAACAAAGGCAAAGTGGGAGAAGGTTACCTTATCACATCTCCAATGGAATCTAAACTCCGGATTACTGCCAATGCTCCTAGCCAAAATCAACGAAAAGATCTCCATAGCAATCACGAAAAGATAAGGAGATAAGGGATCACCTTGCCTAAGGCCCCGCTTCTCAGGAAAGAACCCCGATAACTCCCCATTAATAGCAATAGAGTATCGGGGGCTCGAAATACACATTCTGGTCCAACCCACAACAATAGGGGGAAACTGAAAAGCCATCAGAGCATTAATTATAAAATCCCAAGACAGGGAGTCATAGGCCTTGAGAATATCCACCTTCACAGCACACCGAGGAGCACCAGAGTTGAGGTGGTAACCCTTGAACAATTCTTGGACCAGGAGAATATTATCCCCAATTCTTCTACCAGAAACAAAAGCTGACTGATTAGGGGAGAGGATAGACCCAAGCACCGGCTTAATTCTATTAGCAATAATCTTAGCCACAATCTTATAAATCGTATTGCAGCAAGAGATAGGGCGAAAGTCTCCCAAAGATGAAGGACTGGCAGTCTTGGGCACCAAAGTAACAATGGTGGAATTTGTTTCACCCAGAAGACGGGAGTTGGAGAAAACCTCCTTGACAGCACTAATCACATGAGGGCTAATAACAGGCCAGGCACGATGGTAAAAGTGAGCATTGAACCCATCCGAACCAGGGGCCTTATTTGGAAACATGTCTCCCTGATTTCGCCATCACTAATAGGAGCACCCATAACCATAGCCTACTCCGTAGAGACAGTGGTAGTCATTAGCTCTGGAAAGTTCATCCCCACAACCGGACAAGTAGTGACAGGACCCATCCCAATCCCCCCGGGATTAGTGCGGGATGACCCTGCTCCCGTCTGACACGGAGTGTCAGACAAGGGATATTTCCGACCTTTGCCCTCCCGGGCTATCAGAGTACGCCAGGATCCGGAGGAGGCATGTGATATCTCGATCTCTGCTACAGCCCACATCCGATGTCAACCTGAAGGGCAGTCAAAACATTAAAAACTGTGAGTGGACAAAACAAAGAGTTTATAAAAACATTTAATAAGGAAGACATTTGTACCCTCCACTAAAAAGCATGCATGCATTCGAAAACCATTTATCCAAAACAACCATATGTGGGACTAAGCCCAAAGCAGATATAAACTAAGGTCGAAAGGACCACAATAAAAACGACCATACGGGCCACTGCCCAAATCCTGTGCACACCTGTACACACCACATATCATATATCATATATCCATCACATACATATATATAAGTCACACAACCAATCCTGTCACGGTATCCAAAGCCACGCGCGCGCTACCCAGGTCTCAATCCGAGTCTTCTCAAAGTCAAGATCAATGTCCGTAGACCACTGACCCCACCCGAGGTAATAGTAATCATAGCCTTCCTGAGAGTAAGGAACCCAACTGGGGGTGACTCCACTCAGTCGGTGCTCCGTGACTACTCCGGGGTCCACCCAGGCCAACGACCCTCCCCGGAGGAGATAATAGAAGTAAAGGAAGGTAGACGAACATATATATACATAACATAAACATTCATGACCGGTTCCCCTGAACCGTCATGATCCATAATATTCATAATCAGGTAACATGCCGGTTCCCATAAACCGTCATGTACCGTAATAACATAACAAGGGTTCATGCCGGTTCCCATAAACCGTCATGAACCACGATACCACAACAAGGGTTCATGCCGGTTCCCATAAACCGTCATGAACCTGGGAATCCATTTAAGGTTTCCTGACCTGAAATCAAAACCGTAAAGTGACTGGGTCTCGTGCCCGAACATAGGACATCAGTTGGACACCGTGCCCGATATCTGAGGTCATATGCCCGAGACAAAACCAAATGGGTTTCATACCCGAGTTTATCATTTTGAAATCCAAATTCAGTTCATTTAAATCAATAAAGAAATACAGACCCGTATAAGCACCGTATAAGGCCGAAACCTTGAAATACGTGCTTATACGTAACCACATACAAATGCACCCATGGCATCATCAAACAAGTAATAAAACATATAATAAACATTTATGCATGCACCAATTTAGAAAACAAGGTCCACTCACAGACCGTCCGAGCTGCCGCCTCGATTTGCGTGCCATACGGCTCCCCGAGCCGATCACCGTCACCGGGACTCCCAAACCTGTCCAAATCGTAATAGAAGGTTACTAACTACTTAATTAACCTCCTACCAAAGCCCCGTAATTTGCCCGTATTTTTAACTATTTTTAATCCCGAACCTAAACCTTCCGATGCTCCGAAACATATCGAGACGGTGTCCGATCGACACGAAACCAGTCCCAAAATGTTCGTTACATCGAATAGAAGATTTCGTATGTTGGAACCTTCCCTAGATTCCCTGCCACGCGCCCTCACGCGCCGCTACAGTACCTGCTGACGTCATCGCTGACGTTAGCATGACGTCATCACTGACAGCCCCTGACAGTGACACGTGTCACGCTCCCATTGGCCCACTGTCTGACATGTCAGTCTGACATTGTCAGATCTGACATGATGGCGTCATCCCTGACTTGATGACGTCATCAGGATGACGTCATCAGTCATCCCTGCCTCCTCGCGGGTCGACCCAAACGTCTGCAACCGGGTTGCCGTGACCCGCGGCTTGACCCGGCCGGTTCTCCCTGCTCCGGCCACCGTTTCTCCTCCCGTTTGTCTCATTCTACTCGTCTCAATCTAACCTAAGGTTCTATGACATTAACATGGAAGGAAAACAACTAAAACTAACCCTTCAAGCTTGGCTATGGCGGGTGAGTTTTCCCCCGCCGTTCACGGCCGTTCCAGGCCACCCCAAGCCCCAAAACCAATCCTACTGAGCTCCTAGGACTACCAGCAACCTAACCCAATCCTTGGAACCAGCTAAAAACCATTAAAACACAACTTCAATTTTTGAAGTTTTCTTACCTCACGGGTTCGGCTCCGCCGTGTCCTCCGCCGCCTGCCACCGTCCAGCCTCTCAGCCCTCCGCCTCTCACACTCCTCACGGTCATATTATCTCCTAGGGACTGGTGGTATGTGTGTGTGCTGCTTGGAAAAAATGAAGAAAATGGTGAAGGGGGGGGGGGGGGGGTGGGTTCGGGTTTTGTGCTTGGAGAAGAAGAAAATGAAAAGAAATGAAGATGATGATGTGGATCTGGTGAGAGGAGTGAAATGGAGGGTGAGGATTGAGAGATTAATTGATAATGGATGGTTAGGATTAATGGTTGTTAGGTTTAATTATAAAATAATTAAAATAATAATATTTTATTAATTAGATCCACAAATTAAGGGTATTGACCAATAGGATGAGTGACACTTGTCACTCATCCATGGGACCCACTAAAAATATCTGCCCAATCAGCTTTCGCCAAAACGTCCCCGTCTCGAAGTTCGTGCATAGTGAAATCGAACTTCCGTGACCCATAACTCTCCCGTTTGAAGTCCGATTTCAGTGTGCCGCCTGCCTATGGATTCGTATCGTCCTTATCTACGTAACGGTCTTCGGCCCTCGGTCATCGGACCTCCCGGTCAAAAAGACAACATTTGACCCCATTTAACCTAAATTACCAAAATGCCCCTAAACTTCCGAACGTCATAACTTCCTCCTCGAACGTCGAAATTGAACGTGCCACCTGTCTATGAACTCGTGACGTCACGAACTACGTCACGGTCATCGGTCAAAGTCCATTTGACCGCCCGATTAAAAAGTCAACGTTTTGCCACCATCAGGGGCAAAACGGTCATTTCGCACCGTTCGTCCGATTTCGTTCTACTAATCACGGATTAGCCTCACTAATCGTGATTAGTCACTAATCTAATCTAGGAATTTGGGACGGGTCGTTACAACCTTCCCTCCTTAATTAATTTCGTCCTCGAAATTTCAACCGACCTAATCTAACCGTTCTTCCCTCCTTAATTAGTTTCGTTCTCGAAACGCCAACTATTCTGATTCCACATCCACCTCGTGGAAGGTAGAATCGACCTCGAAATACGTGTACCCTCCAACTAGAACAATACTTACTCGTCTGCAACCAGACGTACCACTAACGCTCATGTCGCCTCGTCTACATTCGACC
Source organism: Prinsepia uniflora (assembly GCA_032719365.1). Taxonomy (NCBI): domain Eukaryota; kingdom Viridiplantae; phylum Streptophyta; class Magnoliopsida; order Rosales; family Rosaceae; genus Prinsepia; species Prinsepia uniflora. Next base: position 58,930,199 of record CM064875.1, read on the forward strand.
ACGGCGAATAGCAGAAGTCGTACGCTCCGAACTGACACCACCTGTCAGTATCAGAGTAGCCCAAGTATCCTATGATCGACCCACTTGTCAACTCTACCCTTTCACTGACATACACAACTCTACGGTTCCTTCCTCAATCTCTAACCTATCCTGACGTCTGCTCCCCCTGGAAGTTACCAATCCCTCAACGATCCACGCTGACACCTCCGACAAACTGTTAGCACTTGACAGTCGTCAGTCGCAAACTGATATGACACACACTCGTGGTTACACTAACCACAAGCATTTCACTCGACCTGTGTGTAACTAGACCCATCAGAAATACCATGACCCAATGCACAGTATCCAATATCCAGTCCACGACCTCAACTAATCCAATGGTATCGGAACCAATCCGACTACCAACACGCTCACCAACGTACCACCGGTATAACCTATATACCGTCACTAGGCATCACAAGTATGCCCAGTATTGTACCTCGAATTATTTACCCATCAATTAGCTTACAACCACCTAGGTCATAGCCAATCACGTTTCAATTATGGAGTTCATTCGTCCAATCCAGCATTAGACAAATCGAAACTCCAACCCATCATCTATTCCCAATTCCAAATCCGAATCCGCAATTTCGTAAGAAATCCCGAATCCAAATCCAGAAATCATATCCATAATCATGTCCAAATTCAAATCCGAAATCATCATTCCGCAAACTAGTATTAGGAATGACCATTCCGAACCCAAATCCATAAAAAGAAAATCCACAGTCAAGCTCTAGAATCAAATCCTGAATCGTCACCCAGAATCCGATTCCAAACCCCAACTCCAGAAATCCTTTTTCAAGTTCCAAAATCAAATCCTGAATCGTCATTCAGAAATCTGATTCCAAAACTCGAAATATCCTTCTCGTCTATCGAGACGTATCAATCATGAACCTATCGGTTGTCTGCTCAACCGATTACTCCAACACCATCGATTGACTTCATAGGGAAGCCAATCACAATATCCGCACATCCCTAAGGCTAACCATATCCGACCACGTCGGAAAACTACTCATCGGACAACTACTCGGGTGAGTAATAAGCCATATGGGATTTACCTCGAAAAGAAGTTCAGTCCCAACATGCTCCACTCAAACATCCAAGTATGAGCGATAAACTCTCCACCTATCTGGATCATCAAGACCACGATCCAGATCCATAACGATACCCAAAGTCCTAAACCAATTCCCACATCTAAACAGATTAGTCAACGACGAGACACGCCGAGACTGTGGGTTACCACTGATTACCTCGTATCGATCCTTGTCATTCCACCGAGGAAAAATCAAGAATGATCGAATAATCCATCCTACATGAATGCAAACAACACTCGCTGCACTCACCACGTCATGCAACCTAACATCGTCTGCCACCAAGTAGAAAATGAGAAATCTCAGTCACCTAACTTCGATATACTCACTCCACCTGATGACCCAAGACAATCACGGGTCCACCAACCAATACACGATTAGTGTACTAGTGGCAACCAACAACATCAATAACATCTACATCCTCTACCACCATCAATTATGGTAGAACCTGAGAAGTCACCCAAAACGACTTCGACATACCCATTACCAATGCGGAAAACCCGCATTCCACTCGTCACCTCATTCGCAACCTCTCGCGATTCCGAAGTTCCAACAAGATTGGAAACAACATACCCGGACATCAACCACGTGTCCCCTAACCAGTTTAACTCTATCTGAGTTCCACTCCTGAACCACAGATACCGAACATATGCCCATTACGACGGAGTCACACCCCGATCCGTAACTCATCGTCATCACAATCACCGGCACCAGTACCAGCGCTAGTACCAGCACCACGCATTATCACCAAAACTAGTGTCAGTATCAACACGCCGTGTGCAAAACTGACACCCTGGATCTCCGCTCATACCGAGCGACGATCGCGTACCTCTGCTCGAATAGGAGAAACTCTGTCCCTCTCGTACCCAACAACTCTGGGTACAGTCACCCTGACAACTCATACGAGAAAAGGAAAACGTTCCCCGAACGTCCCCGATCCCCAACAATCGTAACTATAACCACTCTCGGTAGTAGCGCCTGCCCCACACTCGTGCAGACCTAACTACCAGACATCGCTATATCCAGACTCCGTATCCAACGGAATCAATCGCCCGTACCAACTACTCTGTATCCCACTCAGGGATTCCATCGACAAGTACCAACCCTGGTAACCTGTCCAACCAAACTCTAACCAGTCGCAACTCGACTATCCCAATGTCGTCTACCAGGTCACCCGCGACCTTAGTTGCACCAACCCACAACTGAAGTAGCACGACAACCAACTCGGTCTAACCGATACGTACAACCCTGACTGCGAAGTGCAGTCCCAACACAAGCTGACATGACTAGACCGACTAACGAACCCCATATCCGAATAGTCGTCCAAGTCATACCACTCGTCAACTCGCCTTTCCGAACCATACCCACCAAGATAGGGTTCCACAATCACACCTAGAGTTCCCCAGAACCCAACTGCATAAGACAGTAAAATCCACGATCTGACCGACCCCGCGGTCTGGACATCATAAAGACGTCAATCCAATCCTACCGTCAATCCAACTCGGATTCCTCGAATCCGGTTGCTAACTGCCAACTGCAGTAAATCTATCTAACTCAACCAAATCCGATCATCCGATGATCACAATTCCCAGCTAGTCGTCGGAACCAATCCTACGACATCGTGAAAGACGATCCCAACTAACCATCTCACGATCACACTCCAGAATACGAACACGTTAATCCCTTTGTAGGGTCCCACACTGCCAACCTTGACAGAACTATGGCAACACCGGCATCGAATGCCGAACCAAGACGTTCCACGATCCAATCCTACTAACTATCAAATCGGCACCCCAACAATCAGGTTGACCACGAACTGCAGCCCCTTGAGATATCACATCCTCGACCTGCGTACATACTCCAAGAGCTACACGGTTGCTCGAATAGAGATAACCCCGCTCTGATACCACGTTGACAGGACCCATCCCAATCCCCCCGGGATTAGTGCGGGATGACCCTGCTCCCGTCTGACACAGAGTGTCAGACAAGGGATATTTCCGACCTTTGCCCTCCCGGGCTATCAGAGTACGCCAGGATCCGGAGGAGGCATGTGATATCTCGATCTCTGCTACAGCCCACATCCGATGTCAACCTGAAGGGCAGTCAAAACATTAAAAACTGTGAGTGGACAAAACAAAGAGTTTATAAAAACATTTAATAAGGAAGACATTTTTACCCTCCACTAAAAAGCATGCATGCATTCGAAAACCATTTATCCAAAATAACCATATGTGGGACTAAGCCCAAAGCAGATATAAACTAAGGTCGAAAGGACCACAATAAAAACGACCATACGGGCCACTGCCCAAATCCTGTGCACACCTGTACACACCACATATCATATATCATATATCCATCACATACATATATATAAGTCACACAACCAATCCTGTCACGGTATCCAAAGCCACGCGCGCGCTACCCAGGTCTCAATCCGATTCTTCTCAAAGTCAAGATCAATGTCCGTAGACCACTGACCCTACCCGAGGTAATAGTAATCATAGCCTTCCTGAGAGTAAGGAACCCAACTGGGGGTGACTCCACTCAGTCGGTGCTCCGTGACTACTCCGGGGTCCACCCAGGCCAACGACCCTCCCCGGAGGAGATAATAGAAGTAAAGGAAGGTAGACGAACATATATATACATAACATAAACATTCATGACCGGTTTCCCTGAACCGTCATGATCCATAATATCCATAATCAGGTAACATGCCGGTTCCCATAAACCGTCATGTACCGTAATAACATAACAAGGGTTCATGCCGGTTCCCATAAACCGTCATGAACCACGATACCACAACAAGGGTTCATGCCGGTTCCCATAAACCGTCATGAACCTGGGAATCCATTTAAGGTTTCCTGACCTGAAATCAAAACCGTAAAGTGACTGGGTCTCGTGCCCGAACATAGGACATCAGTTGGACACCGTGCCCGATATCTGAGGTCATATGCCCGAGACAAAACCAAATGGGTTTCATACCCGAGTTTATCATTTTGAAATCCAAATTCAGTTCATTTAAATCAATAAAGAAATACAGACCCGTATAAGCACCGTATAAGGCCGAAACCTCGAAATAGGTGCTTATACGTAACCACATACAAATGCACCCATGGCATCATCAAACAAGTAATAAAACATATAATAAATATTTATGCATGCACCAATTTAGAAAACAAGGTCCACTCACAGACCGTCCGAGCTGCCGCCTCGATTTGCGTGCCATACGGCTCCCCGAGCCGATCACCGTCACCGGGACTCCCAAACCTGTCCAAATCGTAATAGAAGGTTACTAACTACTTAATTAACCTCCTACCAAAGCCCCGTAATTTGCCCGTATTTTTAACTATTTTTAATCCCGAACCTAAACCTTCCGATGCTCCGAAACATATCGAGACGGTGTCCGATCGACACGAAACCAGTCCCAAAATGTTCGTTACATCGAATAGAAGATTTCGTATGTTGGAACCTTCCCTAGATTCCCTGCCACGCGCCCTCACGCGCCGCTACAGTACCTGCTGACGTCATCGCTGACGTTAGCATGACGTCATCACTGACAGCCCCTGACAGTGACACGTGTCACGCTCCCATTGGCCCACTGTCTGACATGTCAGTCTGACATTGTCAGATCTGACATGATGACGTCATCCCTGACATGATGACGTCATCAGTCATCCCTGCCTCCTCGCGGGTCGACCCGAACGTCTGCAACCGGGTCGCTGTGACCCGCGGCTTGACCCGGCCGGTTCTCCCTGCTCCAGCCACCGTTTCTCCTCCCGTTTGTCTCATTCTACTAGTCTCAATCTAAGCTAAGGTTCTATGACATTAACATGGAAGGAAAACAACTAAAACTAACCCTTCAAGCTTGGCTATGGCGGGTGAGTTTTCCCCCGCCGTTCACGGCCGTTCCAGGCCACCCCAAGCCCCAAAACCAATCCTACTGAGCTCCTAGGACTACCAGCAACCTAACCCAATCCTTGGAACCAGCTAAAAACCATTAAAACACAACTTCAAATTTTTGAAGTTTTCTTACCTCACGGGTTCGGCTCCGCCGTGTCCTCCGCCGCCTGCCACCGTCCAGCCTCTCAGCCCTCCGCCTCTCACACTCCTCACGGTCATATTATCTCCTAGGGACTGGTGGTATGTGTGTGTGCTGCTTGGAGAAAATGAAGAAAATGGTGAAGGGAGGGGGGGGGGGGGGGGTTCGGGTTTTGTGCTTGGAGAAGAAGAAAATGAAAAGAAATGAAGATGATGATGTGGATCTGGTGAGAGGAGTGAAATGGAGGGTGAGGATTGAGAGATTAATTGATAATGGATGGTTAGGATTAATGGTTGTTAGGTTTAATTATAAAATAATTAAAATAATAATATTTTATTAATTAGATCCACAAATTAAGGGTATTGACCAATAGGATGAGTGACACTTGTCACTCATCCATGGGACCCACTAAAAATATCTGCCCAATCAGCTTTCGCCAAAACGTCCCCGTCTCGAAGTTCGTGCATAGTGAAATCGAACTTCTGTGACCCATAACTCTCCCGTTTGAAGTCCGATTTCAGTGTGCCGCCTGCCTATGGATTCGTATCGTCCTTATCTACGTAACGGTCTTCGGCCCTCGGCCATCGGACCTCCCGGTCAAAAAGACAACATTTGACCCCATTTAACCTAAATTACCAAAATGCCCCTAAACTTCCGAACGTCATAACTTCCTCCTCGAACGTCGGAATTGAACGTGCCACCTGTCTATGAACTCGTGACGTCACGAACTACGTCACGGTCATCGGTCAAAGTCCATTTGACCGCCCGATTAAAAAGTCAACGTTTTGCCACCATCAGGGGCAAAACGGTCATTTCGCACCGTTCGTCCGATTTCGTTCTACTAATCACGGATTAGCCTCACTAATCGTGATTAGTCACTAATCTAATCTAGGAATTTGGGACGGGTCGTTACAAGTAGTACCCAATAACCTGTTAAAAAACGAAACGGCCTCATCCTTGATTTCCGCCTCCTTAGAAGCAATAGACCCATCAACCCGAACAATAGAGCTAATTCGATTACGGTTGGCACGTTTTTTGATAAATTTATGAAAGAAAGCAGTATTCTTATCCCCCTCATTCAACCAATGAATACAGGCTTTTTTTCTAAACAGACTAGCTTCAGCCAACAGACAACCCGTATACTTCCTTAACAAACATTTTTCACGCTCCACCAAGTGCACATCAGAAGGGTTCCCACCCAACTCTGTAACGACCCGTCCCGGGAGTCGGGATTAGTAAAGTGATTAGTAACGGATTAGTGAGTCTAATTGGTGTTTAGTTGGTTACTTTTGGCCTGTTAGTGTAGAATGACAATTTTGCCCCTAGTTTGGGCAAATTGTTGACTTTTAGTTCGGGCGGTCAATTGGACATTGATCGATGACCGTGACGTAGTTCGGGACGTCACGAGTAAGTAGACAGGTGGCACGCCCGAGTCCGACATCCGAGGAGGAAGTTATGATGTTCGGAAGGTTGAGGGAATTACCGTAATTTGGTTAAAATAGGGGGAAAAGTTGACTTTTAGTACGATCGGATTTTTACGTGTAGACCGAGGACCGTTAGGTAGATCTCGTCTTCCTGAGTTCAACAACAGGCGGCATGCCTTCATCGGACATTGGACAGGCAAGATACGGGTCTAGAACGGCGAAGAGCAAAATGGTAATTTTAGTTCACAGGGGCATTTTGGTCTTTTGGTGCATTGGGATTTGGGCCAATCTGATAAGGCCAAGTGTACATGAGTGATTGGGATATTTTTGGGTTGGACCACAGGATTGTGGACACGTGGGGTGTGTGTAGTGGCTTCTAGGTTGCACGGGCAAGAACTTAACCGTGTGTGTTTTAGTTGTGTTCGAAGAGGGAGAAACAGAGTGAGGTTTGAGAGGGAAATTGATCGGGTTCTGGGTGAGTGTGTGAGTGCTTGAGTGTGTGAGTGTGATTAGGGGAAGGCTGAGAGTGCAAGGAAGGTGGTGAGAGGAATTGAGAAGTCGAGTGAGTGTGTGAGGAGGGTGTGAGTTTCTCAGGAAAACAGAGAGGGAGTTTGGTGGGGTGCTACCGGGTTTTGATCAAAACGGTCGAGTGGTGGTGTTCAGAGGACGGAGGAGGACCTGAGGAGCTGAGGGGACACCTAGGGACACGGCGGAGCCACGGCGGTGAGCGGCAGGTGAGGTAATTTCAAATTCCTCTGTTTTTCCGTTTTGTTTCAATTTGAAAGTCGTGAAGTTAGGGGCTGAATCGAGGTGTTTGGTGAGTTCTAGTGGACTCAGTAAGGTCTTAGGGAGCTCTAGGGTTTGAAGCCGTGACGGGGGATTTCACGGGTGGCCGAGAGCAAGAACAAGGGTGTTCGGGTGGTTTTTGTTTTGAGTTGGGACGGTGAGATGTAAGCCGTGATGTCGTGTTTGGTTGAGGGGAATGGATTTCTAGGATCATGACGAAGCTATTGGTGGAAAGAGGGACTGAATTGGTTGCAGGTTGACGGAGAACCGGTCACGCTTGTTCAGACCGGCTAACCATCGAAGACGACGATGAACAGTACTCTGTGTGCAGGCGCGTGAAACCCACGCGCAGCCATTTTGGGCGGTGCGTGGGGGTGCGTGGGGCGTTTTCTGGGGAAACTTCCAACTAGGTTTTTGGTCTATATGTTGTAACGAATCTTTTGGGCTAGGTTTTGGGTTAATCGGACGTCGTTTTAGGTTAGTTCTACGAGGGCGAAGGTTTAGGGTCTCGGTTAGTTACGTTTAAAACCCGGAGAATTTCGTAGGAAATTAGGAGAACCTTCGTTAACGTGTTAGTGACGTAGTATGGTGACTTGTGACAGGATCAGGAATCCTCGAGGGGAACGAGGAAAGTGCGGAACGTACGGGACGCGAGTGACGTACCCGGGAACTGTGAGTGGACCCCTTCTCTATAACTGAGCATGCATAACTGCTTTTAATTACTTGTTTTACGGTTTTATATGTGATTTCATGGTCATTTGAATATGCTATAATCGTTTTACTTAATTGCACGTTTTTCGAGAAATTACGTATTTGGCACGTTTTATGAGAAACGCTTGATTTACGATTATGATGCCATGATTTCAGGATTTCGATCTATTCTTGATTTTCAATGATTATAAATGGATTTGAGACATGATTTGATGATCAAGGGTTTTCGGTTTAGAATCGGATTTCAGTAAGCAGAATTTGGTTTTAAAGTTGGAAAGTGGATTTCCGGATTTGGGTTCGGAATGACGGTTCTGGATGCTGGAAGGGCTTCGGGCTAGTGATTTCGGATTCGGGTTTGGATATGGATTTCGAATGGTTTTCAAACGGTTTTGGATTGGATTTTCTAGATCTGGTTATTGGGTTTAAAGACCCGAATACTGTTTGACTGGGGACGGGCCTAGATTGGGTTTAAAGACCCGGATTGAGTTTAAAGATTCAGGATTTTAAAGACTCGGATATACTGATATTTCCCCCGTAGGCCTGTTGAGTTTAAAGACTCGGGAGTTTAAAGACTCGGATTATTGAGGCCTAGATTGAGTTTAAAGACTCGGGAGTTTAAAGACTCAGATAGGTCCAGCAGGTTTGATCGGATAATAATGACTTGGATTTATGTTTTCTCGTACTGTTTTCATGATGCCTATTTTGTGACTTATGAACGTTTTTATGATGATTACTATGTGGTTTATAGCTGTGTTTAATTAATGGGTTATGCACGCATGTTTTCAAAACGGAGGGCCAAACCCTGGTTTGTTTAAGAAATGGTTTTTGAAACTTTTATTCTTTATGGTCCACTCACACTTTCTGGTTTTTAATTGCCCTCCAGGCCGTGGAGCTAGCACGGGGGTTGACGTTGAGGCAGCGTCGAAGGCATAGAATACTCGAGAGTTTTCCCGGAGTGTTTCCAATTTTCCGTTGTGCGTGTACTCTGTGTATCGGTTTTTGTTTTCTTTGTTTGGTACTATGCTTTGTGTAACGGTTGACTTTGGATGTTTTAAATTCTCCTGCGTCTGGCATTGTAATTTGTGGTTTTCGTGAGGTTGTTTCGGTCTTTTGTGTTGGATTGTCAGACGGGAGCAGGGTTCACCTCGGTTATCGGGGTGATAATCGAGGTGGGTCCTGACAAACTCACCTTGGCACAAATCCAGATCAGCTTTAGCAGCAACAACTACTTCAGACACATCAGCGAGAGGGGCCTAGTTCAACCTTTTAAGAGCAGCCTTAACACGCTTAAGCCGATAAGAAAACCGAAATTGAGCAGAGCCATCACAAGGAGAATTAAAAGCTTGCTCAATAATAGGCAGGAATTCCTCACGCTCAGCCATCAAATTAAAGAACTTGAACGGAATCCTCCGTTTACGACAAAGGGTTACCCAGGGATAAAAGACAAAGAGAGTGGTCAGAGGAGCCAGGATTCAAAAACATAGCAGCCGAATTAGGGAACCTAGACAACCACTCTTCATTAACCAAGATACGGTCCAACTTACGCTGAATTAAACGACTAGAAAACTGCCGATTAGACCAAGTGAATAACTCGTATGTGAACCGCAAATCTACCAACTTACACCTCTGCATGCAAGAAGCAAGCACCCTCGTCCCACTGTCCCAATGAACACAACCACCCCTCTACTCAGATAGCCCAGCCACCTCATTCAAGTCCCTTAAAATTGTCCACTGACCCGAGTTACAAGAGGACTCCAAATCAGTCAACTCAGCCCATAATTCAGACCGTTTTCTTTCAACATTTGACCCATAAGTAAACGTAGCAAGGAACTTAGCCCCAGACTCAATAACCTCCACCGAAGTGTGGATAAACTGCTCGTGGACCTTCAAAACCTGCAGGTGAACACACGAACAATCCCAGCCAATCCAAATCCTACCATTCAAGTGCTCCTAAGAATTATCAACCCAAGACCATTGATTATTAATAACATTTCTGACCCTAGTAGCATGTAAGAACGAACTCTGGTTTCAACCAGACCCAGAACCGAAAGCTGATTTTCATAAATAAATTTACTAACCTCCAGCTGACGAGCCAAAACGTTTCCCCCTCGAATATTCCAGCAAGCGAGACTAATCATCATCATCCGAAGTAATAGGCTTAAACCCACGAGTTTTGGAACCCTCGATCTGTTTAGGAACTCTCTTCTTTTTCCCCTTCCTTCTTCCTAGAGCTCTACCCGCAGCCAAAATAGAAATAGTTAGATCAGCCTCCATCTCTGGTCGAGCACAACCAGTGTCTTACACCCCATCTTGCCCACCCATAGACTCCCCATCATGGCCCCTCACCGACTCCTCCAAAACACTTGCACAATCGAGAGCCGGGAAAGAATTAGACACAGGAAGTAAGCCTTCCTCCACACCAGACGGAATCCGAAAGCTCACCTCTGCGCAGCGGACCCCAGACGCCCTAGGAGGAGGATCAATTGCCTGCACTAACCCTGGCGAAGAAGTCGCGGGCTCACTCCACGGATCTCCCAAATCATCCTGCTCGCAAACTGGGGCAATGGGACCATAAGAGACGGTCTTGGCCACCCCAGTGTCAAAACGCACACTTCGGCTCCCCTCATCAAACTTATGGATAATCTTCTGCCCGTTCAAGTCACCAATATCACAACTGGAAGAGTCAACAGGCCCACGACTAGAAGGCACACTCGCTACAGTACCCACTTCCCGAACAGGCAAATTACCTAGCCCACTAGTACAGTCCACTTCCCTCCTGGACTTAGCAGCAAGCCCACTAATATTCTCACCCCTTAAATTCAGCTCAGGAACTTTCTTATCACACTTAGACTCATAATGCCCGAAAGTATGACAATAAGAGCAGACTCTAGGCCGATTCTCATACTCAATTTTCACCTCAACGACTTGGTGCATCTCTCCCTCCTCCGAAGGCTCAACACAAATATCCAGAGAGTCAATCAAGGGCTTATTGGCATCCACCTCAATACATATCCTCATGTAAGCAATACGCTTACGATTAAAGGTATTAGAATCAACATACAATGGTTTCCCAACTGCACTAGCAATATGGCTGAACCCATCATCGTTCCAATGTTCCAATGGGACATTAGTAAATCTCACCCACATGGGAACAACAGAATGGGCAGTTTTAGTTAATGTCATACCTAGTTTCCATTGTGAGAGGAATAAAGAGCGCCCAGCAAGATGCCACGGGCCGCCCTCTAAAACCCGCAAGCAAGCCTTGATATCCGAGAATTTGAAGTAGAAAAATCCAGCTCCATCGGATAAAACTTCCACCAAACCCCAACTTGACCAAAGTTTAGTCGCAAGACGACTAACCACATTGAAGGGAAGGGGCTTGTTAATGAAATAGCCCACTAAGCAACTGGCCCAATTTAAAGCAGCAGCAGCTGCAGCATCAAGAGGTGGACTAACCACAATGCGCTCATCAATAAGCTTGGGCTTAACATATTTCAATTTATGGGGCAACCCAAATCCCTTTCCCTAAAAAGAAGCCACTTCACAGTAAGACAATTTAGTGGGCCCACCAATGGGTGCTTTCTGTAAAGCAACTGCATCACCAATTCCAACTTCAGACACACCTGCCTGACGCCCACACTTGTCCACACAATCCCCTAGGGGTTTCGGCGCAGCACCAGGGGCAGGGCCCAAGACAACAGGCATCACCACGCCCTGTTCCACCAGCTCCGACATGGCAACACAGGGGAACACAGAGTGATCATCCTCCCCTGTAGCAACGAAAGGCACAACGCTCATCTCCGTCGTGGAGCACAAAGGAGGGGGGGTCACGACATAGAGCCACAGGGGGGCTTTCAACAGAAGGATCAGATTCGTGGAGAAAAATGGCGTTCAAAACCCGGCCATCCATCACCCGAGAGCCATACTTCAAGTTGCAGAGGTGAGGGGAAGGTTTAGAGAGGGCAATGAAAGCATGTCCCGCCCGAATGACACCACTGGGAGAGGAAGGAACATGGGAAGGATTAGAAGCCATGTCCTGGCCTAACAGGACGAGCGGCTGAGCCCCTACACCATGGGAGACACCCGGAAGGGTAACGTGGGGGGACACCTGATTCTGTAGCATTCGAGACAACAAGAAGGCAAAAATCGCCGAACCCAAAATCACTGCTTCAATCTTGTCACCATCACACTCGCACCATTTCACCGTCCGTCGCACAGACGTCTTCTTCACCGTCACTGTTCTCTCTCCGTCCGTCGCACGATCGTCTTCCTCTCTCTCTGTTCTCTCTCCGTCCGTCCCGTCTTCCTCTCTCTCTGTTCTCTCTCTGTCTTCCTCTCTCTCTCTCTCTGTGTTCTCTCTGCGTCCGTCCCGTCTTATTTTTTATTGTCCCAATTGCAGATGCTAAGCTGCACGAATGCTTGTTCCGAAATACTCAGCGGATGGTTTTGAATGATATCCCACTGTTTCAACAAAGGCAAGAAAAGCATAGAGATTAAAGTCGGGGGGAAGGGGATGCTTCTTCTTCATAAAGTGTTTATGGGATAATTCTGACCATATATAATGTTTCAAACTATCAAAGAACAGTAGTCGTCATCTCTGCAGTTAACTAATCTGCTTGAGCAGAAAATAATACTAGGACATGTATTTATGCTCATTTTCCCACAACTCACATAGTTTCTTCATTGGTATCTTCATCTCAATGAATTCAATGATTTTACTAGCAAGAGTACTACGGGTAATTTTAAGTCAGAAGTAATAGTGTCCGCATGTGTATTAATAAAACTGACTTGACCGAATCAAGGACTCAATGTCGCCTATAAATACTTTTCTGAATTGTACTCGTATATATGCTCATTTGAACAATTTTACTACTCACAATGAGCCATGCGCATTCTCGATTACAACCGAGGGTAATGGGATCCATATTCATATTATGAGAATGACTCATGCATCAACAACCGAGAGTTATCCGCATGCCTAAGTTGAATTCATATGTTGAATTAAAAACTGCTAGAATACGATTATGCTAAATTAATACCATTCCTATTTTTCCATTCAGTCTGATACATTCATCAATTCAGATTATGTTAGCATGGAGTTAGTGAACCATATATATAATACAAGGTGTGGTGGTGACTCATGAGCTAGGTATTTAGAAATTATCAAATTAAGGACATGAAATGATGGGGATTATTTGTCAAACTCCCCACCTTAATTATGTTGGATGACATATCAGTTTTTTCCAGGTCCCATGTTGCTGTCAGCTTTTAAGCTTCCCTCTGGCTTTTGTTTTCAAAAGGGCATTTACGTCATCAATCTTGACTCCACCAAACCAATTGGAATTTCATTAGTTTAGGCATGCCTAATTCATAAGTTCAAATAATCAGGTATTGCACCAAAATTAATTTGAAGAACATAATAATTTATTATTATTTATCTTCTTATATTGTAAGCACCAATTCAAATGCTATGACTCGTCAGATTCCAGATTTCATTCAAAGAGGGAGATAAGCAACATGAAAATTAGAATGATATTATTTTTCCCTTATGTACAATGAGATTATTTGGTATTTCATTCCATGAAACCAGATTAATTGACGAAAAATTCTTTGAATTTCCCAAATGCTTGTGTAGGGCATCAAGTAGAGGCTCCAACATCAAACTCCAACCCAATTTTATGTACATTACACTATCCCCCTTCCTGTACCTTAAAGATAAATTATTAAAAAAAAAATGTGTTTGGTATGATAAGATCATGTGTTTTTCAATGGTTCATCATCTAATCGATGAAAACATTCATGTGGATTTGAGTAGAAATAATCTTCTTCCTTTGGTTGATCTGGAATCGAAATTCGTTTCTTCGGGATCCCCATTCGATTAGCATGAGCTTCCTTCACAATGGAAGAGAACTCATCCCAGCTCAATGACCCTCTATTGAATTGTTCTATTAAATCAATCAGAAGCCTTCTGTCCAATAAAACTGTCTTCTTGAAACCTAAGAATCTTAAATTTGACAAAACCCAAGTACAAACCAAACACATTGTCACAGATCAAAATCAAACACAAATTCTTATGATGAACACATTCAGACGAAAATAGAACACATTTTACCTGCGATGACCTTCGACAACTTTGGCCATGTTTCCATCATATGTAGGGATGAAAATATCACTTTCTAAGGAGACAAGATAGTCCAATGCTGCCATTTGAGATGAGCGGTTTGGGAAGAACCTCAAATCCGAAGGCTCCAGCAATGTCTCTTTTTCTAACCTGTTTCATAGAGTTCATGCAAATTGTTATGACAGCCTGTCTTATGTTTGTATGAGTGTTGAACAGGTTGTTGCTTTTCTTCCATCTCCTTACCAAATTAGGAAACGCAGAATTCAAAGCTTCCATCCTTCTGTTTCCACCGTATATTTCTCCAGCAGCAATATAAATCTGGACATTGTGATCAATCCCAAGTGCAACCAAAACTAGAGCAGTTTCCTCGGGTGTCAAAGGGCACAAGCCTTCAAGCCTTTTCGTTTCTGAGTTTATGTCTTTTATCTTCCACAAGGGGTTAGCATATCTAACAATGTAAAATATAACATAACTATCGAAAAAGGTTGGATCTTTGATAAGAAACAAGTAAAGATGAACAAAAAAAAACTGTAAAAAACCGAAAAGATCACAAATTTACCTCATTTTTGTGAGTTCTTCCTCCTCATCATTGCTGCAACCATGACTGCAGCCAGAGAATGCCAACATATCCATTTCATATCTGAGATGAAGAACCAGAAAAGGGCCGTCTTCTCTCAAAATCTTCACAAGCTTTCGACCAATTTCTTCTATCTGAGGAGTAAATCTTAGACCATAGAAATTAACCCGGCAGCGCAACTTCTGAACCTCAAGATGCAGCCCATTGTTGGCCACTCTAGCATCGGTTTTGTTCAAATGTACGACTTTATACTTCTGCACCAAAGGTAGGATCTGTCGAAAAGAACCCCTACAAGTTAGTTCCAACATTGAAAAAGGTCATAAACTGGGAAATTTTCTGTTCTCTTTTTGTTTTTGAATCAACCTGATTAACGTAGTAGGAAATGTTGGACCAACTAACAGGTGGCAATGAGTAAACAGGTCTTTTCCTGAACTTTGGTGGCAATTGTTTTAGAATCCGAACCTCGTCTCTCAAGGATTTAATGAAATGATCAACATCAAAAAGCTCTTGGAAATCACTGCCATTATAAAAGAACAGCTCATGAAGGTAAGTTACATTGAAATTCATATTCATTCCTCATGATTTTAAGGTCTATCAAATTTTGACTTGCCTTGCAGCCCAGAAAGAGTTTTTATCCAGCTCTGGAACAATAAGAGCGACATTCAAGTATCTGGCAACTGCAACCATGTCACAAATCTGCAGAAAATTAAGAAGTTTGAAAACTAACATGGCAGCGGAGACAGAATCTCATGAGAGAGGTATGAAAGGCTAGAAACTCACGGCGGCTCGCATTTGGTTAAGTCCTCCATTGCAAGAAACCATGAGGTACCCATTGTTTCTGTAAACCCCTGGAATAAGAGAACAAGCTCTCAACTCTATGCAAAGAGATTATCAATAATGCTATAAATCAATAACCAATAAGCCAATCAAAGAAAAATCGAGATAAAAACTATACAAAAAGGATCAAGATTTACTCTTTGGAGGGAAAGCAACTGGAATTGGAAGCTTAGCTGATTGTTGGGCATGGACAGGTAAATCTAATTGAGTGCAAGGAGGCCAAACCTTGAACAAACTTGGGCCTCTGATGAACCAACCCCCAATCAGCTGAACTGCACAAGCCCAAACCAAAGCCATCACAATTGCCCTAATGATCAACAACCACGAGCTCATCTTCAAAATTGAAATCCTTCATTTTTCAACTCTGCCCAGAAGCTTAAACCCCATTTTCCACTCCCCTCTATAATCACACTTCTCAAAGCCCTCTGCTTTGCACATTGTATACAATCAGATCAGACTCAAACAAAAACCTACATCAATGGCATTAAGAGCCCTTGAAATCAGTGATGATTCCATAAATCCAGAAGATTTTTTTTAGAATTTTTAACAGTCTTTGACAGATGAAGAAGAAGCTCCAAATGTAATCTACCCACAAGGCAAGGTGGCGCTCTTAGAGTTGTTAAGATAGCAAACACCTCGAGAAAATAAAAAAGATTATAACTTTCTTGATTCCGACGAAGTTTTGGCACTAAAATAATCGAAAAGACTCAGTCCAGATTTTTTTTTTACTTCCAACCACCCCAAAACTCTGTCACCTTGTATGACTAGGAACCTCCCCCGTCATTATCAGAGGGTATAAGAGCTTAAATTATGAAAACCCAGGAAGAAAAAAATAGTGAATTTCGACTAATAGCTCTAGGAACAATTCAAATAACGAAACTTTCTGCCGAATCTTCCCAAACCCAATACTCACTGTGAGGCGCACTTGGTTTTCCGGTGATATTCAGGAAATATTCCCGCGAGAATCGCCGGAAATTGTATAATGCGGGAGCAAAAAGCAGAGGAGCAGGAAGCCGATGAGCAAATATAGTCGCGGAGTTTCAATGAAAAACTGAAAGAGAAAAAGAGCCAAAGCAGGCCGAGCCAAACTTGAATAGTAATACAATTTGGCAGTAGACCTCTGAATCTGATAAAATAATTTCACTTTTTATTTTGTTTTCATTACATTAATTATTACTTTCACCATCTTCTCTGTTTGGACCAATAAAATACTATTTCTAAAAAGAAAGTTAAAAAATAGGGTATGGATAAGATAACCTCAAAAATAAGTATTGATCTGTATTTTCTGAAAAAGAAAAAAAAAACGTCAAATACAAAATATAAAACATCCCCAAGCTTTGGTATTTTTAGATTATTACTTTTGGGAAGTGAATTTGAAACCAGAATCTTATAACAAGTCTAGTCATCATCAGTTGAGAGAATAAATTGAACCAAATTCTTTTTATTTAAAAAGTCTAGTGGTATAGAAAGACCACCTTAATTTATTTATTGAACCAAAAAAGTATGGATTCACAATGTAGTAGTTTTGCCCTATGCTGACTAAAGTAATATGTTTTGTCTTTTAATGTGTTTTTTTTTTCTCAGAGATGTTTTCAATGTTCTGGTTATGAATCTAAACATAAAAAGGAGGGCTATTACAAATTTACAACTTCGTACTCATTTTCAATCCAACAAGAACAATTCTAAAATTCTTCCAAATCAATTCTAGAATGGATATAACAATGAATGTAGAAGGGTGTATTTAATAAAGATGGAGTTTAATATCTCCTTCTCTATAATATCCAAGCTGGATTTTCTATCTTCTAAATTTCTAGAATGGTTATAACAATGAATGTAGAAGGGTGTATTTAATAAAGATGGAGTTTAATTTCTCCTTCTCTATAATATCCAAGCTGGATTTTCTACCTTCTAGATTAGCACCATGTGTGGTAATATAGATGACCAAGGCATTTTAACAAATATGTAGCATTGTCTAAAATATAAGATAAACTATTAAATACGTATCTCATAAGATATTGTTTCTTTCGCTCACGTATTATATCTCACTAAATAAAACGATTCAGTTACTAAATTATTATTTTACTCAATACTGAAACGAGAAACTGAAATCATATTACGCTAGAATACCCTTGTTTTTACTCACTAATCACATGGAATCGAAAATCCGAAATCATAACGTTCCGGATCAAACCATACCGAAAAAATCCCGAATAATAAAAACGATGTAAGATTGGTACGATACCGAAACCATACCAATTTAGGTCGGTACAGTTTCGGTATTGGTTGTTTTAAAAAACTGTCCCGTACTAATACCGAACCAAATTAGAATTTCTATTTTTTTTAAAATAATTAAAACCATTTCCTATTGATTGATTGGCAATCCTATACTATAAAGTATATGATTAACCATAGCTGATCCGAAACGAAAACACCCAAACTAACTAAGGGTTCTAGCTTGCGACTTGGTACCATTTTCTTCGTAATTATTCTTTTGCTTCAGTCATACTTCAATTATTTACCACGGACATCTATATGTTATTTACCACGTATGGATCTTTATTTGCATGCTCATGACTTGTGTCTGATAATGCTTTTCCAACAAACATTGACATCATTATCTCCGCAAGAAAGGGAAGGAACAAAAGGTTTTGTTTTTGTTTTTAGTTATTACTAATCATGAAAGTAGTTTTTTGTTTAATTATTCACTTTTAATTTTTTTTTCTTGTATATTCATGTATATGGTTGGGGAAGTTTTTAAATTATCTATCTTTCAAAATTATGTGGGAGGCATCGGTCACTTTCAAAACCAAAATTGTATAGGAGGCA
Source organism: Prinsepia uniflora (assembly GCA_032719365.1). Classification (NCBI taxonomy): domain Eukaryota; kingdom Viridiplantae; phylum Streptophyta; class Magnoliopsida; order Rosales; family Rosaceae; genus Prinsepia; species Prinsepia uniflora. The sequence goes on from CM064875.1 coordinate 58,948,650, forward strand.
TAAATTTTGGCTCAAAACTGAATCCATATTGAACTTAATCGGTATGATACGATCCGATTTTATTTTCAAAATGTCGAATATCAAATTGTACTGAACTGATTAAAATTAAACAGTATGATTCTAATATCGACCAATTTGATATCATACCAAAGTGTACTCATACGCAGTGCGCACAATAATTGTGAGCAAAGAGAGTACACTTATGACCATCCAATTATTGCTTTTTATGAAATTACCAATTTTTATTATGAAATTGAAATTAAAAACCTACCCATATTCCTACATGATAGGTTATCCTTTGGATAAAACGTACAACACATCTTTGATTGGGAGCGTTTTTTTTTTCTCGTGCCATTGTGGGAATGTATTAATGTAATAAGTACATGAAATCTAGCATTTCTTACAATTGACTTTAGAAACGAGAAAGAAATATCATTTGAGGTGTGATGTAATTATATTAACAAGCAGGACCTCGACCTTTGTGATTGGTGCAAAAAGGAACTATAAAAACAGAAATTTGAATTGAGTGGTTATATAATGATGGGCAAGGTCCTTCATCTAGTGGCTACAAATTAAAATTTGCAATTTGTGATGGTGTCATCTCCATGGGCAGATGTAGAGATTATTTTAGTGGTTGCAGACGCTGGCTGCTGTCTGTCTCTGTCTCCACATAATCACATACAGACATTTTACCAGAAGAACAATTTCTTATTATTATTATTATTATTATTATTATTATTATTATTATTATTATTATTGTTATTATTTTCTTTTTGCTTTGAAAACAATTTCTTATGAATTTCAACAGACTACTTCATGTCAAAAAATGAAAAACATACTAAAATGGAAAAATGGAAAATGAAAAGAAGAGATCAAACATCTGACACTTTGTCCATGCCAAACCAAAGTTTCATACTTTGGTGCAGATAAAGGGCGGAGCACCCAATGTCTTGTTCTTATTTTTATTTATTTATTATGTATCAAATAGGGAGTTGGTGTTGATCCCTATAATGATTTTATTTGGATTATTCAGTGGGTGTCGAGATTGGTAGTCGGACATTTGACACTTCTGATTGTTGATACATTTGATAGTTTATTTGTGAATATTTATGTACAGTTAAAAAAAGATCATACTTAAAATCGGGTCAAGTTATAACTGTAATCCTCGTTTCTTTTGCATAATCCGTTTTTAATAATATCGGTATGTTTAAGTAAATAAAATTAAATTATAAAGTCAAAATATTAAATTCAACACAAATTTAATTATTATTTTTTAAGTCTTGCAAACTGTTTTATTTTGTTAGTGTTTCAAAATGCATCAATTTACACAAAATCTTTCGTTTATAAATTATCAATTAAATTGATCAAGCAATAGATAGGACATCAAGTTTTCTACTAATAAGAAAAACAATAACAAGTATTTTGTCACGAGCTTTTCCATGCATTGTACTTTTTTCTTCTTTTGAATATTGGTTAGTTTTGGATTTTGTAATTGTGACAAGCTTCTCGTGCTTGAATAAGTCATTTTGACAGAGTAATTTTCGTATTGAATATTCATTAGTTTGTTACATCTAGAACTCGGTGAGACGAGTATGTTCATTCTAATCAACTAAGCTACGCATACTACCACAAATAAAATATTTATTGTCAATAGATCGTGTATCATTGTATCTATCATATATTTTAGGCCAAAAGTGAAGTTTTAGAGCTTTTTCGAGAAATAGATTTGGTCTGCTTTCACGAAACAATAAATACAAATGGAGCGGTAGCCTCGTCTGAGTCTTTGGCCCAACAATTAACTTCACCAGATAATAGCATTTCCAAAAGGGATTTTGTATGTCACAGAGTGTGAAAGCGATGTGAATGTAGTTTAGTCCCTGCTCATCGCAATCACAATAATTCGGCCCAAAGACCAATTCTTCAGTCGATCAAAGAAGAAAGTGCTAATTTATATTCTTATTATAATATATGTAATTTCTTTTATATGAAATTAGAATACCACGTAGATATGTTTAAGCTACACTTTATATTATTTTTGTAATAGTGATGTTACAAAATGGCAAATGAAATATCGTTTTAATTACAACAATGATTATGTCATACATGGTGACATCATTTGCTCAAAATCCAATAATGGAGGTAATAAGATTGTCTTGATAAATTTGCGCATGTATACATCTAGTGTTGGAATTACTGGTGATAAAGTGCGTATAGTTGTTTGCACATGAAATAAATCATTATGGGCCCAAAGAAGGTTTTTAAAGAAATTTATTAATGCAAAAATTGTACCAACGAGATTGTAAAAACACGCACGCCACCAAAACACAAGAAAGTACGTGGTTCACCCAAATCGGTCTACGTCCACGGTGTTACCTCACTCTCATTAATAATATGATATTTTGTACATGTACATGAGGCCATGAGCCTTTGAAAGATAGTAGTATTTGTAGAGATGATGAAGAGGTTGAGTCCCTAGAATAAAGGAGGAGGCTCCCTATTTATAGGTGTAACGACCCGTCCCGGGAGTCGGGATTAGCGAAGTGATTAGTGACAGATTAGTTAGCTTAATCGGTGGTTAGTGGGTTACTTTGGACGGTCGGCGTAGAATGACGATTTTGCCCCTAGACTGGATAAAAAGTTGACTTTTAATTCGGGCGGTCAATTGGGCATTGACCGATGACCGTGACGTAGTTTGGGACGTCACGAGTCTGTAGACAGGTGGCACGCCCGATTCCGACATTCGAGGAGGAAGTTATGATGTTCGGAAGGTCGAGGGCACTTTCGTAATTTGGTTAAAAATGAGGAATTTGTTGACTTTTCGCACGATAAGTTTTCTTCACGCAAAACGAGGACCGTTAGTAGGTTTCGAATCTCTGATTCCAACGACGGGTGGCAGGGGTGATTTGGAGTTCGGGAATTTAAGTTTTGGGTTTTGAAATACGAAGGGTAAAATGGTAATTTGCGTTAGTAAGGGCATTCTGGACATTACCGGTATGGGGATTTGTGCCCACTCAGTGGTGGACACATGGCTGATGATGGAAGGGTTGTCCATAGGGATCCTGACGCGTGGGAGGGGCTGGATGGCAGTAGAAGTTTCAGCATTCGTCTGCCTTGTTTTTTTTTAAGGGTGATGCACGATCAAATAGAGAAGAAAAACAGAGGATGTGAGTGTGGCCGTGAGGCTAAGTGCCTTTCAAACTGTTCAAAGGGCCTCAGTTGCCCGTGGTTAGTGAAGCAAAGTGAGGAAGGAGGTTGAGAGGAACGTGGCGGTGACCACGACAGCCCATGGCGGTGAGTGGCGGTAAAGGAATTGGGAAAAAACCCGTGAGTCCCTAGTTGCAATCCAAAAATCAGGAACCTTGATTTAAGTGTTGGGATTCGAATTGAGTGATTGAGGACGGTTTCTGAAGTGGTCAAGACGTTAGGAAGCTTGGAGTTGAGGCTGTTCATGGCTGGTGGCCGGAAAACTCAACATGGTAAGTGTTCCATTCAAAAATGGCAAGTTACGTTTTATGGTTGTTGATTGGTTTGATTAATTGGAGGATGTTCTGAAAGGTTAACTGAGTGCAGAGGAGGCGAAACCAGGGCCAACGGTGGCCGGAAGAGCAGACACAGCGAGGGGGTATGGTCATGAAGTTGAGCCCGACTTTGGAAGGTAAATTCTGAACCTAAGTTTACAGTTTTAAGTGCTAAATTGATAGAAAAGACTGGGACGAAACTATATGAGGTATTAGAATTGGATTTGAATTGAAAAAGGGGGAATTGCACGGCTGAACCGCCCACGCCGGTCGGACTAGACCGGTTCAATTGAACCGGGTTTGACCAAGCTTGAAGACAGTGAACAGTGACGCGCATGAAGCCCACGTGCAGCACCTTTGGGCGGCGCGTGTGGGCGCGTGATACTGTTCATGGGGAAGTTGTCAGCACGAATTTTTATCGTATCGATGTAACGAACATTTTGGCGCCAGTTTCGAGTCGATCAGACATCATGTTTCGGGCTATCCGAAGGTTTTAGGGTTCGGTTAAAAATGGTTAAAAATACGGGAAAATTATGGGGCTTTAGTATGAGTTTTGTGAAGTAGTTAGTGACCTTGGTATGGGTTTTGGACAGGTCCGGGAAAGCCGAGGATAGCGGAATGGCCGGGAACGGCGTAAGTGCGCGCGTATCGAGGCGACGTCGGAATGGTCTGTGAGTGGACTTTGCTTTCTAACTCTTGATGCATGCATATATGTTTTAATATGTTTTCATACGTGATTCTATGATTTGCTATATGATTGTGATGGTTTATGATTTTGCACGATTTTCGAGGTATTTTACGGAATTTCATGTTTTACGAGGTTTCGATTTCTCTTGTGATTTGACGATGGTTTTAATGCTTTGATTTCGGGATTTGAAAGATGATTTGATTTCAAGGTTTTAAAATGGATTTCGGAAAAGTGATTTCGGGCTTAGAGCCTTGTTTCTGTGACTTCAGATTGATTTACGGGGGGGAGGGCCCTGGACTGATGGTTTTGAGTTTAAAGACTCGGTATGGTTTTGAGTTTAAAGACTCGGATATGATACCCCCCGAGGCCTGTGATTGTGTTTTGAGTTTAAAGACTCGTTGATATCCTAGGAAGACCTGCTATTTGCGCATTGTGTTTTGAGTTTAAAGACTCGGGCGCACTTGAGATCCAATAAACTTGTATGATTGATGTTTTTCACTGGTTTTCTGATGTTTTGGGTAGTGGCCCAGATGAATTGGATTTGATGAGTTTTGGGACTGAGTCCCCAGATTTGAGATTGAATTGTGATTTGAGGCTGAGGCCTGAATGATACGGGTTTTCAAATGGTTTAGTGGATGGTTTTTGATTTGAGCGGTTTCATGACTTGAATTGATATGCATGCATTGGTTTTTGCGTGGAGGGTATAAATGTACTTGTTTTATTAAATTATTTTAAACTTATACTTTATTTTTGTCCACTCACAGTCTTTTCGTGTTTTCGATACCCTCCAGGTTGTTGCGGCGCGGGTTGTCGGTCGAGAGAGACGGAGACATCACACGTACGATCCACAGTAGACTCTGCGCATTCTGGGGCGCAGCGGAAGTTTTTGGATGATCGGATCGAGAATCCCTTATCTGACTTACGTGTCACATGAAGGTTGGACGTCAGTTTAGCCTTCGTGTCATGCGTAAGTTAGACGGGATCGGGATTTAGCCCTTAATCCCGGGGGATTAGGGGTGGGTCCTGAAATTGGTGTAACGACCCGTCCCGAATTTCATGATTAGATTAGTAACTAATCACGGTTAGTGAGGTTAATCGGTGATTAGTTAGGCTAAATCGGACGAATGATGCAAAATGACCGTTTTGCCCTTGATGGTGGCAAAACGTTGACTTTTCGATTGGGCAGTCAAATGGGCTTTGACCGATGACCGTGACGTAGTTCGTAACGTCACGAGTTCATAGACAGGTGGCACGTTCAATTCCGACATTCGAGGAGGAAGTCATGACGTTCGGAAGTTTAGGGGCATTTTGGTAATTTTGGATAAAATGGGTTAAATGTTGACTTTTTGACCGGGAGGTCCGATGGCCGAGGGCCGAAGACCGTTACGTAGAAAAGGACGATACGAATCCGTAGACAGGCGGCACGTCGAATTCGGACGTTCGACGGCGAAGTTACAGTCCACGGAAGTTCCCGATTACTATTCACGATGGCACGTTTTACGAGACAAAAAGTGCAGTTTGTCTTTAGTGGGCCCAGTTGCTTTTTAGCAACCAATGGATGAGTGACAAGTGTCACTCATCCACTGGACAACACATTACATACATGCACTTCACCGTGCATTTTCATTTTCTTCATCCAAACACAAACCCATTACCCGATCTCACCCAAACCATTCACCCAAACTTAGCCAACCCAACCCCATTTCGACCAGGACTGAGACCAGAGAATGAGAGAGGAGGACAGAGGATGGCAGCTGGTGGCTGGAACCGCCGTGGGCGGTGGCTGGAACCCAAAACCCGATTGGGTACCCGGTAAGCCCATTTTTCCTTATTTTTCGATGTGAGCATTATGGTTGGTTTTAAATGATTAGGGAATGATTATTAGGATGCTAGGAAGGTTTTAAAGGGGTTTTGGTGGTGGTTGACGGCTGAGCAGCCGTGTAGGCTGATCGGGAAAATTGAACCGGTCGGATTTCGAGGGTTTTAGGTAGTTTTATTAATTGGGTTGGATAGGAAATGAAGAAATAGGAATTTAGGAATTGGAATGGAAGTAAACGGACCGAAAATGAGGGAGAAGGAAACCTGGACCGGTTACGCCGGTCCAAGTTGCAGGAAAAATCGGACTGGCCGGCCCGGACCGGCTGTGCGAGGTTGACGGTGGTGACGTGGCATGATGACGTGGCACCTGTCAGATTGTCAGGTGACGTGGACCACTCATCAACTGAAACGTGTCATATGTCAGTGCACAGTCAGCACTGACATGTTAGTGACGTGGCCCAATCAGGGGCTGACACGTGGCACATGTCAGACTGCCACGTGGTACTGACAGCACAGTGACGTGGACCAATGGGAGCATGACACATGGCACCTGTCAGATGACGTCATGCTGACGTCAGCGATGACGTCAGCAGGTACTGTATCAGGCGCGTGAGGCCCACGCGCAGCCACTTCGGGCGGCGCGTGAGGCCCACGCGCAGCCACTTCGGGCGGCGCGTGAGGGCGCGTGGCAGGGAATTTGGGAAAGTGTTCAACATACGAAATCATCTATTCGATGTAACGAACATTTTGGGACTGGTTTCGTGTCAATCGGACACCGTCTCGATATGTTTCGGGGCATCGAAAGGTTTAGGTTCGGTTTTAAAAATAGTTAAAAATACGGGAAAATTACGGGGCCTTAGTGGGAGGTTAATTAAGTAGTTAGTAACCTTCTATTACGATTTGGACAGGTTTAGGAGTCCCGGTGACGGTGATCGGCTCGGGGAGCCGTATGACACGCAAATCGAGGCGGCAGCTCGGACGGTCTGTGAGTGGACCTTGTTTTCTAAATTGGTGCATGCATAAATGTTTATTGTATTTTTTATTACTTGTTTAATGATGCCATGGGTGCATTTGTGTGTGGTTACGTATAAGCACGTATTTCGAGGTTTAAGCCTTATATGGTGCTTATACGGGTCTGTATTTCTTTATTCGTTTTAATGAAATGGCTTTGGATTTATAAAAGGATAAACTCGGGTATGAGACCCATTTGGTTTTGTCTCGGGCATATGACCTCAGATTCCGGGCACGGTGCCCAGCTGATGTCCTATGTTCGGGTACGAGACCCAATCACTTTACGGTTTTGATTTCAGGTCAGGGAACCTTAAATGGATTCCCAGGTTCATGACGGTTTATGGGAACCGGCATGAACCCTTGTTGGTTATTACGGTACATGACGGTTTATGGGAACCGGCATGTTACCTGATTATGGATATTATGGATCATGACGGTTCAGGGGAACCGGTCATGAATGTTTATGTTATGTATATATATGTTCATCTACCTTCCTTTACTTCTATTATCTCCTCCAGGGAGGGTCGTTGGCCTGGGTGGACCCCGGAGTAGTCACAGAGCACCGACTGAGTGGAGTCACCCCCCAGTTGGGTTCCTTACTCTCAGGAAGGCTATGGTTACTATTACCTCGGGTAGGGTCAGTGGTCTGCTGACATTGATCTTGACTTTGAGATGACTCAGATTGAGACCCGGGTAGCACGCGCGTAGCTTTGGATACCGTGACAGGATTGATTGTGTGACTTATATGTATATATGATATATGATATGTGGTGTGCACAGGTGTGCACATGATTTGAGCAGTGGCTCGTGTACTTGGTTTCTTTATGGTTTGGGGCCGAGTCCCTTATGGATTTGGGCAGTGGCCCGTATGGTCGTTTTCATTGTGGTCCTTTCGACCTTGGTTTATATCTGCTTTGGGCTTAGTCCCACATATGGTTTGTTTTGGATAAATGGTTTTCGAATGCATGCATGCTTTTTAGTGGAGGGTACAAATGTCTTCTTCTAAAATGTTTTATAAACTCTTTATTTTTGTCCACTCACAGTTTTTAATGTTTTGACTGCCCTTCAGGTTGACATCGGATGTGGACTGTAGCAGAGACCGAGATATCACATGCCTCCTCCGGATCCTGGCGTACTCTGATAGCCCGGGAGGGCAAAGGTCGGAAATATCCCTTGTTTGACACTCCGTGTCAGACGGGAGCAGGGTCATCCCGCACTAATCCCGGGGGGATTGGGATGGGTCCTGTCAATAGGAGTTATTTAGGGTTAGGTTATAATTGTGATATTTATGCATGAGGCTTATCCACGGGCCTCCGAGATGAGCCCTGAACATGGGCTTTAGTAATTATCCCAAGTCGTCTTAAATGGGCCTATTGCTTGGTCAGATGCAGCGTTGACAAGTCCCCAAGTTCTTGACTGAGGCAGACTGTCTCGGTCGAGGACTTTCAAGTAAAGTGCACTGACCGAGAAACTCCTCACTTTGCACTGTTCCGCTCGGTGTATCATCAGTCCCTCAAGTTCTCGGTCAAGGTAGGATGCGGAAGAGAAGAGGCTTCGTAATGTGGTGTATGTTTGAGTGGAGGGATGTTGTAGTGATTGCGCTCTGGTAGTCCCCTAGTGAGGATGACTCCAGGTATGAATCTGACTACTTGTGAGTGATTGTGGCTGTAGATACGTCTCAGTCGATAGGTGTGCTGAGTGTTGCATTGAATGTTGAGCAACGAGTGCTAGGTAATGTGTTGAGCAGTGGGTGCTCGATAATGTGTTGAGCAGCGGGTGCTCGGAGCAGCAGGTGCTCAGTAATGTGTTGAGCAGCGGGTGCTCGGAGCAACTGGTGCTCGGAGCAACGGGTGCTCGGAGAAACGGGTGCTCGATAATGTGTTGAGCAGCAGGTGCTCGGTAATGTGTTGAGCAGCGGGTGCTCGGAGCAACGAGTGCTCGGAGCAACGAGTGTTCGATAATGTGTTGAGCAGCGGGTGCTCGGTAATGTGTTGAGCAGCTGGTACTCGGAGCAATGGGTGCTCGATAATGTGTCGAGCGTATGTCAATATGCACGAGGGCATGTATGTATGTCATTTATGAGTGAAATGTATGTCATGGATGAGTGACATGTATGCCAGTATGAGCGAGGGCATGTATGTGTGATATGTATGTCAATATGGACGAAGGGCATGTATGTATGTCATGTATGCGTACGTCAGTAATGATGGTTTGAAGGGATTTCTGATTGAAAGTGTTACTAGGTTGTATTCAAGCGTGTTATGAGGTTTTCCTTGGTGCATGCTAAGTAGTTTGCCTTGAGAGTGTGATGATCGCCCGAGTGGAGAGTCCGAGGAGACATCAGTGGGGATCGACCTAGTAAGGAGTCCAAGGGCACATCAGGAGACCGACCGAGTAGGGAGTCCGAGGGGGGCATCCGGAGACCGACCGTGCAGGGAGCCCGATGAGACATCGGTAGGGACCGATGAAGAGGGGGTCCGAGGGGACATCGGGAGGTCGATCGAGAAGGGAGTCCGAGGGGACATCGGGAAGCCGACCGAGCAGGGAGTCCGAGGGGACATCGGGAGACCGACCGAGAATGGAGTCCGAAGGGACATCGGGAGGCCGACCGAGCAGGGAGCCCGATGGGACATCGGTGGGGACCGATGAAGAGGGGGTTCGAGGGCACATCGGGAGGCCAACTGTAACGACCCGTCCCGAATATTGGGATTTAATAATATTTAATGGTGATTTACTAATCTGGGATTAGTTGTGTGATTTCGGACGAATTGAGCAAAATGACCGTTTTGCCCCTAGGCGTGGGCAAAACGTTGACTTTTAATTCGGATGGTCAAATGGACTTTGACCGATGACCGTGACGTAGTTCGGGACGTCACGAGTTCATAGATAAGTGGCACGTTCGATTCCGATGTTCGTGGTGAAAGTTATGATGTACGAAAGTTCAGGGGTGTTTTCGTAATTTGTACGAAATAAAGGAAAATGTTGACTCTTTGATCGGGAGGTCCGATGGCCGAGGACCAAGGACCGTTAGGAAGGTCTCGATGCCCTGAGTTCGTAGACAGGCGGCACGCATCAATCGGAGTCCGTATGACCGAGTTACGGGTCAGGATGCGTGAGGGGCATTTTGGTAATTTACTGCACAAGGGCAGAATGGTAATTTCACGGGTGTTTGAACGGCTACTGTAGCACCGTGGAGGGAACATGGCCAGCGCACGGGTGGTGCGTTTATGGAGCAAATTGATGGCCTAAAACTATTGTTTATAGGTTGTATGGATTGTTTAGTGGCATTGTGCGATGTCAGGCTGTGTGGGACGGTGGATTTAGCCATTAACTATGGCTGGTGCACGATGAAAAGCAGAGTGCTTCCCACATGAGTTCAGCCTTTCCAGGGCCCAATTGAGCGGATTGCAGTGGGCAATGTAGTTATGGGACTGAGTGAAGTGTTCTGGGATTGAGAATGAGAGGAAAGGAGCAATTTTGGTGTGGAATTGTTCAAAAACCCGAAACTGGTTTTTGAAGAGTTCAATATCGAATTTCGGTTTTCAGGCCAGCCCAGGGAAAATTGATGATTCATTTTGTTCTCTGGGATCATTTCCAGTCGAACCAGATCAAATGGGGCAAGTTTGGAAGCTCCTAGGGCCGTGAACGGACGAGGTGGACGGCCGGAAAACTCAAGCTTGAGTTGTGACGATTGAGGTATTTTCGAGTTCAATTAATCATGCTAATTAGTTCGTATTAGTCCTTATTAACTTCCTGTGAAGTTAATTTGATAATGGTTGAGGATTGGAGGAGTTTTGGTGATCGACCCGTTTTGGGTGATCACGGGTTGTTGACACGATTGATCGATGGTTGATGCTAATCATGGACACAGAACTGAAATTAGTGGATTGATGATTGTTGTAGGATCAAGAACAGATTGAATTGATATCGAATTGAGGGTGATTGAACCGGATCATATCGCGGGCTTTTCGACCCGTTTACCAGACAAACGGGTGAAGGTGGTGACTGTAGCAGTCACTGTAGCAGGCGCGTGGCTTTCACGCGCAGCCACTCACGGCGGCGCGTGACGGCGCGTGGGCACGAATCTCGAGGTAAGGTCAACATGACTTTTTTCCTATACAATGTAACGAACATTTTAGCGTTGGTTTCGTGTCGATCGGATCCCGTTTCGTTATTGTTCGGGATGTCCGAAGGTTTTAAATCGAGTTTAAAAATACTTAAAAATTCGGGAAAATTACGGGACTTGAATAGGATGTTAATGATGAGGTTAGTGATCCTCTAATGTGATTTGAACGGGATTGGGAGTCCCGGTGATAGTGGTGTGGCCCGGGAAGGCCTATGGCACGCGTATCGAGGCACTCGGTTAAACGGTCTGTGAGTGGACATTGGTTTTATAAATTCGATGCATGCATAACTGTTTTATGATTGTTATAATTATGAATAAATGATTTACTTTGGATATCGGTGAATTTAAAATGATTTCACGTATTTCGAGGTGAATTACGTATTTGCACGTAAATCGAGGTTTTCTGGATTTGCACCGATTTCCATAAATGTGGTTGGATATGATTTCATGAAACGGTTACGAACTTGAATAATGTGAAATCGGGCCAGGGGCCTAGTTAACATGTGGATCGGGCCAGGGGCCCAGTTAACTTGTGAAATCGGGCCAGGGGCCCAGTTGATTTCTACATACGATTGCGGGTAGGGAACCCTAAAATGGAATTGAATAAATGTTTTCTGGTTTACATTTTATATATGTTCACATGCTGGAATCAATAAATGGTTTTGATGATATTTCGGTTATGGCACGTTTCACGGTATTGAGGCATGAGACCCGTTTGATGAAACGTAACGATCGGTTCGGATTTTATCTATGTATACCTATATGTTTTGCATGTGGATATCAATAAAATGTATTTAGTACTGCACTGTATAGATCCTTCCATATTATATTGTCTCCTTCGGCGAGGTACCCCGGAGAGGTCACGGACGTCTAGTACGTCCAGCGTCTATGACGCTAAGCATCGGGGATGCTGTACCCGAACGGGGTTCGGGGATTGAACTCGGAAATTGAGACCCGAGTGGCACGCGTAGCCTTGTGCTTGTGACCTTATTGACATCAGGGACGTCAGACATCAGGGATGTCGGATTGGAGTGTATAGTGCAGTGGCTAAAATAATGGTTATGGTTTATATTATATGCCTTATGGTTCATATTACTGGATTTATGAAATAACTCTTGGATTTACTTTTGGAAATTGAAACTAGGCTTTGGTTTCCGGGCTAAGGCCCTAATGGTTATTTCTAAATAAATATGGGATTATTGGTTTTGGTGCATGCATATGATTTTACTGAGGGGCATAAATGTCTTATAAATGTTTTTAACAGACTTGTTTATTTTCGTCCACTCACAGCTTTTGGTTTTTAATGCCCTTCAGGTTGATTCCGGATACGACTGCAGCAGAGACTTGAGCATCGCACACCTCCTCCATCGATCCTTACGCACTCTGGAAGCCCGGTTGGGCAATGACAATCGGTTATCCCTTGTCGGACGCCTCTTGTCCGACAGGAGCACGTCACATCCCATGGTAATCCCGGGGGGATTGGGATGGGTCGTGTCACCGACCAAGTAGGGAGTCCTGAGGACCTCGGGAGACTAACCGAGTGAGCATCGGGGGACCTACCGAGCATAGAGTCCGAGGGGGCATCAGGAGGCTGACCGAGCAGGGGGTCCGAGAGGACATAGGGAGACCAACCGAGTGGGCATCGGGAGACCGACCATACAAGGAGCCCGATGGGACATCGGTGGGGACCGATGAAGAGGGCTGGGCTGTTGTAATAAAGAGAGATAATATCTTGGTGGGGTCAAGTGGCAGGGGGCAGGTTACCAAGCATGATTCTATATGTAATTTTTGTGGTGGGTAGATGCCTACAGAAGGCTAAAAAGTAGCTGTTATTTGTTTGTGGTGGGCAGAGTTTGCAGAGGTTTAAAGTACCAAAATTTGTGGTTTACAGAGGCTACAATATATATATATATATATTGTGGTGGGAAATAGGCTTTGTGAGAGAAGCCCAAGGGGCTCCGACCTACCGAGAAAGGAGAATTCCCATGGGTTCTTCCTGCGTATTCGACATATTGTATTTTCTGGGTTTTTCTTGGTGTTCTTGGTGGCCATGGTGTTTTAGCAGGTAAGAAAAATTGAAAAAAACCGACATAACCTTTTGTATCGATTCCCACAGACGGCGCCAAACTGTTGAAGCATTAAATGTTCCAACTGTCGATTACTCGTTGCCCAATCACCAAATGACGCGTGTCCCTCTTCGTGACCTGTCATGTAACGCCCCAAACTTTTATAAAATATTATTTTAATGAGAAATGACCATTTTACCCTTAGGGAAGGGAAAAAGTTGACTTTTGTCTCGGGGACTATTTTGGACTTGCAACTATGACTGTGACGTGGATGGGGACGTCAAGAGTCCATTGACAGGCGGCACACCGAAATCGGACTTCGTACGGAAAAGTTATGGTCTGAAACGTGAAATCAGGAAGTTTATGTCTCGAAAATCATGTCACTTAATTAATTATTTCTGAAGCAGTGGGAATGTGGTTAGGGGACACTTGGATGAGTGACAAGTGTCACTCATCCGTTGGCTAGATTGGATCATGTTCCATTAATTAATTGGTTAACAACTAATGTCTCCACTAAGTGATTTAAATAGGATTTAAATTCTTCTTTAATTCTCAGTCATACATCTAAACCTCCAGATTGCATCTACACCGTTGATCTCAATCCCAGGATTTAATCTGAACCCTCCATCCCTCTCATCTGGTCTATCATCCCTCTCTCATTTCTGTTATATTTTCCTACCCGAAACACACACACTACTCATTCGAACTAACACACCAGCTCATCACCCATCCCCTCTGTGTTCGTGTGTGAGAGACTGGGTTGGTGAGGGCTGAGAGACGACGGGAGGCGGCAAGAACAACGACGGAGGTCACGGTGGTTCACGGTAGGTGAGTGACCCGTGAGCTTTTTATATTCAAATTTTGGAAGTCGACATGTAGTCGAGTTTTGAGCTCCTTCTTGCTTCTAATGAGACCTAGGGACTGAAACAGACCCAGTGGACTTGATTTCAAGGCTCAAGGTGGCCTGGATCGACGGGGAGGATAACCAGAAAATCTGAAGCTTCGGGTTTTGTTGAGAGGTAAGGATCTAATTGAGTTCTCTTGTTTTTTATTCCAAAGAACCCTTACTAGGAGTTAGACGATCAATTAGGATTAAACCAGAACTAAAATGGTTAAGAAATGACGGATTGACGGCCTGGTCAGATCGCGGGTTTGAACGACCCAATTTCAGTGAAACGGGTCGACCCGTCGCGATGTAGGAGACGATGATGTGGCACCCTGTCAGACCTGTCAGGTGTCGTGGACCAATCATCATCTGAAACGGGTCACATGTCAGTGTACAGTCAGCACTGACATGTCAGTGACGTGGCCCAATCAGGGGATGCCACGTGTCACTAACATGTCAGTGACGTGGACTAGTGCCGTTCTGACACGTGGCACATGTCAGATCTGACACGTGGCACTGACAGAGCCGTGACATGGACCAATCACGTGGTGACACGTGGCACCTGTCAGCATGACGTCATGCTGACGTCAGCAGTGACGTCAGCAGGTACTGTTCCTACGTTGACCAGCACGTTGACCGGCGCGTGTAAACAGTATTTTCGGTGGGACTACCACCATTCTTTAGGTTTTGACGATCCAGATCCAATGGCGGTGGTTTCTGGTCGATCGGGGATTGTTAAGTGGGTAAAAATGAGGTTTTTTACCTCGGGAAGCGCCTTCAGGCGGCTTTCCCGGGCTGGTTTCAGTCTAGGGTTTCATGGTTGAATATTAGGGACTTACAGTGACCTTTACGTATAATTTGGACATGACAGGGATCGTACTATAGTACCAGGACAGAGGTATACGTTCAGATTGCAGCTGGATTGTACTGTTAGTGGGCCTTTGATTTCATTAAACCGGTGCATGCATAACTGTTTTCACTTATATATATATGTATGTGTGATTCAAGCAAAAGCATATGATTATCTTGGTTAATGACTATGGCACGATTTACGGTATTTTGGGCATGAGGCCCATCTGGTTAATTTAAGCATGGTTTTGAGTCATATACATATATGTTGAGGATATTGGTGATTATCTATGGTACTGCACTGTATAGATCTAACCGTGTGATACTGTCTCCTCCGGATGTGGGTACCCCGGAGTGGTCACGGCGCGATGCCTGTGAGGGGTCATTCTACGGAAAGACCGGACCGTAGGATGACTCAGGAGCAGGATTGCTATTATTGGACGTCTGGGAAGTCAGGCATCTGGGATGCCATACCTGGACTGGGTTCGGGGATTGGACTCGGGATCGAGACCCTGAGTGGCACGCCTAGCCTTGGGACTGTGACCTTTTTGGACATATGGGACGTTGGATATTTGAGATATCAGGGTTGGGATGTATAGTGCAGTGACTGGGATTATTATTATGTTTATATTATGTTGATTTTGTTTATTTGATATGATATTATGGTTTTGGTACTGATGCATGCATGTTTGGAAAACGGAGGGGTAAAACTATATGTTTTCAAATTGATGAACTGTTTATAAAACCTTGAGTTTCGGCCCACTCACCCTTAATGTTTTGTGGACCCCTCCAGGTTGTGCTACTGAGGCAGAAGAGTACCCTGAGGCAGAGGCATAGGTTTACATTGCACACCTGAACCCACGGCTGGGTAGGTTGGCACGTAGAGTGTTCTAGAGTCGTGCTCAATAATTCGTTTTTGGAAAACATCCCTTGTCTGACGCTATTTGTATTCGGATATTATGTATGACTTAAATTAGGATATTTATGCATTTGATTTTCTTTCAGGGTAAAATTGGTATGTTTTATTTGGGTGTCAGACGGGAGCATGGCACGTCCCCATGTGGTCCCAGGGGATCGGGGCGGGTCCTGTCAACTTGGTATCAGAGCACTAGGTTATGGTCAGCTTGTTAGAATTGTGGTCAGTACTTGGTACTATTGGCATTTAAAGTGTTGCCATCTAATCTATGCCTCTTAAACAGTTGGTTATGCCTCCTAGGAGAATTCCTCAAGCACGGACTGACGAGGAAATCGCTAGAGAGATGGAATGTGCAAGTATCGAACGGGCTCATCGTTTGGGAGCCACACACTTCGGTGGGGGATCAAACCCTGAGGATGCCTACGAGTGGATAGCTCGATAGGAAAGAATCTTTTCGGTGATGCACTACCCACCGAACGAGCGGGTGACATTGGCGACCTTCCTACTGGAAGGCGGGGCCTACCAGTGGTGGAACGACCTGGAGATGTCAGGATGGTCCGTCCACACCACCACTTGGGAGGTTTTCCGTGCAAGATTCTTGGATCAGTACTACCCGCGATCTTTTCGCACTGCCCGTGAGACAGAATTTCTGCGGCTTGAGTAGGGTGATATGTCGGTGACAGACTATGAGCAGACCTTTGTGAAACTTTCTCGGTTTGCGGAAGTCTTTGAGAGCACAGAGGAAGATAAGTGCCAGCGGTTTGAGCTTGGACTCCGAGGGGATATCCGAGCCAGTGTGACAGCTGCCAGTCATGCTACTCTGAGAGACATGGTAGACGCAGCATTCGTGTCGAGGACAATCTGGCGGCACACCAGGCACGACAGCCTTCAGGCGAGGGGCGACGTCAGGATCGCCCATACCTTGGACCCATGGGCCATCAGGGCTCGAAGGAAGGAAACTACAAAGGATCACCTTCTTTTTCGCGGGGTCGTGGCTGGTCGGGTCGACATGGGAACTCTCAGAGGTCAGGAGCGAGGTCCAACTCAAGACATCATTCATCCTGGAGTGGTGCCTCGGGTGGATCTTCGGACAGGCTGAGGAGAGTCAGCTGTTTTGCTTGTGGAGGTGCGGGACACTATGCCCGAGATTGCCCGATGTTGTCTGGGGGCAACGGTGCAGGAGGTACCAGTGCAGTGCAGAGTTCGGCTTCCAACACTGTCGGAGGTCGGGGATAGGGTGGTGACCGTGGTGTTGAGTGTGGCGCGCGTGGGCGCGGACAGACCCCAGGGCCCAGGGCTCGAGTGTTTGCAGTCACTCAGTAGCAGGCTAGGACAGCCCCCGGTGTAATTATAGGTACCCTTAATATCTCCAATATTGTAGTACGTGTATTAATGGATGCTGGGGCTACTCATTCCTTTATCGCGAGGAGTTGTGCAGGTATGCTAGATTGTGAGATATCAGCTTTGGATAATGAGATGGGCGTTGGTACACCGATGAGAGTTGTGTACATAGTGAATCAGGTGATTCGGAGGTGCCTGGTGAGAATTGAGGGTGTGGAATTACCAGCTGATCTAATCATTATGGATATTCATGACTTCGACGTTATTTTGGGGATGGATTGGTTGTCGGAGAATGGGTCGCTTATTGACTGTGGTAGTAGGCGGGTGATTCTGTGAAGTCCGTGTTTGCCGGAGATTACCTTTCAGGGAGAGCGTGACGGTTCGCTTCCTGAAGTAATTTCTTCGCTTACCGCTACCAAGCTTCTACGGAAGGGATGCCAGGGTTATCTGGCGCATGTCGTGGCGACGCAGGTTGATACACCGAGTGTCGATGAGATACCTGTGATGCGAGATTTTCCGGATGTATTCCCGAAAGATTTACCTGGATTACCACCACACCGGGAGATCGAGTTCACGATCGAACTACTCCCTGGTACACGACCTATATCCCAGGCACCATATCGGATGGCGCCAGCCGAGTTGTGGGAACTCCAGACTCAGTTGCAGGAGTTAGTGGATTTGGGATTCATCCGACCGAGTACTTCACCGTGGGGAGCACCGGTGTTGTTCGTGAAGAAGAATGAGGGGAGCCTCCGATTGTGTGTAGATTACCGACAACTCAACAAGGTGACGTTGAGGAACCAGTACCTGTTACCCAGGATTGACGACCTATTCGATCAACTGCGGGGAGCCCTATACTTCTCAAAGATTGATTTACGGTCTGGTTATCACCAGTTGAGAATTGCTGAGGAGGATGTTCCGAAAACGGCATTTCAGACCCGATACGGACATTACGAATTCCTAGTGATGCCTTTCGGCTTGACGAATGCTCCAGCAGAATTCATGGATCTGATGAACAGGTTCTTCCGTTCTTATTTGGATAAGTTCGTGATAGTGTTCATTGATGATATTCTGGTGTACTTGAGGAGCGCTGAAGCACATGAGGAGCACCTACGGTTGGTGTTAGGGAAGCTGAGGTAGAAACAGTTGTACGCTAAGCTGAGTAAGTGTTAGTTTTGGCTGAACAGCATTGGTTTCTGGGACACGTTATATTAGCAGACGGAATTAATGTGGACCCCCAGAAAACCGAAGCTGTGACAAATT
Organism: Prinsepia uniflora; assembly: GCA_032719365.1. Classification (NCBI taxonomy): domain Eukaryota; kingdom Viridiplantae; phylum Streptophyta; class Magnoliopsida; order Rosales; family Rosaceae; genus Prinsepia; species Prinsepia uniflora. The sequence continues at coordinate 58,967,132 of CM064875.1, forward strand.
GGGCTAGACCGACGACCGTGACTGACGTACGGAGTTTCGTTGGTTTGGCAGGATTCTATTGAAGATTTGTTGAGGGTTTCTCTAGTATCGCCGCATCGTTGACTCGTTTGACCTAGAAAGGAGTAAAATTTGTCTGGGATGAACGGTGCGAGCGAAGCTTTCAAGAATTAAAACATCGGTTGACTACCGCTCCTATTCTTGCCTTACCTGATAACAGTGGAGAGTTCGAAGTCTACAGTGATGCATCGTTGCAGGGCTTGGGTTGCGTGCTGATGCAGAATGGCAGAGTTATCGCTTATGCATCAAGACAGTTAAAAAAAGCATGAACTGAATTACCCTACCCATGATTTGGAATTGGCAGCGGTGGTCCATGCTTTAAAAATTTGGAGACATTACCTGTACGAGGTGACTTGTAGGATATTCACTGATCATCAGAGTCTAAAGCATTTTTTCACTCAGAGGGAGCTGAACATGAGGCAGCGACGATGGCTGGAACTGATCAAGGACTACGATGGTAAAATTGAGTATCATCCGGGCAAAGCAAATGTGGTGGCAGATGCGCTCAACAGGAAATCAGCAGGATCAGTTGCACACCTAAGGATGATGTATCTTCCCTTGCTAGTAGAACTCCGAAGGGCTGGAGTTGTTCTGGGGACGGATAAGCAAGGAGCGTTTCTAGCCAGTTTCCACGTACGACCTGTACTTGTTGACCGAATCGTCGAAGCGCAACTTCAGGATCCGACACTTTGCATCTACATGATTGAGGTTGAAGCGGGTAAGAGGCAGGATTTTACCATCTGAGATGATGGAGCCCTACTGAAATTGGGCCGACTGTGTGTACCTGCAGTAGTAGAATTACGGACGGAGATTCCTGAGGAAGCCCATAGTTCGGCTTATGCCATGCACCCGGGAGGTACAAAGATGTACCGTACCCTCCGGAGCTATTATTGGTGGGCAGGAATGAAAAAGGACATTGTAGAGTTTGTGAGCAGATGTTTGACCTGTCAGCAGGTCAAGGCAGAACGGCAGAGACCATATGAGGCTATGCAACCACTTCCGATTCCTGAGTGGAAGTGGGACCACATTACCATGGATTTTGTATTTGAATTGCCAAGGACTCAAGGGCGGATTCGATGGAGTGTGGGTGATTGTAGATCGATTAACCAAGTCAGCTCATTTCTTGCCGATCCAGGAGACATATAAGCCGAACCGACTGGCTCAGCTGTTCGTGAAGGAAATCATTCGACTTCATGGAACGCCAGAGTCGATAGTGTCTAATCGCGATCCGCGTTTCATTTCCAGGTTCTGGTAGAGTTTACATAATACTTTGGGTACAAATTTACACTTCAGTACAGCTTTTCACCCATAGACAGATGGACAGTCAGAGAGGACCATTCAGACCCTGGAGGACATGATGAGGTCTTGTGTGCTACAATTTCAGGATTCGTGGGATACCCATTTTCCTTTGATGGAGTTCACATATAACAACAGCTATCAGGCAAGTATCGGGATGGCACCCTACGAGGCACTGTATGGTCGGTAGTGCAGAACACCTATATGTTGGATGGAGGTAGGAGAGCGAGCGGCAGTAGGGCCGGATTTGATGGACATGACTCAAGAAACGGTTCGAATCATCAAGAAAAGATTGAAGGCGGCACAGGATCGCTAAAAGAGCTATGCGGATCGACGGATTCGAGATTTGGAATTTGAGATTGGAGATTTTGTATTCCTAAAGTTATCTCCGTGGAGAGGGATTATCCGTTTTGGCCCACGTGGGAAGCTGAGTCCACGTTATATTGGACCATACGAGATCATAGAGAGGATTGGATCCGTGGCATACCGGTTAGCATTACCCACGGAACTTACGAGAGTGCATGATGTTTTCCACGTGTCTATGCTACGGAGGTACCTACGGGACGATTCACATGCCTTACCGGAGCAACCATTGGAACTGCTGACTGACCTAAGCTTTGAAGAGAAACCGGTGCAGATTCTGGACTGGAAGGACAAGGTTCTGAGAAACAAGACCATTCGATTGGTGAAAGTGCTGTGGAGGAACCATGACGTCGAAGAAGCAACGTGGGAACCTAAAGACTTAATGAGGGAACAGAACCCTTATTTGTTTGAGTAAATTTCGAGGACGAAATTTTTGTAAGGTGGGTAGGTTGTAACGCCCCGAACTTTTATAAAATATTATTTTAATGAGAAATGACCATTTTGCCCTTAGGGAAGGGAAACAGTTGACTTTTGTCTCGGGGACTATTTTGGACTTGCAACTGTGACCGTGACGTAGATGGGGACGTCACAAGTCCATTGACAGGCGGCACGCCGAAATCGGACTTCGTACGGAAAAGTTATGGTCTGAAACGTGAAATTGGGAAGTTTATGTCTCAAAAATTGTGTCACTTAATTAATTATTTCTAAATCAGTGGGAATGTGGTTAGGAGACACTTGGATGAGTGACAAGTGTCATTCATCCGTTGGCTAGATGGGATCATGTTCCATTAATTAATTGGTTAACAACTAATGTCTCCACTAAGTGATTTAAATAGGATTTAAATTCTTCTTTAATTCTCAGCCATCCATCTAAACCCCCAGATTGCATCTACACCGTTGATCTCAATCCCAGGATTTAATCTGAACCCTCTATCCCTCTCATCTGGTCCATCATCCCTCTCTCATTTCTGTTATATTTTCCTACCCGAAACACACACACTACTCATTCGAACTAACACACCAGCTCATCACCCATCCCCTCTGTGTTCGTGTGTGAGAGACTGGGTTGGTGATGGCTGAGAGACGACGAGAGGCGGCAAGAACGACGTCGAAGGTCACGGTGGTTCACGGCAGGTGAGTGACCCGTGAGCTTTTTATATTCAAATTTTGGAAGTCGACATGTAGTCAAGTTTTGAGCTCTTTCTTGCTTCTAATGAGACCTAGGGACTAAAACAGACCCAGTGGACTTGATTTCAACGCTCAAGGTGGCCTGGATCGACGGGGAGGATAACCAGAAAATCTGAAGCTTCGGGTTTTGTTTAGAGGTAAGGATCTAATTGAGTTTATCTTGTTTTTTATTCCAAAGAACCCTTACTGGGAGTTAGACGATCAATTAGGATTAAAACAGGACTAAAATGGTTAAGAAATGATGGATTGACGATCGGGTCAGATCGCGGGTCTGAACGACCCAATTTCAAAGAAACGGGTCAACCCGTCGCGATGTAGCAAATGATGACGTGGCACCCTGTCAGACCTGTCAAGTGACGTGGACCAATCATCATCTGACACATGTCACATGTCAGTACACAGTCAGCACTGACATGTTAGTGACGTGGCCCAATCAGGGGATGCCACGTGTCACTAACATGTCAGCGACATGGACCAGTGTCGTGCTGACACGTTTAATGTTTTGTGGACCCCTCCAGGCTGTGCTACTGAGGCAGAAGAGCACCCTGAGGCAGAGGCATAGGTTTACGTTGCGCACCAGAACCCACAGCTGGGTAGGTTGGCACGTAGAGTGTTCTAGAGTTGTGCCCAATAATTCGTTTTTGGAAAACATCCCTTGTCTGACGCTATTTGTATTCGGATATTATGTATGACTTAAATTTGGATATTTATGCATTTGATTTTCTTTAAGGGTAAAATTGGTATGTTTTATTTGGGTGTCAGACGGGAGCAGGGCACGTCCCCATGTGGTCCCAGGGGGATCGGGGCAGGTCCTGTCATGTCAACTCAAGTGAATAGCGGGTTTCCGTTAGTACGGGCCCCGGTGTGGTGCCGGCCTAAGGTTCTCCGACGGTCAAGTCAGTTACTTTGTTCGTAAGAGGAAATAGTAAATGGTAAGTTTGGTAGAGTAATTTTGAATAGTAAATATTAGTTAGCTTTATTGGGAAATGTGTACCCCTTATGTATGGGTAGGTGGGATATTCAATTCCCATAGTTTCGATGTGGGACAAATGCTCCTCAATTTACGTGTTGACACGTGTTACATAGATCGAGGGTGGATAGACTTCCACGTGGCATCCCGCATTGGGCCCGGTGTTAGGGTTGTGTAAGTACGGTAATTTTGGGTCTTGAACGGAGTCTGGGCTTTAAGTATACGACCTAGTGGGTCTGGTCAGATATGGTGTCAACAAAATTAAAAACCCAATCCGGCTTTAAGCTCAAGTTCAGCTCATATCCACAGTTGGATCATGGGGAAATGCGAGCGTGATTTACGCAATCACACTGACTCGATGCCGAAACCGTCATAAGGGACATGAAGGATGTGCAGCTAAATCGTTGCGAAAGAGATGCACGCATAGAAACACGTGTCGACCATCGACCCTCCCATGCTGCCTATAAATAGAGAAGAAGTCAAATTCTCAAAGAAGAACCAACAACTCAATTAAACCAACAAATTAATCAAATTAAATCAATTTCAACAATTGCAAACCCTCAAAAATTTCTTTGTTACCCAAAAACTCGCCTTCTTGGCAAAACCTGGCTCTTCAATCCATGATCAAGATTCACTTCTCCTCTCAAACTTTCTTAGTTCTTACTAAGAACATCAAGTTTTCCTCCCAATCTGACATGTATCCCAAGTTTCTTTCTAGAGACTTTTCGACCACCACACTTCATCCCCCATCACATTTTGAAGGCTACTAACTTTTTTAGACTACATCAAATCAGTCTTTGAGACCCTCACAATCTCATTCCCCGACATCACATGTCTTTTTACTGCTCTTGCAACACCTTTGGTATGATTTCCAACGGATGTTTATCCAATTGATGGTCTCGCGACCAAGAACGCCAAGTTATGGCTTAATCTAGAGATTGTTTACTTCACGCACTTTTAATTCAATCCACAACACTAATATTTAATTTATATTTGTTGTTATCATGTCGACCAACCACCATCCGTACACAGAAACTACTGGGTCAAAGAAGGACCTGCAGAGCGGCAACCAGCAGGAGACCTCTCTCAGCAATCAGGTCTGATCGGTCGGCATACCAAGACAGTCTCACCGATCCGCGTAAGATTCACTATTCACACTAGCTAGGTGCACCAAATCCCTAACACACCAACTCCCTGACACTGGCAGACCAGGCACTAGCTGGCACCTGCCCCTAGTCTTCAGGAACCCCCAAGTGATTCCCAGCCACAAAACGAGACCTACTCCCAAACAATTGCTCAACCACCACATTCATGGCTGCTATAAATACCCCAGAACCTTTGCAAAGGTAAGCTCTCTCCCGAATACTATTACTCACACGCTTAGGCCACTTGGCATAAGGGTACTAACTTAGGCATCGAAGCTCATCCGGCCAGCACCCTACCGGTGTCAAGTGTTGCCTTACAAGTCATCTACAGAGCGTGAATCCAGAGTGGCAACACCCTCAGCGGGTCCGAAACACCACACGGCTGGTCCCAGATCCCCCAGCGGGTCTCATCACGTTAGGTCCATTTCAGAATCAAACAATATTCAAGTGTTTGCATCTCCTCTCTCCCTCTCTACAATTGGATTCTTCAAGTCTGACTTCAATAATTCGAATATACCAACCAATGAGTTATATGGCTACATAAGTCATAGAACCATCCCCGTAGTTTGCTTCAGTATTCAAACAGTCTAACTTGAAGAGGTTGATTATGTCTAACTCCTCATCTAACTCTTAATTAAAAGCTGCTAACATGAATGTGCCGGCATCGAACTTTGACTAAGTGCAAAAGAAAACATTTAAAGTCCTCGCAAGAGGCATAAAAAAGAACAATGCAAGCAAGATGCCCGCTTGCTCCACTCTCACTTGATTCGAACGAAGTTTTATGAGCCGCAATTCAAAAACCACTTCTAACCCCGTCTAGTATCAGCTTCTACTAATGGCACGCTTACTATGAATGTAGCTAAAAAGTCAAGTCAGCTAGATTAGCCCATCTAAGAAAAGATCGCGACACCATGGCCCAAGGCTTTCGGTCTTCAGTTCATTCCCCTTAGTCGCTTACACCGAACATCACTGCATCAGACTTCAGCGAAGAGATCCCCCTCATCCAAACAGTTGCGTATCCACTCATTCTAAAGCGAGTCACCGAACGGTGACTCCGGATTCCGCTACGTCAATATTTTGGGCACAAATAGTAGTCAAACTCGAGCGCAAGGTAATTCCCATTAATCTTGATAAAGATGGATTATATATGTACAAAATGTTGCCTCATTAAAACATTATTAATATTTCAACTCGGCGGAGGATTAGACCAAAATTTAAGTTGGAGGCCATAATAGTAAGTTATGATCCATTTCCCTAGGATCATGCTAATTTTTTTTTTGGAGTGGCAGGTAGATCCCAAAACATAAAATAAGAAATTAGAAGGGCACAATTAGGCACAACCCTTACAAAATTTTTGAAAAGCACATCGGAAGATAGAATGATGTTGATAGCAGTTGGATAAGTCTCAAAATCATGCCAAAATTTAATTAGGAGGCTGTGGTGGTTAGGGGTGGCAATGAGTCGGGTCGTGTCGTGTTATGAATTTTGTTTTACCCATTTATGCCCAACCCGAATCGGACCCGTTTAATAATCGTGTCAAAAATGTCCAACCCGAACCCGACCTGTTAATAACCCGCGTAACCCGTTTAACCCATTTAATAAACAGGTTATACTCAAAACTCAATTAACCTATGACCTGTTTGACCCGTTTAACCCATTTAACATATTTAATTTATTTAAATTATAAGATTTAATAGACATTTAGGTAGGTAAATGGGTAGATATATGAGTTAGTAATGACACGTTTATTAAATAGGTCAATATATAAGCTAATATACGGGTTAACCTGTTAACCTGAAATCTACCCATTTATTAAACGGGTTAACAGGTCATTATACGGGTTAGCAGGTTGACCCGAAACCCACCCGTTTAATAAACGGGTCATAACGGGTTGACCCGAAAATGACCCGAAATTTTAATCGTGCGGATTGACCTGGATAAATTTCGTGTGGGTTTCGAGTCGTGTCAAAAATTGCCACCGGTGGTGAATTTAGTGATGGGAATTATAATGTGTTTGTAGTGAAACTCACTTCTGGATAGTTTAGTGGTTAAGATGTGTTTTTATCCTTCATAAATTATGGGATAATTCTCGTAATGGTGGCTTGGGTGGTTGTTGGTTCAAGTGGTGACGTAGTTGGCTTATTCTGATTCTTGAGCTTTTTGGTTCTTGGGTCGCGTGTTGGTCCAATCCTTTTGGGTTGGGCCATCGTTTGTTCCTTTATCTGGCCTAGTTTAGACTTGGGTTTAAACTAGTTAGGCTTAGCAATTGGGCGGGGCCTTCGTTTAGTTTAGACTATTGGGGTTTAAACTAATGTTTTAGATAAAGTGCTGTAATTTGATTCAGGTTAAACCGTGTATCTATATTTTTATAAGTTTATCTGTTGGTGTAAAGTAGGTTTTTTACTTTTCATGAGGAATGCTTCTTGTGAACTTATAGTGGTAATTTTTTTTTAATGATACTTTTTGACCTATTCAAAAAATATATATAGCTATATATACCTCTATGTAATGTGAGCATTTTACCTTCTAAAATTTTAAAAAAATTTTGTGACGAAACATGACCATCTAACTTTCTAAAAATTAAGATTATTCTCGTGACGAAAAATAATAACATTTTACCTTCTAAAATTAAAAAAAAATTCTTGTGACGAAACTTGAACATCTAACCTTCTAAAAATTAAGTTTTTTTCTTGTGACGAAAAATAAGATGCCGACGTAAGAAGTTAAAAATTGTACCGTTTTAGTTGGCTTTTTATTTATTTTTATTTGGGCTTATCGTACTAGGTTAGAAACGTAAGCACATCCAATAAGGCCTAATCCAAAATTTACTGGTGAAGGCGTTTATCTTCTTGGCCCAAATATAATACAATCGAAAGACTGAAGCACTTCGTCCCAATTTTAGGGTTTTAGCTCATAGCAACATTTTCCCCTAAGGTTTTAGCAAACCTTTATCTCTCTGTTTCTCTCTGCGTCTCTGCGGAAAAGCAACCATGAGGAAGCTCACGTTCCCCGAGAAGAAGCTGTTGAAGAAAGTGAACTTCTTGGAGTGGAAGAGAGAAGGAAGTCATAGAGAAAATCAGGTTATGCAACGGTACCATGTAACCGGTCGCGACGATTATAAGAAGTATGTATTTTTTTGCTTAATTTCATGCCCTTTTTTTGGGTTCCCTGGTCATTCAATCTTCAAAAAGGTTTGATCTTTGTTTTTCAATCGAAAATTGGCACATAGATATTCAGGTTTATGCCGGATGGTGCAGAAGCTGGTGAACATATTGAAGCAATTGAACCCAAACGATCCCTATCGGATTCAAATGACCGATATGCTCCTGGAAAAACTGTGAGTTATAAAATTTAATTTTTGCTTCCAAAATTGTCATGCTAGGAAATAATATACTGTAATTTCTTTTTGGATTCTGAATTCACTGAAATTCCAATAATCTTGTATTTAGGTTTTACTGTATAGTTTATATTAAAGAGGAGTGTTGTTGATCTGGAATATCAGAAAGTGAATTCGGTCAAATTTAATTGTTATGTGATTGATTAGTCAGTTGTGGTTGGGATTTATTCTAATGTGATTATCTGAGGAACCTAAACCAAAGAGTTTGTGGTTACAAATAATTTGAATTACCATGATTTAAATTCAGTAGGTCTTTGATGTTTAGGATGGCATGATACAATGATAGTATAGGGCTGTAGGGGTAATTGTAGGTCTAGCTTCGTGTATATGATATGTGCAAGGTATTTAACTTCTGTCGAAATTGTGATTCATAGTTATAGGGTTTGTGTTGGTGACAGGTACAACATCGGTGTGATACCATCCAGGGAAAGCCTGGCATTGTGTGATCGCCTGTCGGTGTCATCCTTTTGTAGGTAATGTTTACTTACTCCATTAGAGGGCTCACCTTTTGTACATTGGAGGGGAAATAGAAAACTATTGACAGAAAATTGTGTGCAACAAAAAAATAAAGTGGTTCAGTCTATGCAATTTCTAGTGGCTGTCCCTGAATCATGATTCGTGATGGCTCTTAAAACTTTTAGTATGCATCTCTATTGTTCACTTCACAGCAATTTTTTATGTTTACAGGCGTAGGCTTTCAACTGTTTTGGTCAAATTGAAGTTTGCCGAGTACCTGAAGGAGTCTGTCACATACATTGAGCAAGGACACATCCGAGTCGGCCCAGAGACAGTCACCGACCCAGCGTTCCTTGTGACGAGGAACATGGAGGACTTCATTACATGGGTCGATTCATCAAAGATTAAAAGAAAGGTGCTGGAGTATAACGACAAGCTGGACGATTATGATGCAATGAACTGAGGAGATCCACCTTAAATGGTTTCTTTCCTCCCTTCTGTTGGAAGAAACCGCTTCTCATCTGTCGGTTGTATATCATGTATCAAACAATGCTGTTGTGCACGTGGCATTTTTTGAGGCTGAAGACTAGCAACGTTTTTCACTTCGTGTCGAAATACATGTTTTTTAATGGAAACTTCTTTCAATTCGGCAATAAACCTGTGTTATTAGACCCTTCCATCTTTCATAGGACGTGAGTCGTAAGAATCAGGCTATCATAGGAAGAATCCAGACACTGGAAATCTATGTCATTCAGTATTATAATTTAGTAGTATTTTTTTTTTTCAAGATGAGAAATTTTGAGTTTGGTTCTTATTTTTTAAATTTGGAGGCATTTTTTCATTCACGAAAGGATATTTCGAGTTTGGTTCTCTTAAAAAATAGGGAAATTGATGGAAATATGTGGTTTGATAAAAATGTATCCAATAATAGAAGCCCTTAAAATATTTTTACAAATCTACACACTAAGTGTTAAAGTAATTTGATAATCAAGTAAATTATGTAATTGAATACTCCACTAAGAAGAAACTCTAAACCCCAAATTGGTCCTATTTTGTTCTCCTCCATTCTTTTTCCTCATCGCAACAACCCGATACTTAACGAGAACAAAATCGACGCTACCTTCTCTAGCTCGTGACTACCTTCTCCTCCTCCATTCTTCTTCCTCATCGCAACAAAACCACGGGAACGAGATCGCGACTACCTTCTTCTCCAAATCATGCCTACCTCCTTCTCTTCCATTCTTCTTTCTCATCGTAACAACCCAATTACCTTCTCCATTTTCCTTCTAAATCTTGCTACCTAAACCGGCTCATCATCTTCATTTCGCTCTCATTTTCTCACGTCTCTCATTTTGTAATCGTGCCTACCTCCTTCTCTTCCATTCTTCTTTCTCATCGCAACAACCCAACTGCTTTCTCCATTTTCCTTCCAAATCTTGCTACCTAAACCAGCTCATCATCTTCATTTTGCTCTCATTTTCTCACGTCCCTCATTTTGTCATCACTCTCAGATTTTCACATCTCCCACCTTCTCATCGCTCTCTTTTTTGTGTCTCTAATTTTTAGCCTAAAACATTATTTTGAGTGTTTCATGTTTAGTGAATTTGTTTAAATATGTGTTGGGCAATCTAAAAATTAAAGCAAATAACTAATTGGGGAGTGAGGGAGATGAATTTGCAGGTTTGAAATTAGGAAGATGATGTAGGGTTGAAGGTCATAGTAGCCATTTTCGAATCTACATATCTGATACGAGAATAGATCTAGTCTGATGGTACCCCTATAGTCTAGTAGTCATATAGTGCCCTTATAGTCTGCTCAGTGATATTTGTATGTTTTCTTCTAAATTTTTAACTGAGGATGCTATATGCTGTCCTCATATGTAACGATCCGGATTTTATTATTATTTAATTAAATAGAAATTATATGTAAAATGACCATTTTGCCCCTGATCAAGGCAAAATATTGACTTTTGACCCGGAACGTCGTATGACCTTGAACCTTTGACCATTTCGTAGATCGGGCCGCCCTGAATTCGTAGGCAGGTGGCAAGCCAAATTTGGAGACCCGGAACGAAAGTTATGAGTCACGAACACTACGGGGTACTATTTCATTTTTCGAGGATGGAGACACGTGGAATGAAACTAGTGGGTCAAACTTGGACCTTTGAACCAATCAGATGAGTGACAAATGTCACTCATCTCTAACTGGCCCAAAAGCCCAAATAATTGGGTGCATGAACCTCCTTGATTTTCATTTGCCGTGAACCCATTTCCATCGACCAAAACCATCCATTCATTGCTCTTCGATTTCTCCCAGCCCAGATCAGTCCCTCACCATCACGAAACATCATCCTTGTCCTCATCACCGTCGTCCTCACCGCCTGTAAACCCAGCTGACCACCAAACCCGCGACGGACCAACTCACGCCAGGACGTCGACCGTGCAACCTACCTCATTTTCCCTTCAAGCTGGAGCTCGACGGTGAACACAGACGACACCAAGACTTCTGACTGGACCTCACGACGGCTAGTTCGAAGCTGAAAATGCCTGACGCGACGGAGTGGTAAGCCGGGAAACAGAGTCGACGTTCTTCACACCAGAGGTAACCATTTCGATCTTTCTTTGAGTTTTGAGGGTTACAGACTTCTAGAGTAGGTTTAGACGAGTTTTTAGGACCAAACCGTGATGAAAATGGTGACCGGAGGAAGGTTTTCTGGGCGGGCCATGGTTGTTGGTCACGGCGGCTCCACCACTGGTTCTTCGGTAGGTTTCCACCGAGCAGCGCTGCAGGACTTCGGTGCAGGCCAACCGAACCGTGGTCTAAGTCTTCAGTAGGAGTCCACCGATGATGACGTCATCATTTTGATACTGTTCTGACAGCATGATGATGTCATCTTGTCAGATTTGTCAGAGAAAGTACCAATCATGGACTGACACATGTCGTCTGACACATGTCAGAGGATGACGTCATGCTGACGTCAGCACTTACTGTAGCACCGTTGACCAGGCGCGTGGGGGCGCGTGTGAACAGTATTTTTGTGGGGATTTTACCATTTTCAAGGTTTCTACGATACGAATCCAATGGCGGTGGTTTCGTGTCGATCGGAGATCGTTAGGTTGGTCAAATTGAGGAAATTAGCCTCCGGAAGCGTGTTCAGAGCGCATTCCTGGGCCGGTTTCGTTCTAAGTTTGGATGCTAGACCTAGTAGGGTCAATTAGTGACCCTTAAGTATGTTTGGGCAAGTTCGGACGTTGTCATTAGCTTCAGGACAGATGTAAATAGTTCGTTAGCGCAGCAAGGACTAGCTGTGAATGGACCGTTGATTTCCTAACTGAATACATGAATAACTGTTTTACTTGTTTTTCTAAATTGTTTTATGCTAAATGTTTTATGATATTGGGATTTGAAAATTGGATTACGGATTTCAAGAAATGCACTGATATCGGGCCTGAGACCCATTTGACGAGTGTTGACTCGGGTTTTAGAGAGAGTCAACAGTATTTCAAAATGAATTGTGAACTAATGAAAGTATTGATGATTTGGGACTTTTGACCTAAAGATTTGGTTTATAACGAATTCTGGGTAAAAGTTTGACATGATTTGAAAAGATGGTTTTTGCAAAGGTTTTCATACGCTTATGTATATACCCTTCCAGCCCGCGGATTGGTCTCCTCCAGACGTCGACTTGGAGGGTCACGATTCACTGACCAGAATGGGTATCCCCATAGGGATCCCGTTCCAGGAGTGGGAGCTTATGTTGTGGTCCCGGACCAGATTCCGGAGGGATACTTGAACTAGATCCGAGGGAGAGCTCGGACTAGGTTCAGAGATAGAGTCTCTCAGACGGAGAATTCCTGGGAGTAGACTTGGAGTGAGACCCCGAGTGGTGTGCATGCCTTTTAGATATGAATCGTGACCATTTTCGGGGATTTTTTTCCCTAGGGGCTATGTGTAACACCCCAAAAATTCGAGGATTATAATAATGTAATTTAATGTATGAATTGACGTTCTTACCCTTGTGATTGGTATGGCCAAATTGTTGACTTTTTGATTTGAGGGTCAAATGGACTTTGACAAATGACCGTGACGTAGTTTGGGACGTCACGAGTCCATAGACAGGTGGCACGTCCAATTCGGACGATCAGGGTAAAAGTTATGACTATCGGAAGTTCAGGGGCATTACCGTAATTTGGACTTTTGGGGCGAAAATGTTGAATTTTCGTTTAGAAACTAATTTTCACATGACTCATGGACCGTTAGGTAGGTCTCGATGTCCTGAGTCCGTAGATAGGCGGCACGCCGAAATCGGACTTCGTATGGCTGAGTTACGGGTCTAGAAAGTGAGGGGCAGTTTGGTAATTATTTGAACCAGGGGCATTTTGGTCTTTTTGCCCTAGTTACTGTAGCAACCATGGGGGAACCGTGGACGGCACCACCATGTGCGGTGGTTCAGTGTGCAATTGTTTATGCAATTGTGTGCTGGAAAGAAAGGGTTGTCTATTGCTTTAGAACGTGGGCTGAACCATCCACCCTACACTGTCGAATTGATTAATGGGATTCGAAGCTTTTTCGGGGAACAAAATTCAGTGGACAGTGAGGCTTCCACGAGCCTCTGGGACAGCTTGAGATGTTTTAAAACTGATTAAGTAATGGGTAAGCTTCATTCTGCTGTTGAAGGAACTGGAAATTGGAGAGGAAAACCAGAGAAACCATTTCGGGGAAAATTGGAGGGAAAATCGGGTTTCAATTTCTGGTGATTGTTGGACCAAACCAAGGCCTGGATTAGTCTTCTGGGAGTATTTGGAACTCAACCATATCGAAATCGAAGGCCATCAGCCACGGGTGAGCTGGGACTGTGACTGCCGTGTTCAGAGAAATTTCAGAGGTTTGGACGACTACTTCCAGGTGAGTGTTGGTTCAATTGATTGTGTTTTCCAGTTCGTTTTGATACTATGATGCTTCCTGTAAGGTTAATTTGATTATGGTTTGGAAACCAGTGAGTTCTTGTGATTGACCAGTTTGGATGATCACGGGTCGAATGGCCATTTAAGGATTTGATTTGGCTAATTAGTGTCTCAGAACTTAAATTGGAAGAATAATAAACATGTTAGGAACAAATTGGATTGAAATCGAGTAGGAATTGATGGGTAATCAACCGGGTCAAGCCGCGGGTGGCAGGCCCGTATTACAGATAAACGGGTGAGGGTGGTGACACTATAGCTACAGTGTCAGTCGCGTGACTTTCACGCGCAGCCACTTTGGGCGGCGCGTGAGGGCGCGTTGAGCCTCAACTCTGATCACAATCAACATGACTTTTGTTCCTCTCATCATTCTGAACATTTTTGGTGAATTAACCATGTTGATCTGAGATAGTTTTGATGGGTCAATTTAGGGCCGGTTGTCTCGGGAAACGTGTTGGACGGGTTCCCCGAGCCGGTTTCTATTTCAGACTTTTTGGTTAAATGTTTAAGACTTGTAGTGACCCTTACATGTGATTTGGACTGACAGGAATTGTACGATAATCTCGGTACAAGTTCGTACGCCCAGGTTCACCGCGGGATCGTACAGTGAGTGGGCCCGATTTCATTAAACACTGGCATGCTTAAATGTTTTCCGATTTACTTATATGTTCACATGCTGGAATCAAGAAATGGTTTTGATGATATTGAAATTATGGTTATGGCACGTTTCACGGTAATTGGGTTTGAAACCCGTCTGATGAAACTTGACGTTCGGTTTGGATTTTATCTATGTATATATATATGTTTTGCATGTGGATATCAATAAAATGTATTTGGTTCTGCACTGTATAGATCCATTCTTATGCTACTGTCTCCTCCGGATGTGGTACCCCGGAGTGGTCATGGCACATTGCCTGCGAGGGGTCATTCTACGAAGGAACCGGACCGTAAAATGACTCAGGAGCAGGATTGCCTATTTGACGTCAGGGACGTCGAGCGTCTAGGACGCTAGGCATTTGAGATTCCGTACCCGGACAGGGTTCGGGGATTGGACTCGGAATTGAGACCCGAGTGGCATGCATAGCCTTGAGACTATGACCGTATTGGACGTCAGGGGAGTCAGACATCTGGGATGTCGGGATCGGAGCATATAGAGTAGTAGCTAAAATTATCTTATGATTTTATTACATGCCTTATGGTTCATACTATATGATTTATGGTTTTAAATTCTGATGCATGCATGTTTGGAAAACAGAGGGGGTAAATTATATGTTTTACTTATTAAACGGTTTTATAAACTTGAGTTTCGGCCCACTCACCCTTAATGTTTTGGTAACCCCTCCAGGCTGTGCTACTGAGGTAGAGGAGGATCCTGAGACTGAAGCATAGATCTACTTCTACGTACCTGAACCCCTTGGGTGGTTTACCCGCAGGTTTATTTTAGAGTCGTGCTCGCAACTTGTAATTTTGGATTTCATCCCTTGTCTGACATCTGTTTAATTCGGATTTGATGTATAACTTTAATTTGGTTATTTATGCATTTGATGTTTGAGGTTAAAATTGGAACGTTATTTTGGGTGTCAGACGGGAGCAGGGCACGTCCCCTTTGTGGTCCCTCTGGGATCGGGGCGGGTCCTGTCACTATGTGCCCCGAGTTGGCGTCGAACTTGCTTTCGATGCCGAGGAAGAGATCGTGGATACATAGTTATTTTGGAATTGATGCTATACGTGCCCAGATGTATTTTTGTATAGATATATGTATATGTATAGAATTGTTATATGTTTTTACTAATAGATCGTATTTCTATGTTTCCTACTGAATGCATGTATGTTTACAGGATCGAAAGGTCAAATAACTATGTTCTAAATGAATTTATAACTGTTTATTTTTTGTCCACTCACACTTTGAATGTTTTCTTGACCCTTCAGGAGAGGAAACCGAGGAGGGCATCGACTCCGGGGCCGAGGCATAAATATCACCGTTGCGTTTACACCACCATGAGGGGTAGGTTTTATCTTTATTTTGTATTAGTACGAACATAATGCTCATTTCCCTTATCTGACATGTTGTATTATGAAACACACCGGTGTGTATCTAGAACCCCCAGTAAGGGTATTTGTGTAATAAAACCCTTGGAAGGGTATTTGTGGTATTTTGGTTTACTTGTCAGATGGGAGCAGGCTTCCCCAGTGGTCCCCAAGGGGAAAACGGGGCGGGTCCTGTCATCATAGTCCGACAGTGTCCTTATAGTCTGTTTAGCGATATTTGTAAATTTCTTCTAAATTTTTATTAGAGGATGCTACTTTATGTCCACTTAGTCTGTTCAATGATATTTGTATGTTTTCTCACATAAGACTATATTTTCCAACAACAATACCAAGTAATTGAAGCATATGAATGAAAGAAAACGATGACTGACATTAGTGGCAATAACTTTGCAAAACATATACACATGTTAAAAAAATGTGAAAATAGGCGCCCATTTTATAAAAGTAAGTGCAACCCCTAATGGTGCCATAAAAAAAACATATAAGGAAATGCATTTTGCTAACATCCTTGAAACACGATTATTCTACATCTTCACAACTTGACCTTTTTCTTTCTGCTAGAACATGATTGTTATATTCCCGATCTAAAAAAAGCTCGACTTCACACGCTTCATCTGAATTAATAAGGTCTCATTTCCTCTTTGAATCCACAAATATGATATAGTTACGGCATATCTCAAACTCTTCTCTTCAAATCCCTCCTCCCCCACCCCCCCCCCCCCCCACCCCCCCCCCCTCTCCATCTTTTTTTAGCCTCAACCTTCTCCTTTAATACTTCCAACTTGGCAAATCTCAGCTCCGTCGTGAATGTATTAAATATGGTTGGAAGCTGCTAGCATATACTGCTATATCATAATGAGAACATAAACACTTCAATTTTACAAATAAAATCAACTGAAGTTGCCTAGACTATACAGATACTGTCAAGCTATAAGGACATTATCATACTATGGGGATACTGAATTATAGGGGCATTATTAGACTAGAACTATTCTCATATCAAATACGCAGATTCAAAAATGATTTCTATGGCCTTTAACCCAGTATCATCTTCCCACCTCATACTTGCAAATTCATCTTGAACCAAACACAAAACATCCAAAATAATGATTAGTACAAAAATTAGAGATATAAAAATAAGGGATGAACTGAAGAGGATGAGCAAAAAGCGAAATGAAGATGAACGAAATGAAGATGATGAGCTTACCTAGGTAGCAAGAATGAAGAAAAAAACCAATTGCAGTGAGAGCTTAGTTTTCTCTTCTCTAAAATAAAGGGTCACTATAAATTTATAAATGTTGTAAATAGTTAAATGGTTATGTCTATTTATGTAATAGGTGCTAGGGGTAGTTTTATCCTTTTGTATTCATTAATTATCCCTCCCTATATAAGGGATAATTAACTTTGTAAACCCTAATAATCTCATAAGATATCAGACGTATTATATCTTCTTCCTGCCTCTCCATATTCTCTCTGCATTATCATCTACCTAATTCCCTTCATAACACGTTATCAGCACGATTGACTCTGAAACGGGGATTGATCAAGTGAAGGATAAATTCAATCAAGTAAGTTCTTTTGTTTCTATTTTTTTATTTATTGATTCAACACCCTAGAATTCATGTTCATATTTTTTTTTATTGGAATCAATAATTGTGAGAATAAATAATTTTGAATCCCATTTAATATCATGAATTATTAGTCATAATAATTGTTGGATTAATGAATTTATATAATGATAAGTATTCATTGGTGGAATTATTCGTAGTTTGATTCTTTTGATAATTGACGGTTTTTCCTCCAATGCGGTTCGGTTCGGTTTTTCCTCCTATTCGGTTCGGTTCCGGTTAAAGCCGATTTTTTTTTCTTCAAATTATGGTGAATCGGTTCAATTTTCTCTAAAAACCAAATTTTTTTTTGTACTTTTATACAATAATCAATATTTATTATCTAATTAATGTCCATTACAACCTAATTAATGTTTATTACAACTAATCAAGATCCATTATAACTAATCAATGTTCATTAGAAAGTAACCTAAAGTATTTCGGTTCAGGTCGATTCGGTTCGGTTCGATTTTTAGGTCCATTCGATTCGATTCGGTTCGGTCTTATTATACTGAAAACTGAAATCGAACCGGTTCGGTTCGGTTCGGTTTGGTTTTCTCCAAACGGTCTCGGTTTTCCTTCAGTTCGATTTTTTCGGTTCCGTTCGGTTTTTCGGTCGGTTTTTTCGAACCAATTAACAGGGCTACATGGGGCTCTATGGCTCGAAAACTGAGCCTAGAAGGCCTGGAAAAAAAAACTGCACAGAACAAACGGCCCATAGGCCCGAGAAAAAAAAAACCCCAGGCCCTGAAGGCCCAGCAGAAAAAACAGAAAACAAAAAACAAAAAACAAAACAGCAGGCCCGGCAGGCCTGCAGCCCAATCAAACCCCACACCGCTTGGCCCAGAAGGCCAATCCTATTGGACGTGCAACATGGAGGCCCAGAAGCCCAAGAACGGGCCCGATCTGAGTGAGTCCAAAAGACTCAGCCCACGCCTATAGAGCCTAGCAGGCCCAGCGCCATTGTGCGGCTTAGCTTCGCCGCCCAGGCGACTCGGCTTAGCCCCCCTAGCAGCTCGGCTTGGCCCGGACTGGTGGCTTGGCTCCGACGGCTCACCGGCTTGGACCAAAACAAAAAACAAAATCTTCCTTTGCACTCCTCGGGCCTAAAACATACACTCATGCATGCCTAAAGCATGCATTGCAATACCCCTAAATCAAGGACCACAATAGCATTTATTTTATACTATCTATGCATATTGTATCTTATTTACTTGTATGTTTTTTTGTTTATTTCATTATTTACATGTTATTTACCAATGTCATTGACTACTTGTAAATAAAAGAACCTGAAGTTTCCTTCATTGATATCCTGAATTATCATACCATGTTATAGAACCGGAAGTTCTCATTAGTTGCTTATGGATGCAATTTTTCCAAAGCACTAATCCTATTCATTAATCTTTGTAGAGCATGGCCCATCTTAACAAACTGGATTTTGACGCATTAGAAGTTTCTGGAAGAAACTACTACCAGTGGACTGAAAATGTGAAGCTTCATCTCACTGCCAAGAGAATCCGATCAACCATCCAAGAAGACAATGTGGCTTCTGAGCATCAGAAAGCGGATGCTATGATCCTCATTCGGAGGCTATGATCCTCATTCGGAGGCATATGGATCGAGCACTGCAACGTGAATACCTGGGTCAAGAGGACCCGTGAGCTTTATGAGTTTCACTGGCTGATCGTTTCGATCACCAGAAGGACATATTCTTGCCTGAAGCAAGACATGACTGACATAACATTCGTTTTCAGGATTTTAAATCCGTAAACGAATATAATTCTGAGATATGCCGTATCCGGTCTCTTTTCAAGTATTGTGGGGAGGAACTCACTGAAACCGACCTACTTCAGAAGACTTTCTCTACATTTCCGGCCTCGTGTATTGTCCTGCAGCAACAATACAGAGAGCGGAAGTTTACCAGGTTCGCGAAATTGATCACTACTTTGTTGCTCGCTGAAAAGAACAACATTTTATTAAAGAAGAATGATCAATCCCAAACCGCACAAAGTGAGAATGAAGTGCGGAGAATTTTATATCTACAGAGTGTAGCTAATAATATGCCAGATGCTTTCTCTGATCTAGCTAAAGTGACGAGATCACATATACCTGCTGCAAACGTGCCTGCAAGGATAGACGTCCCCGTAGGACGCACCATCCCAGATGGACGGGTCTTCCCAGATAGATAAAGTACGGCCATGGCGGCTAACCAGTCATATGTCCCTGCCTAGAAGCGAGGTAGACCAATAGGTTCGAAGGATTCTCATCCCGGAAAGAGGACAAATTTGGCACAATTGAATCCCTTGGATATCACTATATCATCTGATCCATCTCATGAGATAATTCTGGACTATGGGTCTGTCTTTGAAGAGACGACGTTGGGGGACGCCTCAATGGCTGAACTCATTCCCGAGAATAGAGAGATCTCGGTAAACTATGCATGCTTAAATGAGATATGGAATCGGAATGATATTACCATCGATGATATATTTGTATTCGCAGTAGCTAATGAAATAATAACTTGTGATGATATCAAACCTCGCTCCGTTAATGAATGCCAACGTAGAGAAGACTGGCCAAAATGGAAAGAAGCAATCCAGGTAGAATTTGTTTCCTTGACAAAAAGAAAGGTGTTTGGACCTGTAGCTCTCACACCTCCCCATGTTAAACCGGTAGGTTTTAAATGGGTATTTGTAAGGAAGCGTAATGAAAAAAACGAGATTGTGAGATACAAAGCTCGTTTAGTGGCGCAAGGATTTTCTCAACGCCCTGGGATTGATTACGAGGAGACGTACTGACAGGACCCGCCCCGATCCCCTCTGGGACCACATGGGGACGTGCCCTGCTCCCGTCTGACACCCAAAGTTCATACCAATTTTAACCTTAAACGTTCAATGCATAAAAACCAAATTAAAGTTTTACATCAAATCCGAATTAAATAGATGTCAGACAAGGGATGAAATCCAAAATTACAAATTGCGAGCACGACTCTAAAATAAACCTGCGGGTAAACCACCCAACAGGGGTTCAGGTACGCAGATGTAGATCTATGCCTCAGCCTCAGGTTCCTCCTCTACCCCAGTATCACGACCTGGAGGGGTTACAAAAACATTAAGGGTGAGTGGACCGAAACTCAAGTTTATAAAACTGTTTTGTAAGTAAAACATATAATTTACCCCTCCATTTTCCAAACATGCATGCATCATTATTTAAAATCATAAACCATATAGCATGAACCATAAGGCATGCAATAAAACCATAAGTATAACTTTAGCCGCTGCACTATACACTCCAATCCCGACATCACCTGATGTTTGACGTTCCTGACGCCTAATAAGGTCACAATCATAAGGCTACGCGTGCCACTCGGGTCTCAATTTCCGAGTTCAATCCCCGAACCCCGTTCGGGTACAGCATCCCCGATGCTTAGCGTCATTGACGTTGGACGTACTAGACGTCTGTGACCTCTCCGGGGTACCTCATCCGGAGGAGACAATATAATATGGAAGGATCTATACAATGCAGTACCAAATACATTTTATTGATATCCACATGCAAAGCATATATATATATACATATAAAATCCAAACCAATCTTTAAGTTTCATCAAACGGGTCTCAAGCCCAAAATACCGTGAAACGTGCCATAACCATAATTTCCATATCATCAAAACCATTATTTGATTTTAGCATGTGAATAAGTATAAATAAACCAGAAAACATTTATGCACGCAAGGGTTTAAGAAAACGGCCCACTCACAGTACAATCCTGCTAGGAACCGAACGTATACCCACGTCCTAGTACGAATGTACAATCCCTGTCAAGTCCAAAGTATACGTAAAGGTCAATTTAAACCCCTAACATTCAACCATGAAACCCTAGACCGAAACTGGCCCGGAAAAGTCGCCCGAACGCGCTTCCCGAGGCATTAAACCTCAAATTGACCAACTTAATGATCTCCGATCGACCCGAAACCACAGCCATTGGATCCGGATCGTCGAAACCTAAAGAATGGTGGTGGTCCCACCAAAAGTACTGTTCACACGCGCCAGTCAACGTTTCGGTCAACGCAGGAACAGTCCCTGCTGACGTCATCGCTGACGTCACTGTTGACGTCAGCATGACGTCAGGCTGACGTCATCTGATAGCTGTCAGGTCTGACATGTCAGACTCTGACAGGTGCCACATGTCAACACACGATTCGTCCACCTCACTGATGTAATGACCCGTCCCGAATATCGGGAGTGAATATTAATTAATTATGAATTAGAATGACTAATCGGGGATTAGTTGGGTGAAATCGGATGAAACGTGCAAAATGACCATTTTGCCCCTAGCTTGGGCAAAATGTTGACTTTTAGTTCGGGCGGTTAAATGGACTTTGACCGATGACTGTGACGTAGTTCGGGACGTCACGAGTTCATAGACAGGTGGCACGTTCAATTCCGACATTCGTAGAGAAAGTTATAATGTTCGGAATTTGAGGGGTATTTTGGTAATTTGGCATAGTAGGGGCCAAATGTTGACTTTTTGGCCGGGAAGTCCAACGGACGAGGGCCAAGGACCGTTACGTAGGTCTCGTCGATGCGAATCCAACGACAGGCGGCATGCCGAAATCGGAGATTCGACGACGAAGTTATGGTCACAGAATCGAGCCCGATTAACCGAACGAACCGGGAATAAAATAATATTTTAATAGTGAACAGTACCCGGTGACTGAACACACTTGGATGAGTGACACTTGTCACTCATCCCTTAAATTGAGGCCTAAAACCAGGATCCTTGTTTTGGGGAGAATATAATTATTGTGTTTTTGTGATGATTAATTAATTAAAAATCCATTAAACCTCCATTTTCTCTTCTGTGATTTCTTAACCCGTGCACCACCAAAATTCAAAATCCTTCCACCCTTAATCTCCTCCCTATCCACTAAACTTATGAACGGAAATTGGAGAGAATTCAGAGACTAATTGAGTGAGGAAAACACGAGGGATTGAGGGTAACTATCGAACTGGAATTTCAGATTTTGAGTTTTGGGAGGGAAAATCAAATTGGACGAATTGAGCTGTGATGATCGAATTGGAGATTGGAAATAGCTTCCTGAGGTTGAGACGAGTTGTTTCAAATCAAAAACGAGAGGAATTCATGCCCAATTGGCTCTGAACGGGTTTGGTAACAGTGAGAGATATCGAGCTTGAGTCGTGATCAATGTGTGATCAAACGACGAAATTGAGGTGGGGAAACAATTCCTCATGGTCCATTGATGCTTCTGGGTTCATCAATTGGGAGGAATCAGTGGCCAAGGTGGAAACTCCATGGTTGCACAGTGTACGGATGTTCGAGTTTGAGTCGTGAAGATTGAGCAATGAATTGATCCAATTGAGTTGGGGGAAAGGTTTACCTGAGATCAATGAAGCTTCTTGATGAATCAATTTGGGGAAATCGTGTGGAATTGAGGGACTTCGAATGATGAACAGTGGCCGGAGGTCCTTCGATTGTTCATCCTTGATCGTGAGGATTTAGGTAATGTTTCAAGTAATTGATGATACAGAACCCTAATTGAACTTATAACGAAACTAATTGAATGTTCAATTGAAGGAATTAATGTCGAATTGACAGGATTGGAACCGGGTCTGATCGCGGGCTAAAGGACCCGTTTATCAGACAAACGGGTTAGGCTGGTGACACTGTAGCTGGCGCGTGGGTTTCACGCGCAGCCACTCACGGCGGCGCGTGAGGGCGCGTCCAGCCTAGTCTCAAGGTGAGGTCAACATGACTTTTGATCCTCTCAGTGTAACGAACATTTTGACGTTGATTTCGGTGGAATCGGATATTGTTTCGATAATGTTCCGCGTATCCGAAGTTTTGTTTTACGTTTAAAATACGTATTTAAATTCCGGAAAAATTGGGGAAAATTATATGAAGTATTTTGAGATGTTAGTAACCCTCTATAATGATTTTGGACAGGAGTTGTGATTTCCAGAATTTACGGAAAAACGTGCAGCTCGGAAACGAACCGTTTTGAACGGTGTGTGTGAGTGGACTTTTGGTTTTCTAACTGTGATGCATGCATATATGATTTAAAATGCTTTATTATATGATTTGATATGCTTTGGCATGATTGGTATTTCAATTCGGTGATTTCTCGGTTTTGTGATTATTATATTATTATATTCTGGCACGATTTTCGAGAAATCGTGAAATTGGTTAAAAATGATATTGTGGGCGTGAGAACCCAAGTAAATAATGATTTTGACTCGGAATTGGAGTTACATGTGAAATTGATGAATTTGATAATTTTTGGTATCCTCGTGATTTTGTGATTATTCTAATCAGTCTTTCGGGCACGTTTTACGAGGAACGTGCAAATGATGTTTTGACTCGGGTTATGAGTCAGGAAGTTGAAAATGATATTTGGACTCGGATTATGAGTCAGTGATTGATTTCATGGATTTACGTGATCGTGGCAACTCGGGTTTACGGTTGCACGGATTTACGTGATATTGATATTTTGGGCTTGAGACCCAATGGAATTGTGATTTTGGCTGGAATTGTATTTCCATATGATGACATAATGATATTGATGATTTTCGGATTTATAAAGTAAATCGGGACTTGTGGCTGAGACCCTGTATTGATATATGATTTGGTTTTCAATGCAACTGTTTTTCACTGGTTCTTGGTGATGGTGATATGTTGCGGATATTTAGGGCTTTCGGGAGAAAATATGTTTTTCCCCGGAGTGCACCCTGGAGATAACGCTCGCCTTCGGGATGGAAGTGTTTACCCCGAAGAGGTCACGTAGCACGATCTTTGTCTTGCAGCCCAGGGGAGGCTTGACTCAGATCAGATGTGCTGGATTATATGGATCGGTAAGTGATGTGTTCACGAGATCCGGATCGTCGGCTGGTGAGGTTTTTCCCAGCGACGGATTGCTGACTGATGATGTGTTCACAGCAGCGGATGCTCGGATTTTGAGCGGTCCTTGAGCCTATTGTTATGCACGCGTTGCAGGGATAAACGTGACTCTAAGCAACAGGATATGGAAATAAGTCCCGTGGATTATGGAAAATGATTTTGAGGAAACCGTGGTTTAGCGGTTAAAATGATTTAAAGAAACTGTGAACTTTTTGAGATGTTAAACTGATTTGGTGAACATGAGTTTTTGTGGACCATGAGAAAAATGTTTTGATTTTATCGGTCCACTGTTCATACTTGAATGATTTCATACTATTACTCATGTTTTACGATATGCATGCAAGTTTGTGAAAACTAGAGGGTAAGAATGTATTTTGGTAAATGTTTTTATAAGAGGTTATTTTTGTCCACTCACACCTTTTCTGTTTTGTTAACCCTTCAGGTCGTGGCGCGTTGATCGAGGCTATTCTAGAGGTGGAGGTATGTGCGGGCACAGGCGCAAAAATTCCCTTGTCTGGCAGGTATTGAAGGGTAGTTTCGGACTTTCAGTTGACTTGTCAGACGGGAGCAGGACCGGGTACGGTTTTTGACGTCCAGTTGGGACGGGTCCTGTCACTGATCTGTCAGGCCACGTGTCAGATCTGACATGTGCCACGTGTCAGCACGGCACTGGTCCACGTCACTGACATGTTAGTGACACGTGGCAGTCCCAGATTGGGCCACGTCACTGACATGTCAGTGCTGACTGTGCACTGACATGTGACACGTGTCGGCTCACGGTTGGTCCACGTCACCTGACAGGTCTGACAGGGTGCCATATCATCACCTCTATCCTCAGACGGGTTTACCCGTATCTCTGCAACTCTGGTCGATCAGACCCGCGATCATGACCCGGTCACCATTTCTTCAATTCTCAACCATTTCAGTCCTAGTTTGTTCCTAGATGTTCGTCTCAATCCCAGAAAGGGTTCTAGCTAATTAAAATCGACAAACACAGACAGGATCGAAGGCTTACCTCGATGAACATACCCGATTCCCGTCGTCATTTGTACACCGCTCAGTCTACCTCCGGTCACGCAATTGAGCTCAATAGGTTCCTAACAGTCCTCAGAGTTGATTAGGGAAAATAGAAACCAAAACTAAACATTGGAATTCAAGTTACCAAATCCTGAGTTTTTTAAACCGTTTCGGGTTTTGAAACCGGCTCACCTCGCCGCCGCCTGCCGCCATCCACCGCCGTGCCTCAGTCCTTCCCCGTGAGTCCAGCAACACACAGACACAGAGACAAGGTGTAGTGCGGGTGTGATGGATGAAATGGGCAGTGTGTGGGTGTCGGGTGAGAAATATATAGAAATGGAGGGAAAGCTGATCAAGGGAATGGACGGTCCAGATTAGTTCTCAAGAATGAGATCAAAGGTTGAGATCAGATCTGGGGTACATCAGATCAAGGGCTGAGATTAAAAGTTGGTTTTAATGGTATTTAAACCCATAGTGGATCTAATCCAATCTAGCCAATGGGTGAGTGACACTTGTCACTCACCAGGTGTCCTCCAATCAGAATTTCAGAATAAAATATTCGACACGAAAACCGAGACACGAACCTCCCGATTTTACGTTTCTGACCATAACTTCCTCGTACGAAGCCCGATTTCGGCGTGCAGCCTGTCTACAGACTCAGGACGTCGAGACCTACCTAACGGTCCTTGAGTCATGTGAAAATTAGTTGCCAAACGAAAAGTCAACAATTTCCCCCCAAAAGTCCAAATTACGGTAATGCCCCTGAACTTCCGATAGTCATAACTTTTTCCCTAATTGTCCGAATTGGACGTGCCACCTGTCTATGAACTCGTGACGTCCCGAACTACGTCACGGTCACTGGTCAAAGTCCATTTGACCCACAAATAAAAAGTCAACAATTGGCCATACCGTTCACAAGGGTAAAAACGTTAATTCATACATTAAATTACAATATTCAATTCGAATTTCCGGGGTGTTACACGTACTCTCCCGTAATGGACATTATAACGTTCCGCTACCTTATCAGTTTGGTAGTTTCCGAAAAACTGAGTATGCAGCTTTTGGATGTGGTCACAGTTTATCTCTATGGCGATCTAGATACAGAGATATATATGAAAATCCTTGAAGGACTTAGGCTATTTGATTCAAATAGTTCCAGACCACGGAACACACTCTCCATTCGTTTGAGGCGTTCACTTTACGGATTGAAACAATCCGGACGGATGTGGTATAACTGTCTAAGTGAATATTTGATCAGATTGGGATATGTGAATAATGAATTATGCCCATGCGTGTTTATTAAGAAAACAAGTTCCGGGTTCGCTATAGTGGCAGTTTATGTCGATGACATGAATCTGATTGGTACTCCTGAAGAGATCCAAGAAACCGTTAAGCACCTGAAGTTAGAATTTGAAATGAAGGATCTTGGGAAAACACACTTCTGTCTCGGCCTGGAGCTCGAGCACCGTGCAGATGAAATTTTGGTCCATCAATCGAATTACATCCAGAAGATGTTGAGACGCTTTAATGAGGATAAAGCAAAACCTTTAAGCACACCCATGATCGTCCGAAGTATAGATCCTAAAAAGGACTCGTTTCGTCTAGCAGATGACAACGAAGAGATATTGACACCAGAAGTGCCATATCTAAGTGCAATAGGCGCACTGTTGTACTTGGCTCAATGCACTAGACCAGACATTTCATTCACTGTGAACTTGCTAGCTAGATTTAGCTCTGCGCCAACACACCGCCACTGTAATGGCATAAAAGACATCTTCCGATACCTTAGAGGTACAACGGATATGGGCTTATTCTATCCCTATGCATCGAGGAATGAATCAAACCCCCTTGGTCCTCGAAATGATGCACGCCTCGTTGGGTATGCTGATGTAGGTTACCTATCAGACCCACACAAGGTACGTTCCCAATCTAGTTATGTCTTTACCATTAGGAACACAACAATATCTTGGAGGTCTACGAAAGAGACCCTTGTTGCTACATCTTCGAATCATACCGAGATTTTAGCCTTGCACGAAACAGTTCGTGAATGCATATGGCTAAGAGCTATTACTGGGTATATTCGAAGTACAAGTGGACTGAATTCCACCCATAATGAACCGACAGTTATCTACGAAGATAGAGCAGATGAAGACCGGTTTCATTAAAGGAGACAACACCAAGCATATTGCATCGAAGTTCTTTTTTAACCAATAACAGCAAGAACATCGGAAGATTGAGATCAAACCAATACGATCTCAAGATAATCATGCAGACTTGTTCACCAAGTCATTACCAAAGGCCACATTCCAGCAGTATGTGCGAGGTATTGGTTTATGTAGACTAGGTGATCTACCTAATCTGTAGTTTTCAGGGGGAGTCAATATTAGGGGAAGTATCCTGAAGTATACCTAGTATCCAGAAGTATACTCCCGAAGTATATTCACATGATCATCGTGTATTTTTTATCCTACGACCAGGGTTATTTTGTCTCATTGGGTTTTGTTACCTGGTTAGGTTTTAATGAGGCACATTTTGGTATGATCACCCCTCTAACAATGCATCCTGAAGACGCTGTGATTTGACTCATATGCATTTGCACATCTTTTCCCTTCAGCCACGGGTTTTTCCCACTGGATTTACCGGGTAAGGTTTTGGTGGAGCAACACTAATGCATCTTATCTCAGGCGGATTATCTACCGGTATTCCAGAAGAGACGACATCAACTACCTCAGAAGATTCCGACGTGATCACCTATACGCACGTTGCACTCTTTCCTTCGACCAGGGTTATTTTTGTCCCATAGGGTTTTTGTTACCTGGCAAGGTTTTAACGAGGCAATATATAAATGTGTAGCCAAGCAGTACCATTACATGAAATATCCAAATGGGAGTGTTGTAAATAATTAAATAGTTATGTCTATTTATGTCGAAGACAACAGAAAGAAACAACAAAACTGTGGGAGAAAAATAATTATATTACCAAGGAGCCATATGCGTTGAACAAACCGAGAATAGACAAAGACCAAGAGAACGGAGTCTGAACCACTTCAATCATGGGATATATATATATATATATATATATATATATATGTGCGTGTGCATACAAAAAGCATCATCACTTTTGAGAGCAGCAATGGAAGAACAAAACCCAGTATAGCCAAAATACACAACTGACTCCGAGCTAATCGAATCCTCAGCCTCTCCCTGCATTGATTGCGGCGCGAACAAAATCCTCACAGTTCGAAATCCCACCAGACAGCACATCGGCCAATACACCAATTATGTCGAACGCCTCCTGCAAATCAGTGGCAGAACTCATCTCATCGAGCCATGACAGCAGCTCCTCGGAGAAATCCACCATCTCCCTTACGTTCAAAAGCCGCTCTTTCATCACAACTTCCCATCCTTCCAAGCTTCCACTCTCGTCTTCCCCTTCTGTGGATGATGCACCTTCTGTCCTGGCCGGTGCTGCCGTTGCTGATTTTTTTACCTTGAAGAAACGTTGCAGCTGATCAATCAATCCGGTGTATACCAGCATTGGTCGAATGACAGACAAAAGCTCATCACCGCTGCTGATTTCTGCACTGGGACTTCGGCTTGGATTTGCAGACTCTGTCTTGAGTATAGGCGACGATGATGAACTGGATGATGGCGTGCGACCTGATGACCGACCGTGAGTGTGCTGCATGTAGGCATGGTATATTCCACGCTGCAAGAAGGCACGGCGGTGTTGCATCCATGATTCGTGAGATTCTGAGAGAAGCGAATTAACCATCATGAATTGGACAGTTTCTTCGGATCCCAGAGACGGTTGTTTTTCAGGAGTGGAAGGTCGAGAATCTAATGCTGAAGATGTCAGGTATGTTGATACGGCCTTGGCCATTGTATGACGCTGAGATGAGCTTCCATGGTCAAGAAGGTGACGGGCCATTTGGATCATGAAAGGAAGAAATTTGGAGTTGCTTTCCCTTCCACCACCTCTACATTCTGCACTGAAGGATGCTCCTGTCGCAAATCGAGCTAACATCTGTATAAAAAAGGAAAATCATAAGCACTAGAATAACTGTGATGCCCAATCCATTGCGGTCACCTCAAGCAACCAACTCATGTTCATCTCCGTCTTTATAAAACCAAGAGGGTGAGTTTGGTGTACGGCTTCACCAAGTATTCTGGACGAAAAAACACGTTGATTGATGAAAGTTGCAGGGACAAAATAGTGAAACCCTATACTTTTAGTTAAAATTTAAAAAATTCACATTTTAGTGGAGGCAGTGTATAGTTACTTTGCCCTCATTCCTTCTATTTTCTTTTATACATTATTTGAACTTATCTTTTAAAACTGAGAAAAGTAAACTAAAAAATTAAGACAGGTGTATACAGGTGCAGGAGACTAGTGCTGCATAAAGCATCATCAGAAGTCAATCGGTTGATGTAAGATGGTGAATAACAAGACAGGAAAAATTAGAGAAAGGGCTATACCAGAACAATGTCATACGTCAACAGCCGGAGACGGCTTCCATCAGCACGTCCGAGAGCATTGAGGTTGTCCCAGAACTGGTCAACATAGCGAATATACTGGGCAAGAGCTACAGATGGACCCCGCACAGGGAACAAAGAATTGCAAAGAGATTCATTGTTTCTGAGAGTTGCTCCTTCCCACTCTTTCTTCGGATTTTTCAGAGCAGCATCTGCTCTCTTGGCCTCCTGATGGCACTGGAAATGAATAATGTTGAAATAACTAACAGTTGTGTAAACACACTCGCCACGAGTGCTTCCAGAAGTCCCTGCACCTAAATTTACTCGCTTGCTATAAGAGTAAACACCAAGAAGATCAGTAGGCCTCAAACTGTAACCCTCTCGGCAAACCATGCATGCTAACCCATCATCCTCTTCCTCCTCCACATCTTCTAAACCTTCAAGTATTGGTCGATTAACAATAATACGCTCACCACCGTCTGAAGCTAGCTCTTGTCGCATTCCAAGCCCCTGAGTTTATAAAGAGAAGATAAACTAACTGTACAGATAATATAACTGCTAACAGGAAGGCCAGATAAGAAAAGATATACAAAGTAAGTGTAATCCTGACTCTAGTAAAAGAATACTGAAACTAACCTTACACTAGAGGGACCCTAAAAAAATTATTAGAAATAAAAGAGGGGCAATATTCGCATTTTCCATCATTTTAAAGAAACTTGTCACCAACAAACTATTGTTAGGTACAGAAAAATAAGGAAGCAGAAGATTTATTTTTATAACTACAGTTGAGAATTGCTGTAACTGAAAATGAACAGACTGATGCTCTCAATTGAATTTAAAGATGAACTGGAAAAGAAAAAAAGGAAAAACAGGTTAATGAGAACCACCTGAAGCAATTCCTCTCTCTTCCTTAAAGCTCTACGCCTCATTTCATCCCTGGTGGCATGTCTTAATTTCCGCACTTTCTCCTCCAAGAAACCATCTCCTTTTCCCTCCTTATTTGAGAGCGTATCCAACAAGTTTTCAGCCCTTGCTCCTATCTCATTTTCCCCTGAGACCCCTTCCAAAGCATGAAGCAAAGGCAATATCCCTCCCTCATCAATACAATTTTGAGTGGCCAAATGTCCTGTTGACAAGCCCCTGAGCATAGACAATATCAATGGGACTGATGGCAGTGTTAAACCCATTGTCCATTCAGCACTCAATTTAAAGCCAGCCTGCCCATCAAAAGAGAAGCTATCCCTCAGGTGTCTAACTGCAACACCAGTAATACCCCTCTCCAGGATAATATCTTTCAATCTCTCTCCACAGGAGCTTGTTTTAAGAGACTCAGAAACCCTTACAAAATTTTCCAAAGTGAACCTCTGCTTGGCAGCTTGCTGGGCGATGTTCTCATCTTTTGGGTTTTCTTGATGTTCTTTCTGCAGCCGATCATATTCTTTCCAGTCTTGCAAGGGTGGGCTAAAGTGTTGGATAAGTGCTTCCATTGCAGCAGGTTCACCATATGTCAAGTAGGGCAGGATTCTTGCAACCATCTCAGTGTTCCTCTGCTGTTTGTTTGATTTCTTAAAGCCCAAAGGATGAGATAATCTCTCCAAAAACATGATGACTATTTTCTTCGCCTGTTCACCTGTTTCTTCGCTAGTGACAGTAAGAGCACTCTGTGTAATGCTAATGTTGTCGCTTTCATTGGCCTCCAGTGTAAGACTCTCAACAATCAGAAGTATGCCTTCGGCAGGCTCCATGGCATCCACAGAAAAGGCATGTCTCGCAGTTTCAAGAAGTAAACCTAAAGCTCCCAACCTCAGCAAGGCCCGTCTGTTCTCTCTTATTTTGCAACAATACATGAGCAGGTTAAGAACAGCTACTAACTGCTCTTGGTTGGACTTGAAATCATCCCGCAAACGCTGTAAATTCATATTGCAAGTCAAATATTTACATAACAGGCATAAAAAGGTTTTCCTTGCAAAATGGAGTGGATAACAGAATAAAAAGAAGGGAAGATAACTCATTTCCATCTCTGTATCAAGAAAGGAAATTATATAGAAGTTACCCATCTAGTGCACATAACAACTTAACATCCAGATTGCCGCAGATACAACAACCCAAAACTTTTGTTCTCAACTAACAGAATTTGATGATACCAGAAATATGATTACTATTAGATCAAATAATATCATAAATAGCCTCCACCCAGAGAATTAGAACATCAAATTCACCCAAAAGCTGCTTCCCATGCAATAAAGGGAAAAACTTGATTCAACCCCAAAAAAAAAAGGGGAACTATTTGAGAATCAGGAGAAAACAATAAATGCAATATGCAACACACCTGGATCATGCTCAATATAATTTCCAGCCCACCATACTCGCGAACTGCACCTGAAATAGAAAACTCAACCTCAGGATCTTGTGACTCCTCTCTATCTTCTTCCAATTCTTTTATCATAGGCTCGGTTGCTTCACCATCCAATCCCTGTAAATTGCGCCCAAAAATGAGTTTAGCACTAGGTGAATCATATCATCTCAGATTCATTACTCCTGTGTATCTACGCCCATGTTAGTACTTCATTTATGCAATTAAAGAGGAAGTTCATGACCAAAACTCCTACATATCAAAAATGAAGCAGAAAGGTGATTCCTTATTTGAAGCATACATGTATCAGTAAACAGACTTGCATAAGCTCATCTCCGCATTTAAACCAGTTTATAGGGATGGTAAAAGATTATATGAGAACAGTTATAACAAACCTGAAGCCGATAGGTCACTGTCATGGGTGGAGAGTCTCTAGCTGATGGAGCAGCATTGGGAGATAACAATGTAGTATTAGCCATAGCGGTTGAAGATTGATTCGACCTCTTCCAAACTTGCTCATAGACTTGAGCTATGCTCAGATCAAGAGAAATAATGTTCCCAGCAACTAGCAATTCCATCCCATAGTCATCCTCAATAAGACCTAGCAGATCCAACTGATGACAAATTTTATTCTTGACATCACGCATCAGAGGACCAATCTCAGAACTAGAATAGGGATTCTTTGTCATAGATCCCCTGATGAACTCTTCTTGTGTATGTGCCTTGTTTAGAACCAGCAGATACACCGGCTCTGGCTTTGATGGGCAGATGAGATTACAGAGCTGCTCCAGGATAAACTGTACATATAA
The DNA here is from genome assembly GCA_032719365.1 of Prinsepia uniflora. Classification (NCBI taxonomy): domain Eukaryota; kingdom Viridiplantae; phylum Streptophyta; class Magnoliopsida; order Rosales; family Rosaceae; genus Prinsepia; species Prinsepia uniflora. The sequence goes on from CM064875.1 coordinate 59,000,193, forward strand.
TTGAAAATTTAGTGCTGAGTCTCTGACACATAGGTCAGAGCAAACAAAACTGGATCCCATGCTTACAAATAAAAAAAAAACACAAACAAAATAAATGTGAAAATCACATGCAACAATGAGAAAGGAACCATAGAAACTATGCAGAAAAAGACAAACAAAACAAAACAAGTACGGACTTTCGTTTATATACAAGAAAAAAATTACAGTACTATGAGTATGAACTGGATAGTTTAAACACAATACTAATTACTTTGATGAATTATATTTTCCAAAGATCTAAAAGCATGATATGGAAAACAATACATAATTTACAAGATTAAGTCGATCATCCATACCAGGCAAGTTCGTCCTTTTCTCTCCTCTCCATGGTTTTGCAAACCACAGATACAGGCCCGAATGAACTGCCTTTTATTTTCATTGCTTTCAAGCAGAAGGCTATCTAAAAGGTCCTTTAGAAGTCGATTGCAATCACTGATTAACTTCGTCTTCTGCACTACCAAGCCGCGGATAACAATAAGAGCCTCAAGAATCTCCGAAAGCAAATTGTCTCGCATAAACCTGACATGAAAATGAACTACTATGTAAAATCAAACCAGTTAAGCACAAAATTAGAAAAGCAGTAGCAAAATCCATTTTACCTGGATCTAATATTTGGAACCTCCAAAAATTTACCAAGCAGCTCTATGAGTTTGTGGAGTATGAATCCCTGTGAAATATCAATATGCATGCTCCTTTCTAAAGACTCAACATTGCCCACTTCTTGAGTAATTAGCTTACAAATTGTACTCAGGCATCCCCGCACAGTCAAAAACAGACGTGCATCTTCTGATTCTATCATCTTGAATAGAGACTCAAAATATTCAGCAGCACTTTCACCAGCAGAAAGAGTTGCCGGTAGCAAGGACACTAGTAAGTTCAATAACCGAAATCGTCTTGATGTACTTTGAGCACAGAGCAAACTTATCAACGTGTACATCTCCGACCTTATAGATTGAGAACAAGCACTAAGAACAAGTTCTGTAACCCATGACCCCAGCTCAAATGCTGACAAGTCATTCTTAGCTGTCTTACTAGTACGCCTCTTCCACCTGAGTGAATATTTAAGAGCCAGGAAATCTTGTCTGTGAGGTCGAGTTCTTGGGCCACTGCCTTTAGCAGACTGGGAAACTTTGTACTGCCTTCTAACAAAATCAAGATATGATGCTCCCTTCTCCCATTCAGTATAGCTTAATAATTGAATATCCTGAGACTTTTGAGTTGCATCCCAGTTTTTGTCTTCGGGAGCGGACTTTCCTCCACTTCCAAGACCACCCAAAGATCCAGATATATTGGAATTACTTTCATCCTTGATCTGTGAACCAGTAGTAGCTTTCCCCGTGGTAGGCTCTTTATCTGGCACATCAGGTTTTGGAGGAGTACATGCCTGAGATATGATCCTCAGACAAGGAAGGATAACGTGCTCAGAAATGGCGGGATGCTTAGCACCCAATTTGATAGAAGAAAATAACAGCTTAAAAACAACACGCAGCCTTGATTCCCAAAATTCATCAGCAAGAGAACATACATCTGACAGCAATGACAATTCTTCACGGGTAGCCAGAGCAATGTCCATGGAGCGATGATGTTCGAGGCAGTACATCACTTTTTTCTGTATCAAGCTGTTCAACTCAGTCACTGCATTTATATCACCCTCAGAAAATGCACAGAGAACCGTCCTAGCTTGGACACGAGCTGTTTTAGGACCTTGATGGATGTTATTTTCAAATAGCTCAGTCAACATGCCAGAAGAAACAAGTTGTCTCTTGGAACTTGGATGCTTAGACAGCACTTGTAATATCTCAAGACACTGTGTCACAAATGTATTAGCACAGCCATAGCAATTATTTGGAGACCTGGAAATCACAAATCTTGAAGCAGCCACTCCATTATCTGAACGTTTCTGGTGCAAATAATTCATCAAGACTCGACGTAATCCTTGCAGTGTCTGAACGCTTTTGTTGACAGAATCAAAAGCTGCTTTGCACTTCTCACCATATAGGACACCAAGAAGAGCTATTTTACGGTTAATCTTACATGCAGGCCCAGGTAAGGCGACCATCATTTGCTGAACGGAATCCTTCTGTTGGGAGTCTATTTCATTCTCACCAACACTTGACACAATCTTAAGGAGCGGCTTCTTGAATCCTAAAAGTTGCTGATATCTCCTGTGAGCATTTTCTGATTCAGTTTCTATAGCAGCCAACCCTCTCTTCATATCTTCATCATTTTCCATGTCATCAAAAGTAAAACTTGGCTTTGCCATGAAATTGAACTCAAATCTCCCATATTTACTATATCCACACTCGTTGCATAGAAAGGAATCCAGATTTTCATAATTAATGTTGCGGCATTGCCTGCATTGGTATGCATTCTCGTGGCAATTACTACATATACCATGCTTATCCGTGACAGGTCGACTGCAACGTGGGCACTGCAATGGTTCAAGAGACAGAGCCTGAAGATTTTCGTAAAAAGAGTCCAGCTCAATCATGAAGTTACAGGCTGTTATAGGAATGGGAAACTCCACTTTAAGCTCAGTCTGGTTGAAAGCAAGATGACAACTCTTGGCTCGTTTCCACAGTGACCAATTATTCTTCAACTCAGACAAGTCAGCCACAGGTCGATTGTTGTAATACAGGTTCAACACTTTCACTGATTTAGACTTCCGTGCATCATGAACATTCATGGTCACAGTCTGGATGGTGTAACTCCCAGTGCACTTCACTATGATGCGGTTGTCAGTGAATTTTGTTTCAGATTTAAGACTTTCTAGTTTCATCCTGCTGTATGGTACCTCAGGTGAGCTGCAGGCAACACAAGGTTCACTTTCAAGATAGTACCCATCAAATTCAACTAATCCACTTAAGGTGTTGTATATTCGGGAATTTGGGTGATTAGCTAAAAGCTCATTTTGTGAATGAAGTGTCTCAAAGATGCATTTGATGACATCAGGGGTTAAGCATTGATCCACAAGCTCACTGTTCTGTTGCTTTGAGTTGATATCTGGTACTTTACCCAGTAACCATGTGACAAGTTCAGTATACTCAACAATATTTTGGCCATACATTGGTAGACACTTTACTTTCTGCAAGAGAGCCACCATCATGGCTTCCTTGAATGACTGCTTGGAATGATGCCAGACACCGTAAAGAACACACTTGGCCTCTGCACGCACAGAGCTAGAATTCCATTCTAGCAAAAAGCAATCAATAAATTGCTTCAAGACATCTCCACCCTTGTCACTGAAGATATCTATCACCGACTCCATATCCAAATAGGATTTGTCCGAACCAGATTCCATTCCTTCTTCACCTTTCTTCTTCTTTTTGGAATCCTGAGATTGTGCCCCTGGTTTACTTGAATTAATACCTGAATCCGCAGCTTCACTTTTCTGTAATGAATGCCCAATGTCCTTTCCTGTGTAGAATGAAAGATTAAGCAGCTTCAAAATCGGAATAACTGATTCTTCTCCAAGATAAAACACTCCATTAATCAAGAATGGTAAAAGATCTGAATGCCTCAAACAGTACTTCTGCCAGTTCCGAGGTCGTGCTGCAGCAACTTCAGCCATAGTAGAGAGACACTTAACTATCTTAATACTTCTCTCATATGACAAAGGATTTTGAAACCCACCAGATTTGTTCACATGCTTGAAAAGTTTTTTCATCTCACTCGAAAATTGCCAAGCGTCTCGCACACTATAATAGTGAGTTTTGCTTCCACAGAGATGGAGGAAAAGCCTCCTTGCATATCTTCTCACGAACGTAGTGTGAGGATTGTTAATGTAACTGCAGAGAACATCTTGATATCCATCTAGCTTCAGATCCTTTCCAGAGGATATCTTGGAAGCCTTATCTTTCTCTCCAGTCTTGTCTTGCTTTTCTGGTCTAACCAAGGTATATACAAGCCGAAAGGTATTCTCCAATAGCAACCTGTGGTAGTCCACAAAAATATCTGCACGGTGGGCTTTTGCATATGAGTCTGAAAAGAACGGAGAATAATTACCAGCCACTACATCCCTTCTAACTGTTAATAGAGCTCCACAGCCAGAACCAGGTCCTGCATTTTCATAATTAACCGCAGGGGACTTAAAAACATGCATTAGCTGCTGCAATATGTCCATTAGGTAATTGACAACGGACTGTTGCCTAAGAACATTGCAAGCTCGAAGAAGCTGGGATGCAAAGTCATTTTTCTCCTGATCGTCCAAGGAAGATGAAGCGACAATTGAGGTGGAAGATGAAATCTGGATGGTGCTTTTATCATGTGTGTCTGCTGTCCCACTAAGTTTTGGCATGGCACTATCACTACCAGGCTGGTGCCAGTTCCGTAGCATCAAGGTAAAGAACATGAATACAAGTATCGAAACTTCACCAAATGAAGAGCGGGATTTTGCAACCAAAGGTTGATTAAGACTAAGTTCATCCAAAAACCATCTAATTAATTTCTCTAAATCTAGGCTTTCAGGCTTCGAGATGTCTATAAATGGTCCACCAACAGCAGAAGATAATCTGTAAAAGAGCTGCATCACAGGAATTGCACGGACCCCCGAAGTTGACTGCATCCATCCTTTTAATTGTTCAAGAAGCTCAGAGAGAAGCAAGGAATTCAAAGCTCGCTTTGAAGCAGAAATTGAAACTGAGTCATTCACTGAAGCAGAAAAATCTCCCGACTCGTTGGGTTCCAGGTCATGAATTGATGGAGCAGAATTTTGGGTCCTCGAATCTGAAGTTACTGGTAACATGTTTGAAACACTTACATCATCTGGCGTGAAGTGGAACTCATTTCCATCCCCCCCCAGTGATTCCACTTCAATGGGTATTGCTGTCATAGGATGATCTCTAGAGTGTGGTGGAGGGAGACGGTCTGCATCCAGTACTTCATAGCATGCCTCGCACAAGTCAAAATCAGGACAAACAGTACAATGCCATCGCCGTCTAAGTATAGGAACAGTGGTGCAACCATCACAACAGTATTGAACAGATGAAGTGGTTGAATCCTCTTCAATCATGACTTGAGCATTTCCAACAGTTGTGTCGGCATGCGCAGGAGCGGATACTACATTTTCTGCAGCATCATCTGTGGCCAACATTGTTTGCTTTGGAAATGGAACCTGAAGCAACCTTGAAGATATAGCTAAGCTGAAAAGCCAAAGGCAGAGTACAAGTGAATACATGAAAAAAGTAGAAAACAAGTTGAGCTAACAATGTAATAATAACTATTTACTACCTGGTCGATGTCTGAACAGCCTCATTGGGCGAAAAGAGAAGCTTTTTGAATAATGCAACGGCAGGTCCAACAGAGTGTACCCCTGATTCCTTTCCATGCAAAGCCAAGCATTCAGCATAGCAATAAATGAGTTCCACTGAAGATATGACAATGTTGTTCATTGTTTGTGTGTCAAGATGCTCCAAGTCCAAAATTCCCCACAGAACTTGAATGAGCCCATCCACAATTTCAGAGCCTACAACACGGAAGGGAATAAAGAACACAGATCGAAGAACGGGTCAAAAAAACAAAAGCAATAAATGATCTTAAGAAAAAACAAAAAAGTAAGCATAAACTTGTGACGCCAATAAAGGATTGCAGATCTTTTCCCAGTAAGAACTTAGGGTGCCAAACGGCACAAATCAACAAAATGGAAAGATGAACACTACAAGGCCATCATGAACAATGGAAGGAAAAAGGGTTTGCTAATGCTAAAATTAGCCTAAAAAATTAAATTTTTAATGAGAGGCCATGTTAATTCATTCCATTAGAATCTGTCGAACCACCCAGTTGCACTGGCCAAATCCTTCCTGAAGGGCTATATATATCCCTTTTAAGATAATCCCCAAAGTTTTGGGATTTAGGTTGGGCTTGGGATTTAGGTTGGGCTTTGGGACTCTTGTTGGAGATAGGAATTTTACCCAAAATTACTAAATTTTGTGTTTTAGGACAGCTGCTGATGATGGCCTAAAGTCTAAGACAGCTATCTGTCCATGTGTGCAAAAGCTAAAAAAAGCTCAAGTCACATAACACGACCAGTCAAGCATAGGAGAAAAAATAAGAATGTTATTAACATGAAGATATGTACAGTTCTAAAAACAGAACAAAACTATGTATAACAGATAGACATAACAATAGAAAGTAATAAAAAGTGATTCAACCATCTATATCATTCCTCCACATGAAGATACCATTAAGTTTTGATCACAAACTACAAACAAATTATTAACAGGAAAAACAATGAATTGTATAATAAGTGAATGTGCGTACATTATAACTTAGTTGCAAGAAAGCAAACAATAAACTTTACCACCAATGCCACAGGTAGTTACCATCAAATCCAAAGAAATCAGGGACAGGCAAGAGACATTCTAAGTAATAAGTTAACACAAAGCAGGACAGGCAACTCAGCATTATCTAAGCTCAGTAAGTTGGGGATCATATACTAGGTTGAGGTAAAGAATACTTGCTACCCAAGACACAACTTTTATGGGGATTTGGTTCCTAATTGGAACATATGCTACATACAACACAACAGCATGCATTCTGAATGACGTGACGATTTGGAGCATCAGAGAAGGTGAAATTACCATTTATCTCTAAGAAAGTAGCCAGATTAGAATGACGATGCAATGCAATCTTAGATACCGCACGCATCTGGGCAGTGAACTCTTCAACTATCCATGCCCCTGCCGTACCACCAACCCCCAGCCTTGAAGATAGTACAGAGGTCGCTTTCACTGCCCCAAGAAGCCGCATGGTGTCCTTAACCTGGAGAAAAAGAAGTCGGTTGCCGATTAAAACGCACATTTTTATTTCATTTATTAATGCACAAATAAGGACACTTCTCCAATGCAAGAAAATTGTAACGGATATGGAGCGCCAGTGGGTAATTACATGGTAATACGCGTCTTTTTTGGGGAACACAGCCTGCAAGACATGGCAAGCAGCCGCCTGCAACAGGGGCTCTCGATCACTCTCGAATATTTTTTCTAGTAACTGCTTGCACCTGAGGCTGCTCAGCTCCAGACTGACTTCGTCAACTCTTGAGCAACCTTGAGAGCTGCTCAATGAATAAATCCTGGATAAAAGTTTAAGACCATCTGCTATGACCTGCTCCTGAATAGGAGCAGACTGCATTGATCGTTGTTTTTTCCCAGATCCTGAAAGCAAGGAATTACAATCAAGCACACGAGCTTCCATATCCAGTACGGCATCCATTTTCTCCTTCCATCCAAATTCATCTTTAGCTCTACCATATACTTCAAGATAATCAATTCGAGGCAAAGTAGATCCATTAAAAGTTGGTCCAACAGAGATAGTGAATTCTTCATCAGCAAGGAGTGACTCAGCAACTGTAAAGGGTATATCGTACCAGGACCGCATGCCTTCATCTAATTTAATCACCCTATGGAAAATAGTAATATCAGAAGGTATATGGTTTGCTGATGTATTACCAACATGCACACGGAAGCCAACCATGATGATATCAGGGTTTGAATTGAAGACAGATATCTGATATGGAAAAAAAAAATGTTAGAACCATAGTATTTTAAGTTAAAGATGAAAACAACTTAATTAGAATAGATAAACTGGGAAACAGAGAGAATCAAGAACAAGCCAACTACAAACATTAAAAAAGCAGAAAAGCATCAAACTGCGAAAATCATGCTTTTTTTCCAGGATCAACTGTCAATAACACCATCAACCTCTTAAATAAATAAGTAGGAAGGAAAAAATACAAGAGGAGAAGCAGAAGAAACCCATTTTGTCCAGTTTAATACAAAACAACTTAGCTGCCTTAGTGGAGATTTGTCAAGAAAACTTGACGTGTACACTATTGTAGTACTAAACTACAAATCCGTGCATCCCTACTGTAGAAATCATTACAGAGTTGTAACTTTTTCTAAGTAGGTCTTCAAATTATTATTTTGTGAATTCATAATTAACATTTGAAGACAAACAAGGAACATAGTAAATTATGCAAATTTTTTGGTCCCTTGTGACGGCGAGTAGTAGTGACTATTCATCCAGGTGAAATTTGTAAACAATACGAATCTGTGTATTACTATAGTAGAAAAATTTACAGAGTTGTATCCTTTTCTAAGGAGGTCTTCATATTATAGATATAGTTTGAGAGTTCATAATCAAAATTTGTAGACAATCAAGGAACAAATAAAATCTATGCAAATCTTTAGCTACCTTATGATGGCTAGAAGAAGTGACTACTCATCCAGGTGAGATTTCTAAACAGGCTGCATAAGATTTAGTTTAGCTTTTCTGTCGTTGCAATTGTATTCCCCAACCATTCAACTATCAATCAACCCCTAAACCAACATAATTACCATCTACAGTAAATAAAGCTATTAAAGAATGAAAATAATACTTTTCATTGGGATGCCATCTGCATCCACCACAATGTTAATTTGCAATCTTGATTTCAAACCTTCCTCTAACATGTTACAACATAGCAGTCAAATAAGCAGGAGAAAGCAACTCAAACCTATAGAATAAACAAGATATAAACCAGAGACTAGAATAAGCATGCTACGTATGCCAGGACACTTGAACCTTGGAACAATTACCTTGAATCCTGCAGTGTTTGGACTTTCTAAAAAGCCATCCTCAGATGCCAAACTTTGTTTAGCCCCTTCGGAATCACCATTTCTGATGGCATCACCACCCAGTTTTATATCTGCTGTTATGCACACAGTTTTCTCGAAGAAATCAAGTGGGAATTCAGGGTTAATGCCAGCATAAGCCTTATTGCTGAGAATTCCAGAACCCAATTTTTTTACTTTCTCAGCTGTTGCACTAGCGCCAGCGTCAACTCCCATTGGGACATGCGAGTATATCTGAAGGCTACCATCATCATGCAAAACAAGACAGTGAATCTTATCTTTGGATAATGGCTTATACGCAGTTACTCCAACAAGAGGTGAAGTTGAACCCACTGCATGTCGCAAGTTCTGTGAAAATAACTCATGTGGTCCCATTGATACAGCAATAGCAGAGTTTGATTTTATACTTGAAAAGCAAACGAATAACCCACTGCCAGCCAGCAATTCCTTCCAACGATGAAGTCCAGCAGACCGCAGTTTACCATCTTGTTCCTCCTCATATATGGTAGATATCTCGCATAGAGATGTAGCATTGGAGCTTAGCCGACCGATCAAAGTAGTACCATCTTGATAGGATAAGAAAAGTAATTTATACACAGAAGAAAAGTACAAAGACGAGCCTTTAGCCGCAATCTCTTTATCCTGTATCTGAATTACCTCCTTCAAAGGTGTAGCCCCAACATTACCTTCAAGTGACAACTCTAGCCTGAAAAGCGATCCATTCTCTGAAAGAACAATAAGAAACATCTTCCCTTGAGATGCCACTAGCAGTGTCGCATCCACAATCATATCATCAGGCAGCGTGAAGTAGTGTATGGGACTGATGTTGTCCTGAGATAGATCATATATTTTTACAAATCTGTTGGTAACCACCATTAATTGAACCTGAGAACCTGGAACCCAGTCAACCCGTCTGATATATGCACCCTGGAGTGCCAGTTCAATGGCGAGACGATCAGTCACTTCACCACGAGGATTCAAAGTGAGGACCTGGCAATCTTCATAACCTGCTACTGCAAGGTAATTCTCCACCACAGGATTGTACGTAAGATGCACAATTTCAAAGCGAACAACATTCTTGGAGAGAGGCTTAACATTGGTCTTGTCAGCTGTCACAGGTGCAATGGTAGCCTGTCCAATCAACTGGCCAACATCAAATATGGCAACTTTATCCCCTTCTCCAACCGCAAGTCGCCCTCGCATACTGACACTGAGCAATGATTTGACAAGAGACCCACTAGCTAAATGCGATTTAAGTTCCTTGGCATTTGAATAGTCAGCCTTTATCTTCAGGTCTAAGGACCCACTTTTATATGCCTTCTTCAATTGCAAGAGGTCAACACCAAAAGAAAGCACCTTGTCTTTACCAAGAATGATTTTATTATCTTTTGATAAGTTGGAGTCTCTTGTACTAGTTACATAGGGGAACAAAGACGAGCACAACTCAAGCACCTGACCTTCAACATCCAGTTCTTCAAGCAACAGTGTGATCCCATCCTGAAGCTCTCTTGAGATGGACAGCCTGAGAGAGTTATCTATATCTGTACTAGTATCCTCATCAAGATCAGAATCACTTTCTGGCAGTTGCTCTCCATCCTCTGTGAAGGGTAAAAAGGACTGGAAATTACTAGCACTACGGACTGGGGCACTATTACTTCCAGTGAATTTCCGTGGCTTTAAGCATTGACAGTTGCTGCCTCTAACACCTCCAGCTCCACAATCACAAAAGAAACGACTAGAGCGAGAGTAAACAACACGATGACCACGATGACAAACTTTTGCACACACAGAGCAACATCCTTTTGAGACAGTGAGATCACACGTATAACAGAAGTACCAGTGCTGTTCCATGAAATTGCTACCGCTAGAAGTAAATGTGCAGACTTTAGAAGCAAGGGCCCTTTCACTATTAGTATCTTCTTCATCATCCTTATCCAGGCTAGCCACCTCACCATCAGAAGTTCCATCATCCTCATCCTCGTCTACAGAGGTTGCATCACATTCAAGAGCTATGGACCTGCCTTCTTGATTAGTAGAAAGGACCAATGTCTCGGAGCTTTTCCTCGATCCTACTGGCCTTGAAGCCATAGGTCCCACACCAAGAGCATTTCCAGGAAGAGACTTCCCTGACGACCTTTCTGGGGGACTCTTACCAGACCCACAATCACTTAATACACTTCCTAAAAAGCCAAAAAGAAACTTCAGGCCTGGTAGCAGGCAATCATTACCAGCCAGCTTCTCCATCAGCATTATGGTCCTCTTTAAAAGTAATTTCACTGAAGCATCCCCCTTAGATAGCTGAACGACAAAACGGAAAAATGATTTGGCAACATGAATATCAAATTGCAGAAATGCAGGATCAAGAGAACCCAGCACAGCATCAAAAATATGACTCTGCAGATCTATGGATTTCAAATCGGAAGGTGGCGATACAATGCTTAAGATAAAATTCATGCTCGACTCCCTAAGAGAGACAGAACTTCCTTTTGCACTGTTAACTCCACCTGAAGCCTCCATAACACAACCTAAGAGCCTCTTCTCCAACCACTTGGAAAGCAAAGGTAAGTCCATGGTGAGAAATTTCTTTTGGATCTTCTGTTTCAGATCAGGACACAACTCTCCAGTTAACAGATCAACAAAAAAGTTAAGAACCTTTATGTTAACTGCCTCAGAGTAACAACTATGTAGAGAGTCAATTAGAACCAACAAATCACCATGCTGCATGCCGAAAGATTCTTTCACCTGCTGTGGAACATCTTCTAAGCCAATATAAAACTTAAAAATATCAAGCCTTGTAGGATCTTTCCTAAGGCTATCCATCACATCAATAGCCTTGATGACTATGCACTCATGGATGCTGCTGTCACTTACTCCTCTGGCATTGATGTCCCTTAAAAAATCCTCCAGGTGCTCTAATAGAACCATATTTGCATAGTCGGGCCCTCCCAAGCCTGCACTCAAGCTATCATAAATGGTTTCACACTTCCCGTGGATGCTTTCAAAAATCCGGTCAAACTTGATTGTCACTATGGTATCAAGAATTTGACGAAGTACGTCAGTCTCCAAGCAGACATTTCCAACCACATCTTTTGTCTTGACCAGACCAACCAGAAGGGAAATGATCCCCCTTATGTTAAGAATGCAAGAAAGAAGAATTCCACTAGAAGCCCGCAGATTAAATGGAAAACCATGTAACATACATTCCCAGGAGGCCCTACACAAAATTCCTGAAGCTCTTTTATCAACAAAAACGTCAAACTTTACCAAGAGGTCAAGAACAGACTCCAGACGGAAAGTATAAGCGCCAGTCTTCTCAAGCTCATCCTGAAGGCATTTTTCAAATCCTGAATGTTTAAAGAGCAAGAGTGGTGAAAACCCATCAGCATCCTTCTGGCTATTACTGAAGGTAGCAACAAATGCTTTCTGATAAGCCAGTAAATATCTGTTCAGAAAAGACGAAAATATCTTAAGCAGCACTGAAACTTGACCAGCATCCGCTAAAGAAGCACTCAGCCCTTCAGCAACAGCAATATACTCATTGTCTTTAGGCGTGTTCTCTACCCAGTTTAAACCCACTTCTGGGACTCTAATCCTCACACCATACCTCCAGATGCTAACATCAACTAATGAGAGTGCCAAAGACAACCACATTGCATTCCTCAAGAAACCCCAGCCTAATTCCTCAATACACTCAGGCGAATGTTCAGCATCTAAATGCTGAAGCAGACGAACTATAACTTCAGAAAAATTGATTTTCCCCACAGCAGCAGCCTGACGGCCTAGTATTGAATGGCTGAAGTGAAAGAAATTTTCCATGTCAGAAATCTCAACTGTCTGTGGATCATTTCCTAAAGGAAGCTGAAGATCCTTTGCAGTGCCAATAGCTGGAAAATCCCAACAAAGTATGAAAATGTATCTTTCAATAATAAGATCCTCCACCACTACGGCCTGTTTATTTTTCCAGAACCCCAAAATTGATGACAAGGTTGAGCAGATGTCATCCCAACTCAAGCACAGTCTGTCAATATTAAGACCATCCGTGGACAGAGAAGCAGGAAGGGCAGATATATCAATAAGTTGATGAATCAACGGACTAATGTCAGGCTCTTCCTCAAACCATGCACCCATTACATTCTTAAATACAATTGAGACCCAAGATGACAGATGATCGTTCACCCCAAGCTCCGACCCTGAGTATGGAACTTCCCTCAACTTGGATCGCAAATGTACAAGCAAAGATGAAGGGCAAGTCTGCGGGTAAAAAATCATATGGCGAAGCACTAAAATCAACCTTGAAACCAGTAAAGCCCAGCAAGATAAATGTGTACTGTTGAAACCTGAAGATGGAGCACCACTTTCTTTGAGAGCAGAAAATACTAACTTCGCATGTGATGCTTTTTCGTCTTCTGAGGACAAGTGAAATGCCACAAGAAGAATCTCAATATGAAAAGAAGATGGAAGAGCTTCAAGCAGCTCCTTCAAGCTAGGGCATTTTAAGGAAACAGCTTTTGTCTTCTCAACAATACAATCCACAAAACCCCTGAAGATTTGGTTTCTCAACCGGCTACCAGCCAAGCCCACCCTACAGAAAAGAGCTTGAGCTAGCAAGGTAAGGGTCTGATTATTGTAAACAAATGTATCATTCTCAACACTCAAAACTTTCTCAACAAAGTACTCTTCCAATGAATCAGATAAAGCATGGCGTGTGATAAGGTCCTGCAACAAATCAAAACAAAGCTCGTGGGCATGCACAATCTTTCTCTCTTCATGTGAAAGGGAATAGCCTTCAGGACTCCTCTCCTCAGAACCTCCCTGACTATGAAGCAAGGAAAGGAGAATATCAATATGGCTTTTGCTAAGCTTCGCGCACCCATCCTTGAAGACAGAAGGATGCCATTCAGGAGAGAAGATACAAACTTTAAGAAAGCTCAACAATTCTGTGGCGGCTTCCATTGGCATATTACTCTGGCTGGAGCTAGGGTTAGCAACAACAGGTGGCTGATCATATCCATCTGTAGATCCACGAACACTCTCAGAGAAAAGGTCTCCAAAAAGGGCTTCATCTTCATGGCACACCACATTTTCTAATTCTGAGCTGCAAGTAGTTTTTGCACAACTAGAATACGTCCTCTCCACTTTTGGCCTGAGTTTCACTCCCTCCGAATGAAGGAAAAAGAGAAGATGCATCAGGTCATCCATCCACTGTTTTGAGGAAGGGAATATCATCTGCACTAGATGTTCAAATGTGTACCTATGAAGTAAAGAAACTTTCTCAAAATGGACAAGGCATGAGGGCGAATCAAGAAAATTGGGACTACTGCCAATGAATTCTGTGTCCAACTCCTCCCAATTGACAGCCCGACTAGTTTGTCTCTTAAGGTCATGGATGAGCACCAATATGTAAACAACAATTCGTGGAAAATAAGCTAGAGGAGGCTTCTGGTTACCAGCAGACTTGTTATGTCTCCATACAGAAGAATCTAAATTGTCTAGTATGGAAGCTACCACACAGACTTGGATATTCAAGAAAACATTGCTGTTGCAGAAAGTAACACGGACAAGTTCAAGAAAGTCTTCCAATAGTGACAGAGATAGGCTCTCAAAACTACCCTCAACTGCAACATTGCTATTTACAAACTCAAATCCAGGTCTAAACAACGTAGGCACTGCATCAGCAAAAGAACCAACTGACTGCACCAATGAGGCATCATATCCAATATATGGGATGTCCTTTGTGAGACTTCCAAGTAGCTTTATAATCTTCAAACTGAAGGCCAGTCTCTTACAGAAGTTTGCCCCAGCCATCTTCTCCTCAAACATCTCTGGCAGTATAATGAGTTCCTTGCACAGTGAAATCAAACGTTGAATGCACCCCACGTGAGTTACTGCCCAATGCTGGGATAGAAAAACTAATTTGTTCAAATCCTGGTGTAAAGTAGGCCTGCCACCAGTGTTCTGCCTTTCAGATCGTATGCACTCAGAAGCTAAAGACATAAACAGCCGATCCACTGGTTTCTCTGACCTTGAGCAATGGACACCTGCACAGAGATATGACATGTATATCATCAGGAGCAAGTAAGCCATGACGCAAAACACAGAAGAACTATTATGAGAAAAACAATTACCTTGAGGACCACATGTAATGTGGTTATCAGACTCATTATCACTAGAACTACTGGTAACAGATGGTAACAAGTCCACCAGGCTATCCACAGAGCAAGGCTGAAGTCTGTTAGGCGATTTATCTATTCCATCAATCAATGCTGTCTCCAGAAGCTGCACAATATTGCTCTGCAAAACCAAACAAAAGTTGGACTACTTAAAAAAATAAAATGACGATTTATCCCTCCCCAAACATGCATAAACACATACACAGAAGAACATTGGATCATAAAGAAAAAATTTCGACAAGTGCGAAACATAAAAACAACAAAAGGTCCTCAGACATAATTCACAAAGATCAGTATGCAGGAACCAGAACAAAAGAAAATTAAAACTCACTCCTCTATCCTCCTTCACACCAGACACACTCAGTGTTAATGTTTTTATTTATTTTCATGAAATAGATATGATATTTGAAGGTCTCTAAGCACAAGACAGAGGAGCACAAATATTAGAGCGCACAAAGAGCCCCACAAATGATTTTTTGCTAAAAGATAATTTCCAGAATAGGCCAAGGAGTTTCAAGAACATGGAAATCTCCACTCATAATATGCACCACCCAAAACGTAGTGAAATCCCTTATGCTATGAACTTTATGTCACAAAAAAAAAAACAGTTAAGGACACGCCTAGAAAAATAGTACTGCCTTATAAACAAGTTGACCACCACCATATTTATCTAATAATTATGAAACACCAGTGATATATTCTGCCACCAATAGCTCTTATGCACTCACAAAATAATCAAGAAAACGTGCATTTATGAACCCATAGGCACTCACAAAACAACAAACTTTAAAATTCTTTTAAAAGAAAAGAGCCACTTTCTAAACGATTAAAATAGGTTAGCAAAAGTAAAATTCAAAATAACTGTCCCAACTTAAAATGGAATAAACAACTAACCTGAATGCTCATATCTTCACTGTTAAATTTTGATCTCTCCAAATAACATACAGAGAATTCCAGAGACCATTGCACAATGGCAACAATTATTCCTTCCGTTTGCTCTACTGTAGATACAATCACAAAAGAAAAGCATACACGTCCACTCCATTAGCGTTTCAAAAGTCCAGCCACTTAGACTTAAAGAAGCCAAAAAATGAACTAGAAACTACAGGCATACAAAAAACTAGTTACAACTTACAATTAACAACTTCTAAATTGATAGACGGCAACAAAATTCAATATAGAAATACGAAATTCGAGCGGAAACAGAAGGCAACTAAATTCATGTAGAAGAAAATACCAGATAGAGATCGAGAGGCTGAAGCAACAGCGTAGGCTATCGAATAGACTGCTTGAATTTGTGAATCGGTCCATGATTGGAGCCCTAGCTTCCCGTCACTGGTGGCCTCAACGCCGCGTTTTAGAATCAGAAGAAGGTTCTCAAGACCCGGTCTGATCGAGTCGGAGGAGAAGCGCAGCCTCTGCAAGAGATCAGTGGAGGAGATGGGCTTGTTATCCGAGTAGATGGAGTCGGCGAGCTTGGCGAAGGTCTCGGCCATGAGGAGCGGAGACGATCGGGTACGAGGCGAGTGAATTTAGTACATGAGGAGAGAGAGGAAGCGAAACGAAGAACGAAGAAGAGTGTTTTTTGGGTCGACAGTGAAGTTGAGAATTGAAAGGAAAAAAAAAATTGAGAACAGAAATGGGTTTATGGAAGGACAATTAAAACGTTTTATGGCGGTGGAGAGAGCAATTGAGCAACAAATTGTAAGAAAGAATGCGGTGGTGATTAAATAATGGGTTTCAGGAAAGCTTAGCTTTTACTATTGAAAAAATTATAAAATATAGAATAGCTATTGCTTTTTTTCCAAGCAAAAGAGATTCTTTGGACGTTTAATTATTGTGTTTCCTTTGCTTTTCACCTTTCCAATTTCAGTGTTAAAGTTGGCTCAATAAAGAGCGGTTCGTTGTGAACAAGTAGGTATGGTGCGATTAGTTACCGCGTTTCAATGGGGTTGAATTGTTTGAGTTTTATTTGAGTTTGATTTTCAATGAAAGTACATTCTAGTTGGGTTATACTTATCTCTATGCTCGTGCAAAGATTAGTAGAAATGTGTGCAAGTTAGTCTGGACACTCGTAGGGAAAATTACCCAAAAAAAAAAACATTTGTTGTAGAAAAATATCTAAGTAACAAAATTGTAAAAAAAAGTGTAATTTACAGATAACCTCTATATAAAAGCGAGGATTTTTCTTTTTTAAAATAATAATATTCTACTCTAAATCAGAAACTCAAATTTTAAACTGAATTTGGTGAATGAAGCACGGTACATATGCAATGTAACCGGCATGATAGTACATAGTTTGAAAAGAAGAATGATATGGTCATTTGCCTATTTGCTAAAGGTATGAATTGAAATGAGAGTGGTGATGCGGAAAGCGTGACTTTTTGTGCTACACGAACTTTATTTCTACAACATATTGCAACAGAATTCATATTTTGGATTTACAATCAACATATGGTGATAACAGAATTCCTATTTTGGATTTACAATCAACAAATGGTGATAATAATTGTATGTAAATGTGGCGAACACACATTAATTAGAGAAATTTTTTTTGGTACTCGAGCTTGAGTTTTTTACTATAATCTAGATTATTTAACAATAGAATATCATATTTTCCAAACAAAAAAAGAAAATTGCCATGACATTTTTTTTCCTTCGAATGCAATGAAATTGGGCATTATTTTAGCAATAGAATATCAAATTTTCCAAACAAAAAAGAAAATTGCTATGGCATTTTTTTCCTTCGAATGCAATGAAATTTGGGAATTATTTATGTATATACAAGGCTAATTCTTTAGGTCATCATATGATTGGATGTTTTATTTATTTTGTAACAAAATATTAAATCTAAATATTAGAAAGAAAAAAATAATAAAGATGAAGAACATTCAACCTATTTGGGTTTCTCAACCCATTGCCATGCCCATCCTCAGAATCAACCTGATCTCATGGTGTTCAATCTCCCTTACAATCAACCTGATCCAGCGATCATTTCAAAACCACTGCAACCAAAACTTTGAATCCTCAAATCCCCAATGGGTGAGTAAAAGGAAGATAACGGAAGACATAGGATCAATATAAAAAAATCGAGAATTGAAATTGGAGCAGCAAATAAAATCTCATTCATATGACATTACAAACAATCCACTGAGATTAGGAATTGAAAAAATGAATCGACAATTACGAACGATGAATACGTGAAAACAACAAATCATCCATGTTGATCCAATGACCCATCCCATATTCCTTAAATTCAGATTTGGCCCCTCCTGTCAGCATTTCTTTGTCATCAGATTCGGCCGCCGCCCCTGTCACCGTCACAACTGATGCCGTGTCAATGTTGCTACTGGTGGAGGAGTAACTTGTAGAGCGGCCTGTGCCCTTGCCCTTGTCGTGAATTTTGATGTTGGCATCATCTTCTATCATGCTCATATCTAGTCCAAATTTTTTCTGAAATTCAATCTCAATCCTAATCCCAAATTCATCATCTTCCGAACCCATAATAACATTAGTTGTTGGAATTTGAAACGCTTCCAAACCCAAATCCCCACTTACAAACTCCACCTCGTCCTCATCATCATTGAAATCTGAAACAAACTCGTCAACATTCAAATCAAATAAACCCTTAAAACCCTTGTCAAGTTTGAAATCGAACAAACCCTTAAAACCCTTGCTTTCTTTGTTTTGCACGACCAAGCTTCTGGATTTCCTCTTCGTGTTCCATCCATGAGGATGTTGATGATGATGATGATGATGAAAAGGCAGCGGCTTGATTGAGGATTTGAGCCCATAGGCATGTCGTTCTTTGCTTTCTAATGAATTTGGATTTTGATTAGGTTACTGCTTACTGTTTCTTCGATTTCGTAATTTGGTGTTTTTGGAATCAATTTGGGATTAGTTTTGTAATTGATGTTGTTGACACTATATTGTACTAGATTTACGAGGCTATATGTCTAAAGCCCAAACACCAAACATGGATGAAGGCCATATAACCCAAACTACCCTAATAATGGGTCAAACATGGGATGACACATGAACACGGCATCATCATTGATTTGCGTGTCACATGTCAATACTACCATCGAGGTGCATTTATCCCATATCAAAACTATCAATAAAATTATCTCACTCACCCATATAAAAGAGTGCACATTTCCCAATAAGATAACGAATATTCACTATTCACTATTATTCTGCCAAAATTACTACTTACTGTTTCCTTTCTGAAACAAATTTACCGACTTGACCGTCTAAGAGTCTTAAGTTGGCACCACACCGGTGCTCATCTCTAACGGAAGACCCTCTACTCTTCTTAGTCTGCAGATTACGAGGAAGGACACATGATGAATGGTGATTGAACAATGAGTAATCCTAAGTTGAAACATTTTGTGCTTTAACAGATATAGATTGTGAATGTTGGTTTAGAGATAAGGGATTTGAAGATTATTTCTTATTGTAAGCCCATATATTTCATTAGAGGATCAAAGTGATCGAGATAGGGTGTTAGTTCGTGAAATTCGGACGTAAAATAAAGGATTTTTAGTCGGGTCACGTTGTCGGGTTCGAAAACTCGAATCGCAGACCCAGCTCGACGAAGAAGACGACCCTGTGCAAGCGCGTGGCCACCACGTGCAGAGGTCGTTACCGGCGCGTGCGGGGTTTGTTCGTCGTCCGTCCAACAGTTTAATGGTACAACTTTTAAGTTAATTGAATACCATATGAATATATTTATGAATATCCAATATAATATGTTTCATATTTAAATTAGTATTTGATATAAAAAAATTAGGAAAATAAATATAAGGTTAATTTGAATATTAATGAATATTATAAGCAAATTATGTTGAATAGAAGAATTCGCAGAGTAGAGATGGTTAATTTGAAGCAAATTATGTTGAATTGAAAGAAATTATGTTCAATTGAAGCAAAATATCAAATTATATGTTGAATTGAAGTAAATTATTTGAATGGTTAATTTGAATATTAACGGATTCTAGAAAAATATGCGATGAGAATACGATTAATAAAAATTCGTTTTACGTCCAATTTTCACTAATTAATGTCCAATTTTTTAAATTATTATGTAAATATAAACTCCCCGATTTTGTAAATTATTATCCAAATGTAAACTCCATTATTATGCTTATTTTTATGTTTTTAACTATATTAATATTCAATTATAGTAATTCACTTCAATTTATATTTATGTTTAAGATTTTATATTATTAGTCATCGACATAATCCTATTGTATCATATCATTTATCATATATTTATTATATCAAAATCATTTTTATAATTTTTATTAGTTCTATATAACCATTATTGGGTACTTAAGTTTTTCCCTAAGTTTCATTCCAAATTTCCAACTTTTAGACCAAAATTCCGTCATTTTTGTTGACCGTCGACGATATCGATACCAATATTTTGGGCGATATCCGTAAATTTAATTAGCGATATATCCGTCGATATCGATATTTCAATCTTTGGATATACAACAGTAACTTGACAATAAATATAGATAAATACTTTACACTGATTATGTTTGGTATCTGACAAATTGTTTATTTTAGAGCTGAAATCAGATTGAACAAAATCAATTCATCTACATTAGTATTTATTGATACCATATCGACCGATCTAACCAAGACTCAGAAGGTCATTCGGACCAAGCTCGGCCCACCATCAAGGCCCATCACGACATGAAGGCCACTTGGACTAGACCCATCAACAAGGCCCATGTAACGACCCATCCCGAATTCCGGGATTAGATTAGTGACTAATCAGGATTAGTGAGGTTAATCGGTGATTAGTTGAGCGAAATCGGACGAACGATGCAAAATGACCGTTTTGCCCTTGGTCGTGGGCAAAAGGTTGACTTTTCGTTCAAGCGGTCAAATGGACTTTGGCCGATGACTGTGACGTAGTTCAGGATGCCACGAGTTCATAGACAGGTGGCACGTCCGATTCCGACATTCGAGGAAGAAGTTATGACGTTCGAAAGTTCATGGGTATTTTGGTAATTTGGTTAAAAGAGGCAAATAGTTGGCTTTTGACTTGGGAGGTCCGATGGCCGAGGGCCGAGGACCGTTACGTAGATCGAGTCGATATGAATCCGTAGACAGGCGGTACACCGAGATCGGACTTCGAACGAGAAAGTTATGGGTCACAAAAGTTTGATTTCACTATGCACGTATATCGAGGTGATGTTGAGGTGGCAATATCTGATTGGTTGACTTTTCTGTGGGACCCATGGATGAGTGACAAGTGTCACTCATCCAATTGGCCCAAACCCCCAATTTGTGGATGACCGGACCTGTCCTAACTGGACTTTGATAACCGTGTCTAGTCCTGCTCCCGTTTGACAAGTCAACTGAAGTCCCGAAAGTACCCTTCAGCTTCTATCAGATAAGGGATAATTGCACTGATTCCCACTCATGCCTCCGCCTCTCGATCAGCCCCGAACGTCGTGTCACGGCCTGGAGGGTCATCAAAACAGAAAAGGTGTGAGTGGACAACAATAATATCATTTAAAATACGTTTGAAACACATCAGTTACCCTCCAGTTTATCAAACCATGCATGCATAGGGAAAAACATATGAATCACAATCACCGGCTTTCTAGCCAATTCACAAAACAACTTAAATCCCGGCTCTCGGGCCAAAACATATGAAAACATAAATACCTGGCCAGACAGACCAGAAACCCGTACTCAATACCAGTACGTAATCACAATCAACATCAAACAATACAATCAATCAATCCATCAATCACACAATCACATCCGCACTACGCGTAGGCCAATCTCGGGAACTGCACTCAGGCACCATCCGAGTCATATCCATCATGTCTGGGAACTACACACGCACATACTCGGGAACTGCACTCACGCAACATCCGAGTCCCGTCTAGGAACTGTACTCGCACCATCCAGCACATGATCCAGCATCCAGGATCCACAATCACAAACACAATCCATATTATAACACATATCAATCATAGACCTCAAATCAAGTCATAAGCATTCCCGAAAGGGTGTTTAAGTTCAAATACCAATTATACGTAAATCCGTAAAATTATATGGAAAACATTAAAATAATCCAGAAATCATCATTGACTAACCACTTAAGTCCAAATATCCTTTTTAAAACCTTTTTTGACTCCGGGCCTAGCCCAAAATACCATTTGCACATTTCCTCGAAAAACGTGCCCGAAAGACCGATTAAAATAATCATTAAATTACACATAATCATGCCACATAATCACGACATCAATGCAAATCAAATCATGCAATCAATAATGTAAAACATTTGACTATGCATGCATCATGATTTATAAAACAAACGTCCACTCACACACCGTCCAAACTGCTCGCTTCCCGAGCTGCACGCGTTTCTGTAATTTCCGACACTTACTAGGAATCTCGAATCCTCCAAGTACTTGAACTCAATCCCCAAAATGCACAGATGTCACAGGGCCTGTTCTTTGTCAATCCTCCACCAATTTCGTTCCCAGTTGATTTGGTTCACTTCGTTGAGCTCCCAGAAGACTAATTGTTCAGTCAATTTCAATCAAAACCGTCTAAGAAATCAAATTCGACATATGTGTTCTTAGATGGTTTTTCGGGTTTTTTCTCAATTCTAAATCCAGTGTTCCTCTCGATTTTTCACTCAGTTGCTCACCCAACTTCATCCTTTTTGGTTCTCTGTTCAGTCTCTCAAATTTAAGGAGGGAATGGATCGATCAAAAATGAAGGAGATGTGTGTTCTCTGTTTTTGTAGATGAATACCGTACTAACTCTAACTGATAATTAACAACCGTTTGATTTAATTATTTAATTCTAAAAAAAAAGCAACTAAGTGCCACTAATTAGCTTATGGAAATGGCAAGTGTCACTTGCTGAGCTACATGAATCATCTACTGGGCTGAATC
Organism: Prinsepia uniflora; assembly: GCA_032719365.1. Classification (NCBI taxonomy): domain Eukaryota; kingdom Viridiplantae; phylum Streptophyta; class Magnoliopsida; order Rosales; family Rosaceae; genus Prinsepia; species Prinsepia uniflora. The sequence goes on from CM064875.1 coordinate 59,022,945, forward strand.
AGCAATTAAACCATTTAATATCAATTACTTGCACCGTTTAATCAAGTCCCTTGCCTAAAATTACCATTTTACCCCTACCTTAAAAATTACCAAAATGCCCTCATAGTTCTAGACCCATAACTTTTTCGTTCGGACTCCAATTGACGCATGCCGCCTGTCTACGGATTCAGCGTCCCGAGACCTATCCAGCGATCTTCCCGGAAGGTCCAAACAATGTCTCGATCAAAAGTCAACTTTTGGCCCTTATAACTAGGGGCAAAATCGTCATTTTCCTCAAATTTTCCAAATTTTCGGGGCGTTACAACCTTCCCCCTTAAAGAATTTTGTCCCCGAAATTCTGTCACATTCTTTATTAAACAAACACAACAGTACAACTCGACAATATGCAAACAAACACACAACAGTACAACTGTACAATAACTTAAACAACATAGCAACAGATAACAATAATCACAACATCTACAACCACACCAAGTTCGTGCAACACGCTATGACAGATCTATGTTCGTGAACTCGAAGGCCGACCACGACCTGGTCGCCCAGTTCTAGCACTACTAGTTCCTATCGACATTGGTCCTTGGTGTCGACCCACAATTGTACGATCTGTCGCCCCTTGATTCGACCGGTAGGGACATTCTCTCCTAATATGACCACGCTCTCCACAATGACAGCAAGTGATTGGTGTACGCTGTGATGGCCTTCGAGTAATCATAGTAATAGTAATCATAGCCTTCCTGAGAGTAAGGAACCCAACTGGGGGGTGACTCCACTCAGTCGGTGCTCCGTGACTACTCCGGGGTCCACCCAGGCCAACGACCCTCCCTGGAGGAGATAATAGAAGTAAAGGAAGGTATGTGAATACATATATATACATAACATAAATATTCATGCCGGTTCCCTTGAACGGTCATGATCCATAACATCCATGCCCGATTCCCATAAACCGTCATGCACCACAATGACCTGACAAAGGTTCATGCCGGTTCCCATAAACCGTCATGAACCACAATAACCTTTCCAGAGTTCATGCTGGTTCCCGTAAACCGTCATGAACTTGGAAATCCATCCAGGGTCCCTGACCCGAAATCATCAGTGTAAAACAACTGGGTCTCGTGCCCGAACATATGACTCAAATGGGCATTGCGCCCGAAATCTAAGGGTCAGTCACGACTCCGATCATAGTGATGTGTGCAACCATCCATCCAGGACCGCCCTCAATCCTGGTATGTCGCCGTGAACGTATCAACCGACGCAACCACCACAAGATCATGGTGCACTCATCACCGATCGATATCCTGAACCGTCAGCACTCCGAAGTCGAGCCTCCCCAGGCTGCCCGACCACGAATCGTGCATCGTGACCTCTCCGGAAGGAACACATCCCAATCCGGAGGCGAGCGTCGTATCGTCGATCACCGTGCACATAGCACCCGCCGAGACCACGATTTAGACCCGAAGGTCGTAAATAGCGTCATGTAACACCCCGAAAATTCGAGGATCTTAATATTGTAATTTAATGTATGAATTGACGTTTTTACCCTTGGGAATGATATGGCCAATTGTTGACTTTTTGATTGGTGGGTCCAATGGACTTTGACCAATGACTGTTACGTAGTTCGGGACGTCACGAGTCCATAGCCAGGTGGCACGTCCAATTAGGACGATCAGGGAAAAAGTTATGGCTATCGGAAGTCCAGGGGCATTACCGTAATTTGGACGTTTGGGGTGAAAATGTTGACTTTTCGTTTGGCAACTAATTTTCACATGACTCAAGGACCGTTAGGTAGGTCTCGACATCCTGAGTCCGTAGACAGGCGGCATGCCGAAATCGGACTTCGTACGAGGAAGTTATGGCCACGGAAGTAAACGCGATTAACCGAACTAACCGAGAACCAGATTAAAATAATATTATAATAATAGGATCTGATTACTTTAATCAAATCAATCTGGACCCTTGTATGAGTGACAAGTGTCACTCATCCCCTACATTCCCTAAAACAAGGATCTGTGTTGGCCAATAGATTAATTTATTATTTTATTTCCTCAAATCCTCACCATTGGTCCTAAAGTCAGATTTAATCCTGGCCCTTGATTTCATATGCCTATTCTGTTTTAAACCCATGAGACCATCCACTTACATTTTCATTCTCTCAAACCCTTTAACACGGTTACCTCTTGGAATAAACTCACCAGCACCTCACCACTCAACTTCACACACCCAGCAACACCAGGCAGCCAACAGCCACCCCCAGACACCGGCCACCACCCCACAGCCACCCTGCACGGCCGGAATTCTCCCAGACCCGAGAAGAAACCCGAACAACCCAAACCATCCAACCATCCAAACCTTCACACCTAGATTCGAACCAACGTATGGTTGGGTTCACTGTGACGGCAGGACGACCCAGAACTGGACTGGACGACGTACGGCGGTGACACGGCGGCGGTAAGTCGAAAAACCCGAGAGACCCGATTTTCTTCCCTGCTTCGAAACGTCCATTTTTTACGTTTAATTTGTTTGTTTGCTTTTAAGACGCACTTAGGGGACCTAGACGACCAGTTTGAACCAAGGACCGTGGCTGGAAACTCGACGACTCGCCGGAGAAGATAACCAGAACCGGCAGCCAACCTTCCCGTCGATTTTCAGGTAGTTTCTTCGACCTAAAATCTAGTTTTATTTGCACAGAACCATAGATGAGGTAGAGACGAGTCCATAGGAACAAATTTCACCAGAAATGGTGATCGGGTTGAGGAGAACTGATCGGGTTGAACCGTGGGTCTACGGTGACCCGGTTACTGTAGCTGATGATGTCATCATGCTGACGTCAGCAGTGACGTCATGATAACATCATCATGTCAGAAATCAGTCAGACCAGGGACCAATGAACTGCTGACACGTGTCCTCTGACACTGTCAGTGATGACGTCATGCTGACGTCAGCAGTACTGTAGCACTATTAACCAGAGGGTTGACCAGGCGCGTGGGGGCGCGTGTGAACAGTACGTTTGGTGGGACCACCACCATTCCTTAGGTTTCGACGATCCGGATCCAATGGCGGTGGTTTCGGGTCGATCGGAGATCATTATGTTGGTCAAAACGAGGTTTATTGCCTTGGGAAGCACGTTCGGGCGGCTTTTCCGGGCCGGTTTCAGTCTAGGGTTTCATGGTTAAATGTTAGGGGTTTGTATTGACCTTCACGTATACTTTGGACATGACAGGGATTGTACAGTTGTACCAGAACGAGGGTATACGTTCGGTTTTCAGCAGGATTGTACTGTGAGTGGGCCGTTTTCTTAAACCCTTGCGTGCATAAATGTTTTCTGGTTTATTATACATATTCACATGCTAAAAACAAATAATGGTTTTGATGATATGGAAATTATGGTTATGGTACGTTTCACGGTATTTGGGCTTGAGACCCGTCTGATGAAACTTAAAGATTGGTTGGATTTTATCTATGTATATATATATGCTTTGCATGTGGATATCAATAAAATGTATTTGGTACTGCACTGTATAGATCCATTCTTATAATACTGTCTCATACGGATGAGGTACCCCAGAGTGGTCACGGACGTCTAGAACGTCCAGCGTCTATGACGCTAAGCATCGGGGATGCTGTACCCGAACGGGGTTTGGGGATTGAACTCGGAATTGAGACCCGAGTGGCACGCGTAACCTTGTGATTGTGACCTTATTAGACGTCAGGGACGTCAGACATCGGGGATGTCGGGATTGGAGTGTATAGTGCAGTGGCTAAAATTATGTTTATGGTTTTAATTATATGCCTTATGGTTCATATTATATGATTGATGGTTTAAAATTCTGATGCATGCATGTTTGGAAAATGGAGGGGTAAAGTATATATTTACTTACTAAACGATTTTATAAACTTGAGTTTCGGTCCACTCACCCTTAATGTTTTGGTAACCCCTCCAGGTTGTGCTACTGAGGTAGAGGAGGATCCTGAGGCTGAGGCATAGATCTACTTCTGCGTACCTGAACCCCTGTTGGGTGGTTTACCCGCAGGTTTATTTTAGAGACGTGCTCGCAACTTGTAATTTTGGATTTCATCCCTTGTCTGACATCTGTTTAATTCGGATTTGATGTATAACTTTAATTTGGTTGTTTATGCATTTGATGTTTTGAGGTTAAAATTGGTATGAATTATGGGTGTCAGACGGGAGCAGGGCACGTCCCCTTGTGGTCCCTGTGGGATCGGGGCGGGTCTTGTCACGTCATATGCCCGAGATAAAACCAAATGGGTCTCATACCCGAGTTTATCCTTTTAGAAAGCCAAAACCTTTTCATTTAAACCGATAAAGAAATACCGACCCGTATAGGCACCGTATAGGGTCGAAACCTCGAAATACGTGCCTATACGTAACCACACATCCAAATGCACTCATGGCATCACAAAAAAGTATCTAAAACATATAATAAACATTTATACATGCACCAATTTAGAAAACAAGGTCCACTCACAGACCGTCCGAGCTGCCGCCTCGATTTGCGTGCCATCCTGTTCTCCGAGCCGATCACCATCACCGGGACTCCCAAACCTGTCCAAATTTTAATACAAGGTTAATAACTACTTAATTAACCTTCCACTAAGGCCCCATAATTTTCCCGTATTTTTAACTATTTTTAATCCCGAACCTAAACCTTCCAATGCCCCGAAACATATCGAGACGGTGTCCGATCGACACGAAACCAGTCCCAAAATGTTCGTTACATCAAATAGAAGATTTCACATGTTGGAACCTTCCCAAGATTCCCTACCACGTGCCCTCATGCGCCCTAGGAGTGCACTACGCGTGGGCCTCACGCTCCACTGCACAGTGTTGTCTTCTTCCTCGCGCAGCCGGTCTGAACCAGCCAGTTCGCCTGCAACTGGACCGGCGTAACCGGTCCAGGCCTCATTCTCCCTCAATTTTGGTCTGTTTGCCTCCATTTCAATTCCTAAATTCCTATTTTAATGTTTTCTATCAATCCCAATTAACAAAACTATCTAAAACCAACTAAAACCCATGAACCCATTTTGAACCATACGGTTCAAACTTCCCCGATCAACCCCCACGACGTCCCAGCCATCAACCACCACCAAAACCCTCTTAGAACCTTCCTAACATCCTAATAACCATTCCCTAATCAAAACCAGCCCTAACATCAAAATGGAAAAATGGATTGAAAATGGTTTAATCGATACCTTTCGGGTTTTGGGCCTCCGCCGTGCACGGTGGCTCTGTCCTGGACGGAACCATCGTCCACCTTTCTCTCCTCCCTCTCTGGTCCTCTCAGTCATGGTCAAGGGTTGAAGGTTGGAATGGGTTTGGGGTCCCCTGAGATCGGGTTTGGTTTGTGTTTGGATGAAGAAATGAAAATGCACGGGAAGGTTGGATGCATGAATGTGGGCTGGTAACCAGTGGATCGGTGACACCTGTCACTCATCCATTGGTTTCTGAAAAGTAACTGGGCCCACTAAAGACAAACGGTCCTCGTAAAACGCGTCACTATGAATAGTATCTTGGAACTTCCGTGAACCGTAACTTCGTCGTCGAACGTCTGAATTCGACGTGCCGCCTGTCTACGGATTCGTATCGTCCTTATCTACGTAACGGTCCTCGGCCCTCGGCCATCGAACCTCTTGGTCAAAAAGTCAACATTTTCCCCTTTTAACCAAAGTTACCAAAATGCCCCTAAACTTCCGAACGTCATAACTTCCTCCTCGAATGTCGGAATTGAACGTGCCACCTGTCTATGAACTCGTGACGTCACGAAATACGTCACGGTCATCGGTCAAAGTCCATTTGACCGCCAGAATGAAAAGTCAACGTTTTGTCATGACTAGGGGCAAAACAGTCATTTCGCATCGTTCGTCCGATTTCGCTCAATTAATCACGGATTAGCCTCACTAATCGTGATTAGTCACTAATCTAATCTAGGAATTTAGGCCGGGTCGTTACAGGTACTCTGATGCTCTCGGTAGCGTCCCGAGCTTCTATCGCGCTCTCGAATGGGTAAAGTCGCCTCCACGCGAGTAGCAGCATCTGATAATTCTCTCAGGGTCGAATACGAACCTATCGTCACAGCGCCCCGTATTGCATTCCTCAATCCATGCTCAAACCTTGAACACTTATCTTCCTCAGTTGCCACATACAAAGGGGCGAAATTTGATAAGTTCAAGAATTTCTGCTCATACTCGGCCACTTATAGATTCCCCTGCCTCAAATGAAGGAATTCAACTTCTTTAGCATCTCGGAAGGATCGGGGGTAAAACTGATTTAAGAAACGATCTCGGAAAAGCTCCCACGTCAACGTATGAGCAGTTATACCAGTCATTTGTAATCCACGCCACCATCGATAAGCATTACCACTCAACATAAAGGTAGCTAATAGGACCATATCCTCTGGTGGACATCTCATAATCTCGAAAATCCGCTCAAACTGAATAAGCCATTCTTAGGCCTCTTCTGGGTTGGTCTCATCTCATCTCATCTCATCTCATCTTTTAATCCCAGCCATCCATTCCTATCCTCCCTCAATCTTCACCGTCCATCTCTCTCCCTCTTTTCTGATCATCATCATCATCTAAATCAATCTCCTTCTCTCCCTGCGACACCAAAACTATTTCTTCTTCTTTGTTTTCAAAACAAAACACACATACCACCACCCAATTTCCTCACCCCATCACCTGCGACTGAGACCAGAGAGTACGTGAGTGACTGAGAGTGTACCTGAGGGACTGAGGGCGACAGTGAGACGATGGTGGACACGGCGGAGGGAAACCCGAGACGGTGAGTGTTTGTGTTTGAAATTTCGAAGTTATGTTTAAGGGGTCCTTAATCGATTCTATTAATGGGAATAGCTTCCTGTTGATTTAAGGGGAAGTTCTAGATCGTTTTCGAGAGCTTGGACGACCGGGAATGACGGTGAACGGCGTAGGAAGTCGTTGTTGCCATTGTCGACTTAGGGAGGTATGGTTTGCTTCGATTTCTGGTGTTTTTAATAGCTAAACAGATAAGAAACATGACAGGACCGCCCCCGAAAAAGGGCATTGTTAACCGTGCCTGGTCCTGCTCCCGTCTGGCAAGATGACTGAAATTCCCAAGTTACCCTCAGCACTTGCCAGACCAGGGATAGCCACACGTACTTACTCATGCCTCTGCCTCTCGATCAGCCTCGATCAACGCGCCACGACCTGGAGGGTCAATAAAAATCAAAAGGTGTGAGTGGACAAAAATAAATCAGTTTATAAAACAGTTACAGAATGACTTTTTTACCCTCCACGTAAAACCAATGCATGCATTCAAAAATCATTTCGCAATCCGTTACATTTTCAACGTAAGAAAACAGTGCATGAAATCAAATCATTTTCCTTTTCTTAACCTTCGGGTCTTAGCACGCAATCATAAACACAGGGCCTCAGGCCAAAACCATGAATCAAAACCAAATACACAACATGATCCAAAACCATCAACCACATAAACAGGGCGACTGCCCAACTCAACCGAAACATCAGGAATTAACAATAAATCACAAGTCATTCATTTTGCTGGATATCAAGTGCGCCCGAGTCTTTAAACTCAAAACCATGCGCATAATCAGGCCTTCCCTTGATTTCAACGAGTATTTAAACTCAAAACATAATCAATAGGCCTCGGGGGTATCACAATAAACGAGTCTTTAAACTCACGAGTCTTTAAACTCATTAAGGGCCCTCCCCCGTCATCAATTAACCGAGTCTTTAAACTCAAAACGTGCTCCAGCAATAGCACCGGGTCTTTAAACCCAAAACAGTTTTCAACGGGTCTTTAAACCCAATTCGGGTCTTTAAACCCAATCCGGGTCTTTAAACCCAATTCGGGCCCGCCCCCGTCATCAATTAACCGAGTCTTTAAACTCAAAACGTGCTCCAGCAATAGCACCGGGTCTTTAAACTCAAAACAGTTTTCAACGGGTCTTTAAACCCAAAAATTTTTTCAATCATAACAACTCGAGATCCATCGTGATCCAAATTCCAAATCCAATCTGAAAACACATTTTGTCATAACAGGACTCATGTCCGAATTTCCACTTTCAAATCCCTAAAATCTTACTTCACAAAACAAAATCAATCATCACGAAAAACGGGGCATGTATAATCATATCCAGTCACTTTATCGATCCATCATCCATTCTCGAATTCGAATTCGCAATAATGATTCCGTAAGCCGGCATCCGGAAACATCATCCCGAACCCAAACCAAGAATCCATTTTCAAACGTCCGAAAACCGAAATCTCGTTTATCAAAAATTACTTTTATGCCCCGAGCATCAAGCCCGAAATCTCCTTTTCAAAATCCATTTTAAAATCCTCGAAATCCCAAATCTCATTTCAAATTTCAAATTCAATCATCAAACAGTGATCAAATCACAATATACTCAAAATCTCGTAAAACGTGCAAAATCGCAGAAATCTCGAAAACTGCGTCAACACCGTGAATCACACTCACAATCATAAACAACATTTTTAAAACATCATACGCACATTTCTTGTAAAATCAGTCGTTAACTGACAAGACCCACCCCGATCCCCCTGGGACCACCCGGGGACGTGCCCTGCTCCCGTCTGACACCCGACCTCAAAATACCAGAATTACCCTTAAGAATTCAAATGCATAAAGAAAATCCAATTTTAAGTCATACATAACCCAACACACAACGTCACACATAATATCCGAATACAAATAGTGTCAGACAAGGGATAGTTCCCAAATACAGTTTATTGAGCACGACTCTAGACATTCTACGTGCCAACCTACCCAGCAGTAGGGTTCAGGTGCGCAACGTAAACCTATGCCTCTTCCTCGGGATCCTCCTCATCTTCCTCCTCGATAGCACGACCTGGAGGGGTAGTAAAACAACAAGGGTGAGTGGGCCGAAACTCAAGGTTTACAAAATAGTTTACCATATCGAAAACATATAGATTTTCCCCTCCGTTTTCCGAAAAGCATGCATCAGTATCAAAAGCCAAAAAATCATATAATCATAAGCAGAATAATATCAACATAATATAATCTCAGTCACTACACTATACATCCCAATCCTGACATCCCAGATGTCCGACGTCCCAAACGCCCAATAAGGTCACAGTCCCAAGGCTAAGCGTGCCACCCGAGGTCTCAATCCCGAGTCCAGATCCCGAACCAAGTCCGGGTACGACATTCTAGATGCCTGACGTCCCAAACATCCAATAGTAGCAATCCTGCTCCTGAGCCACCCTACGGTCCGGTCCTTCCGTAGAATGACTCCTCGCAGGCAATGCGCCGTGACCACTCCGGGGTACCTACATCCGGAGAAGACAGTATCCTAGGGTAGATATATACTGTGCAGTACTAAAGATAAATATCGAAATCCATATACATATACATGACTCAAAATCGTGCATAATCAACCAGACGGGTCTCATGCCCAAATATCGTAATACGTGCCATAAATCATTCTCAGGATAAATAGATATTTTTGCTTGAATCACATATAGATATAATAGAAAGCAAAACAGTTATGCATGCCAAGGTTTAGTGAAATCAAAGGACCACTCACAGTACAATCCCGAGCGTATAACCATGTCCACGTGCTAAAGTACGATCCCTGTCACGTCCAAAGCATACGTAAAGGTCACTTTAAGTCCCTACTAAACAACTAAGAAACCCTAGACTGAAACCGGCCCGGGAAAAGCCGTCCGAACACGCTTCCCAAGGCTTCAAATCCTAATTTGACCAACCTAACGATCTCCGATCGACACGAAACCACCGCCATTGGATTCGTATCATCGAAACCTTGAAAATGGTCCTGGTCCCACGTAAAACACTGTTCACACGCGTCCCCACGCGCCTGGTCAACTGTGCTACAGTACTGCTGACGTTAGCATGACGTCACTATTGACGTCATCACTAACAGTGTCAGAGGACACGTGTCAGAGGACACGTGTCAGTAGCCCATTGGTCCCTGATCTGACTATTTTCTGACACGATGACGTCATCATGACGTCACTTCTGACGTCAGCATGATGACTTCATCAGCTACAGTAATCGGGTCAACCTGAATACCAGGAACCGGGTCACCGTTGACCCACGGTTCGACCCGATCAGTGCTCATCAACCCGACCACCATTTCTAGTGAGATTTGATCCTATGGTCTCGTTACAACTTGCCCTATGGTTCTGTGGACTCAAATCTAGCTTTTAGGTTCAAGAAACTACCTGAAAATCTACGGGAAGGTTGGCTGTCGGTTCTGGTTGTCTTCTCCGGCGAGTCGTCGAGCTTCCAGCCACGAGTCTTGGTTCAAGCTGGTCGTCTAGGTCCCCTAAGTATGTCTTAGAAGTAAACAAGGAATTCCAACGTCAAAAACAAAGGTTTCAAAGCAGGGAAGAAAATCGGGCCTTCTCGGGTTTTCAGACTTACCGCCGCCGTACGCCGTCCAGTCCTGTTCTGAGTAGTCCCAAGGTTCCAGTTAACCTAACCCTAGGTTAGTTCGAGTCCAGGTGTGAAGGTTTGGACGGTTGGACGGTTTGGGCTGTTTCGGTTCCTCTCGGGTCTGGGGGGTTTCTGGGTGGTTGGGGGCAGTCTGGAGGTTGCTTGGATGTGTAGTGAGGCTGTGAGGTGCTGGTGTGTCTGTGCAGAGAGGGAGAGTGTTTACACGGTTTGAAGGAAATGAAAATGTGAAAGTGAATATCTGAGGGTTTAAAACAGAATGAGCAGATGAGATCAATGACCAGGATTGAGTCTGAGTTTAAAATCAATGGTGAGGATTTCAGGAGGGAAAATAATTAATTAATCCAATGGCCAACAAGGATGCTGGTTTTAGGGAGTGTAGGGGATGAGTGACACTTGTCACTCATCCAAGGGTCCAGATTGTTTTGATTAAAGTAATCAGATTCCATTAATTTAATATTATTTTAATCTGGTTCTCAGTTAGTTCGGTTAATCGCGTTTACTTCCGTGACCAAAACTTTTTCGTCGTACGTCCAATTTCGGCGTGCTGTGTAATGACCCGTCCCGAGTGTCGGGATTGACTATTAAGTAATTATGCTTTAGAATGACTAATCGGGGATTAGTTGAGTGAAATCGGACGAAACGTGCAAAATGACCATTTTGCCCCTAGCGTGGGTAAAATGTTGACTTTTAGTTCGGGCGGTCAAACGGACTTTGATCGATGACTGTGACGTAGTTCGGGACGTCACGAGTTCATAGACAGGTGGCACGTTCGATTCCGACATTCGAGGTGAAAGTTATGGTGTTCGGAAGTTGAGGGGTATTTTGGTAATTTGGTCATATTAGAGACCAAATGTTGACTTTTTGATCGGGAAGTCCGATGGACGAGGGCCAAGGACCGTTACATAGGTCTCGTCGATACGAATCCAACGACAGGCGGCATGCCGAAATCGGAGATTCGACGACGAAGTTATGGTCACGGGAACAGACTCGATTAACCGAACGAACCGGGATTAAAATAATATTTTAATATGAACAGTACCCGGTGACTGAACACACTTGGATGAGTGACAAGTGGCACTCATCCCTTAAATTCAGGCTTTAAACCAGGATCCTTGTCTTAAGGGAAACATCATTATGATGTTTTATTAATTAATTATGTTTAATTATATTTCTTTCCTCCATTAATCATCCATGTCCTTCAAACCGTGCAAATTGGGGGAAACAAAATTGAGAGAATTCAGCTCCCTTCCACTACCGGTTCTGAGGGGAAAATTGAGAGTTTTGGGAGACAATTGCAGCTGGGCAAACACGAGAGACAGAGAGATGCTGGAGAGTGAGAATCGGGAATTTGGATTTTGGGAGGGAAAATTCGAATGATGGGAATTGAGTCGTGAGGATTGAATTGGAGCTTAGAAGTAGCTTCCTGAGGTTGAGACGAGTGGAACCAGATCAAAAACGAAGAGAATTGAGGCCCAATTGGCTCTGAACTGGGTCTGGTAACAGGAGCAAGGTTCGAGCTTGAGTCGTGGAATTTGAGCCATGGATTGATGCAATTGAGTTGGGGAAAGTGTTTAACGGAGTCCATTGAAGCTTCTTGATGAATCAATTTAAGGAAAACGCTTGAAACTGACGACTTTCGAAGATGAACAGTGTTCGGGGTGTTCTTCGAATGTTCATCTTTGATCGTGAGGATTGAGGTAATGTTTCATGTAATTAATGTTACAGACCTCTAATTGAACTTAAGCCGAAACTAATTGAATGTCCAATTGTTGAAATTGGTGTCGAATTGATAGGATTGGAATCGGGTCGTCTCGCGGGTTAAATGGCCTGTTTTACAGACAAACGAGTATGAACGACGACACTGTAGCAGGCGCGTGGGTTTCACGCGCAGCCACTCACGGCGGCCCGTGAAGGCGCGTCCGGCCTAGTTTCAAGGTGAGGTCAACATGACTTTTGATCCTCTCATTGTAACGAACATTTTGACGTTGGTTTCGAGGAAATCGTATATGGTTTAAAATGCTTTATTATATGATTTGATATGCTTTGGCATGATTTATGTTTCAATCCGGTGATTTCTCGGTTTTATGATTATTATATTATTATATTTTGCACGATTTTCGAGAAATTATGAAATTGGTGAAAAATGATGTTTGGACTTGGTTTATGAGTCCGAGATTGAAATTGATTGAAAATAATGTTTGGACTCAGATTATTGAGTCATGGATTGAAAAATGATGTGGTGACTCGGGAATGAGTCAAGGGTCAATTTCGTGGATTTACGTGAAAATGGCAACGGAGGTTGCAACGCATGGATTTGCGTGAAAATGATATTTTGGGCGTGAGAACCCAAGTGAATAGTGATTTTGACTCGGATTTGGAGTCACTTGTGAATTTGTGAAATTAATGATTTATTGTGATTTTATGATTATTTTAATCAGTCTCTCGGGCACGTTTTACGAGGAACGTGCAAATGATGTTTTAGGCTAGGCCCGGAGTTTAAATGATTTCTAAAATGATATTTTGGTTTTTTTGGTGAGTCAATGATGATTTCCGGATTATTTTATTGATTTAAAATGTGATTTTAACGGTTTATGTGTAAATGGTATTTTGGGCTTTGAGACCCAGTCGGAAATGATCTTGACTTTGTATGAAGTCAAAATTTGATTGAAATGTTTTGGGATGTAATTCTCGAGATGGTTTTCATTGTGATTATGATATTCCCAGACGGTCGGAGCTTGGGGGGATTACCCAGACGACCGGAGCTTGGGGATGTGATTGTAGGATCAGGAGTTGATCTTCTGGTAGTCAGCTTCTCGGATGAGACTGAGCCTGGATGTACCACTCGGATGGGTCTGAGCCTGGGGATGTGTTCGCCCAGAGGTGACTGAGCCCGAGGGGGTTGAGCCCAGAGGTGTCTGTTCCCGAGAGAGTGGCTGGATATTGGCCTACGTGTAGTGCCGCACTTGTGAGTAGTGCAGATGTGATTGTGATAGTTTGTGCACTTGTGAGTAGTGCAGATGTGATTGTGATAGTTTGTGCACTTGTGAGTAGTGCAGATGTGATTGTGATGATTTGTGCACTTGTGAGTAGTGCGGATTGATTGGACTGATATATTTATTGTGCACTTGTGATTAGTGCTGATTGATGTTGTTTGTGATGACGTACTGGTATTGAGTACGGGTTTTTGGTCTTTGTGGCCAGTGATTATGTTTTCACATGTTTTGGCCTGAGAGCCGGGATTTGATGTTTTATAACATAAACTGATTTGATGAACATGAGTTTTTATGGACCATGGAAAAACGTGTTTTGATTTTATCGGTCCACTGTTCATACTTGAATGATTTCATACTATTATCATGTTTTACGATATGCATGCAAGTTTGTGAAAACTGGAGGGTAAGAATGTATTTTGGCAAATGTTTTTATAAGAGGTCATTTTTGTCCACTCACACCTTTTCTGTTTTGTGACCCTCCAGGCCGTGGTACGACGTTCGGGACGGATCGTGAGGCAGTGGCAGCAGCAGAAATCCGCGCAAGTATCCCTTGTCGGGCAAGCACTGAAGGGTAGTTTCGGACCTTTAGTTGACTTGTCAGACGGGAGCAGGATCGGGCACGGTTTTTGACGTCAAGTTGGGACGGGTCCTGTCATGCTGCCTGTCTACGGATTCGTATTGACTCGACCTACGTAACGGTCATTGGCCCTCGTCTGTTGGACTTCCTGGGTAAAAAGTCAACATTTGGCCCTTCTTTGATCAAATTACCAAAATACCCCTCGACTTCCGAACGTCACAACTTCTTCCTCGAACGTCACAATCGAACGTGCCACCTGTCTATGAACTCGTGACGTCCTAAACTACGTCACGATCATGGGTCAAAGTCCTAAATATTTCCCGGGGTAAAAGTCAACTTTTCCCCCCCTTAGGGGCAAAATGGTCATTTACAATAACATAATAATTACGAAAATTCGGGTCGTTACATTAACCCATCATCCAAAACACACGAGAAACCATAGTCTCGAAATACGTGCAATCTCGCATAGCATATTAAGAATACGTAAAAATACGGAAATCGAAATCACCATAAACCTTAATCATAATCATAGAAATCATAGAAATATTTATGCATGCATTAAATTTTGAAAGCAACGTCCACTCACACACCGTTCTTAGGGCTCGGTTTCGCGCTGCACGTATTCCCGTAATTTCCTCCATTTTCCAAGTATCTCAAATCCTGTCCGAAAACATACTTTAGTGTTACCAAGGACCCAAATAACATCATAATAATTTCTCATAATTTTATGGGAATTAAACGTTAATTAAAAAAGTAACCTAAACCTTCGGACCCTCGAAACAACATCGAAACGGTGTCCGGTTACTAAATTATGGACGAATTTCGGTGAAATATTTTGGCGAAAGAATCGTCTCGATCGGAATTTTAACGAATAAATTATGGACGAATTTCGGTGAAATATTACTAAATTAATTAATTAATTTTCATTTTACAGCCCAGCCCAACAGAAAAATGTAAAAGAAATAAAGCCCGGCCCAGAATTCGGTTTGCAGCCCAAGCCCAATGGATAAGTGCAGCCCAGCAGAAAAAAAGAAAGGAAAAAAAAGAATCTCCAGTCCAGCCCACCAGGCCGTACGGCCCAGCCCAGTTCCGCGCGCCTTCCTCGGCCAAGATTTCCCGTCGGCGCGCGCCTACCGAACCCGTGACCAGCTCCCCAGCGCCTGCTCGCCGAACTGCAAGCCTTCTATTCAGCAGCCACCCATCGAAATTCCTGCCCTCTTTTCCAGCAAACTTCCACCCAATTTCCAGCCACTTTCCTTCCACTTTCCAACCCAATTTTGCAACTTTACAACTCAAACCACTTCTAAACATCATCACTAATCTTTATTACTCATCATTCCATTATTTAACATTTTTTTATTGTATTTTTTTATGTATTTTTGATAGCTTTTTCACCTATAAATAGGGTTTCAATTCTTGTAATTTGAGAGTCTCCAATTAGTTTCATTCTTCCATTTCTTTCATTTTTCTTAGTTCTTAGTTCTTAGTTTAGTTCTTTTGTTTCTCTCTTTTGAGAGACATTTTTGGGGACCATTTTAACTTCTTGTAGATTTTCTTATTAATTAGTTTCCTTTTAATTCTTATTCTTAATTTATGTTATTTTTATGTTATTTTCATTTCTTCTTTACTATTGTTCTTAGTATTTTCTTTCTAACATTTGTAAGTAAGAATGAAATCTCCATGTGTTTTACTTTTTGAATTTCTTTTACTTCATATGTTTTAGTGCTTAAACTTCAATTTGATGTTAAGTGTTTTATCCGCTGTCGGTGCACTTAGAGTAGACTTGAAGAGATTAAATGTTGATCGCTGTCGGCGCATTTAATTATAAACTTAAGGTAAATCATGTTGTAAATGTTTGAAACATATTGATGTTTGAAACATATTGATGTTTGACGCACATTAATGGTTGATGCATTTATAATATTGAAAGATATATGTAAGTATTTGAGATGATGAAGGTAGGATTTCGTGATTGGTTTATTATGAGCAAAATGTTAGAATGTTGGTAAGAATTGTATTTGAATGAAATCTATTTTGAGGAATATTTTGAGGAATAGTTTAATTAATGTGATTGTTAATTCGAAATTACTTATGTAAAAGTGTGGGTTTTGTCTATGATACTACTCTATGGTTTGTAAGTTCCAATTAGCACATTATTAATATTCCCTAATTTCCCCGGTTAAGAACGATCCCTATTTACCAATACTACATCTACACAAAAAGGGTTTAAATTGCATAACACTCGAATTACATGTTTAATTTAATGCATAGTTTGGGCTTTGTCACCTTCCAGCTTCGAAGTCACGATTTGGATCGACTAAGTGAAGTCCCAGAAGACTAAATTGAGCCTCAAATTGGCTTGGGCTGGCCTGCAATTCGAAATTGGATTTTCCCTCTGTTTTCCCAATTTTCCCAATTCTATTTTTCTCTCCCGTTCTTCAGTTCTTTCCTCTCCACAAGTCGTGGGAATCTCCCTGGCTTTCTCTGAAATTTTTGTTTCCCGCACAGACCCAAAACCATTTCATTAATCCTCTCGTGCTCAGTTCCCCTCCATTTCCAAGCACACTACAACATTTTTTTTAAAGTTCCCCACCATCACACAATCTCACACTGAGCACATGCCTCCACTGTCTCTGTTTTTCACTTCCCACCACACTAAGCAATACAAAACTCAACCCGTGCACTCACCCTTCACAGCACACACAACACTCCTACTTATTTAAATTTCCCACTATGACACTCACAATTAAACAATTCAATTCACTCAGCCCAACCATTTTTTGCTTCATAAACAAAGCCATACCCGTGCTCTGTTTATGAAGAATTTCCCCCTTACACGGCTGTCCCAAAGTGCAGCAGCCAAATTACCATTTTTCCCTCACTTGAAAAATTACCAAAATGCCCCTCACGCATCAAGACCCGTAACTTGGTCATTCGAGCTCCAATTGACGCGTGTCTCCTGTCTACGGACTCAGGGCATCGAGACCATCCTAACGGTCCTTGGTCCTCGGCCATCGGACCTTCTGGTCAAAAAGTCAACGTTTTCCCCCTTTTCGTCCAAATTATGAAAATGCCCTTGGACTTCCGAACGTCATAACTTTCACCTCGAACGTCGGAATCGAACGTGCCACCTGTCTATGAACTCGTGACGTCCCAAACTACGTCACGGTCCCCGGTCAAAGTCCATTTGACCGCCCGAATTAAAATTCAACGTTTTACCCACGATCAGGGGCAAAACGGTCATTTTGCATCGTTCGTCCGATTTCGCCCAACTAATCACCGATTAACCCTGCTAATCATGATTAGTTACTAATCTAATCCTGGATTCCGGGACGGGTCGTTACAAAACAAGATTAGGAATAGATTAGGATCAAAATGGAACGAAATGGATTGAAACCGGATGAGATTGGACCCTGGACTGGTCTAGACCGGTCCGGTCCGATTCAAACCAGTCAGATTGGGTTCGACTGAGGTTAGGGATGAACAGTACCCTTGTGCGTGGGCTTCACGCACAGGGGCTTCAGGTAGCTTGTGGGGGCGTGACAGGACCCGCCCCGATCCCCCTGGGACCACCCGGGACGTGCCCTGCTCCCTTCTGACACCCGACATTAAAAATACCAAAATCACCCTTATTGAAAATAAAATGCATAAAGAAAACCAAAGTTAAGTCATACATAGCACACCACACAAATATCCGAATACAAATAGTGTCAGACAAAGGATAGTTCCCGAATACAGTTTATTGAGCACGACTCTAGACACACTACGTGCCAACCTACCCAGCAGTAGGGTTCAGGTACGCAACGTAAACCTATGCCTCTTCCTCCTCGGGATCCTCCTCCTCCTCCTCCTCGGGATCCTCCTCCTCAAAAACACTACCTGGAGGGGTAGTAAAACAACAAAGGTGAGTGGGCCGAAACTCAAGGTTTACAAAATAGTTTACCATTTCGAAAACATATAGCTTTTCCCCTCCGTTTTCCGAAAAGACATGCATTAGTATCATAGACCACAAAATCATATAATCATAAGCAGAATAATATCAACATAATATAATCTTAGTCACTGCACTATACATCCCAACCCTGACATCCCAGATGCCTGACGTCCCAGACGCCCAATAAGGTCACAGTCTCATGGCTACGCGTGCCACCCGGGGTCTCAATCCCGAGTCCAAATCCCGAACCCAGTCCGAGCATGGCATTCTAGATGCCTGATGACAGGACCCACCCCGATTATCGCCTCGATAATCGGGAAACATCCTGCTCCCGTCTGACAATCGAACCAAAAAGACCGGAAAACTAGTTAAAATTACAACACACCCATTGTCAGACCAGGGAGATTAAACAAATACATCCGACTGGACGTCAAGTCCACAGTTTCACAGAGCAATATTACATAACAAGTTAAAGAAACAAGTCCTACTCTGTGAACTAACTACTCCGCAACGAAAAACTTTATGCCTCCGCCTCTGCCTCGGCGCTTGCCCCCACGCTTGTTCCACGACCTGGAGGGAATTTAAAACAACAAAGTGTGAGTGGACCGAAACATAAGCTTTATAGGGAAAACAGTTTTTCCGAAATCGGGTTCGCCCTCCAGTTTTGTAACACGCATGCATAACCAAATATTCAATTTTTGCATATTAAAC
The DNA here is from genome assembly GCA_032719365.1 of Prinsepia uniflora. NCBI lineage: Eukaryota > Viridiplantae > Streptophyta > Magnoliopsida > Rosales > Rosaceae > Prinsepia > Prinsepia uniflora. The sequence goes on from CM064875.1 coordinate 59,041,637, forward strand.
TTTTGAAAACTCTTTTTCCGAAACACATGGAAAACGTTACAAAGGATCACCATAATTCATGTAAAAACCATTTAATAATTCCAGGTTTCAGAAACCGTCATTTTGAACGTTAATTGCACAAATCAAGTAAAACGTGAATCATTAACCACAATTATGCCGTTGGATCCATCCGAGTCTTTAAACTCAACATTAGGCCTTCCCGGGATATCAACGAGTCTTTAAACTCAAACCATGATTAATAGGCCTCGGGGGGTATCATAATAATCGAGTCTTTAAACTCAATTCGGGTCTTTAAACCCAATTTTCGGGCCCGCCCCCGTCATTAAATAACCGGGTCTTTAAACCCAAAACCAGATCCAACCATTAACCGGGTCTTTAAACCCAAAACCGTTTTTAAACATAATAAATCAGGATTCATCACAAATCTTTTTCCAACATTATTCCAAAAACATTTCTCATCGTAACAGGACTCATGTCCGAATTCACATGCAAATTCCAACACATGCAATTTCCAGAAATTACTTCACAATGTGATCAAACATCATAAATCCGAAACATGCATATTCATATCCAGGTACTTTATCAAAATCATCACGCATGCATAAGCGAAAATCGTAACCTCGAAATGAGTGAAATACGGTAAATATCTCGAAAAACGTGAAAACACGTAAAACCGATATAACATATCACCATCATAAAATCATATGTAAAACCATGAGATAAATAAGCAAAATAGTCATGCATGCCCAATTTAGGAAATCAAAATGTCCACTCACGGTTTTAGGACGCGTCAATCGCGTCCCGCGTGCTCCTCCGTAGCTTTGGAAGTGTCCGGGCCTGTAAAAATGTACCAGAAAGGTTACAAACATCCCCAAATAGCTCGTAAGATTTTTCCCTAATTTCCCGGATTTTTCGGAAAAATAAACCTTAAGGACCTAAACTTCCGGGCTCCCGAGCTTATCCCGAACGACTCCCGAACAACTCGAATCCAAAAGGGAAATTGTTAATTAGACTGAAAGGATTATTTCTCATGTTGACCGTGATCGGAGTTGACGTCACACGCGCCGTCACGCGCCGCCCAAAGTGGCTGCGCGTGAAGGCCACGTGCCAAGCTACAGTGTCTTCTCCCTTACCCGAACAGCCTGCTAAACGGGTCTGATACCCGTGACTCAACCCGATCAGTTAGCCCTTAATTCTCAATCAATTCTTCCCGTTTTCAATCCTATTATCTTCTCTAACCCATTTATTTTAGGTCTGCATCATCGGTTAACCTCGACTTATACTAAATCGACCCATCTCAAGCTCACACAGTCGAACAAGTCGACCTCTGAAACTTACCCAAACTGACTCCATACTCAAATTAATTTCACCAGTAGCTTAAGGAAACTTATACGAACACACTGGTACAATCAATTGGGCTCACCGTTACCTGGAAGTCGTCGACCTCAAGCTCGAAAATACTCAGAACCAGGGAACTCCGTTCTTGGCCAATTCGTGCGTGTCGTCCCTCGAAATCGACGTGGTTGGTTTCCTCTTGCTCCCAGAAGACTAGAATGGCCCCTAGTTTAGCGCGAAAGTCCCCACAATTTGATCTTCCATTTTTCCCTCCACTGGTTTTTCCTTCAAACTGGGACTTGGGTTCCTGGGCAAAACGGGCTCCAAACTCAACAACTCCAACACCGTCGTGATTCTGTCACTCCCAGAAGACTCCCTATGTGTTTAGTTTCACCTCAAAGCCCGTAGGAATTGAACTCTGAGTTTACCCCCGAAAACCCGAAACTGTTTTCTCACCGTCTCTCTCAACCTCAGCCCTCACAATGATGCCCAAATGACCCAACTGAGTCCCCTCCTCACTCTCTTACTCTGTCAATCGATTCAAACGGCCAGCACCCGTTGGAGACCAACTGAGGTTCTCTGAAACTTGCTTCCCACAAACACAGAAACCATGGCCATATTAAACTCAATCCCGTGCCTGCAACCTGCTCACGCCACTCAGTCATGCTCCCACTACCTCAATTCACATAAACAAAGCATCTGATCAATCCACTAGGGCCATAAACAATTTGAACGCACAAAACACCACGGCACGGCCGTGTGCTCTGTTTTTCACGGTGGTGCTACAGTAACCGCCGTGAAAATGACCAAAATGCCCCTCTGTGCAATAATTACCAAATTGCCCTCCAGCTTCCGTGACCCATAACTCGGTCATCCGATGTCCGTTTCAAGCGTGCCGCCTGTCGTTGTACTCAGGGCGTCGAGACGAACACAACGGTCCTCGAGTCAATTGCAAAACAATAGTCAAGCAAAAAGTCAACTTTTCCCTTTAATAACGCCCAATTACGGTAATGCCCCTGAACTTCCAAACATCATAACTTTCACCATGTTCGTCCGAATCGAACGTGCCACCTGTCTATGAACTCGTGACGTCCCGAACTACGTCACGGTCATCACCCCATATCCGTTCGACCTCCCAATCAAAAGGTCAACAAATTGACCACACAAATCACAGGGTAAAAACGTCATTTTATTCAATATTTTACAATATTACATTTTCAGAACGTCCGGGGCGTTACACCTGACGTCCCAGACGTCCAATAGTAGCAATCCTGCTCCTGAGTCACTCTACGGTCCGGTCCCTCCGTAGAATGACTCCTCACAGGCAATGCGCCGTGACCACTCCGGTGTACCTACATCCGGAGGAGATAGAATCCTAGGGTAGATCTATACAGTGCAGTACCACATATAATATCGAGATCCATTATACATATACATGACTCAAAACCATTCATAAACAACCAGACGGGTCTCATGCCCAAACATCGTAATACGTGCCATAAATCATACTCAAGATAAACAGATATTTTTACTTGAATCACATATAGATATAATAGAAAGTAAAACAGTTATGCATGCCGAGGTTTAGCGAAATCAAAAGCCCACTCACAGTACAATCCCGCTACAATCCCGAGCGTAAAGCCTCGTCCAAGGGTTAAAGTACAATTCCTGTCATGTCCAAAGCATACGTAAAGGTCACTTTAAGTCCCTACTAAACAACTAAGAAACCCTAGACTGAAACCGGCCCGGGAAAGCCGTCCGAACACGCTTCCCAAGGCATCAAACCCTAATTTGACCAACCTAACGATCTCCGATCGACACGAAACCACCGCCATTGGATCCGTATCGTCGAAACCTTGAAAATGGCACTGGTCCCACACAAAATACTGTTCACACGCGCCCCCCACGCGCCGGTCAACCCTCTGGTCAACAGTGCTACAATGATGCTGACGTCAGCATGACGTCACTGCTGACGTCATCACTGACAGTGTCAGAGGACACGTGTCAACAGCCCATTGGTCCCTGGTCTGACAGTTTTCTGACATGATGATGTCATCATGACGTCACTGCTGACGTCATCATGATGACGTCATCAGCTACAGTACCGGGTCTGAGAACCGGGTCACCGCAGACCCACGGTTCAACCTGATCAGTTCTCATCAACCCGACCACCAAAATCGATGGGATTTGTTCCTATGAACTCGTCTAATCATGCTCTATGGTTTTGTGGACTCAAAACTAGTTTTTAGGTTCAAAAATCTACCTGAAAATCGACAGAAAACCTACTGCCGGCTCTGGTTCGTCTTCTCCGGCGAGTCGTCGAGCTTCCAGCCGCGTACCTAGGTCCAAAGTGATCGTCTAGTCCCCTAGGATATGTCTCAAAAACAACCAAACAAGTTTAACGTTAAAAACGAACGGTTCGAGACAGGGAAGGAAAATCGGTCTTCTCGGGTTTGCAGGCTTACCGCCGCCGTGTCGCCCCCGTGGGCTGCCCAGTCCAGTCTTGAGTCGTCCAGCCGTCACAATGGTCCTAGCCCTAGGTTTGTTCGAGCCCAGAAGTCATGGTTTGGACGGTTTGGACAGTTTGGGCTGCACGGGTTCCTTCTCGGGTTTGGGGGGTTTCCGGGTTGCGCCGCCGTCCATGGTGGTGGTGATGGTCGTCTGGAGGTGGCTGAGAGGTAGTCTGGTGTGTGGGTTGAGGCTGAGAGGCTGTGAGGTGTTTGTTCGAAGGATGAGAGTTAGCCACGGTTTGAAGGAATAGGAATGAGAGAATGAATTCTCTGATGGTTTTTAAAACAGAGTGATCAGATGGAATGGAGGGCTGAGATTCAGTCAGAGTATAGGATGAAGGGTGAGGATTTAAGGGAGTTTAATTAATTAATTAATGAAATGGCAAACACAGATCCTGGTTTTAGGGGATGATGTGGATGAGGTAGATGAGTGACATGTGTCCCTCATCAAGGGTCCAGAATGATTTTGAATAAAGTAATCAGATTTCATTATTTTAATATTAATTTAATTCCGAGTCTCGGTTAGTTCGGTTACGTTCTTGACCATAACTTTTTCGTCGTAAGTCCGATTTCGGCGTGCCGCCTGTCTACGGATTCGTATCGACGAGACCTACGTAACGGTCATTGGCCCTCGTCCGTTGGACTTCCCGGGTCAAAAGTCAACATTTGACCCCCAAATGGCCAAATTACCAAAATACCCCTCGACTTCCGAACGTCACAACTTCTTCCTCGAACGTCGGAAACGAACGTGCCACCTGCCTATGAACTCGTGACGTCCTAAAGTACGTCACGGTCACGTGTCAAAGTCCTAAATACTTCCCGAGGTAAAAGTCAACTTTCCCCCCCCCTCAGGGGCAAAACGGTCATTTTACAATAAAATAATAATTACGAAAGTTCGGGTCGTTACAGGGCGCATGGGCCACCTTTTGGGGATGACTTCAACATGACTTTTAAGCTATTCGATGTAACGAACATTTTGGGACTGGTTTCGTGTCGATTGGACACTGTCTCGATACTGTTCGAAACCTCCGAAGGTTTAGGATCGAGTTTAAAAATACTTAAAAATTCGGAAAAATTATAGGGCTTCAATGAGAAGTTAATAAGGTAGTTAGTAACCCTCTACATTGATTTGGACAGGTTTGGGAGTCCCGGTGATGGCGATTAGTCCGATGAGGCTTACGGCACCCAAACCGATGCGGCAACTTAGGACGGTCTGTGAGTGGACCTTGATTTCTAAACTGTGATGCATGAATAATTATTTTATTTGTTTTATGGATGTGATTATATGATGAATTGGATGGTTGTGATTTACACGGTTTCACGTATTTTGAGGCGATTTACGAGCTTGCACGTAAATCGATATTTTTCGATTTTGTACTGATTTTTCGTACTTATAGTCTTGGAAATGATTTCATGAAATTGTTTTGAATTTAAAAAGATAAACTCGGGTTCGAGACCCATTTGCTTTGGAAACCCTCGGACTCGAAGTTCTTTTAGATACGTTCTCGGGCCAGAGACCCAATTGGTTCTTGAATCGATTTCGGATTTGGAAATATGGATCGGGCACCAGACCCATTTGATGTACGAACTCTCAGACTTGAAGTCCATTTGATTTAACGAGGCATCGGGCCGAAGGCCCAGTTGGTTTACGTATCGGGCAGGAGGCCCAGTTAGCTTGCGAATCGGGCTCGAGGCCCAGTTGACTTATGTATCGGGCACAAGGCCCATTTGGTTTACAAAATCGGGCACGAGACCCATTTAGTTTATGAAATCGGGCACGAGGCCCAGCTGATTTACGATTCGGGCCGGAGGCCCAATTTGTATGTGGATTCGGGCTTAGGGCCCAGTTATGTTTTAAGATTTTGATTTCGGGCCGAGAACCCTTAAATGGATTTCTGGTTCATGACGGTTTATGGGGACGGACATGAACCCTTGAAAGATTTTTTTTATTGGTTCATGACGGTTTATGGGGACCGGCATGAACCCTTGAAAGGTTTTTCGTATACCATCCTATATATATGGATTGTCTCCTCCTGGGAGGGTCGTTGGCCTGGGTGGACCCCAGAGTAGTCACGGAGCACTGACTGAGTGGAGTCGCCCCCATTGGGTTCCTTACTCTATGAAAGGCTATGGATTATAACCTCAGGGAGGGTCATTGATCTACGAACATTGACTTAGGTGGACCCTGAGAGACTTGGGATTTGAGACCTCGGGTAGCACGCGCGTAGCTCTAGATACCGTGACAGGATTAGTTATATGAAATATATGGATAAACATGATTTCAATTGGTTTGTGAAATTGTGTTTTATGATGATAAATGGATTTGGGCTGAGATCCCACATATGTTTACTATGTTATGGTTTTCTGTAAATAGTTTTGGGTAGGAGTCCGTATGGATGTGGTTGTTTAAACATATGTGATTGGATAAATGGTTTTACTATGCATGCATGTTTTTTAGTGAAGGGTATGAAGGTCTTTTATAAAATGTATTTACGAACTATTGTTTTTTGTCCACTCACAATCTTTCTGTTTTCAACGCCCTTCAGGTTGAATACGGTTCGGACTGTAGCAGGGACCGAGACATCACATACCTCCTCCGAATCCTGGTGTACTCTGGAAGCTTTCGGGCTAAAGGTTTTAATTTTCCCTTGTCTGACACTCCGTGTCAGACGGGATCAGGAACGTTCCTCGTTAATCCCGGGGGGCTTGGGGACGGGTCCTAACAGCCCATCACCATAGCTCATAACCTAAACCTAAATATTGCTTATAAATAGTGAGCTCTCTCCCTCATTTGAAAGTTTTCATTCTCTCTAGAAAGGAGCTCTCCATTCTCTCTACATTCTTACTCTTTCTCTAAGGCTCAAGGTCTCTTATATCATGTACAAACACTTATATCATTAATAAAAATAAAACAACACCGTAGAGGTAGCTCAATTTGGGTGAACCAAGTACATCTCGTGTTCTTTATGTGTGTGCAGTCTTCACTTCATTATTAAGAATTATGATATTAATTGTTCATTATTAAGAATAATGACGACAATTAATTCTTGAGAAGAATATTAACATTATTGAGGCTTTAATTCGATTAAATAATATATTCAGCTGGTGAATATATTATTTAATGTGTAAGTGTCTGTGAGTCATTAATGTCATTATCAGAAGTAACTTAGACATTATATCATTTATGAGTCACGTGGTAACTCCACAATTTTTCGATGATTTATGGTTCCGCATATACGAGGAAAAAATAATAAAAAAGTAATAGAGGTTCTTACAATAATAAAAAAAATTGAAATGCTATAAACTAAAAGATAAAGAACGAACACATTGCAAAATTACCGGTATAGCTGGTCTAGTAAATTTTTCATTTAATTATGTGTGGTAGAAAATTTTGTGGCCAATTCTCGTTTAAGATTAAGGGTGAGACGACACCTTATGTATAATTCCCCTGTTCAATACCCTTTTATCAAAAGACACAACCCCATAAGCAATTACTAATACAGAACCAACTATGTGCTAAATTTACATTATTCAGTTGGAGAAATCATCTGATTTAGCTAATGATTTTTATATGAGGATAGCAGTGCCCAATACTTCTCTATTAAATTCGTTATGACGAGTTCACACAAATTTATGTATCATTAATAGGATAAATTATTATGTATTAAATTATCGAGCTATATAAATTTATGTTCACCGTCTATGAGAGTCTAGTCTAAAACTTTATAATGACAAACAACGAAGAATACTCCTAAATTATAGTCTTATTACTAACCTTAAAAGGTAATTTTTCCTAATATAAAGATATTGTGGGTAGGGTGAATTGAATAAACCAAGTATTTGATATCAAACTTCACATAAATATGTCTTGTTAAGAATGTAATTGAATTTAAAACATTTCACTAATATGTGAACAAAAAAAATATCATTATATCGTAGTCCAAACATTATTTAACTTAAAAAATAAATTGAAAAATCAAAACTCTCCAAAAAAAATTCCAAAGAAAAGACTCCAAAATTTCTGTCACCATGTTTTTCAGCCAAATATGAAAGAATGTATAAATTGCCTTCCAAATAGGTATAAAAGCTAGGATAATCTCCCTTTTAGACCTTGCTATAAGTAGTTTTTGGACAAATTCAATTCAAAAATATCAAAATAATGTTACAATAGGCTCTCTATTTTTAACTTCAAATTTGACCAAATGCATATATGTCAAATATAATCGTAGAATAAAGAGCTTACTATATAGTTGTTTTGATATTTTTGGATAAATTTTGGATTATGAAAAGCCTGATAGAAATACTCTAAGAGTTTTCGAATACATTTTAACTTCTAAATTTGGGATATAGAGAACATTTATTCTAATATTATTAAAAATTAGTTAGCTATTAATAAATTTTAAAATAATTTAAATTCAGATTTGACCAAAGGATTTTTTGAAGATACTCCAAAGGAGGAATTTACTTGAGAAGGCGTGGGCTGCTCAGACAGATAGCAACAGCCCTGAAATACATATTCCACGTCGCGGCCGAATATTATTGGGAAAAACGGAATAAGGAAAATCTCTCTCCTTCATGCATAAATTACAAGCCACCAACTTTAATTTTTATACTAAATCAGAAAATAAAATTTTTATTTTCACCAACTCGACTGTTCTTCATGGTATAAATTTGATAATTACCAAATGTATTATCTTATTTTAGTAAATATCATCTCATCAAATTTGGATTTTTTATTCGCACATATATATACACACTTTTGCAAAATTAATATGTAATATATGGTATTTAGTAACCATTTCTATAAATATCTATATAGAAAAAACCTCGTCTTAAATTTCAGTAACTTTCTTTTTATTTCTCTTTTTTTTTTTTTTGAATTTCTACCAGAAAAATTTATAGTTGTGATTTCCATTTACACACCCCAATTGAAATATGTGGGTTCTCTCTTTTCACTTTTCTCACATCACTCTTCCCTTTATATACCAACCTTCAGTCCCCTCATTTCTCCACCAGCACCCACCAAAATTTAGAGCGAATTCTTAATTCAGTGATCTAAATCGAGTTTAGCCTAAATTTGCCTCCTTTGTAACGATCAGAAAATGGCCTCAAAATCTTCTGCAAACCCTATTGATGAGCCTAGATTATTAATGAGTCCAAAGCTCGTTCCAAAATCGCTCACTTATTTACTCACCAACCTAGCCGAAATTGAAAATGTCTCACAAAAATTATCCATTTTAAACAATTACATTCGAAAATATGAAGAAGAGCTCAAAAGAGTTGAGGAAGTTAGAGGGGAGCTGCCTCAGTGTGTGTTTCTCTTGGTGGATGGTGAGTTCAGCTAGATGAAACGTTGGATTGTATTTTTTTTTTCCTTTTTCTTTTTTGCTTGTTTTATTTTGTTATTTTGACTGATTTTTTTTTTCTTTCTTTCCAATTGTCAGCTATAAAAATATTGAAGGATGAGATTTCGAAGTTGAGCGATGATGATCAATCCGATGCATGTAAGGATAAGGAATGTGAAGATAATGAATTGGTGCAGTGAAGCCTGTTTTGAAAATATAAGGGTCTCTTTGGTATCGTATTGCAAAACAATTTTTCATTTTTCAGAGACAAGAGGAGTTGTAAAACGCATCTGATAACTCATTTTGAAGAATAAATTTAGAAAATGAAAACACAATATTCAATAATTTGCTTATGTTTTATGAAATAACCAATTATTGTTTTTTGAATTTTAGGATTCAATCTAAAATAAAGAAACAAAATACATACAATATTAAATAAAATGTTACCAAAATATTATCATCGTCATCATCACCATCACCACCACCACCATTGCAACCACCACCACTACCACCCTAAACTGCCACAACCCTCCACCGCCCCGCCATTGCCGCTACCACCCCACTACCGCTATTACCACCACATCCACTGCCATGTAGTACCTAAACCACAATCACCACAATCACCACAATCACCCCATCCATTGCCACCATTTTCACCAACACCAACACCATTGCCGAACCACCCCCACCATCACCATTACTATCACAACCATCACCATTAATTCTCCTACTGTATCAATCCATTAATTCTCATTTAATTTATTCAATTCTAGCTAGAAATTAATCAAAAGGGTCAAGCTGAAAGGAAGTATTGATCATAATAGGAATTAAGAGCGTGAAAGTGTGATAATCATTTGAAACTCTCTAATAACTGTTTTGACAGTCCTATATGACCTGCAGATTTTGGTCCATGAACTTCAAAATTAATCGTTATGATGATCCTCCAATTAAGTTTTTTGTTGCATTTCCTCTAACTCTATCAAGTTTTCTATTAATTCGATACAGAGGTAAAGTAAAAAAATCAATCCAAATTTTTATAAAATCAACAAAATAAATAATTTTTTTATAAGCTTATCACTTAATATGTACCCAGCACATGACATGAAATGTCAATTTGGGAGGATGATTGATATCCTTTCTTTAAAACCGTTTTCTCTGCCTTATCTCTACGAACCATATCTAAATTCGAACCCTAGCCGCCTTCCTTTCCATCTTCTCCCTTTTCCCCTTGTTTCTTCTTTCTCTGTTTCTTTTTTGTTTTTCCTGCTCTCTCTTCCCTCACTTTTTGTTTTCAGCCTGACATCTCTCTGTTGTTGGGTAGTGGTGTGACGATGGGAGAATACTAGCTTGTCATTGAGGTGGCTCACTTCGCCAATTCGTTCGAGGACGTGTGTCGTGTGTGTTGCGAAAAATAGTAGAATGGAAATAATAACTCAACCCACAAAAAGGATAAATATGCAAGGAAATAAAAGAGCAAAGAATAGAGAACACCGGATATAACGTGGTTCGGCAATATGCCTACGTCCACGGGGCAACAACAACAAGAACCTCCACTAATGAAATTAGGGGTACAAAGAGATGCACAACTTCAAGAACACTACTTGAAGGAAACTCTCTCTCTCACACTTGTTTTGCTACCAACACTACAACACTCAACACTTTTAACTTGGAGTGGGCACTCTTCACTCTCTACTTGGAGGAAGATGTTTCTCTTAGATGAGATTGATGGAATGAGCAAATGACCTCTCCTTATATATGCCAAGGAGGAACCATCTAAATGCTTTCATTAATGCTTCACCCACCCACTTACTTCATTTTGGATCCCCCTTACCTACAACCACCTACTACATTTTGGATCCCACTTACCTACAACCACTTACTTCATTAATGCTTCAAACAACATTTTATAGATATATTTGAAATTTGGGCCTAGATATTTTACAATCTCCCCCTCTAGGCCAACTAGGTCAAAACGACGTGACCTCTACTTGAAGTCCACTCCAGCGGATTTGCTGCAATACTCCAACTTCTGTTGTGTAACAATTTTTGTCAACATATCTGAAGTGTTCTTGTTGGTGTGAATTTTCCTCAACTGGAAAAGCTTCTTTGATACTGCATCTCGAATCCAATGATAACGGAGATCAATATGCTTCGTGCGAGGATGGTACACTGAATTTTTACTTAAATGAATAGCACTCTGACTATCACAATGCACCACATAACTTTCTTGCTTCACACCCAATTCTTGAATGTACCTCTGCAGCCAAATCATCTCCTTGCCTGCTTCATTTGCAGCAATATACTCAGCTTCAGTGGTGGATAAGGCAACACATTTTTGTAACTTAGACTGCCATGAAACAGCTCCCCCTGAAAAGGTGAATAAGTATCCAGAAGTGGATTTTCTAGCATCAAGGTCTCCTGCCAAGTCTGCATCCGTGAAACCTTCTAACATCGGTTTCGATCCACCAAAGCACAAGCACAACTTTGAAGTGTCTCTCAAATATCTAAGTATCCACTTGACTGATTCCCAATGTTCTCTGCCCGGGTTAGAGAGATACCTACTAACAACACCAACTGCATGTGCTATATCTGGTCGAGTACAAACCATAGCATACATAAGACTACCAACAGCTGATGAGTAGGGAATACCTGCCATCTTGTCCATATCCTCTTGTGTAGTTGGGCATAAACTTCTGCTTAACTTGAATTGATTACCTAGAGGTGAGTTCACTAGCTTAGCTTCTTTCATGTTGAACCTCTCAAGCACTCGTTCAACGTACCTTTCCTGTGACAACCATAGCTTCTTCGCCTTCCTGTCACGAGTGATCTTCATGCCCAAAATCTGCTTAGCTAGACCTAAGTCTCCGGTGAACTGCTGGATATACACACATGGATCGGCATCTGTTCTCTTGTACCCATGACCCAACATGAATGAGTCAAACTTCTTGTACCATTTCCCCGGTGCCTGCTTTAGCCCGTACAAGCTTTTCTTCAACTTACAAACCATGTGTCCTTTTCTCTCAACTTCAAAACCTTCTGGTTGCTCCATGTAAATTTCCTCTTCCAAATCACCATGCAGAAATGCTGTCTTCACATCCAACTGCTCCACCTCAAGATCCATGCTAGCTGCCATGCCCAGAATAATTCGGATAGAAGTCATCTTAACCACTGGTGAGAATATCTCGTCGAAATCGACTCCTTCCTTCTGCCCAAAACCCTTGACAACCAAGCGAGCCTTGAAATTTGTCAACTGGTCATTCTCGTCCCTCTTCAACTTGAAAACCCACTTATTTTTGAGTGTTTTTCTGCCTTTAGGAAGCTCCACCAACGCATAGGTGTAATTCTTCAATAAAGACTCCATTTCAGACTTCATTGCCAACATCCATTTGTCATTGCCTGCATGAGTCTTTGCCTCCTCAAAATTTTCAGGCTCTCCATCACCAGTCAACAGAATGTATATGGAATGCGGGTCATCCCCATCACTGGTCGTGAGAATATACTGTGAAGAAGGATACTTAGTATTCGGCTTCGGCACTCTGTTTGATTTACGAACTGGTACTTGGGAAATCTTCGGTTGCTCCTCCTGGCTTGGCTCCCCCTGAATTTGATCGTCCTGATCATCGTCTTCAGGTTCAGACACTATCTCAGCACCTTCTGCTTCAGCCATGTCAGGAACGTCTTCATGTATAACCTCTTGAGCTCTGCCACTGGGTTCTTGTTGCAGCGGTGATGAATCATAGGTGAGTTGGCCTGCATTTTTAACTGTCTCCTTATCAAGATCTGCCACGGTCTAATCTTCAAAGAAGTGTACATTTCTACTTCTGAATAGCTTGTTGGTCTTTGGATCCCACATGCGGTAGCCCATTTCTTCATTGCCGTACCCGAGAAAGATGCACGGTGTGCCTTTGTCATCTATCTTCAATCTTTTCTCGTCGGATACACGTTCAAATGCTTTGCACCCAAACACTTTCAAGTGTGAATATGAAACGCTTCTACCGGTCCATACGCATTCGGGAGTCTCAAAGTTCAATGGTACACTTGGTGATCGGTTGATAAGGTAACAAGCGGCTGACACAGCTTCGGCCCAAAAACGCTTTAATAGATTGGCTGTCTTCAGTATGCACCTGACCTTCTCTAGAATGGTGCGGTTCATCCTTTCAGCTACACCATTATGTTGTGGGGTGCCAGGAATTGTCTTTTCATGCCTAATGCCATACTTTGAACAGTAATCTCTGAACTCGTTCGAAGTGTACTCTCCTCCATTGTCGCTGCGGATACATTTGAGGGCTCTCCCAGTCTCCCTCTCCACCATGACATGAAACTGCTTGAAGTTTTGGAATACCTGGCTTTTTGATTTCAACAAATATACCCAAACCTTTCGTGAAACATCATCAATAAAGGTAACAAAATATCTATTACCACCTAGTGATTCAACTTCCATAGGGCCACAAACATCAGAATGTACTAGGTCTAATATTTTTTCTTTTCTTGTGAAGGTACTAGAAAAACTGACTTGATTTTGTTTGCCATATAAAAATAATCACAAGAGTCGAGTGAGGTACCTTTGGCAAAGGGAATGAGAGACTTCTTTGCCAAAACTTGCAATTCCTTCTCACTCATGTGGCCTAATCTCTTGTGCCATAGATTTGGAGGAGAATCGTCCGCGACATTCAACTCTCCTTTGCAAACCTTCCCATATGTCTTGTAAAGGGTGCAGCACAACTTCCCTCTAGCGATGACTAGCGATCCCTTGGTAAGCCTCCACTGTTGATCTCCCCCATGATGATGGAACCCTTGTTGATCAAGCACACCGGTTGACATTAGATTGAGACGTAAACCAGGATCATGTCTCACATCTTTCAATAACAGCTTGTTGCCCAAATCAGTCTCGAACAAAACATCACCTATTCCTGATATCTTGGAATAGCTATCATTGCCCATCTTCACTTCCCCAAAGTCTCCGGCTTTGTATGTGGTGAAGAACTCCGAGTGCGCCGTGGCATGGAAAGATGCTCCAGAATCAACTACCCAAGAAATGTTTTTATCTACACCAGCATGTAGGCAATCATTGTCAAGAGACAACAACTCACATGCTTGACTGGACACAGTAGCGGTAGCTGCAGTATTGGTTGTGTCCTCCTTCTTTTGGTAGGTTGAGCCATCTTTCCCATCCTTCTTGTTATTCTTTAGTTTGTTGCAATTCTTCATCATGTGGCCATAGAGATTGCAATTATGACACCTTCCATTGAATCATGTCCTCGAACGGCTTGCACTTCTTCCACGATCTCGACTGGGACCTTTACTCTTGCTCCTTCCTCTATTCTCCGCCACAAAGACTTGGCTATTATCGAAACTAAAGGACTTCCTCCTAGTCTCTTCATTGAACATGTTGTCTTTAACATTATCCATAGATAACACACCATTGGGAGCAGAGTTACTTACAGTAATGACAAAGGTCTCCCAGCTGTCGGGCAAAGATCCAAGAAGCAATAACGCTTGAAGCTCATCCGCGATCTTCATGTCCATCGTGGCCAATTGATTGACAGTTCTTTAGAAGTTGTTGAGGTGCTCAGTCACCCTTACGCCCTCCTTATACTTCATATTGACAAGCTTCTTAATGAGAAACGCTTTCTTCGAGGCGGTCTTTTGTTCGAACAATGACTCCAACTTCAACCAAAGAGCATGGGCGTTAGTCTCGTTGGACACATGGTGGAACACACTATCATCCACCCATTCACGAATATGGCCAATAGCCCTGCGATTCAACTTCTTCCATTCAGCATCTCCCATATTCTCAGGCTTGCCTTCCTCTCCTTCTATGGGCTCATGCAGATCCTTGCAATAGAGAATGTCCTCCATTCTCGGCTTCCATGTAATCCAATTGGAGTGGTTGAGTCGAGCCATGGTACTCCTTGAGCCTTCCATTCTAACTCTCAACGAACCTAGAGCTCTGATACCACTGTTGCGGAAAATAGTAGAATGGAAATAATAACTCAACCCAAAAAAAGGATAAATATGCAAGGAAATAAAAGTGCAAAGAATAGAGAACACCGGATATAACGTGGTTCGGCAATATGCCTACGTCCACGGGGCAACAACAACAAGAACCTCCACTAATGAAATTAGGGGTACAAAGAGATGCACGACTTCAAGAACACTACTTGAAGGAAACCCTCTCTCTCACACTTGTTTTTCTACCAACACTACAACACTCAACACTTTTAACTTGGAGTGGGCACTCTTCACTCTCTACTTGGAGGAAGATGTTTCTCTTAGATGAGATTGATGGAATGAGCAAATGACCTCTCCTTATATAGGCCAAGGAGGAACCATCTAAATGCTTTCATTAATGCTTCACCCACCCACTTACTTCATTTTGGATCCCACTTACCTACAACCACCTACTTCATTAATGCTTCAAACAAAATTTTGTAGATATATTTGAAATTTGGGCCTAGATATTTTACAGTGTGTTCCTATCAGATCGGTTGAGGTGGAAGTCTAGATTTTCCTTTAGGCTCTGAGGACGGCATGCTCTTGTTGCGACGTCGGTTGGTTGGTCTCCAGTTCCTAGTTTCGCTACGATTTTGGCAGCTTCACTTCACATGAAGCAGGTCTGATCTGCGATGGCGGCGATGTGAGAAGTTTGCAGCGGATACCACATCGTTTTAGGGATGGCGGTGCTGCCGCTACAACGAGGAGTGATGATGTGCTGCTTCGGTTGCGACTATGCTTTGGGTCGGCATTGGTTGCGGCTGTGGCGATACATTCTCTGTACTGCTATAGTCGTTGTATGTGCTTCGATGTCTGGTTTTCTCCAATCTCATTTCCTCTGGGTTGCGAACGTGGTTGCCCTGGACTGTGGCAGTGACGGCTCCTATGGCGGCAGCCACAACGATGACGCATGTGGTGGCTGCATTTGCTACGTAGATGCAGATTTGGTTTAAGGTTTCCTTTATGCTAACGAAAGTAGTGCGACATGGTCGACTTTGCTGCTTTGGGCCTATCTGGTTCCTTGGGCTATGTGGTTGGTCTAGCCCATTGGGATGGGCCTAGGTTTTTGTTTTTCGTTCTAGTCTTTGGGCTGGAATGGAATTAGGTTAGCTTAGTTTTGGGCATGGTTCAAGTTTAATTTTAGGTCTATTATGAGGTTGGATCAAATGTTTAATTCGATTTGCATTATACTTGGTATACAAGTTTATTCCTTGGGAATTCCCCTCGTATTCTTGTAGTTTTATCTTCTTCTTTTTAATGATACTTATTTACCTATAATAAAAAATATGTCAATATGCATTTAAAATAGTAATTCATGTCACTTTGGACCTAGAACAAGGCTTCCATTATGTTGCATTAATTCCACCAATTTCGTCCAATTGGCGTTGAAAAGCCATTAAAATGATGCCCAAAGAATATTATGTAAACCCTCAGCATATTCTTTATTCTCTCTCCTCAATCTTGAGAAAACGTTTAGCCAAACCTTAGCTGCCACCAACCGTCTTTCCCCCTTTCCCTCCTCCTTTCTTCCTCGCCATTTCCCTATTTCTCTTATTTTCCTATTCTTCTCCTTCTCCTCATTTTTTGGTTTCTCCATCTTTCCATTTTCTCGTTAGCTTTAGTTCCGCTCATTGTGGTGGTTTTGACTTCATTCTCTGTGGTGACTTTTTCTTCACCTCTTTGGTGACTATAGTGCCTTATCCAAATATGAACCCTCAATTTTCAGCTCCCCTAGCCAAATGTCATCTGATGCAACGAGCCTTGGGCTTTCCGCCACCAGATTCTACCATTCAACCTAGCGGCTGCTGCCATCACCGATCTTCGGTGGCTCATGGTAGTTCTGGTTTGCCTTTAAAGTACATGATGCACTCGATGAATGGACTATGGGAGCGCCTTGTGCCCGGGTAGCTAGCTCACCCCCTATTTTTCAATTGGTTATTCACTTTCACTTTCCATTTACTCCTTGTTATTATTTTGTGGCGTTGTGGTAGCTATGGTTGTTTGGAAGGGCAACTGCAAGAGGTGGGGTGTTTTCCCTAATTCAGATCTAGGATTTCCATTTGATTTTTAAGTTTTAATATTTTAGATTTATTTTATGTTTGTGGGATTTCCTTGTTATTGAGCTCTAATTTCCTTGTAATTGTTTACTCCTATTAACGAATATACTGTTGTGATAAAAAAAAACTATTATGCAAATTTCTTATAAAAAAAACATATTGTCTTTTTCATCTCTCATTTCTCCTTTATCTTTCCTCATCCAAATCAGCCCCTAAAACCCAGATTCATCTTCATCATCATCACCAACGATAGATATGAAATTGAAAAGATTATCAAACTATTTGGGACTAGGTGTAGACAATTTTAAGAATGAAGTGATGCTTATAGTAAAGCTCCCATGTAGAAATCTGGTGAGGCTTTTAGGTTGCTGCAAAAATTTCTACCTAAATGCGACCATGCCGATCACAAGGATTGCATAAACACGCGGTTTTGGTCCCACATACTCTACATGCCCTTTGTGTAGATCTACTTTGCTTATTGATTGTTCTCCCAAGAATGGTTGCCCCATTGGTCTAGAATCTGGGAGAGACAGCTCAAGAGAGAGAGTTTCTGAAAGAAATGGGACAAATCCCCATATGGGTTTTCATAGTGACATCGAATTGGGGCTTGTCCTACTGTAAATCTTACAAAATTGATGCTAATCTGATGACAGATGCAGTGGATTTAGGAGGATAAGAGGTGCTGACAGGACCTGTCCCAAATAGACTTTGATAACCGTGCTCGGTCCTGCTCCCGTCTGACAAGTCAACTGAAGTCCTGAAACTACCCTTCAACACATGTCAGATAAGGGATAACTGCACTGATTTCCGCTCATGCCTCCGCCTCTCGATCAGCCCCGAACGTCGTGTCACGGCCTACAAGGTCATCAAAACAGAAAAGGTGTGAGTGGACAAAATAATATCATTTAAAAATATATTTCAAAATACATCATTTACCCTCCAGTTTATCAAACCACGCATGCATAGAATCAAACATATGAATAATTTCATAAAACCATTTTGACCCCACCTGACAGGTGTCTTGTCAGACGGGAATTATACATCCGAGGGTCCTCTGGGAATTACACATCCAGATCCTGCTGGGAATTACACGTCCAGCCCTGCTGGGAATTACACGTCCAGCTCTGCTAGGAGTTACACATTCAGCCTCACCGGGAATTACACATCCAGTCCCTCCGGGAATTACGCGTCCGGAGTCCCTCCGGGAATTACACATCCGGAGTCTACCCAGGAATTACACATCTGAGGGCACTGAACATAAATCCAAATCAAAATCTTTATTTCAAATCATCATTAAAACCACGTCAAAATCATTTATCACGGGGTCTCAAGCCCAAATCTCATTTCTCGTAAATCCGTAAAATCATTAAATAATTCAATGCACGTAAATCCGTAAAATCATATCCAAAAATCATTCAATTCCATAAAATCATCTTTAACTCACAATCCAAGTCAAAACATCTTTTTAAATTCCCGGGCCTAGCCCAAAATCATCAATTGTACTTTCCTCGTAAAACGTGCCCAAAACACTGATTAAAATAATCATTAAATCCAGTAAATAATCGTATCAAATCAGCAAGCAATCATTTCAAATCAAATCATGTCATAAATCATGTAAAAAATTTAACTATGCATGCATCTCAATTTATAAAACAAACGTCTACTCACACACCGTCTAAACCGCTCGCTTTCCGAACTGCACGCGTTTTCGTAATTTTCGACATTTTTTCAGGAATCATGAATCCTGTCCAAAAACATCATTAAGGGTCACTAATGACTCAATCATTATCATATTAATTTCCCATAATTTTCCGGGAATTAATTACGAATTAAAAACGTAACATAAGCCTTCAGACACTCGAAACAATATCGAAACGGTGTCCGATTGACTTGAAACCAACGCCAAAATGTTCGTTACATTAAATGGAACAAAAGTCAGTTTGACCCCACCTGAAGATGGACCTCCACGTGCCCTCACGCTCCACCACAAGTGGCTGCGAGTAGGAGCCACGCGCCTGCACAGTAAAATGCTACAGTGTCGTCTTCCTCGCCCGTTTCCTGCAAACGGATCCCTGCAACTCGCGACACAACCCGGTTCAATCCTGTCCAATTTCACATTAATTTCTTCAATTGATTCGGCTAATCTCATCTTTGTGACCTTAATTTTAGTTCTGTCAAGTTAATTGATCGAATTAACGACTAAAACCAATCAATCCTTATCTTAGTGTTCGACGGTTTACAAATCCAATTCTCATCATTTTGGATTTAGTTTCTATTCTGATTGACCAGGAAGCTACAGAGGGGTCCTATAAACAAAATTTTGAAATCAATTACATATATTCTTACCTCGAATTAATCCAACCAAACCTCAAATTTTCGAGGAGTTGAGGACCTCCGTTCACGATCGATACGACCCTGTTTTCCTTCATTTCTGATTGGGTTCAACTCGCCTCAATCCCAGAAAGCTGAATTTAAGGTCAATTACAGCAATCGTGGTCCCTGGTTTTAAATTCGAAACTTAATCAATTCGAATTACATGGGTTTTGGGTTTCGGTTTTTCTTCCTCTCACTCCCTCGTCTTTTCCTTTCTGTTTTATTGCTCTAATCCTCTCAATTGCACCAGTTTTTCTCACGATTTGTCGAATGGTTACAGGTTGGATCAAAGGAGATCAATGGAAGTCCTTTGTTTTTGTTTTCATTTCGTTCATTTGAACTGATAATTATGTGTTAATTTGGTTAGACAACCTGTGGCAACCTCAGCCACTAAGCCTCAAATTAAGGTGACATGTGTCACTGGCGGGTGGCATGAGTCATTGGTGGGTGATTCATCAAATAGCCTAGCCAAATTACCATTTTACCCTTAGTAACAAAATGACCAAAATGCCCCTCGTCGTTCGAGACCCACAACTTTCACATCTAACCTCCGATTGACGCATGGCGCTTGTCTACGGATTTAGCGTCCCGAGACCTATCAAACAATCTTTCCGGAAAATCCAAATAAGGTCTCGATCAAAAAATCAACTTTTGTCCCATTACCAAGGGCAAAATCGTCATTTCCTTCCAATTTTTTCCAATTTTTTTCCTTTTTCAAATTTTCGGATCATCACAGGTGCTAGCTATGAAGCTAGGGAAGATAATAAATATGGGTGGTGGTGGTGATGAAAGCAATACTAGTGATATCAATATGGATTGAAGAAGGTATTTTTTGATGGGCTCATTTGCATATGTAATGGATGAAGATTCTTTCATTGCAAGTAGCCATTAGAGCCTCTAATCAAGCAAAAAGTCATCGACTCCAAGGCACATGCAAGCAATGTCGAAATGTCATTGTGGGTCAAGAAGAGAATTCAAGTTCAACGGGGCTAAAACAATTGGAAGCCTTGAAGTTGGTGATTATGATGAAGATGAATCTGGGTTTTGGGAATAGGAAATAGGGAAGAGAGAGAGAGATGTTTTTTTTTAGAAATTTGCATAATAGTCCTTAAGTATTATTTTAACTGTTTTCAACAGTAATTGGAGAAGGCTGATGGAATTGGTGCAATAGAGTAAACGAAATCACTGTTCTGGGTCCAAAGTAATACTAATTAATGCTTTGAGTGTAAACTGAGATTTCTTGCTCTCTTCTAGATGCACTTCTAGATGCATTTGAAGTAATAATATAATAAGTTCTTAAAGAAAAAAAAAACTAAAATTAAGAATGAAAAGAAACTTGAGTTTCTTAATACAATCCTCAAATAACAAATTCATGAATAAAAGTCTCCATTTTTTAAAACCATATGCACTAATTGACACATCCAAACCATGTTCGACCAAGTGGTGTGCATCAAGTCATCAACACATTCTTCAACCATCTCGAATCAACGAGCATTACTCCAATCAAAGAATTAAGAACAAAAACCCGATAATAGAACCCCATACACAATTCTCCAAAGATGAGCTAACATAAAGCAGCCCAAACACATAGATGGGATGTGCCGACACTAAAAAAAAAAAATTAACTCTTTTAGCACGATAGAAAAACCAAGAAAAAATCTAATAAGAGACTGGATCTAAATGCAACCAACTCAATATAAGAGCTGATTGACTTATTTTCACAAAGAAAAAACAGCAAACAAACAACCCGATAAAAGGCACAAGTATGCCACTTCTACCGTTGCGTCGTCTATCATTACCACCATAGTCACCTCCATGGAATACCGTCCATCACCTTTCTCATTTACTCTGATCAACCTTGACACAACCACCACCACCAATGGATGACTGTGATTGCTCGATCAAAACCCACCAAGCCGCACCACGAATAAAATCAACTTAAAGATAGACTAGTCTCTTGAAGACAAGAGTTTCACCATCAGCCTGAACATTTGGTACGCCGAAATCTGTGACTATGATTGACACTATGATAGTAGAACGAAAATAATGAAGTTTGAAGACGCACGAACTCTGGTGAGCTTGACACCAAAATGAGTTGGATTATTTCGGTTTATTTATTACTTTCTTATGGGTACCAGTGGGAAACCCACATGACAAAAAGAGGATCAGCGAAAGAAGATGTTTTTAGGAGAAAAGCCTTTGAGAGGAGAAATGACAGGACCCGCCCCGATCCCACGGGGACCACAAGGGGACGTGCCCTGCTCCCGTCTGACACCCAATAATTCATACCAATTTTAACCTCAAAACATTTAAATGCATAAATAACCAAATTAAAGTCATACATCAAATCCGAATTAAACGAATGTCAGACAAGGGATGAAATCCAAAATTACAAATTTGCGAGCACGACTCTAAAGTAAACCTGCGGGTACACTGCCCAACAGGGGATCCGGTACGCAGAAGTAGATCTATGCCTCAGCCTCTGGTTCCTCCTCTACCTCAGTTTCCCGACCTGGAGGGGTTATCAAAACATTAAGGGTGAGTGGACCGAAACTCAAGTTTATGAAATCGTTTGATAAGTAAAACATATAATTTACCCCTCCGTTTTCCAGACATGCGTGCATCATAATTCAAAATCATAAACCATATAATATGAACCATAAGGCATAAAATAAAATCATAAGTATAATTTTAGTTGCTGCACTATACACTCCAATCCCGACATCCCTGATGTCTGACGTCCCTGACGTCCAATAAGGTCACAATCACAAGGCTACGCGTGCCACTCGGGTCTCAATTTTCCGAGTTAAATCCCCGAACCCCGTTCGGGTACAGCATCACCTGATGCAGCATCACCTGATGCTTAGCGTCATAGACGCTGGACGTACTAGACGCCCGTGACCTCTCCGGGGTACCTCGCCGGAGGAGACAATATAATATGGAAGGATCTATACAGTGCAGTAACAAATGCATTTTGTTGATATCCACATGCAAGGCATATATATACATAGATAAAATCCGAACCAATCATTAAGTTTCATCAGACGGGTCTCAAGCCCAAATACCGTGAAACATGCCATAACCATATTTTCCATATCCTCAAAACCATTATTGTTTTTAGCATGTGAATAAGTATAATAAACCAGAAAACATTTATGCACGCAAGGGTTTAAGAAAATGGCCCACTCACAGTACAATCCTGCTAGAAACCGAACGTATACCCTCGTCCTGGTACAAATGTACAATCCCTGTCAAGTCCAAAGTATTCGTAAAGGTCAATACAAACCCCTAACATTCAACCATGAAAGCCTAGGTCGAAACCGGCCCGGGAAAGCCGCCCGAACGCGCTTTCCAAGGCAATAAACCTTAATTTGACCAACTTAATGATCTCCGATCGACCCGAAACCACCGCCATTGGATCCAGATCGTCGAAACCTAAAGAATGGTGGTGGTCCCACCAGAAACACTGTTCACACGCGCCCCCACGCGCCGGTCAACGCGGCGGTCAACGCTGGAACAGTCCTGCTGACGTCATCGCTGACGTCACTGCTGACGTCACTGCTAACGTCAGCATGACGTCATGCTGACGTCATCTGACAGCTGTCAGGTCTGACGTGTCAGACTCTGACAGGTGCCACGTGTTAACATCCGATTGGTCCACCTCGCTGATCTGTCAGGCCACATGTCAGATCTGACATGTGCCATGTGTCAGCACGGCACTGGTCCACGTCACTGACATGTCAGTGACACGTGGCAGTCCCTGACTGGTCCACGTCACTGACATGTCAGTGCTGACTGTGCACTGACATGTGACACGTGTCGGCTCACGGTTGGTCTACGTCACCTGACAGACTGACAGAGTGCCACGTCATCACCGCTGTCCTCAGACGGGTCGACCCGAATACGTGCAACTCGGGTCGATCAGACCCGCGATCATGACCCGGTTGCCATTTCTTCATTTCTGGATCATTTCAGTCCTAGTTTGTTCCTAGGTGCTCATCTCAATCCCAGAAAGGGTTCTATGGAATCAAAATCAAGAAAAACAGACAGGATCGAGGGCTTACCTCGAAGAACAGAACCGGTTTCCGTCGCCGTTTAGTCACCGCCCTGAGCTCCTCCGGCCACGAGTTCAATTCCAGTAAGTCCCTGGCAGTTCCTAGAGTCTATTAGGATTCATAACGGACAAAATTAAACGTGGGAAAACAAGTTACCAAAATCTGGGTTTAAAACCGTTTCGGGTTCCCCTGGTTCCTACCTCGCCGCCGTCCTCCGCCGTGGTCACTGCCGGCTGCCACCACACACGTCCAGTCCAGGGGCACACAGAGCAAGGGTCAAGTGCAATCGTGGTGTGATGGTATGGAATGGGCAGTACGTGGGTGTCGGGTAAGGAAATATATAGAAATGGATGGAAAGCTGCACAATGAAATGAACGGCCCAGATTGAATCTCAGAATGGGATCAAGGGCTGAGATCAGATCTGGAGGTTTTCAGATCAAGGGCTGGAATTTAAAGCTGATTTAAATGTTAATTAATCCAATAGTGGATCTGATCCAATCTAGCCAATGGGTGAGTGACACTTGTCACTCACCAGGTGTCCTCCAATCAGATTTCCTGAATATAATATTCGACACGAAAACCGAGACACGAACTTCCCGAATTCACGTTTCTGACCATAACTTCCTCGTACGAAGTCCGATTTCGGCGTGCCGCCTGTCTACGGACTCAGGACGTCGAGGCCTACCCAACGGTCCTTGAGTCAACTGAAAATTAGTTGTCAAAAGAAAAGTCAACATTTTCCCCCGAGAGTCCAAATTACGGTAATGCCCCTGAACTTCCGATAGTTATAACTTTTACCCTGATCGTCCGAATTGGACGTGTCACCTGTCTATGAACTCGTGACGTCCCGAACTACGTCACGGTCATAGGTCAAAGTTCATTTAGTTCATCAATCAAAAAGTCATCAATTGACCATACCATTCACAAGGGTAAAATCGTCAAATCACACATTAAAGTACAATATTGAAATCCTCGAATTTCCGGGGTGTTACAAGAAAGTTAGGGTTAAGATTGTGAAGTTACTTAATTTCAATCTAATCACAACAAATTTCTTCTTATTAGTTTATGTTTATTATTTTTAATTTATTTTGCTATTTTTTAGTTTATTGTTGGTTAGTGATATTTTTATTTCGTTATATATAATAGAAGATTTTAGATTCGATTTTCATAAAAGGCGAGGAGACACCTAATTAATATCATTCCTATTCTCAATATCCTTTTATCAAAAGACACAAAACAATTAACTATATGCTATTTTATGTTATTTAATTTGAGGATTCATTTTTTAAATTTATGATATTTTATTTGGGGATAGCCTCGCACAATACCTTTTTCATCGAAATTCCTGACGATATTTGATGAGCTCACACATGGACATCTTATCCTCTAGATTGTATGTTATTATCATCAATATACTAAACTATTATGTATCAAAGTATTAAACTCCACACAAATTTATCTTCACTTTCGAAGGGAGTCAAACTTAATGTATGGAAGTATTAAACACCACACAAATTTATCCTCGCCATCCATGGGATCTACTGATCCACTCTAAACCATTATTTATACAATAATTTAGTTTTAATGAGATAAAATCAAATGACTTGAGAATTCAAACCGATCCGATAGTAATAGTCTGGCTTTGGATTTTCATTTTGGAAATTTATTAAATTCAAATCGAACATTTAAAGAATATATTAATTTTTAAATCTACCATATACCCTTAAATTGGATGTGCTGGACCTTTCTTATGCTTTAGTTTTTTTACATTTTAATTGGAATGCATGGATAAATGAACTTTACGATTGTGATCGTATAAATAAAGGAAAATTGTTTGAAAGTATGATGCCCATCAATACAAATTATGAATGTATGGATGAAAGAGTTTTAAGATGTTTTGATTGTCAATGTGATTATTTGAGTCCATATCATCTATATATTATATATTTTTTAATATATCTAGATCGTCTAAATTGATCTAAACAAAACCGTTAGTAACAGTTCGTTTTGAAATAATTTCATTTCTAATTTTACAAAATCTACACTGTAATTTTAATGGTTTAGATTTAAATATTTTCAATCTCTCTATATCGAACCGCATTATATTCACCCTTACCTGAACTTAGTGCCGTTCGATTACAGGTGGGAAAAAAAATACATAAACTATAGTGCTACTAATGTGGTTTTATATACTTATTTTGATTATTTTTAATAAAACAATATTAGGCAGGAGTGAACAGGGTAAAACACTTAATGGGTTAGTCGTTAAGTATCAAACCTCGGAGAAATATGTCATATGTGAATGAAACTTGAAACCTTCTCCCTCATATATGAACATGAATGCCTCTAAAACGATTCTAACTTAAAAAAAAAAAAAAGCAATCGAAAAGCCAGCTGGCTCCAACATTTCCCTCACCAAGTTTATCAGCCAAATATGAAAGGACACATATGCCCTCCAGATATGTACAAAAGCTAGTCGATCTCTCGCTTCAAAGAAGGAATCTACTTAAGAAGGGGGATGTGTGCAGCTCAGACGGAGGGCAACAACCCTGACATAGATATTCCACGTGGCTGAATATTCATGGGGAGAAAAGGAAAAAATGAAAATCTCTCTCCTCCATGCATAAATTACAAGCCACCAACTTTAAGTTTTATACCAAATCAGAAAATAAAACTTTAATTTTTATTTTCACCAACTTCATTATTAATGTTCTTTATCGTATGAATATTAGATATTTACCAAATATATTATCTTATTTTGGAATATACCATCTCATCAAATTTGGGAAGATCTCTTAAATTGACTCAATTTCTTTTTATATAGAAATTTATATATCTTTTTGGAAAATTAATATATAATATATGGTAATTAGCAACCATTTCTTTCCTATAAATTTTACCCAATCATTTCCTTTCATTTCATTGTCCATAAATACACATATATGTTACATATAATAATAATAAAATGTACATATTTATTATAACTTTTTATGCATATATAATAATAAAAGAATTGGTTGGAATTTATTACAATTGGCTGACTGACATGAATATAAGGTAAAAAGGTCAGCCATGCATACAGAGGAAATTTTACCCCCCCAAAAAAAAAACTCATCAGTATTTTAACTATATATTTACATGGAAAAATTGGGCCAAAAGGAAACAAAAACAATTCTCTACAGAAAAAACCTCACCTTTAATATCAATAAATTTCTTTTTATTTCTCTACTTTTTTATTTTTGAATTTGTACAAGAAAATTTAAAGTTGTGAATAAAATCTGACATTATGCAATCTAAGTTGTCTTGTTGGGATTTCCATTTACACTCCCCAATTGAATTCTGTGGATTCTCTCTTTTCACTTTCCCCACATCACTCTTCCCTTTATATACCAACCCTCATTCTCCTCATTCATCCACCAAAATCCAGAGAGAATTCTGCGACCAAGATCCGGCTTAGCCTAAATTCGCCTCCCTTATAAAGACCAAAAAATGGCCTCAAAATATTTTTCATACCCTATTGATGAACCTAGATTCTTAACTAGCCTAAAGCCCTCTTATGTTCCTAAATCGCTCCCTCATTTATTCAATGACCTCGCCAAAATTGAAAATGTCTCACAAAAATTATCCGTGTTAGACGATTACCTTCGAAAACACGAAGAAGAGCTCAATAGAGTTGAGGAATTTAGAGCGGAGCTGCCTCAGTGCATGCTCTTCTTGATGGATGGTGAGCTCATCAGTTAGATGAAGGGTTGGATTTAATTTTTTTCCTTTTTGTTTTATTAATTTCGACTGATTTTTTATTTTTTTTCTTCCAAATTATTCAGCTATAAAAATGTTGAAGGATGAGATTTCGAAAATGAGCGATATTGAAGATCAATCGGATGCATGTAAGGGCAAGGAATGTGAAGTTGATGAGCTGGTGCAACGGAGCGCGTTCCAAAAATATAAGAGCTCATCCCCTCGGTTTAACCCTACGCCGGGTGTTCTCAAGAAAGATCAAACAAATGTTCATCATCAGGTAATAATAATATTAAATAGTATTTTCCATAGACATGCAACAAATGATTTCAATTTTTTATATTATATATATATTTAAAAATATATGTTATTTGTAACATTTTTAATATGTGATTTTGTAGCAGGTGAAAATGAGATTCCAACGCGGGGAATCCTCTGCTTGCGAGAATAATAAGGGAAAGGAGAAGACAAATAATCCAACGGCGTCGTTTCCGTACGACTTAAATGTCGATGCCTGCTATTCAGAGGAAGAGCAAGAGCAAGAGCTCCAAACCCAGCCGCCACCCCAACCACAGCCGCAGCTTCCGTCACCACAGCCACAGCCGGAGCAACAGCGGGAGCCACAGCCACATGCATCGTTTGTTGTATGGAGGAGCAACCGGAGGACTTGGACGGTGGAGCTTCATCGGCGTTTTCTGATTGCCATGTATCAGCTGGGAGGTTCCGAGGGTACGTGAGACTCGTTAGCTAGAGGACAATGCTGTATATTCATGAAATTAATTAATTTTGGAGTTAATAAATAAATATTCCACACGTCTGAAATTTGAAAAACCATACAAAACTTTACAAATTATTATCACTGTTTTTTTTATCGGGATGTTTTTTGGTGTTGAGCATGCAGCAGCAACTCCAAAAGCGATTAGGGCATTAATGGACGTGGAGGGACTGACCAATGATCACGTCAAGAGCCACCTACAGGTTGGTTTTGAATTACTACTATTTTCCAAAATATGACGAAAATCTCTACCAATCTGGCTAAATTGGCTGCTCACTCAAAATAATTCTGATGATAGTGATGATACATATAATGTGCAATATATATATACACGACAGTTTTCTCATCCGCATAAAAGAATCTAACTGCTGTATTATTCTAGTAATGAGATATTTTAATAATGGATCTTATTATGCCCAATATATAGAGGAATTTTCTCTATTATACACATTAAAATATCTAATAATTAGACCATTCTAGCTAGTAATAATGGTATATATTATATGCAACAAACATGGGGTTTTTCTCATCCGCGTGAAAGAATCTAATTAACCATTAGATCACTCTAGTCGTAATATATAATAGTCATCATATGTTAATGATCTTATTAGTTATAGTATACAAAGGTATTTTTTTTTCTTCCATATATATATATATATATATACATGTGTAGGCATTAAAAATCTAGCTTTTAGATTATTAGTACTAGTAGTGATATGTATATTATGTGCAACAAATACATTGGAATTCCTCATAGGGTGAAAGAATATAGCCATTAGATCATTCTGAGTGACAATGATATCTTAATGATAGAACTTATTATGTGCAATATGCAGGGGAGTTCTCTGATCATCTACATGTATATATATGCCTAAAAATTTTAGTTGTTAGATCATTCTAATTAATGGTATTCATACGTATTATGTGTAACATACATGAGAGTTTTCTTATCCGCATGAAAGAATCTAGCCATTAATCGATATCATTCTAGTGGCAAGGAGATCTGAATGATAAATCTTATTACGTGCAATATACAGGGAATTAATATACAGAGGAGCTTTTTCCTCTACATGTATATATCTTCATAAAAAAAACCACTTATTAGATCATTATAATTAATTAATGGTCTTGATATATAATATGTGTAACATACATTAGATTTTTCTTATCCGCATGAAATAATCTGGCCATTAGATACCATTCTAGTTGCAAGGAGATCTGAATGATAGATCCAATTATGTGCAATATACAGGGGATTTCTCTCCTCTACATGTATATATTAATTTGCATATATAAAAAATCTAGTTGTTAGATCATAATTCTAGTTAATTAAAGTTATTGAATACATAATGTGTAACATACATTAGATTTGACATGAAAGCTAGCCATTAGAACATTATAGTGGCAAGGAGATCTTAATGACAGATCTTATGATCCTCTACATGTATGTACTTATATCCCTAAAAGTATATATGTAGTTGTTAATTAGATCATATTCTAAATGATGGCATTGATACATATGTAGTATATATGTGTTAGTTTTTTCTTATCAGCATAAAAGAATCTAGCCATTAGATCATTCTAATGGTAGTGATATATATTATATGTGCAATAATTATTACATAAGATTTTTCTCATCCACGTGAAAGAATGTAGCCCTTAATTAATTAGATCATTCTAGTACCAATGATATCGCTTAGTGGCAGATCTTAAAAAATTATATGCAATATATATAGGGAATTTTTTCTGTCTACATATATGTGCTTTAAAATATTTAGTTATTAGATCATTTTCATGGTACATATATGTTATGTGTA
Source organism: Prinsepia uniflora (assembly GCA_032719365.1). NCBI lineage: Eukaryota > Viridiplantae > Streptophyta > Magnoliopsida > Rosales > Rosaceae > Prinsepia > Prinsepia uniflora. Next base: position 59,071,636 of record CM064875.1, read on the forward strand.
ACGTACATGAGATTTTTCTCACTTCAGTAGTGAAATTAAAAATCTAGCTAGCCATTATATCATTCTAGTTGCTAAGGGTATTTTTTTCAATGACAGATCTCATTATATACAAAATACGGGGGAGTTTTCACATTTGATATAGCATTAGAATATTCTTCCACTAGTTAAATTTGTTAATATATGCACACACATCGGATGTGAAAATCTCCTGTAAATTGCACATAATGAGATTTGTCATTATTAATTATAATATCCTAGTGCACCATACGTGCAATTTTTCTCAGCTATACTTGAAAGGATAAAAAGTATTATAAGATCATTCCAGTGGCATTGATATGTGCAATATATTGGGGAATTTTCTCATCTACTTATGTACACACGAAAAAAATCTATTTTTAAGAAACATTCTAATTCATGATAGTGATATACATTATGTGCAACATACATCTAATTTTTGTCCTCCACATAAAAGAATCTAGTATTATATCCTAGCTAGGGGCAAAAGTACCTTAATTACATATATCTTATTACGTGCAATATACATGAATTTTTTCTCATTTGTATGTGGCATTAAAGAATCTATGGCTCTTAGATCATTCTAATGGGAATGATATAGATAGTGTATGTGCAGCATACATGAGTTCTTTCTGGTCTGCAGAAAAAGAGTCTAGCTATTGGATTATTCTAGTGTCAATAATATCATAATTATGACCGATCTTAATTATTGTTCAATATATATACGGAGGATTTGTCTTATCTTCACAATAAAGATTTAGCTAACTAGATCATTGAAGTTTTGTTTTTGATGATCTATTTGTGTGTTTTGCAGAAGTACAGGCAGAGCCTCAAGGAGACCCAACAAGCTGTTGCCAACTGTTGGGTCGACACCAACAATGGCCAAAGGAGAATCCAATACAGGAGCCTTTGGAACCCTAGCACTTCTTATCAGGCCCTCCCTCAGCAGTGGCCGCCGGTAGCAGGTGCAAAGTACGGTGCCGGAGTTGGAATTGGAGGAGGTGGCTCTTCAGGTGGCGGCAGAGGCAGCGAGGAAAATGCAGCAAGGAATAAGAGAGCAAAGAAAACAGTTGGTTAATTAGGTGATGCTTATTAGTTAGTTAATTATGCATCTGCTAAGGATCTTTTTAATGCCCTAATATGAGGGTACGTGTTGCGTACATGATGCTTCTCTTCATTTCTTCTTGTTTTATTTTCAAGAGCTCTAATTATGGACAATAATTTCGGCAGTTAATTAAGTTCAGCTTAGATTGAGCAATGTGTTGCATTTTGAGTCTCTTCATTTTTAACTTCTCTTATTTTTGGCTATTGAACTCTTGTTTGAACAATGATATGGCATATATATATATATATGTGTATGTGTGTGTAGTTCTATATTACATATTAAAATTGAGCAATAGCTCACATCTTCGGTTTCTTCTCCTACCGATTTCTTTGCCCTTTAATTATGATTTGATTTAGTCAATTCTAAAGCTAAACAATAATTAAAAAAATGTCAAGTTGGAAAGAAGTGCAGCTAGCAGAAAGAGAAATTAAGAGTTAATTGCTTTCAATCTAATAATTTTCTTTTGATTTTTTGTTCTTCTTCAGTTATTAATTTATTTTCTCAATAAATTTTACTTTTATTTTATAAATATTCGAACAGAGTTCTTAGTTTACTCTTAAATTCAATATAAAATTTTCCAGGTGATCATAATGGCTAATATTAATTGAGGTACAATTTAAGGACGATAATCATAATTAAACCTTATTACTTATGACAAAACAATATTTGAACAAAATCTCATTATATGAAGGGATCTCATACGAATTAAGTAAATAAAAAGTGTTTCAGATGATATATATATATATATATAGGAAATTGGGAACAATAATTTTTTTATTTCAAGTACAATAATTTGGTGTCCCCTAGCTACATGCTCCTTACAAAACGAAAGTACAAACTCTTACAAACCCTACTACATAATTCTTCTGGTAATTGCACAACAACCACCCATACAAGAATTTTTACAAATAAAAACTAAAACCAACATCATTATTTGAGGAGGATTATATCAGTCAAACATAATTTATAGTTATTAACGATTCCTGTCTAATTAAAGAGAAGTTGCAGTTTTCTTTGAAGAGGAAGAAGAAGCAGGTGGGATTTCAGGTATGAGGGGTCTAGGTGGCAATGGGATTAATGGAGGGAAGAGCAAGAATGATGGTGGTGGTGATGCTGATCAGGGAGTCAAACCAGGGACTCCAGAAGTCTGGGGTAAAGTATTTGGATGGGCTACTTTTTCACCAGCAAGTGTTTGTCCTTGTTTTAAAGCGTGGGAGTGGGACCCAGTTGGGAGTGGGGGTAAAAGTGGAACTCCAGGAATCGTAGGAAGCCCTGGCCCTGGGAGCCCTGGGAGCCCTGGAAGTCCTGGGAGTCCAGGAAGCCCTGGGAGTCCAGGGAGTCCTGGAAGCCCTGGGAGCCCTGGAAGCCCTGCGACAGGAGGGAGAGGGAGGGGAGGGAGCAGTGGCAATGGAGGGAGAACAGCGAGTTTGGGGACCGTTGGATCTTGAGTTGGTGATGGGAATGTCAGGTCCTCAGTTGGGGGGAACTGGACTTTCTGGGAATTGAATTCCTTGGAATTTTGAATGCTGGGTTTTTGATTGCAGAGACTTGGCTGCTTCAGAGGCTTGAAGGTGAAGAACCCAGCTGAGAAAATGTGGGTCCCCTGCTTCCTTGATTTGAGATGGAGGGACGATGACGTGGCAGCTGATGCCACGGCGCAGTAGGGTTCACTGCTGCTGATTAGCTTTACTGAGCAACTTTCAATTTTCTTGACATGTTTGGCTACTGAGAAAGGGAGGTTGATTTTGAATTGTCCATGGCTATCTGTTTTCACTTCTGTTCTGAAACTTGGCTTGGAATTTTCCCCATCTTTGCATTCTACACCAACAGAAGCTCCTGAAAAAAAAAAATCACAAAATTAATTATTTGGTAAAAGCAAAAATAATTTGTGTTAGATTATTTGGTAAATTGAAAATGGTTGCTTACAAAATGAGACTTAATGTATTAGATTACCAATGTTTGGCTACCAAATGTGGTTGCTTACAAAATGAGACTTAATGTATTAGATTCTCAATTTCAGTTTGGATTTTATTCACATCCAATTTTCTGAAAGAAAAAAAAATTACCATTCCAAAGGAGGACAAAAGGGAGGATTTTGTATATATTAGTACGTATCTCAATTTTAATTCAAACATGGGCTTTATTCAGACAGTATATTCCGAGAAATATTCACCATTTGAAAAGAAGGAAAAAAGAAGAAGGATTTTTGTCTATTTTTTTAATTAAAAAAGGGGGATTTGGAATGAATTTACCTGAAATGAAGTGGCTGGAATGGGAGAAATCTTGTTGAAAGCAGGTGTCGCAGAAGACTGTGCCAACAACGACTGCAGATGGGTGCTTCGTCTCATGGCTTGCCTCCGAAGGAGAATAATTATTAAAGGTTAGAGTTATGAGAAAGAAAATGGTAAAAAACCAAGACATTTTAGAAGCTCTGATGAGATTCTTTGATGAGTCTATCTTCAAGAGCTCTCATACGGTTGCCTTTTATATAAATTTCTGAGGCATATAATTGTTTTCTGTGGATGATTAATTATGTACACTTTTTGTTTGTTTGTGGTTGTTTTGATCAATTGGGGAATGAAGAAATATTAGCCCTTTTTCACCTTTTATAGCTTCCCTTTATTTCATTCATGAGAAAACCAGTGAACTGTAAACTTCAATGAGTGAATGCTAGCTGGTTGATCATTTGCTGCCCACCAAACAATGATCTAAAAAATAAGGTTAATATTGTGCTGCTGAGGTAGATAAAAAATAGTAGTATCCACGTTTGGGTAGCCTCTAGTAGTTAGAATGAATTTACGTATGTGCGCTTCATAGATTTAAGTGAAAGATTGACAGTGAGTTATTATATATATGTTAATTTTTTTTCCGGTTTTTTTTAATTGTACATTCATTGAAGTTTGTTTGTTTGTAGGTGTGAGTAAGAACGGGCAAAGAGAATAGTTGGGTCCCGGCCTGTTGGTTCACGAGAGAAGTATACATAGTTCACCACAAATTTCATGAGTTTGAATATTAGCTGTACACTATCAACAATAGCAACAACAGTAAAAGGTCGATGCATCATGTTGTGTTTATTTATGGTTTCTCTATATTTATTCTTCATCACACACTACGCAAAAATAACGATGGGCGCCAACTGTATATATTGGCTAGAAGCGGATAGGTTTAATGCAACTTTCCATCGGGTACGTGATTGGAATGTTGTATTATGAGCAGAGAATGGGATCTTCACATGACTTAATTGCATAGAAATTCTCCGTGTTTCGTTAAATGTTATTTGTGTTATCGACTATTGTACATACTTGATAATATATATTATCAATAACATATTGCATGTCAATTTATTTTGTCGCTAGACAATGACAACAATATAATATGATTAATACTATTTGGACATCACCATATTTAGTGAAGTATTTAATATAACAATTAATGAATGATGTTAAATGAATATTAAATTATTTAATTTATTAAAATAACACCATTTATTACTAGAAATTTATCTATGTGTGGGCTCTTTTCATTTTTTTTAAAAATTAAATATTATTCAATCCATCATAATATATGTCAAATTAACCAAATTAAAAAAATATCATATATATCATGCTACTAATTTATTATAACCATAGTTGTGCTCAATAAATTCTCAGTTTGAAATATTGCATGCCCAAAATAGACTATCTATGGTTGAAGTTTGTAAACAAAATATACATGCGTACAATTTTAAAAATTGAAAAATAGCTAAAAAATAATAATACGAATTATATACTTCTATATCAAAATATCTCTAAAATTTTTATAAATTATTTATGATAATAATATATGTGCCATTGGAAAGCCTAGAATTGTATTTCCAAATTGACGGAGAATTCCAAAGTATATAATTGATTACGATTATATAATAATCCTTATTTATTAATACATTTTTATTTAACTAAAATATATTATAATATATAATTTACATATATACTTACATATATTACATTAAAATGTGTCAAAATCAGTGGGGGCTAAGGGCCCCCTAGCCTCACAGTAGCTTCGTCTATTACCACATCAAGTGTATCACTAAATATAGTCAATTTAACGTATTCAAATAATATTACTTATATAATATTGATACATGCAATATTGACATTCTATTTTGTGAAATGACTGAATAGTTAAAAGAGTTGCTTAATTATGTGTCATAGTAATATATATCAAGAGTAAATCATTGTTACATCCTTAACAATTTTTACTTTTATTTAAAACATTTATTGCTTGTATATTAAACAAAATAAGACCATATCTCAAAATTTTTGTATTCAAAAGTTCCTAAACAGAATTTGTAAGTAATAAATTCAATATCTACCTTTTTATATCTCAATAAAGAGGATGAGTGAATTATTGAGAATTTCTTTCAACAATTAAAAATAGCATTATTTTTTTTATCCTCTTCACCCCATGTGCCCCTTAATGTTTGATTTCTTTGGTCTCTTGAACCCTTTATTACATTATGCATATAATAAATATTACATATGTATACTATATATATTGTATATAGTTACAATTGATTTTTTATAAAATAAAAAATAAAGTCTGTATTGTCTGGAGTTCAACAGTAAGGTATAATTTTTTTTTGGGGGGTGGAGGGGTGGTGGGGGTGAGATGGTGGTGGAAAATCGTACGATGTAGAGTTTAATTCTTAAATTTTGGCACAAAATTCAAGAATTAAATCCTAAGCTATACAAAATTAACCAAATGATTTAATATCAGAAGATAAATAATTTTTAATTTTTAAATTTAAAAGTATTTTGAAGAATTATTGCTTTTAATTGTCAGGACCCGTCCCAAATATCACCTCGATACCCGGGACGAACCCTGCTCCCGTCTGACAATCACACTTAAAGTACCAAAATAACCTCAATACAACCATAAACATAACTATCAGACAAGGGAGAATATAATACAACTGTAATTCAGAGCATAGCTATTACAAAACAGGCACAAAATCCTACTAGGCTAATCTCGCAGCGGAAGAACGTCGTAAGCTCCATGCCTCGGTCCCTGCCTCAACGTTCACCCCAGCGCTATCACCACGACCTGGAGGGTAAGTTAAAACCAAAAAGTGTGAGTGGACTAAAAGAAATAAGAGTTTCAAATACGAGTTAGAAATCAAACAAGGATTAAGAAAAACAATAAGATTTTACCCTCCGTTTTAAAATATGCATGCCTAACAAGTATCAGAAAACCACAATAATAAACAGTATAATAAGTATGCTAAGATCGTATCGTAAAACCAAATATCCACATCCGATCAAACCTGCTGGGTCTATCCGAGTCTTTAAACTCAAATCAGGCCTCAAATGTAATCCGAGTCTTTAACTCCCGAGTCTTTAAACTCAATAGGCCTACGGGGGTAATATCGTAAATATCCGAGTCTTTAAACTCCCGAGTCTTTAAACTCAATCCGGGCCCGTCCCCCGTCAATCAGAATCCGGATCTTTAAACCCAATATCCAGATCCAGCAAATCCAATCCAAAACCGATTCGAAAATCCATCTCCAAACCCGAATCCGAAATCACTGGTCTGATGCCCTTTCGGCATCCAGAACCGTCATTCTGAACCCAAATCCGGAATTTCACTTTTCCGAGGGCAAAATCGTCCTTTTATACAAATCTTTTACAAAATTACATTTATACTCCTCCCGAAGGTACGGGTTGTTACATAATTGTCATACTTTAAGTTAGATTAGATACTCATATTACTTTTAAAATGAGCAAGTGAAAAAAAAAATATATAAATAGGAGTAATGTTTTCATAATTCTCAATATAATCTTATAATAAAAAAAAATAAAAAGTAATGTTGAAATCATGATAGATTTTGGTAAGTACTTTTTAGATTGTTATTGGACTAGCATACAATTGGATGACATTAGTTGTAATTTATATAAAAACTATGGTCTATTTTAATTTTAATTTTAATTTTTTCGTATGCAAGTTTTTGAATAAATTTATATGTTAGTAAGGACTTATGATTTAATTGCCCTAATGCAATAAGGTTTTGATATACGATTCTACTTTAGCTATTTCAAATTAAATCAAAAGATATATGTTTTATCCAATTTTTTTGATATATACATATATATATATATGTATATATTGGCGAAGTGGGATTACATTAGGGATCGACCTCATCATTTACATGAGTTAAATCCGAAACTTCCCATATAGCGTGTAGAAATGATCAATACCACATGACAAGGTCCTCTACTATAACGATACAACCCTTGAATCTTTAAATCCATTCATTATAGTTTTGTTCGAGTTAGCATAGACTTTTTCTCTAGTGCCAAATTAAAGAGTTGTGTGATTTGAAAAGGTAAATCGTTTCCTTCCTCAATTATTCGAGATAAAGTTAAGAAATTCGTTATCCATAATTTGAAAATTAATTTTGGACACTTTTAACTATGTACGTATTTGACAAAAAGACACAACCTAGGTTTGAATAATGGGTAAAAAGACACAACTAGGTTTGAATAATTCTGAAGTAATGCATGAGTGAAATATAAATATGGTAGCATGGATTAATGGGATTGGATCGACAACTTATTAATCATAGAACAATTATTTTGACTTCTTTTTAATATTATTTGGAATTTGGGATAGTTCTTACTTCTTAGTAGAAAATGGACAGCTAGTGGACATAAACATCCAAACTAGAGCTTCTCTGTACTACTGTGCACTCCCATGTGTCGGTGTTCCATCCAGATTCCCCTTTGCATCAAAGTATCCTTCCTCCCAAATCTTCACAAATATCTTGTCTACTCATAATTTGTTTGATGGAGTTCGGGTTCACTTGTGTGGTAAATTTGACTCTTATTTATTAGTAATAATATATACTTATCTCAACCTCTTATATTATACAAGAATAAAGTTTTATATACATCTTTTTATCACTTGATGAATTTAAAAGACGTAACTAAAATACCAAGTGAAAGATTTATACAAAAATAAAAGGAATAAAATTAAGAATAATAAGTGGGAGATGATGGCAAGTAGGGACTGAACTTCTAGCCAATAAGTAAATCTTTATAAGCAACTAGATATTTTCTATTAAACATTGTCCTTCTCCCTACATTATTTGATATACAAGAAACTTAAATTCACTAGTAAATCTAAACATTCTGGAGCACAAAACAAGTTTATAAAAGATGCCCATCATGATTTACTCTTGGAGTTCAAGAAAGTTTATGCCGGCTAATAATACGTAAGATTATATATGCATGGGAGTTGATGAGCTGCTAAGAGTCACAAAACTTGCACCGTTTCATTCTTTGTCTGTGTACAATTTCGTCTCTTGCAGTCCAAGGTTCATATATATCTCTCTCTATGACTTTCAACCACCAAGCCACGCTGTCCCCACTCTTATCTTGTGATCAAACGTAAATGGTACGTTTACTTTTGGGCACTGAAAGGGATGATGTTGATGAATCGATGATAATGATACGTGTTGGTATTAGAAAAGGGATGGTTTTGTCTAATTGTGCACTGTACCGTACATAACCCCCACCACTCTTTGTCCTTCACGGGTTTCCACTTCACGGGCGAGTTTAAGCAGCCTAGTTAAAAATGTTAGTGGAGGACTGGAGTCCCCCTTCACACCCCTTCCACACTGGCCTGAGGATAACGACTTCCAGAAGGGTCGTCACAAAGCTTGAAACATAAGATAACGTTGTTTATTCTTTAATCAAAATTTAATTTTATGTCTTTTTTTTAACATGAGAATATCAAGAAAGATTGTGTATTTTGCATATCGAAAGTGCTCTCTTTAATTTTATAAAGAGTCAAAGTCGAAATCAATAAAAAGAGGATAATTAGATTATACTTATAAGCTTTCAATTTAATAATGACTGCTTTCAAATTCGGGAAGTAATTTTCACCTTCCAATTTTCTTCTTCTGAACTCCTCTGTTTATACATGTGTTAAAGCAAAAATTGTACTCGTTTAGAAAAGTCTTCAAAATTCCTATGTTGATAACATATCGACTAACCATGACAGGACCCATCCCAATCCCCCCGGGATTACCGTGGAATGTGCCCTGCTCCCGTCCAACAAGGGGTGTCAGACAAGGGATAACCACGAGCCACTGCCCAAACAGGGCATCCAGAGTGCGCAAAGATCGATGGAGGAGGTGTGCAATGTCCCAGTCCCTGCTGCAATCGCATCCGTGATCAACCTGAAGGGCATTAAAACCAAAAGCTGTGAGTGGACAAAAACCAGTAAGTTCATCAAATACATTAATAAGACATTTATGCCCTCCAATAAAAACGTATGCATGCCACAAAAACCAGTAACCAAAACGTTTGCTCAACCGAGCCCTTAGGGCCTTAGCCCAAAAACCGTTAACCAAAAACCAAGTGTGGGAACTCAGCCCAAAACCGTGGAATACCACCGCCATACATATACGACCATGTGGGTCACCACCCACTACCATAAATGAACATTAATTCATTAAAATCACACAATCATAAATCCACCCGGAAAGCCATTTCATTAATTCGTATTTTACCATTACCATCACCAGCATCCCTGATGCTAGACGTCCCTGACGTCATGTCTCACGGTTTCATAAGCTACGCGTGCTGCCCGGGGTCTCTCCGGGTCCATATATCTGACATCCCTGATGTCTGACGTCCCTGACGTCAATCATAGCAATCCTGCTCCTGAGTCATCATACGGTCCGGCTGCTCCGTATAATGACCCCTCACAGGCAATGCACCGTGACTTCCCCAGTGTCCCAGACATCTGGAGGAGACCATCATATATCCTTGTATCCAGATGGTATGTGGAAAAACAGTTTTATTAAATCCTTTTATCACATCATTACCATTGGGCCCTGCCCGAAATTTCCATAAAACCATATAATTCCATTTAGGGTCCTTGACCCAAAATCACCATTATAAAATATAGGGTCCCTGACCCGAAATCACATTTATTATCCAACTGGGCCTCATGCCCGATTTTATGAACCACTGGGCCCACGACCCGATTTGTAAACCAACTGGGCCCGCAGCCCGACTTATAAACCCACTGGGCCCACGGCCCGAATTCATAAATCAACTGGGCCCCTGGCCCGATAACATAACTCAAATGGGTCTCAGCCCGATTTCATACCAACTGGGCCCCTGGCCCGATTTCATTAACCAACTGGGCCCCCGACCCGATTCTCAAATGGACTCCAAGTCCGAAATTTCCAAAACTAGTGGGCCTCAAGCCCGAGTTTATATTTCCAATTTCAAAACCATTTCATCACATTATATCCAAGTCATAAATATGGAAAATCTATGTAAAACCGAAAAACCTCGATTTACGTGCAAGCACGTAAATCGCCTCAAAATACGTGAAACCGTACAATTTACCAACAACCAAACCAACATCATACAATCACAATCATAATCCATGTAAAACATTTAAGCATGCATAGAATTTATAAAACCAAAGTCCACTCACAGACCGATTTAACCGTGTGCCTCGATACGCGTGCCACTAGCCCTCCCGGGCCACACCACTAACACCGGGACTCCCAATCCTGTCCAAATCACATTAGAGGGTTACTAACCTCATCATTAACATCCTATCAAAGTCCCGTAATTTTCCCGAATTTTTACTTATTTTTAAACTTAATTTAAAACCTTCGGACATCCCGAACACTATCGAGACGGTGTCCGATCGACCCGTAACCAATTCCAAAATATCCGTTACAATAAATAGGACAGAAGTCATGTTGACCTCACCTCGAGATCCGTGCCCACGCGCCGTCACGCGCCGCCGTGAGTGGCTGCGCGTGAAACCCACGCGCCTGCTACAGTGTCACCAGCCCAACCCGTTTGTCTGGTAAACGGGTCCAATTTGCCCGCGATACGACCCGGTTCCAATCCTATCAATTCAGCCTTAATTACAACAATTGATCATTCCATTAGCTTCGTTTTAAGTTTAATTTAAGTTCTGTAACATTGATTACACAATTCATTACCTACAATTCCACGATTCGATGATGAACACCAAGAACACCCGTCCATTGTTCATCCTTCGAACCCCATCCATTTCGATTGATATCCTGAAATTGATTCAACCAGAAGCTTCCATGGACTCCGTAGATCATTTCCCCCAACCCAATTGCTTCAATCCAGTGTTCAATCGTCACGACTCAAACTCGAGCACCGTCACTGTGCAACCATGGAATTCTGCCATTCTCCAACGTTTTCCTTCAATTGATGATCCCAGAAGCATCGTGGGATCATGAGAAAGCATTTCCCCACAACAATTGAGTCAATCACAGCCCCAAACTCCACGACTCAGCCTCGATTTCTTCCTCTGTCACCAAGCTCGATCAGAGCCAATTGGTGGCCAAATCCCTTCGTTCCTTCGACAATTCTGATCGTTGTGATCCCAGAAAGCTCGAAGTAATCACCAATTCGATCCTCACAGCCCCAAGTTTAAAATCCAAACTTCCCCCCCAAAATCCAAATTTTCGAATTTCAGTTCCTCAGCCTTCCTCAATCTCCCGTGTTTACCCAACTCAGTTCAACCTCACAATTCCCTCAGTTTCTCACTCACGAGCTTAGCAATGGCAGAGGATTTTAGGTTGGGTAGAAGCTGGGTTGGTTGTACACGGTTAAGCAAATTAGGGAGGGATAATGGAAATTAAAAGATTAATTAATTAATTAAAAATTAATTAAACATCATGATGAGGTCTCCCCCAAAAACATGGATTCTGATTTCAAGGGATGAGTGACACTTGTCACTCATCCAGGTGTGTAGGGTCAACGGTCACTATTCATTATTATATTATTATTTTAATCCCGGTCTCGGTTCGTTAGTTCGTTTCCTTGACCATAACGTCGTCGTCGGATCTCCGATTTCGGCATGCCGCCTGTCGTTGGATTCGTATCGACGATACCTACGTAACGGTCCTTGGCCCTCGCCCATCGGACCTCCCGGTCAGAAAGTCAACATTTGGCCCCTAATAAGCCAAATTACCAAAATGCCCCTCAACTTTCGAACACCATAACTTTCTCTACGAATATCGGTATCGAACGTGCCACCTGTCTATGAACTCGTGACGTCCCGAACTACGTCACGGTCATCGGTCAAAGTTCATTTGACCGCCCGAACAAAAAGTCAACATTTTGCCCACGACCAGGGGCAAAACGGTCATTTTGCACATTTTGTCCGATTCCGCCCTACTAACCACCGTTCAACCTCGCTAATCAAGATTAGTGACTAATCTAATCCCGGAATTCGGGACGGGTCGTTACAATCTTCCCTCCTTAATAAATTTCGTCCTCGAAATTCCAACCGCTCTAATCTCAACGTACCTCCCTCCTTAATATGTTTCGCTCTCGAAACTCGATTATCCTGATTCCACGAACACCCCGTGGAAAGTGGAATCGACCACGCAACACGTGTACACCCGCACACCAACTACTTAGACAAAACTTGTCTACACCCAAACGTACCACTAGTACTCAAAACGCAACGATTACATTCGACCCCGTCGAATGACTGAAACTACTAGTTTCGAATTTGACACCACTTGTCAAATCCACCCTCTCGTTGACGCAACAACTCGACGGTTCCTTTCCCACTCCCACTAGGAGTCAGCTGACCCCACTCAACGATCTATGTTGACACATCCTGACAAACTGTCACCACACAGTTGTTGTCAGTCGAAAACTGACACTAGACTCACTCGTGGCTACACATGCCACCAACGTACTTAACTTAGTAAACGATTACCGACCTTTCACACGACCTGTGTGTAATTAAACACATCGGAATTACCGTGACCCATTGCATAGTAATGTCCGGTCCACAACCAATCCCATGGTATCGGAACCAATCCGACTACCAACACGTTCACCGACACACCTCGGGTATATCCCGTATACCGTAAATAGACATCACAAGTCTACAAGGTATCGTACCTCGAACCAAGTACGAAGTACACACATCTACCTAATAACCAGACTACAACCACCTAGGTCATAGTCGAACGCGTTCCAATAATGGAGTACGTTTGCCCAATCCAGCATGAGGCAAATCGAAACTCCACCCAACATCTAGTTCCAATTCCGAATCTGAATCCGCAATTTCGTAAGAAATCCCGGATCCAAGCCCAGACATCACATTTTAATTCATATCCAAATCCGAATCCGAAATCATTATTCCGTAAGCTAGCATTTGGAATAACCATTCCGTACCCAAACCCGGAAATATACTTTCAAGTTCCAAAACCGAATCCTGAATCGTCACCCAGAAATTCGATTCCAAATCCCGAAATCTCGTTCACATTTACCAAGACACACCAAAACCGAACCTATCGGTTACCCTTTTGATACCTCCAATTGACTTCATAGGGAAGCCAATCCAACCTCCACACGTCTAAGGTTGACAAAATTCAACTACCTTGAAAACCTACTCACCCGAGTAGAATACCCTACGGGCCCTTCGAAAAGAAGTTCAATCCCGTCATTTCGACTCACATACCCAAGTTCGTATCGATCCTTGTCATTCCACCTAGGAAAAACCAAAGATGATCCAAAATAATGATGCCTAAACTCATCCTACGTGGATGCAACAAAACTCACTGCACTCACCACGCCATGTGACACCACATCGTCTGCCACCAAGCAGAAAATGAGAAATCTCGTTTACCTAATTTCGAATACGTAGCTCCTCCTAATGACCCGCAATTACACCTGGGCCCACCAACCAATACACGCTCAACGTACTGGTAACTACACTCAACGTCTGCCAGGGCAGAAAGCAAGAAGTCAACCCCAATGACTTCGGAATACCAATCACCAAAAACGAGCACCACTCTCGTTCCCCAATCACAACTCTCCTCGACACTAAGGTTCCAACCATGTTGGAAACAGACATGCTCCCAACAAGACGTCAAGTCTAACCACTAGACTTCCTACCTCCTCAATTCACTTGGACAACCCCGTGTCCACAATCAATCCGTTATTGTTCCGTTCGCACATCCCGACCTTTACAGGTTCAACACTCGGTTTCCCAAGTTCTCAATTACAAATTCCTACCTTTATACCACTAATGGTTTTTCCTCGTCTTTTCCAGTTTTAATCATTTCCATGTACATTTTAGGGATATTTAAAAACATAAAATCGCACAAATTTTGGAGTTGCCAACAACTCCCCCAAATCCACTAATCATCCCAAAATTTCTTAAATCTTAATTATACCATTTTAATCCACTCCTTACTGGTTATCTCACCACTATTGGGACTTATCCCAACACAGCACAATCTTAACTGGAACCCATCCAGTCCATCACTCAACCAATACCGAATCTCAAGGACCGAACATATGTTTATCATGACGGAGTCACACCCAATTTGTGGCTCATCGTCAACACCATTACCGACACTAGCACCAGCGCTAGTACCAGCACCAACACACTATCAACAACACTAGTATCAGCACACAGGCATCCATACTAGCATCAGCACAAAAGTACCAACCCGCAAACATCCATACTGCACACCGTGTGCAAATACGACAACCCTGGATCTCCGTTCATACGGAACGACGATCCCGTACCTCACGACTATGGGTACCACTATTCTGACAGTCCACATCAGGAAAATGAACGTTCCCTGAACGTCCCCTGATCCCCAAGTATCAGAACCACACTAATTACCCTCGATAGCCAGTCATCTCCATATGACTTCCGACTAACTGTCCTTGCTATCGAGATCCGCATCCATACCTCACACTAATACCCGATCCAACACGGGATTCCATAATTTATCTCAGAACCGTATCCGTAGATCGGATCTCATAATTCTGACAAGACTCACTAGGGTTATCCACATGGTCATCCATGACCTCAGCCGCTCGTCGCAGCACAAGTTCTCATCCACTAGTCACAATTAAGGTTTACCTTTTTTTTTAGTATTAGGGTTCCACAATCACACCCTATGGTTCAACCGAACCAAACAGCTCTCCGTAATATAAAATTCACAACCTGACCGACCCCGCGGTCTAGACATCGTATAGACGTCAAATCCAATCCTACCATCAACTCAATGTGGGTTCCACCACTAAGGTCACCGGCCAACTCCGATGAACCAACATCTCTCACACCAACAACCACCACTAGGGTTCACATTTTAAACCATTACTCACATGAGGTTCCCCGAACCTGGCTGCACCTAGCAGCACAACAATCCAATATCACATGACCGAACCGACGGTCCCACTATACCAGTTCACCACAATCAACCCCACCTGGGTCGAATCACATTAATGCACGGCGTATCGGGCCAATCACACTCCATCCACTATCCAAACCCAAAAACTATCTATCAGGTTGATAACGAATTGCAGCCCAATGAGACATCACACCCTCGACCTGCGCGCACAAATAGAGCAACCGTGCTCTGATACCAAGTTGACAGGACCCATCCCAATCCCCCCGGGATTACCGTGGAATGTGCCCTGCTCCCGTCCAACAAGGGGTGTCAGACAAGGGATAACCACGAGCCACTGCCCAAACAGGGCATCCAGAGTGCGCAAGGATCGATGGAGGAGGTGTGCAATGTCCCAGTCCCTGCTGCAATCGCATCCGTGATCAACCTGAAGGGCATTAAAACCAAAAGCTGTGAGTGGACAAAAACCAGTAAGTTCATCAAATACATTTATAAGACATTTATGCCCTCCAATAAAAACGTATGCATGCCACAAAAACCAGTAACCAAAACGTTTGCTCAACCGAGCCCTTAGGGCCTTAGCCCAAAAACCGTTAACCAAAAACCAAGTGTGGGAACTCAGCCCAAAACCGTGGAATACCACCACCATACATATACGACCATGTGGGTCACCACCCACTACCATAAATGAACATTAATTCATTAAAATCACACAATCATAAATCCACCCGGAAAGCCATTTCATTAATTCGTATTTTACCATTACCATCACCAGCATCCCTGATGCTAGACGTCCCTGACGTCATGTCTCACGGTTTCATAAGCTACGCGTGCTGCCCGGGGTCTCTCCGGGTCCATATATCTGACATCCCTGATGTCTGACGTCCCTGACGTCAATCATAGCAATCCTGCTCCTGAGTCATCATACGGTCCGGCTGCTCCGTATAATGACCCCTCACAGACAATGCACCGTGACTTCCCCAGTGTCCCAGACATCTGGAGGAGACCATCATATATCCTTGTATCCAGATGGTATGTGGAAAAACAGTTTTATTAAATCCTTTTATCACATCATTACCATTGGGCCCTGCCCGAAATTTCCATAAAACCATATAATTCCATTTAGGGTCCTTGACCCAAAATCACCATTATAAAATATAGGGTCCCTGACCCGAAATCACATTTATTATCCAACTGGGCCTCATGCCCGATTTTATGAACCACTGGGCCCACGGCCCGATTTGTAAACCAACTGGGCCCGTAGCCCGACTTATAAACCCACTGGGCCCACGGCCCGAATTCATAAATCAACTGGGCCCCTGGCCCGATAACATAACTCAAATGGGTCTCAGCCCGATTTCATACCAACTGGGCCCCTGGCCCGATTTCATTAACCAACTGGGCCCCCGGCCCGATTCTCAAATGGACTCCAAGTCCGAAATTTCCAAAACTAGTGGGCCTCAAGCCCGAGTTTATATTTCCAATTTCAAAACCATTTCATCACATTATATCCAAGTCATAAATATGGAAAATCTATGTAAAACCGAAAACCTCGATTTACGTGCAAGCACGTAAATCGCCTCGAAATACGTGAAACCGTACAATTTACCAACAACCAAACCAACATCATACAATCACAATCATAATCCATGTAAAACATTTAAGCATGCATAGAATTTATAAAACCAAAGTCCACTCACAGACCGATTTAACCGTGTGCCTCGATACGCGTGCCACCGGCCCTCCCGGGCCACACCACTAACACCGGGACTCCCAATCCTGTCCAAATCACATTAGAGGGTTACTAACCTCATCATTAACATCCTATCAAAGTCCCGTAATTTTCCCGAATTTTTACTTATTTTTAAACTTAATTTAAAACCTTCGGACATCCCGAACACTATCGAGACGGTGTCCGATCGACCCGAAACCAATTCCAAAATATCCGTTACAATAAATAGGACAGAAGTCATGTTGACCTCACCTCGAGATCCGTGCCCACGCGCCGTCACGCGCCGCCGTGAGTGGTTGCGCGTGAAACCCACGCGCCTGCTACAGTGTCACCAGCCCAACCCGTTTGTCTGGTAAACGGGTCCAATTTGCCCGCGATACGACCCGGTTCCAATCCTATCAATTCAGCCTTAATTACAACAATTGATCATTCCATTAGCTTCGTTTTAAGTTTAATTTAAGTTCTGTAACATTGATTACACAATTCATTACCTACAATTCCACGATTCGATGATGAACACCAAGAACACCCGTCCATTGTTCATCCTTCGAACCCCATCCATTTCGATTGATATCCTGAAATTGATTCAACCAGAAGCTTCCATGGACTCCGTAGATCATTTCCCCCAACCCAATTGCTTCAATCCAGTGTTCAATCGTCACGACTCAAACTCGAGCACCGTCACTGTGCAACCATGGAATTCTGCCATTCTCCAACGTTTTCCTTCAATTGATGATCCCAGAAGCATCGTGGGATCATGAGAAAGCATTTCCCCACAACAATTGAGTCAATCACAGCCCCAAACTCCACGACTCAGCCTCGATTTCTTCCTCTGTCACCAAGCTCGATCAGAGCCAATTGGTGGCCAAATCCCTTCGTTCCTTCGACAATTCTGATCGTTGTGATCCCAGAAAGCTCGAAGTAATCACCAATTTGATCCTCACAGCCCCAAGTTTAAAATCCGAACTTCCCCCCCAAAATCCAAATTTTCGAATTTCAGTTCCTCAGCCTTCCTCAATCTCCCGTGTTTACCCAACTCAGTTCAACCTCACAATTCCCTCAGTTTCTCACTCACGAGCTTAGCAATGGCAGAGGATTTTAGGTTGGGTAGAAGCTGGGTTGGTTGTACACGGTTAAGCAAATTAGGGAGGGATAATGGAAATTAAAAGATTAATTAATTAATTAAAAATTAATTAAACATCATGATGAGGTCTCCCCCAAAAACATGGATTCTGATTTCAAGGGATGAGTGACACTTGTCACTCATCCAGGTGTGTAGGGTCAACGGTCACTATTCATTATTATATTATTATTTTAATCCCAGCCTCGGTTCGTTAGTTCGTTTCCTTGACCATAACGTCGTCGTCGGATCTCCGATTTCGGCATGCCGCCTGTCGTTGGATTCGTATCGACGATACCTACGTAATGGTCCTTGGCCCTCGTCCATCGGACCTCCCGGTCAGAAAGTCAACATTTGGCCCCTAATAAACCAAATTACCAAAATGCCCCTCAACTTTCGAACACCATAACTTTCTCTACGAATATCGGTATCGAACGTGCCACCTGTCTATGAACTCGTGACGTCCCGAACTACGTCACGGTCATCGGTCAAAGTTCATTTGACCGCCCGAACAAAAAGTCAACATTTTGCCCACGACCAGGGGCAAAACGGTCATTTTGCACATTTTGTCCGATTCCGCCCTACTAACCACCGTTCAACCTCGCTAATCAAGATTAGTGACTAATCTAATCCCGGAATTTGGGACGGGTCGTTACAAACCATACTCAGTACAACCAGCACACCACATACATGCGATCCCCCGCCAGTCAATCAGTATGCATGCCAATCGGCAGGCTCATGGCCACTCGGCAGGCAATGTCGATACCTTCAGATCAAGCCCAAGTCATGACCACTAGGCAGGCACGGATCGGCACCCATGGTACAATTCTTTAGAAAATGTCAATACCAACTCCTTGACATGGCAAGCGATCTACTACCACCTGACGTATATCTCGGATCTGCGGGACATGTGGCAGTATCTCCTGAGGTAGCTTGAGCCCTACATCAACAATTGCCAACTACCACATTCATTGCGACTATAAATACCCCCTCAAGCCCTCTAAAAAAGGTACTCACTTTTCTCTCTCTCAACACACAAACATGACTCACAATCTTTGTGCTATGAATCTCCATTTTACTTATTGACTTAAGCATCAGAGCCCATTAGGCTGGCAGCCCTCTAGTGTTTAGTGCTTTTCTCTCTGCTTCGCAGGTCATTCGGTAGGCCTAGAAGAAAGCGACCTAGTCCTCTGAGGACCCGTGCCTTTGAGGCATGGTTAGCAATCCCACATCGCCCGGGGGGATCTAGGGTGTGCCTTATATGTGTGGATGAGCATCTATCCAATAAGAGGCTTTTTGGGAGCTCACTGGCTTTGAGTTTGGTTGGAACTCCAAAGTTAAGCGAGTTTGGACTAGTACAATCCCACGATAGGTGATCCCCCTGAGAAGTTGGACGTGAGCTCCCGAGAACAAAACCGTGAGGGATGGGCCCAAAGCGGAGGCACACTCAATTATAGCCGGGGTTGGGCTCTGATACCAAATTGTCACGACCGACCTTCTCCAACATGATATTTTTCGCTTTGGGCCCAACCCTCACGCGCCAGTCAAAGTCCAGTCAACGACGGTGAATGCTAGTCAACAACTGATGTCAAACTGAAGTCAGCCTAACAAGTCTGACAGGTGTCAGACCTGTCATGATGACGTCAGTCGTTGACCAACGTTGTTAGACCTGGCAGCTGTCAAACCTAGTAGGTTTCAGACCTGTCAGGATGACATCAGCATGACGTCAGTCGTTGACTGGCGACGACCACCGTTGACCAGACATTGACTAGCGCGTGAGGGTTGGGCCCAAAGTGGACAATATCCTGTTGAAGAAGTTTAGTAGAGACAATTTGGTATTAGAACCCAACCCTAGTTGTAATTGAGTGTGCCAGCGAGGGGATATGGACAATACCCGTGTCTTTGAGGCATGATTAGCAATCCCATATCGCCCGGGGGGATATGAGGGATGCGCCTTATATGTGTGGGCGTGCATCTATCAAACATGACGCCTTTTAGGAGCTCACTGGCTTTGAGTTTGGTTGGAACTCCAAAGTTAAGCAAGTAAGGGCTAGTGCAATCTCAAGATGGGTGACCTACTGAGAAGTTGCACGTGAGCTCCCGAAAACAAAACCATGAGGGCTAGGCCCAAAGCGGACAATATCATGTTGGAGAAGGTCGGTCGTGACAAACCCCATATGGTCTCATCACATTAGGTCCAGTTTCGGATAAAACATTTGGCGCCATCTATGGGAATTATGAGTAAGTCCTCATACTAGATCATGTATCCTCACTTCATCTGCCAGCCGATTCAAATGTCTGCCGAACAAGATGATGGTGACCTAAACTACACTCCTCACAGAGATCGAAACAGAACTGACATGACTTCTGAGGCTATGCTTGAAATGATGAGGTCTCTCTACGCAGAGATGGCTGAACTCAAGAAGAGTAATGTTGTTATTAAGAGTAGAAATCATGTGTGAGGAGATCAACATCAAAGCACTCGTGCTATACTCCAAAAAACCTGGGAGGAGCTGAAGGAACAACAGGCAGTTAACAAACGGGCACTTGCTGCCAATGCCGATCAGGAGCAATGTCGCCTCTCACCATCTCGATGAGAACCTTCTAGAAGAATACTCATCCACCTTACCGATGGGGCAGGACCTTTAGGTACCCAAATCTTATTCGACACTCGTAATTTACTTGACAAGAGACCAATTCCAATTCAGACCACTCGGATGACCTATTCAATGAACGATCACATGATCGCAGAACAACCTCTTCTCCCCTTTCTATCTCAGGGAGGCTACTCTCTATCAGGGTTAGCCTTGTGGAGAGCGGAACGTCAGAAAGTTCCAGCTCAACCAGTGGAAGATCAAATGCTGCAGATAAACTCTCACTTCCTGGAGGACAAAGCTGACTCCCCCACTACCATATGTGCCAAAGGATCGAGAATGGCCGGGAAGAAGTGCCAGAAATGAAAGTCACTGACCCATTGCTAACCAAATTGGAGCACAATCCAAACTTCCCAAGTTTAATGATGTCGTGTAAGAACTCCTCCAGTGGGTCCACGAACTGGATACTGACTAGCAGAAGGTCAAATCTCTGGCAAAAATCAAGACCAACATTGGCCCCTTTATGGATCGCATTCTGCGATACAGGCATGAGATGAAAGTCAAACCTCTCAAGATCACACCATAGACTGGAAAAAGGGAGATCCAATAACACACATGAAAAACTATCAATCTTCTTTCAAAAATCACTCCGACGAGGTACAATGTTTGATCTTCAGCTTTACCCTTATTGAAACTGCACTCAAATGGTTCTACCGCCTAGAACCACAAATGATTAACTTTTTCGATAAACTTCACATGGTCTTCCTGAACCAGTTTGTGATCTAGATGGATCAATTGCTGACCACAGAAGACCAAGGTTATCTTTGGAAAGGGGAGAATGAATCCTTGCATAAATACATAGTAATATTTAGCCTTGAGTACTCCAAGTGCTAGGAGACCAACGATAAGGCAGCCTTCAGAGCATTCCGTAATGTCTTGAAGGAATCCATCTTCAAGTACCATGCCTTCACTCAGGGATGAGAATACTACAATGAATTGATGAGACAACTGGTAATCCACGCCAAGGAAAAAATTTCAATGCTCCACGAGCCGAGCCCCAAGTAAAACAACGCCCCAACCTACTCTTCCCATCGGGCCAGTTAACACTTCAAGCCCCACAACAACTTCGGTAGTCAGAACCAAGGTTATGGTAACAACTCTTTTTCAGGGAATAGAAAAGGTTCATATGGCAATAACTACAAGGGGAAGAAGGAGAAGCATTATAATCAGAACTAGGGGCACAAGAGCAGTAATCATTGCTAGCATGATAAACCCTACGAGGGGCCAATCTCCAAGTTTGAACCTACTCCATCCTTAATACTTCGTTAGAAAACGTTTTAATGAATATCGAGAGGATGATTGACAAACTACGTGCAAGAGCACTAGGCTCCCGACCACAAGTTCCTTCGAACTTATACTGATAATATCACAAGTTTAATGGTCACACCATTGACGAATGTATAGCTTTCCGCGACATTGTGGAAACCCTAGTCAGGGAAGGGAAGATAAACCAATTGTTGTAGAATGCACGACGAGTGCAGAACCACCTCCGATCAACATCATCAGTAGTGGACCAACAATATTCTCCACTTACACTTCCAACCGAGTGAAGAAAAGCTTCATTCGAGCGACCTAGTCCAACAACCAGATCATCCACATCGAATCTGGTAAGGTAGCAAACGTTGGATGAGTAAGATGGACCCCCCATCATTTTTTCAGAGGAGGAAGAACGAGGAGTAATCTTCCTTCATGAAGATCCCTTGATCATCTGAGTGACAATCACCAATTTTGACGTAGGTTGGATACTTGTGGACACCAGAAGCCCTGTCCACGTCCACTTCATGGAAAGACCCTAGGGATCTCTCGGCAACGCCAAAACCTTAACTAGTTGAGGAGACCGAGTTGAAATCACTCAACATTGAGCATCCAAATCAGTAGGTCAGACTCGGCACCATGACCCAACAAGAGACCAGGAATGCCCTAATCCAATTCCCCAGGCAGAACAACGAAGTCTTCAAATGGTCTTATGCTAACATCCTCAACATATCAATGTATGTAATCTGCCATCAACTAGCTATCGACCCCTCTTTCAAACCTGTCACACAGAGGCAAAGAACATAAGACGTTAAGCATCAAATTTCCATGCAAGAGTAGATCGTCAAGCTCAACATAATCCACTTTATATGGAAGGTAACATACGTTGCTTGGTTAGCCAGCGTTGTCTTAGTGAAGAAGCCCTCGAAGGCCTGGAAAATATGCATCAACTTCACTCACCTCAATAAGGCATGCCAAAATGGCAACTTTCCTCTTCCAAAAATTAATCACCTGGTGGATGCCACGATAAGTTACAAACTACTTAGATTTATGGATGCCTATTTAGGCTACAACCAGATTAATATGCACCCAGATGATCAAATCTACACCAGCTTCCGCACCAACCTGGGCGTCTATTGCTACAACCTTATGCCTTTTAGACTGAAGAACGCTAGGGCAACATACCAAGGCCTGATGACCTTTATATTCACTAATCAGATCGAGAAGACCATGGAGGTCTATGTGGATGACATGCTGTTCAAGAGAAAATTAGCTGCAGATCATGTCTCCGACCACCATAAGCTTTTCCAGGCACTCAAGAAGTACCAAATGGGGCTCAACCTATCCAAATGTAATTATGAAGTCAACTCCAAAAAATTCCTTGGCTATATGATTAGCCAGAGTGGAATAGAATAAAACCCCAAGAAGATCAAGGCAATCCTAGATATGTAACCACCACACATAATCAAGGAAGTCCAAACTTTGACTGGAAGAGTGTCAGCTCTCACCAAATTCATATCCAGAGCAACGGACAAGTGCTTGCCATTCTTCAAGGCCCTTAAGACCAGAGAAAAGATAATTGACTAGATTTTTGAATGTGATAAGGCAGTTAGTAAGCTGAAAGGCTACATGAGTAGGGCACCCCTACTTGCTTGCCCATACACTAGAGAGCAACTCACTATCTACCTTTTAGTCTTCACCTCAACCATCAGTTTTTTTTCTAATCAAGAAAATGAAAGGAGCAGAAGATCTAGTCTACTATGTGAGAAAAGCATTCCAGGATACAGAGACTAGATATTATGACTTGGAGAAACTTTATCTTGCCTTGGTCACCGCGACACGAAGGCTCAAGCCCTACTTCCAAGCTCACCCAATCTTAGTCTTAAAGAACAAGCCACTCAAGCAGGTCCTCTAGAATCTAGACACATCCGGAAGACTAATCAAATGGGAAAAGCGAGTTTGACATGACCTATACCACACGCTCATCTTAGAAAGACCAAGTAGTCGCTGATCTCCTTTCCGAATTCACTTATAGCATGTCCCAGTACATGCCGAAAGAACCAACACTAGTCATCAAGCAGCTAGCTGCCAAATCAAAGGTGGAGAACAGTTCATCTTTACTAGACAAGTCAAAGCCAATCTAGACTTTATATGTGGACGGGTTAGCTTGCACAGTGGCTTCGGAGCTGGGCTTGTGCTCTAGACACCTGATCATGGAAAACTTGAATACGCACTCAGTTTCTGTTTCAAGGCTTAAAATAATGAGGAAGAATACGAAGCACTATTCACCGATCTTCGCCTCGCGAAAAACTTGCAAGAAAAACAGAGCAGGATCTTCAGCGACTCTTAACTAGTGGTTAGCTAGGTGAATAGTGACTACGAGGCCAAGGACATCTCTATGAACCTCTATCTTGACAAGTCAAAGACAGTCTTCCATAATTTCCTACGAGATCAACAAGATCCCATGCTGATGTTCTAGCATGGCTAGCCTCTTCAGTCAATAACAAGATTGGTCAAAGCGTGCTAGTGGAGCTACTGGAGATTCCAAGCACAAAGAAAGGGCAGATCGATGCCATAAAAAATGAACCATCATCGATGGATCTGAACATCTGGTTCCTCAGTGATGAAGAACTACATGAAGATTGGAATAGAGCCAAGTGCATTAGATGCCAAGCCACCCATTACACCATTGTCCATGGCAATCTATACGAGCGTAGATTTTTGTCATCCCACTTTTCAAGTGCCTACCAACAGATCGGGGATATACCATCCTCAAGGAAATCCATGAGGGCATATGCGGAAAGTATTTAGGACCTAAGTTCGTTGCTCACAAAGCCTTCATGCAAGGTTACTACTAGCCAATCATGCATGCAGATGCAACCACTCTTACACAGAAATGCGAACAATGTCAGAAGTACACTCCGATTCCATACCTAGAGGCTCACTCTAATGCTCAGCCCATGGCCTTTCTCGTAATGGGGACTTCGGCCTCATTGGCCAAATACCGAGAAGAAATGGAGGAGTAGAACATGCATGCTGTTGTAGCCGTTGACTACTTCACTAAATGGGTAGAAGCCAAATCACTAAAGGTAATCATGTTGCAAAAATCGAAAGATTTGTCTACCAAAATGCCATATGTTAATTCGGCATGCCACACACCATTGTGACAGACAATAAGATGCAATTCGATTGTGCATGCTTCCGCTCCTTTCGCGAAGTGTATGGATCAAACTCTGCTTTGTTTCTAGCGCTCATCCACAAGAAAACGGCCAAGTGGAAGCAGTCAACAAGCTCATCAAGTACAATCTAAAGACTTTCCTAGATGAGGATCTGAAGGGCAAATGGTCTGAAATCCTATTAGACTTCTCTCGTCCTATTGGACATCTTACTAGACATCAGTTATGGAGACACCATTCACAAGGGAATAAGGCATTGGGGCCGTCATACTAGTGGAGATTGGCAAAACTTCCTATCGAATGGCCTCCTACGATCTGAACGAGAACAATGAACTCTTCACTCTCAACCTTGATCTTCTGAAGAGCATCGCGAATGGAGCAACCTATGGCACATGGCTCACTAACAATGAATTACACGACACTACGACTCCAAGGTCAAGACCAGAAGTTTCAAGGCTGGAGATTGGGTCCTTAGAAAAATCAGCCTGGTAACCAAGGATCGGGCATACGACACACTTGGCCACAAATAAGAAGGACTCTACCTGGTCAATAAGGTCTACCAACTACGAACTGATGAACTGCAGACCATAGATGGCAGACTACTGGCACATCCATGGCATGCAGACTACCTCAAACTATATTACAAGTAAGACATAAATTCCTTGTGTCATACATAGATATGGACCAATATCTTTGTAACTGATTCGGCTCCAGCTAATCGAACCCATTGGTATTATGAATGGAACAAAATTTTGGACAAGTTTACTTTTGAAACTTCCAAGTGTATACAAATCGTCACCTATGATCGGCACTAAGATAATCTTATCCTTACTCAACAATGTATGGCTATGCAACAACCACTCGCCACTCTTAAGTTACTCACTTGAAAACCTCTTAATGTCATTTGGCACTTTTACGTTCCTCACTTTTCACTCCCCGCTCACTCGAGTTATACTCATTCAATTAACAATTCACACAAGTTCGCCTCACTCGACATGCAATCTTTCATTCAGAATGATATTATTCAAACATGCCTAAAACAATATTGGTTCGAGGTGATACAAGTACACGGGGCATCCCCCAAAAATCAACAAAATTATTACAAAGTCTCTGTTATTCGGCAACCTATGCAATAACCGTCTCTTCCTAACCTTCAGCTTCATCAGCAGGGGTGACCTCAGGCTCATCCGCAGGCTTACTAGTAGGTTTTTTCAGCTTTAGATGTTGGCCATTTAGGACCTCTAACTAGGTCCTTACTAGGACTTTTCGGCTTCATATCTAAGGGAAGCTTGAAGGTCGTAGTCAACACATGAGGGCTACTCATCCATGGGAATTGGATCGACAAGTTTGGATTGAAGAACATGATATTTTGCATGATTTCATCCGTCACCTCACCCAACTGAATATCCATGTGGTCGCCAAAATATTTGGACTCTATGAACTAGCTGATCGTCTCTTCCCAGATGGCAGTCAAACAACCCCGCAGATGCTCAATCTCCTCCTCATGACTGACCAAGGTTTCTAGTCGACCATCTCACTCAGAAACCTCAGCTTGTAACTTTTGTACAATAGTCTACTTTTCCGCTACGTCCTTCTCGGCCGCATCAGCCCTCTTCTTCAGTTGCCGAACCTTTAATCTCCACCTCATGACTAACCAAGGTTTCTAGTCGACCATCTCACTTGGAAACCTCAGCTTGCAACTTTTGCACGATAGCCTACTTTTCCACTACGTTTTTCTCGGCTGTGTCAGCCCTCTTTCTAGAGCTTTAGAGCTAGTTGAATTTCCTACTTTTTATCCTTTAGCTTCTTTTCCTGCTGCCTCAACCCTTTCAATTGGCCTCTAGTCACTTGGCTTGTATAGCAAATTTCAGAAGGGCAATAAAAACCATACCAAAGCACCTCCGAATCAACTAGACTTGGGTCAAAATTCAGAATCCAAAACAACAAACAAACTAATCGGCACAAAAACCAAAAGGGAAGAGCAAGAACTTACATGGTCATTCTCAGCAATCACCTTCGCATACCGACCAGGAAGGCTGGTAGAACTTATCTCCTTGATCTCTAGCAACCCCTTATATGAGCCGAGCACTAGGGCATTAATAACTGGAATAACAGTCAGATGCATGCACTCGGTGACCTACATCCAATTGTCGCCCACTTTGGATGACCAAACGACATCGGGAGCCTCCCTTATCTCGAAAAAACAGGAACGAAAACCATACGTAAAGATTGTCCTCTTCAAGGGCTTCAATATGACCCTCATTGGAAGTTCCCAGTAAGGCTCTTCAGATACCTTATCCCTTGCCTCATCTAGGGCCTTGATATGGGCCTTCTTCCTCGTCTGCGGAATGGAATCTGTGACAGGACTCACCCCTCAATAGCCTCGTAAAGCGTATTCGGGCCCTACTCCCATCTGACAAGTATCCCAAAGTGCCGACATTACCCTTGAACATGCTAGACAATGGATGTTCATACATTTGAAGCATTCATGCCTCTACCTCTCGACCAACGCCGAACTTCGTGTCACGACCCTGGAGGGTTAAAAAACCAAGAAAATGTGTGAGTGTACAAAAATAAATAGTTTAAAATATACTTTAAAAGCATCCGACATTTACCCTCCATTTTAAAAACTATGCATGCATACGAAAACCATCAACTTTCGATTAAAACAAAACATAACTTTTGATCTCGAATTATGTGAGAAATGTAAATAAAACAAATATCATATTCAAATCATCACAACAGTCCATTCAAAGTCAGCACATCGATCACATATATCCAATCCATATCCAACACTACACAAATCCACACACAACTAATCCATAATAGATGCATAATATCAATCATCATAATCACTGCATTACTTGTAGGCACATCACTTAGGAAAGGAGCCTAGCTCGACGTCCGAGTGGGGACCCGACTCAAGAAAGGAGCTCAGCTCGACGTCTAAGTCGTGTTAGTCTCAGGAAAGGATGATCTTGACACGACATCTAAGACTAACCTACCAATAGGCATAACCACAACATACGTCATACATCACGAATCATCATATCAATAACACACAATCAATCCATATCCAACCCATCCTCGATGCACAACAATAGTTATCACATCAATTGCACTACCGGTAGGCATATCACTCACTTACTTAGGATACAGAGCCCTGCTCGACGTTCGAGTCATCACAATACTAGTCTCAAGAACCGGAGCCCTGCTCGACATCTGAGACCTCTAACCAACCAACACACATCTCGAGAAGGGTTATCCACAATCATCACAGTCACCACAACATATCACACATCACAACATTTCACATCATCATTACCGAGAAACATACTTTCATGACACATAAACAACACTTAAACCGAATCCATAGTTTGAACCACACAAATTCATAAATCACATACTCATATCACATATCAAGTTCATATAGCAATTCCATCATTCAAAACCCGGGCCCACGCCCAAAACACAATATATGCTAAAACCTCGTAAATCGTGCCATAAAGAAATTATCATAAAGTCACTAAAAATCATACAAACTTCATAAATAAACCAAAATCACAATATCTTGTGTCACATATCATATTTAATCCAAAACCACAATCGAAACAGAATCCAAAAATGCAATTTATGAAAAATCTCGTAAAATGTGCAGTGGAATAACTTTCGTAATAACCAGCAAAAATAACATAAAAATCCTAATCAATCCAATATCACCAAAAATCCATAGAAACACATTTAATTCATGTAAGTATGAATGCATAATGTTTTAGGGAAAAGAAAGTATGCTCACACACAGTCCATGTAGCCGAATCCCATTTTGCACGCGTTTTCGTAATTTCTGAGAATCTTAGAATCTGTCACAAATCACATCTAAAGGTCACAAACCATCTCCTAGAACTCCTACTTCAATCTCCCAAATTTTTGGGATTTTTAAACGAATTTAACATAACCCCTAAACATTCAGACAATCAAAAATACCTCATAACGGTGTCCGATCGACTCGAAACTTGAGCCAAAATGTTCACAACATCGAGAACTAGAAAAAAAAACATGTTATTCACATCCAAAGATACCCTAGAATGCGCCAGCACTGTTCAGTGTCCTTCCTCGTCTGTTTTCTTGGTTCTTGTGTCGCTCGACCCGACGACCCAACCCATTACTAAAACCATGGTTTTTCACTTCTATTTTGTCCATTCCACTCTAATTGAACTTAAGAATAGAACTATGATGTTAAAATGAGAAAACTCACCTTGGAGCTCATCCTCCTACTTCAATCTTTCGGTCGTCCATCACCTTCACTAACTGGACTGTTTCTAGCATCCAAAACCACAACTTAAAAGAATGTTTAGGTCATAGGAACCCAGAGAGGAAGTTATCAGACTTTGTTCGCAAGTTCCTAGTTGAAAACTAGTACGAGAAATCTCAAACTCCATTTTTGGCTTCGTCGAGCTTTCACCCCTTTCTTGGGTCTGAGCTCTCAACCTTTTCCTTATTTCTCTTCTGTTTCTTTTCTCTCTTCTTCCTTCTCTCTTGTGATTCCTCTTTTTCTTTTTCTCCGCTGCTTCTCTACCTCATAGTTTTTTCTTTTCTTTCTCTCTCGGCGGAACCACACCATACACATATACCCCAACATACCAACTCAGTTGCACCATCCCAATGAGATAAGTGACACTTGTCACTATCTCAAAGCATCTAAAGGAAATATCTCCCATAAAATTTACCAAAACTCCCTTCTAACCAAATTACCAAAATTCCCCTACATAATTTAAACTAGGAACAAAACTATCTGAACTCCATTTTCGGTATGCCGCTTGTCGACGTACTCGGGAAGCCGAGACCTTTACAACAACATTTACGGAAAATCCAAAAGCCATCCCGATCAAAAAGTCAATATTTTGACTTTTAATAAATAAAAAGACAATTATTTGAATTTTAGGAGCAGAATGGTCAATTTCATTTGACTTTTTTGATTTTACCTCCATTGAAAGTTCGGGGTCGTTACAACCTACCCTCCTTAAAAAAATTTCGACTTCAAAATTTGAACCAAGTTTATTTCCATACTCAAGCCAATGGGTTCGTATTCGAGAGTACAACGATACCAATATAACTACACCAATCCATAACCAAACTTAATCAACTAATAACTCACATAACAATCGCATCACAAGATGGCACTACGCGTAGGCCAATACCCTAATACTTTCTAAATCAAATTCAACACTAAATCGGAATCCAACATTAACCATAAAATTTCCATATCCTATCAAACTTTTAGCTCTTCCCCGAGCCTTGATTCTTACGCTAGACTCTTTTCGAGTCATAATTCACAATCCTAACCCATGTTTGAGTTCCTATCCAATAATTATCCGACACCCACACAATTTCTCCTATAAAGGAGTATAACATCCACAATTCGATCTAAGGATAAAAAATCACTAACAGCCCAATAACTATCATGGGCTCGTCTACTCGTCTCATCACTAGGTCATGCACATGGCTTGCATTTTGGAGGCATGAAATCAACAGCACAACTCAGAACCTTGGATCTGATACCAAGATGACATGACCTGCCACTCAACCACCTAGTAAAGCGTATCCATACCCTACTCCCATCTGACACGTATCCTAAAGTGCCGACATTTCCCTCAAACTTGCCAGACAAGGGATGTTCTTACATTCGAACCATTCATGCCTCCGCCTCTTGACTAACCCCGAACTTCGTGTCAGGATCCTGGAGGGTTACAAAACTAAGAAAACGTGTGAGTGGATAAAAATAAATAGTTTAAAATATACTTTAAAAACATCCGGTATTTACCCACCATTTTGAAAACTATGCACGCCTACGAAATCTATCAACTTCCGATAAAAAAATAGAACTTTTGACCACAAATTACGTGAGAAATGTAATTAAAAAAAATTATCATATTCAAATCATCACAATAGTCCATTCAAAGTTAGCACATCAATCACACATATCCAATCCACATCCAACACCACACAAATCCACACACAGCCTATCCATAATCGATGCACAATAACAATCATCACTCATAATCATTGCGCTACTAGTAGGAACACCACTCAGGAAAGGATCCTAACTAGACGTTCGAGTGGGGACCCGACTCAAGAAAGGACCCCAGTTCGATGTCTAAGTCGTGTTAGTCTCAGGAAAGGATGATCGCATCATGACATCTGAGACTAACGTACCAATAGGAATAACCACAACATACGTCATACATCACGAATCATCACATCAATAACACACAATCAATCCATATACAACCCATCCTCGATGCACAACAATAGTTATCACATCAACTGCACTACCGGTAGGCATACAACTCACTCACTTGGGAATCGAAGCCTTACTCGACGTCCAAATCATCACAAGATTAGTCTTAGAAATCAGAGCCCTGCTTGATGTCTGAGACCTCTAACATGGTCTTGTTACTTCTTTGGAGAAGAAGTCAGATCATGAGGTTTCTTCCAATCCTGGTCACAGTAGCCCAGCAAGGTCATCCAGCAAGCGCAGAGCTTCAGATCGTTCTTGTTAACATGTAGCCAAACCCCTTAAGTGGTTGAAGGTTTTCTTCACTTCTTGTTAAGTGATTGAGGCTTTGAAGGATGAGGGCTCAAATGGATTAATGGAAGGGATACCACCGACATCTAAGACTCTAGATGTGGCAGCTGCCCCTATCATGGTGGAAGAAACTGTGAAAAGTGTGTCAATAGAAGCTTATGAGAAGATGGTTAGAGACCTTAGGATTGCAAAAGATGGGGCCTACAAGTTGGTTGGCATGCTTCGCGGGAATTCTAGTCTGGAAGAGGAAAACAAAAAAAAATGAAGAGCAAGAGCATAAGCCTTCGAGAAGATCGAGACCGTTCCAAAAGAAACAACGACGTCTTTATTAGGATAATTTGTACATTGGAGAATAAAGTGGGCGAACTAGAGACAAGCCATGCAGAGCGGATGTTGATAGAGAATGAACGAGACGTTTCCCTTAAAGATTTTGTTTTATAGCATGGATGTTTTCTTGATTTAGATAAGAAAATAAAATTTTTGGAGGTGGAAATCCAAAAATTTGGGAACTTAAAGGCTTTTGAGAAACGACCTTTCGTTGCCACCACATGCCCCAACAACTTTGCGCCAAAAGAGCATGAGGCGTAAAAGTTTGATATGGCAAGCTGCAATGGAATCACCATCAAAGAGCTAGAACCGGAGCCAAAGAAAAAGCTGAGCTTGAGATAAGGAATAATGGTGTTTCTGAGAATTACGAATCACTGTTTGACGATGTTTCCCTACTTTCAGCCGAAGGGTGGGCTGAGTTCCGAAAAACAATGGGCTTCAAGGACTTGCATCTATAATTGTTATATGTTATTTATTTATGCTTATATTTTCATTCCAATTCCCTACTTTCAGCCGAAGGGTGGGCTGAGTTCCGAAAAACAATGGGCTTCAAGGACTTGCATCTATAATTGTTATATGTTATTTATTTATGCTTATATTTTCATTCCAATATTGAAATCACCATCAAAGAGCTAGAACCGGAGCCAAAGAAAAAGCTGAGCTTGAGATAAGGAATAATGGTGTTTCTGAGAATTACGAATCACTGTTTGACGATGTTTCCCTACTTTCAGCCGAAGGGTGGGCTGAGTTCCGAAAAACAATGGGCTTCAAGGACTTGCATCTATAATTGTTATATGTTATTTATTTATGCTTATATTTTCATTCCAATATTGAATAATTGGTTCGAGCAATCAATATGAGGTTTTCCAACTGCTTTTCAAATGAATAATGAAAACATCGTTTATGCAGAATTTTGAGACTCAAGTGTCAAGTCTCTTCTACAAACTTTGTAATAGTTTGAACTAAAATTCCAAACTAGTTGGTTCGTCTATGCCCCCGATGCAGCCATGGAAGTACAACTGTGGTGTTCTAACTAACTTAGGTTTTTATATGAAAATTAACCCCTTTTTTTTTTTTGTGTTTCCTTCAAGGAAGGGCATTTTCTTGTTAACAGAAGGCTTGATATGCTTTATTAAAAAACATAAATGCTTCCAATAAGAAGGATTTGGAATGTTTCCAGGATGAAGATTTGGGGTGCTTCCTGGTGGAAGGTTTGGGGTGCTTCCTAGTGGAAGGTTTTAAATGCTTCATAATGGAAGGCTTTGAGTGCTTCCCGATGGAAGGCTTTAAGTGCTTCCTAATGGAAGGCTTTAGGTACTTCCTGGTGGAACGCTTTGCCAACCTTGAAAATGTGTAATAGCATAAGAATAAATTGAGAATGACTTGATAACTTTATTGATAAGTTAAATACAACATTCTTGAGTACTAAAGACAATATCTAGAACACAACAAACTAGTATAGTTTTGTGCTTCAATTTGTATTAAACACATGATTTTCCGAGGTGATGCGCGTTCATGGAAGCACTCACCAATTTCCCGTCCATGGATTCCAAAGTGTAGCTTGATTTTCCGCCTACTTGATAGATGTGGTAAGGCCATTCCCACGAATATTTGAGTTTTTGAGATCCAGGCCGATTTGCGGTTGCAAACTTCTTCTTGAGAACAAGGTCTCCAAGGAGGAAGTGTTGGACCTTTACCTTTTTTCTGTAAAAACTTCTAAATGGTCATTGGTAATTGGAGATGCGCTTTACCACTTATTCCTTTAACTCCTTGTTGAGATCAAGCGAAGTTTTTTGAGCTATGGAGTTAATTATAGGACCGTCTAGTTGGGTAAAGGAGGTCAGAAAGACAACATGTGGTGGGATAACATCGTTGGTACCGTATGCAAGAGTAAATAGAGACTCACCTATTGCTTGACGTGCAGTTGGGCAATAAGCCCATAGCGTGCCATCCAACCCTTCTTCCCACAAGTTTTTTTTTCCGTCAAGTTGTTTCTTGATACAATATAGGGTTGCCTTGTCAGATGATTCAGATTGGCCATTGCCATAGGGGCAATAAGTAGTTGAAGTAAAGTGCTTTATCTTCCACGACTCAAAGAACTCGTTGATTATTGTGCTAGTGAACTTAGTCCCATTGTCTATTAGAACACTTTGGAAAGTTTAAACCGAAAAATAATTTGACTCCAAATGAATTGTTGAATGTCGACTTGGGCAATGTTAGCTAAGGCTTTCACTTTTACCCATT
Source organism: Prinsepia uniflora (assembly GCA_032719365.1). NCBI lineage: Eukaryota > Viridiplantae > Streptophyta > Magnoliopsida > Rosales > Rosaceae > Prinsepia > Prinsepia uniflora. The sequence continues at coordinate 59,106,067 of CM064875.1, forward strand.
TGGTGAAGTAGCCAATGAGATTAATCAAGTACTTATTGTTTGGGATTGGTGTTGTTGATACCATATAGACCAACCACGCTCTGTACAAACAACGGGTGGTCAGCATCCAGCCCTGGATCTCACTTGGCAAGATGTTACCGGCCGGTCGGCAGACAAACCAAGACAGTCCCTCATCTCGACAGCTTGGTTTGGCACCTTTCTACTGTTCACATCAGTTGGCAACCCCAACTCCCTAGCGCACCAAATCTCTGGCACACTGACTCCCTGACACTTGCAGGCTAGGCACCACCTGGCAATTGCCCCTGATATCCAGGGATACACAGTTGAATCTCAGCCACAACATGGGACCTGCTCCTAAATAGTGACTCAACCACCACATTTATGACTACAATAAATACCCCCAAATCCTTCACAAAGGTAACTGACTCCCGACTACTATTATCATTAGACTCACACCTAGGCCGTTCGACATACACTTACTCACTTAAGCATTAGAGCCCACTCGGCCGGTACCTCACCGGTGTCAAGTATCTAATCTACCTTGCAGGTCCCTTTCCGAAAGGAAATCCAGAGAACGACGACGCCCTCAACGGGCCCAAAACATCACACGGCTGGTCCTAGATCCCCTAGAGGGTCTCATCACGTTGGGTCCATTTTAGGACTCAACAGGTGTCCTTGGTAGAGTTCAAACAATGTCAATCTTCATTGTATGAATGGCCAAAGGCTTATTTGTGCATGCAGCTCCATTGGTGGCGCCAACTGGTTAGGCTTGAATGACAGGACCCGCCCCGATCCCACAGGGACCACAAGGGGACGTGCCCTGCTCCCGTCTGACACCCAATAATTCATACCAATTTTAACCTCAAAACATTTAAAAGCATAAATAACCAAATTAAGGTCATACAGAAAATCCGAATTAAACGAATGTCAGACAAGGGATATAATCCAAAATTACAAATTTGCGAGCACGACTCTAAAGTAATCCTGCGGGTACACCGCCCAGCAGGGGTTCAGGTACGCAGAAGTAGATCTATGCCTCAGCCTCTGGTTCCTCCTCTACCTCAGTTTCCCGACCTGGAGGGGTTATCAAAACAGTAAGGGTGAGTGGACCGAAACACAAGTTTATGAAATCGTTTGATAAGTAAAACATATAATTTACCCCTCCGTTTTCCAAATATGCGTGCACCATAATTCCAAAATCATAAACCATATAATATGAACCATAAGGCATATAGCAAAACCATAACCATAATTTTAGTTGCTGCACTATACACTCCAATCCCGACATCCCTGATGTCTGACGTCCCTGACGTCCAATAGGTCACAATCACAAGGCTACGCGTGCCACTCGGGTCTCAATTTCCGAGTTCAATCCCCGAACCCCGTTCGGGTACAGCATCCCCGATGCTTAGCGTCATAGACGCTGGACGTACTAGACGTCCGTGACCTCTCCGGGGTACCTCATCCGGAGGAGACAATACAATATGGAAGGATCTATACAGTGCAGTAAAAAATACATTTTATTGATATCCACATGCAAACATATAAATATACAGAATCAATCATTAAGTTTCATCAAACGGGTCTCAAGCCCAAATACCGTGAAACGTGCCATAACCACATTTTCCATATCATCAAAACCATCATTGTTTTAGCATGTGAATAAGTATAATAAAACCAGAAAACATTTATGCACACAAGGGTTTAAGAAAATGGCCCACTCACAGTACAATCCTGCTAGAAACCGAACGTATACCCTCGTCCTGGTACAAATGTACAATCCCTGTCAAATCCAAGTATTCGTAACGGTCAAATTAAACCCCCAACATTCAACCATGAAAGCCTAGGTCGAAACCGACCCGGAAAAGCCGCCCGAACGCGCTTCCCAAGGCAATAAACCTTATTTTGACCAACTTAATGATCTCCGATCGACCCGAAACCACCGCCATTGGATCCGGATCGTCGAAACCTAAAGAATGGTGGTGGTCCCACCAGAAACACTGTTCACACGCGCCCCCACGCGCCGGTCAACGCGGCGGTCAACGGTGGAACAGTCCTGCTGACGTCATCGCTGACGTCACTGCTGACGTCAGCATGACGTCATGCTGACGTCATCTGACAGCTGTCAGGTCTGACATGTCAGACTCTGACAGGTGCCACGTGTCAACATCTGATTGGTCCACCTCACTGATCTGTCAGACCACGTGTCAGATCTGACATGTGCCACGTGTCAGCACGGCACTGGTCCACGTCACTGACATGTCAGTGACACGTGGCAGTCCCTGACTGGTCCACGTCACTGACATGTCAGTGCTGACTGTGCACTGACATGTGACACGTGTCGGCTCACGGTTGGTCCACGTCATCTGACAGACTGACAGGGTGCCACGTCAGCACCACTGTCATCAGACGGGTTGACCCGTTTTCCTGCAACTCGGGTCGATCAGACCCGCGATCGAGACCCGGTTGCCATTCCTTCATTTCTGGGTCATTTTCAGTCCTTTCAATTCCTAAATACTCGTCCTAGTCCCTAGATTGGTTCTATGTAATTAGAATTAGGTTTTAGGTCTAGGAGGTTACCTGAGACTCGACGGGAAGCTTGGTTGCCGGTTCTGGTAATCCTTCCCGGTGAGTCGACGGTTGTTCAGCCCTGATCCTGGTTCCAAAATGGTCGTCAAGGTCACCTAGACGAGTCCTAACAACAACTCAATGATGTCAACGTCACAATCAGGTGTTTTGAAGCCGGGAAGGAAAATGGTTACCTACGGGTTTAACGTCCGAACGCCGCCGTGTCGCCGCCGTACACTGACAGGGTCAGCTCCTTGCCGTCCAGTAGTCACGGTGGTCACAACCGCACGTTGGTTCCAGGCCTAGATCAAAGGTTGGGATGGTTTGGTGACTTGGGTTCCGCGGGTTTCCTTCACGGGTTTGGAAGGATGCCGCCGTGCAGGGTGGCCGTGGAGCGGTGGCCGGCGTCAGGGGTGTGGCTGCTGGTTGTCTGAGGTGTGGGGTTGAGTGGTGGTGGCTGATGGGCTGGTTCCAGGGAGAAATCGCACACACGGTTTAAGGGAATGAACACATGGGTGCATGAACTCATGGACTTTTAATACTGAATAGGAAAATGAATCAAGGGCCAGGATTAAATCTCAGAATGAGATCAAAGGCTGAGATCAAATCAAAGGATTTCAGATCTAAGGGCTGTAATTTAAAGCAGATTTAAATGATAATTAATCCAATAGTGGATCTGATCCAATCTAGCCAATGGGTGAGTGACACTTGTCACTCACCAGATGTCCTCCAATCAGATTTCCTGAATTTAATATTCGACACGAAAACCGAGACACGAACTTCCCGAATTCACGTTTCTGACCATAACTTCCTCGTACGAAGTCCGATTTCGGCGTGCCGCCTGTCTACGGACTCAGGACGTCGAGGCCTACCCAACGGTCCTTGAGTCAACTGAAAATTAGTTGTCAAAAGAAAAGTCAACATTTTCCCCCGGAAGTCCAAATTACGGTAATGCCCCTGAACTTCCGATAGTCATAACTTTTACCCTGATCGTCCGAATTGGACGTGCCACCTGTCTATGAACTCGTGACGTCCCGAACTACGTCACGGTCATAGGTCAAGGTCCATTTAGTTCATCAATCAAAAAGTCAACAATTTGACCATACCATTCACAGGGGTAAAATCGTCAAATCAAACATTAAATTACAATATGGAAATCCTCGAATTTCCGGGGTGTTACATTGAACCTTTGGCATTTGTCACATTTTTGGGCATATTGTAATTCTTACTGGCATAGAGTTGACTAGTAAAATCCTTCACTAAGCGTCTTTTACGCAAGCGCCCTTCCACCATAATGATTTCCACATTGTCCTTCGTGTATTATATCCAAGAACATCAATGTCTCAAGATGCCTCAAGCATTGCAAGGTTGGCCCTGAGAAGCTCTTACAAAAAAGCCGGCCTTTGTCAACATAGTATCACGCAACTTTTATCTGGATTTTATGGGCTTGTAGATGATCATCGGGCAATGTGTCATGTTCCAAGTAGTTGAAAAAAGGTTTTTTCCAACTTGGTGAAGAATCAACTTGTTTACTTCGATTTTCTTGATATCAATGCTACGTTGTTTGAGATACTCAATCGGGATTAAGCGTTTGAATCGATAATCAAGTGGTAATGCTATTTTCTAGTGAATAAATTTGTACATTTTTAGCATGTGGAAGTTAATGAAAATTGAAAATCATAAAAGCCACAAGCATTTCTTGGGCCCTGTTATTATATTTAAGTATTCTCGCATCTCGTGCAACATATTCACCAATGACTAATTAGTGATCACTTGCGAATCATAATAAATAGCGAGTTTGAATCCCTACTCCTTGGTGAGTGCGAGCCCACAAATCAATGATTTATATTCTGCGTCATTGTTAGAAGCTTTGAATCCAAATGGAATGGCTCCATTTTTAAGCTATCTGGAGTGATGAGGACAACCCGTGCTCTTGTACCCCTCTGGTTCGATGGACCATCAATGAACAACTTCCATAGGAGATTGGAAGTTGAGGGTTATAGAGAAGAATAATTGACATCCTAATCTCGTGATATGGAAGAGCCAATCACCATGGGGTTTTTATCTAGCCCCTTGCAATTTTCTTCTTCCAATGATGATGGTATGAACTCCAAAATAAAATCTACTAAGGCCTGGACTTTGACTGCAGTTCTAGGATGATAGAGTAAATCATACAGACTTAGCTCTATTGCCCATTTTATTACTCGTGTTGATGCATCAGGTGCATGGAGCAATGAACGAAGTGTTAGGATGATTACCCAATGAGCTTGAATATATGGTCTTAGCTTCTTTGTGGTGACCAATAATGCTAAGATTAACTTTTCAAAATTTGGGTATCGTGTTTCTGCATTGAAGAGAGCTTTTGACGTATAAAATATTGGAAGTTGGATCCCATTCTCTTCTCAGACAAGTATGGTGTAACGACACGTCCCAAATTCCAGGATTAGATTAGTGACTAATCACGATTAGTGAGGCTAATCCGTGATTAGTTGGGCGAAATCGAACGAACGATGCGAAATGACCGTTTTGCCCCTAGTGGTGGCAAAACGTTGACTTTTCAATCGGGCGGTCAAATGGAATTTGACCGATGACCGTGACGTAGTTCGTGACGTCACGAGTTCATAGACAGGTGGCACGTTCAATTCCGACGTTCGGGGAGGAAGTTATGATGTTCGGAAGTTTAGGGGCATTTTGGTAATTTTGGTTAAAAGGGGTCAAAATGTGGACTTTTTGACCGGGAGGTCCGATGGCCGAGGGCCGAAGACCGTTACGTAGATGAGGACGATACGAATCCATAGGCAGGCGGCACACTGAAATCAGACTTCAAACGGGAGAGTTATGGGTCACGAAAGTTCGATTTCACTATGCACGAACTTCGAGACGGGGACGATTTGGCGAAATCTGATTGGGCAGATATTTTAGTGGGCCCCATGGATGAGTGACAAGTGTCACTCATCCCATTGACTTGATCCCCCAATTTGTGGATCTACATAATTAATTAATATTATTTAATTAATTTTATAATCAAATCCACCAACCATTAATCCTAACCATCCATTTCAACTCATCTTTAAATCCTCACCCTCCATTTCTCTTCTCTCATCAGCTATCATCTCCTTCTTCTTTGTTTCCTCACACCCGAAACCCCCCCCCCCCCCCTTCACCATTTTCTCCATTTTCTTCAAAACACAAACACACATATTTCCCACCCTCATCACTCATCTTGTGAGTGTGCTACAATGAATATGACCGTGAGGAAGTGGTGAGAGGCTGAGGATGGCAAGCCACGGTCGGGGACGGCGGTGGCCACGGCGGGGAGTCGAACCCGTGAGGTAAGAAAATGTTCAAAAATTCGAAATTGGATTTTAATGGTTTTTACTCGATTCCATTAATTGGGTAAGGTTTCTAGGGATCCCAGGAGATGAATGAGATTGGTTTCGAGGCGTTGGACGGCTTGGAACAGCCGTGAACAGCAGGAGAAGTTACGGCCGCCATGGCTGGATTGAAGGTACGGGTTTTCGATGTTTTTTCTTCCGTTTTAAGTCATAGGACGGTAGGTTAGGTTGAGACGAAGAGAATGGGACAAACGGGGAGTGTTTTGGTGGCCGGAGCTGGGAGAACCGGCCGGGTCAAGCCGCGGGTCACGGCGACCCGGTTACTGGTATTCGGGTCGACCCGCGGGAGGACAGAGATGACAGGTGACATCATCCTGCAGACGTCATCATGTCAGGGATGACGTCAGCATTGTCAGATCTGACAATGTCAGCTGACTTGTCAGAAAATGGGTCAATAGGAGTGCGACACGTCTCACATGTCAGTGCACAGTCAGCACTGACATGTCAGTGACGTGGCCCAATCAGGGGCTGACACGTGGCACAGACGTGGACCAGTGCCGTGATGATACGTGGCACATGTTAGACTGCCACGTGGCACTGACAGCACAGTGACGTGGACCAATGGGAGCATGACACGTGGCACCTGTCAGAGTCTGACATGTCAGACCGGACAACTGTCAGATGACGTCATGCTGACGTCAGCGATGACGTCAGCAGGTACTGTAGCAGGCGCGTGAAGCCCACGCGCAGCCACTTCAGGCGGCGCGTGAGGGCGCGTGGCAGGGAATCTGGGGAAGGTTCCAACATACGAAATCATCTATTCGATGTAACGAACATTTTGGGACTGGTTTCGTGTCAATCGGACACCGTCTCAATATGTTTCGGGGCATCGAAATGTTTAGGTTCGGTTTTAAAAATAGTTAAAAATACGAGAAAATTACGGGGCTTTAGTGGGAGGTTAATTAAGTAGTTAGTAACCTTCTATTACAATTTGGACAGGTTTGGGAGTCCCGGTGATGGTGATCGGCTCGGGGAGCCGTATGGCACGCAAATCGAGGTGGCAGCTCGGACGGTCTGTGAGTGGACCTTGTTTTCTAAATTGGTGCATGCATAAATATATGTTATATGTTTTAATACATGTTTGATGATGCCATGGGTGCATTTCTATGTGGTTACGTATAAGCACGTATTTCGAGGTTTCGGCCTTATACGGTGCTTATACGGGTTTGTATTTCTTTATTGATTTAAATGAACTGGATTTGGATTTCAAAAGGATAAACTCGGGTATGAGACCCATTTGGTTTTGTCTCGGGAATATGATCTTAGATATCGGGCACGGTGCCCAACTGATGTCCTATGTTCGGGCACGAGACCCAGTCACTTTACGGTTTTGATTTCAGGTCAGGGAACCTTAAATGGATTCCCAGGTTCATGACGGTTTATGGGAACCGGCATGCTACCTGGTTATGTTATTACGGTACATGACGGTTTATGGGAACCGGCATGTTACCTCGGTTATGTTATTACGGTACATGACGGTTTATGGGAACCGGCATGTTACCTGATTATGGATATTATGGATCATGACGGTTCAGGGGGGAACCAGACATGAATGTTTATGTTATGTATATATATGTTCATCTACCTTCCTTTACATGTTCTACTATCTCCTCCGGGGAGGGTCGTTGGCCTGGGTGGACCCCGGAGTAGTCACGGAGCACTGACTGAGTGGAGTCACCCCCCAGTTGGGTTCCTTACTCTCAGGAAGGCTATGGCTACTATTACCTCGGGTAGGGTCAGTGGTCTGCGGACATTGACCTTGACTTTGAGATGACTCGGATTGAGACCCGGGTAGCACGCGCGTAGCTTTGGATACCGTGACAGGATTGGTTGTGTGACTTATATATATGTATGTGATGTATATATGATATATGATATGTGGTGAGCACAGGTGTGCACAGGATTTGAGCAGTGGCTCATGTACTTGGTTTCTTCATGGTTTGGGGCCGAGTCCCGTATGGATTTGGGCAGTGGCCCGTATGGTCGTTTTCATTGTGGTCCTTTCGACCTTGATTGATATCTGCTTTGGGCTTAGTCCCACATATGGTTTGTTTTGGATAAATGGTTTTCGAATGCATGCATGCTTTTTATTGGAGGGTACAAATGTCTTCTTATTAAATGTTTTTATAAACTCTTGTTTTGTCCACTCACAGTTTTTAATGTTTTGACTGCCCTTCAGGTTGACATCGGATGTGGACTGTAGCAGAGACCGAGATATCACATGCCTCCTCCGGATCCTGGCGTACTCTGATGGCCCGGGAGGGCAAAGGTCAGAAATATCCCTTGTTTGACACTTCGTGTCAGACGGGAGCAGGGTCATCCCGCACAAATCCCGGGGGGATTGGGATGGGTCCTGTCAGGGTGGTATCAGAGCGGGGTTGTCTCTATTCGAGCAACCGTGTAGCTCTTGGAGTATGTACGCAGGTCGAGGATGTGATATCTCAAGGGGCTGCAGTTCGTGGTCAACCTGATTGTCGGGGTGCCGGTACGATAGTTAGTAGGATTGGCATGCCTTGGTTCGGCATTTGAGGCCGGGGTTGCCATAGTTCTGTCAAGGTTGACAGTGTGAGACCCTACGGAAGGGATGACGTACCTGTACGTTAACGTTTTGATCGTGAGACGGTTAGTTGGGATCGTCTTTCACGATGTCGTAGGATTGGTTCCGACGACTAGTTGGGAATTGTGATCATCGGATGGTCGAATATTGTTGAGTTGGATGATCAGATTTGGTTGAGTTAGATAGATTTACTGCAGTTGGCAGTTAGCAACCGGATTCGAGGAATCTGAGTTGGATTGACGGTAGGATTGGATTGACGTCTTTATGATGTCCAGACCGCGGGGTCGGTCAGATCGTGGATTTTACTGCCTTATGCAGTTGGGTTCTGGGGAACTCTAGGTGTGATCGTGGAACCCTACCGTATGTGTATGGTTCGGAAATGGGAGTTGACGAGTGGTTTGACTTAGACGACTATTCGGATTTGGATTCGTTAGTCGGTCTAGTCAAGTTAGCTTGTGTTGGGACTGCACTTCACAGTCGAGGTTATATTTATCGGTTAGACATAGTTGGTTTTCATGGTACTTTCGTTGTCGTTTGGTGCAACTAAGGTCATTGGTGACCTGGTAGAGGACATTGGGTTAGTCGAGTTGCGACTGGTTAGAGTTTGGTTGGACAGGTTACCAGGGTTGGTACTTGTCGATGGAATCCCTGAGTGGGATACAGAGTAGTTGGTACGGGCGATTGATTCCATTGGATACGGAGTCTGGATATAGCGAGGTCTGGTAGTTAGGTCTGCACGAGTCTGTGGAAGGCACTACTACCGAGAGTGGTTGTAGCTGTGGTTGTTGGGAATCGTGGACGTTCAGGGGACGTTTCCTTTTCTCGTATGAGTTGTCAGGGTGATTGTACCCAGAGGTGTTAGGTACGAGGGAGGCAGAGTTTCTCCTATTCGAGCAGAGGTACGGGATCGTCGCTCGGTATGAGCGGAGATCCAGGGTTGTCAGTTTTGCACATGGTGTGCCGATACTGATGCTGGTTGCGTGTACCGATAGTATTGTGGGCCGGCGCTGATACTAGCGCTGGTGCCGGTGATCGTGATGACGACGAATTACGTATCGGGATGTGACATCCGTCGTGATGGGCATATGTTCGGCATCTGTGGTTCGAGAGTGGATCACGGATAAAGTTAAACTGGTAATGGACACGTAGATGTCCAAGTACGTTGTTTCCAATCTTGTTGGAACTTCGAAATCGCGAGAGGTTGCGATTGAGGTGACGAATGGAACGCGGGTTTTCCGCATTGGTATTGAGTATATCGAAGTCGGGTGACTGAAATTTCTCATTTTCTGCTTGGTGGCAGACGATGTTGGGTTACATGACGTGGTGAGTGCAGCGAGTGTTGTTTGCATTCACGTAAGATGAATTTTGTTGTCATTATCTTGTATCATTCTTGGTTTTTCCTCGATGGAATGATAAGGATCAATACGAGGTAATCAGTGAGAACCCACAGTCTCGGCGTGTCTCGTCGTTGACTAATCTGTTTAGATGTGGGAATTGGTTTAGGACTTTGGGTATCGTTATGGATCTGGATCGTGGTCTTGATGATCCAGATAGGTGGAGAGTTTATCACTCATACTTGGATGTTTGAGTGGGGCATGTTGGGACTGAACTTCTTTTCGAGGTAAATCCCATATGGCTTACTACTCGCCTGAGTTGTTGTCCGATGAGTAGTTTTCCGACGTGGTCGGATATGGTCAGCCTTAGGGATGTGCGGATATTGTGATTGGCTTCCCTATGAAGTCAATCGATGGTATAGGAGTAATCGGTTGAGCAGACAACCGATAGGTTCATGATTGATACGTCTCGGTAGACGAGAACGATATTTCAGGTTTTGGAATCAGATTTCTGGATGACGATTCAGGATTTGATTTTAGAACTTGAAAAAGGATTTCTAGATTTGGGTTTTGGAATCGGATTCTGGGTGACGATTCAGGATTTGATTCTAGAGCTTGACTGTAGATTTTCTTTTATGGATTTGGGTTCGGAATAGTTATTCCAAATGCTAGCTTACGGAATAATGATTTCGGATTCGGATTTGAACATGGATATGGATACGACTTCTGGGTTTGGATTTGAGATTTCTTACGAAATTGCGGATTCGGATTCGGAAATAAATAATGGGTCGGAGTTTCGATTTGTCTAATACTGGATTGAATAAATGGACTCCATCGTAGAAACGTGATTGGCTATGACCTAGGTGGTAGTAGTCTGATTGATGGATAGATGTACGTACCTTGTACGTTGTTCAAGGTACGATACTAGGCAGACTTGTCGTGCCTGGTGACGGTATATAGGAGATACCGGTGGTGCGTTGGAGAGCGTATTGGTAGTCGGATTGGTTCTGATACCATCGGATTAGTTGAGGTCGTGGACTGGACATTGGATACTGTGCAGTGGGTCATGGTATTTCTGATGGGTCTAGTTACACACAGGTCGAGTGAAATGCTTGTGGTTAGTGTAACCACGAGTGTGTGTCATATCAGTTTTTGACTGGCGACTGTCATGTGGTGGCAGTTTGTCAGATGTGTCAGCGTGGATCGTTGAGTGGAGATTTAGTAAGGAACCGTCGAGTTGTTGTGTCAACGAAATGGTAGATCTGACAAGTGGTGTCAGTTCGGAGCTTACGACTTCTGTCATTCGACGAGGTCGAATGTAGTCGATACGACGTGAGTGTTAGTCGTACGTCTGGTTGCAGACGGTTATCGTTCTGGTTAGTGGGTGTACGAGTGTACATGAGTTTCGAGGTCGATTCTACTTTCCACGGGGTGGATGTGGAATCAAGATAGTTGGAGTTTCGAGAACGAAACTAATTAAGGAGGGAAGAACCGTTAGATTAGGTCGGTTGGAATTTCGAGGACGAAATTAATTAAGGAGGGAAGGTTGTAACGACCCGTCCCAAATTCCAGGATTAGATTAGTGACTAATCACGATTATTGAGGCTAATCCGTGATTAGTTGGGCGAAATCGGACGAACGATGCGAAATGACCGTTTTGCCCCTAGTGGTGGCAAAACGTTGACTTTTCAATCGGGCGGTCAAATGGATTTTAACCGATGACCGTGACGTAGTTCGTGACGTCACGAGTTCATAGACAGGTGGCACGTTTAATTCCGACGTTCGGGGAGGAAGTTATGACGTTCGGAAGTTTAGGGGCATTTTGGTAATTTTGGTTAAAAGGGGTCAAAATGTTGACTTTTGACCGGGAGGTCCGATGGCCGAGGGCCGAAGACCTTTACGTAGATGAGGACGATACGAATCCATAGGCAGGCGGCACACTGAAATCGGACTTCAAACGGGAGAGTTATGGGTCACGGAAGTTCGATTTCACTATGCACGAACTTCGAGACGGGGACGATTTGGCGAAATCTGATTGGGCAGATATTTTAGTGGGCCCCATGGATGAGTGACAAGTGTCACTCATCCCATTGACTTGATCCCACAATTTGTGGATCTACATAATTAATTAATATTATTTAATTAATTTTATAATCAAATCCACCAACCATTAATCCTAACCATCCATTTCAACTCATCTTTAAATCCTCACCCTCCATTTCTCTTCTCTCATCAGCTATCATCTCCTTCTTCTTTGTTTCCTCACACCCGAAACCCCCCCCCCCCCCCTTCACCATTTTCTCCATTTTCTTCAAAACACAAACACACATATTTCCCACCTCCATCACTCATCTTGTGAGTGTGCTACAATGAATATGACCGTGAGGAAGTGGTGAGAGGCTGAGGATGGCAAGCCACGGCTGGGGACGGCGGTGGCCACGGCGGGGAGTCGAACCCGTGAGGTAAGAAAATGTTCAAAAATTCGAAATTGGATTTTAATGGTTTTTACTCGATTCCATTAATTGGGTAAGGTTTCTAGGGATCCCAGGAGATGAATGAGATTGGTTTCGAGGCGTTGGACGGCTTGGAACAGCCGTGAACGGCGGGAGAAGTCACGGCCGCCATGGCTGGAATGAAGGTACGGGTTTTCGATGTTTTTTCTTCCGTTTTAAGTCATAGGACGGTAGGTTAGGTTGAGACGAAGAGAATGGGACAAACGGGGAGTGTTTTGGTGGCCGGAGCTGGGAGAACCGGCCGGGTCAAGCCGCGGGTCACGGTGACCCGGTTACTGGTATTCAGGTCGACCCGCGGGAGGACAGAGATGACAGGTGACGTCATCCTGCTGACGTCATCATGTCAGGGATGACGTCAGCATTGTCAGATCTGACAATGTCAGCTGACATGTCAGAAAATGGGCCAATAGGAGTGCGACACATGTCACATGTCAGTGCACAGTCAGCACTGACATGTCAGTGACGTGGCCCAATAAGGGGCTGACACGTGGCACAGACGTGGACCAGTGCCGTGATGATACGTGGCACATGTCAGACTGCCACGTGGCACTGACAGCACAGTGACGTGGACCAATGGGAGCATGACACGTGGCACCTGTCAGAGTCTGACATGTCAGACCTGACAACTGTCAGATGACGTCATGCTGACATCAGCGATGACGTCAGCAGGTACTGTAGCAGGCGCGTGAAGCCCACGCGCAGCCACTTCAGACGGCGCGTGAGGGCGCGTGGCAGGGAATTTGGGGATGGTTCCAACATACGAAATCATCTATTCGATGTAACGAACATTTTGGGACTGGTTTCGTGTCAATCGGACACCGTCTCGATATGTTTCGTTGCATCGGAAGGTTTAGGTTCGGTTTTAAAAATAGTTAAAAATACGGGAAAATTACGGGGCTTTAGTGGGAGGTTAATTAAGTAGTTAGTAACCTTCTATTACAATTTGGACAGGTTTGGGAGTCCCGGTGATGGTGATCGGCTCGGGGAACCGTATGACACGCAAATCGAGGCGGCAGCTCGGACGGTCTGTGAGTGGACCTTGTTTTCTAAATTGGTGCATGCATAAATATTTGTTATATGTTTAATACATGTTTGATGATGCCATGGGTGCATTTTTATGTGGTTACGTATAAGCACGTATTTCGAGGTTTCGACCTTATACGGTGCTTATACGGGTCTATATTTCTTTATTGATTTAAATGAACTGGATTTGGATTTCAAAAGGATAAACTCGGGTATGAGACCCATTTGGTTTTGTCTCAGGCATATGACCTCAGATATCGGGCACGGTGCCCAACTGATGTCCTATGTTCGGGCACGAGACCCAGTCACTTTACGGTTTTGATTTCAGGTCAGGGAACCTTAAATGGATTCCCAGGTTCATGACGGTTTATGGGAACTGGCATGCTACCTGGTTATGTTATTACGGTACATGACGGTTTATGGGAACCGGCATGTTACCTCGGTTATGTTATTACGGTACATGACGGTTTATGGGAACCGGCATGTTACCTGATTATGGATATTATGGATCATGACGGTTCAGGGGGGAACCGGACATGAATGTTTATGTTATGTATATATATGTTCATCTACCTTCCTTTACATGTTCTACTATCTCCTCCGGGGAGGGTCGTTGGCCTGGGTGGACCCCGGAGTAGTCACGGAGCACCGACTGAGTGGAGTCACCCCCCAGTTGGGTTCCTTACTCTCAGGAAGGCTATGGTTACTATTACCTCGGGTAGGGTCAGTGGTCTGCGGACATTGACCTTGACTTTGAGATGACTCGAATTGAGACCCGGGTAGCACGCGCGTAGCTTTGGATACCGTGACAGGATTGGTTGTGTGACTTATATATATGTATGTGATGTATATATGATATATGATATGTGGTGTGCACAGGTGTGCACAGGATTTGAGCAGTGGCTCGTGTACTTGGTTTCTTCATGGTTTGGGGCCGAGTCCCGTATGGATTTGGGCAGTGGCCCGTATGGTCGTTTTCATTGTGGTCCTTTCAACCTTGATTTATATCTGCTTTCGGCTTAGTCCCACATATGGTTTGTTTTGGATAAATGGTTTTCGAATGCATGCATGCTTTTTAGTGGAGGGTACAAATGTCTTCTTATTAAATGTTTTTATAAACTCTTGTTTTGTCCACTCATAGTTTTTAATGTTTTGACTGCCCTTCAGGTTGACATCGGATGTGGACTGTAGCAGAGACCGAGATATCACATGCCTCCTCCGGATCCTGGCGTACTCTGATGGCCCGGGAGGGCAAAGGTCAGAAATATCCCTTGTCTGACACTTCGTGTCAGACGGGAGCAGGGTCATCCCGCACAAATCCCGGGGGGATTGGGATGGGTCCTGTCATATGGAGCTTATTGTGGCATTAGAAACACCTAGAAGAGGAACATGCCCTTACTATCTATGGGTTTTTATAACAGCGGCGGAGACGTCAAGTAGGTGTTGAAATCTTGAAATACCTTCTCACAACTTTCATCCCACATTTTCTTGAAGGCTTTGTTCATCACCTGAAGAAAGGTCAACATCGATTTGTTACCTTGGACAAAAAATCTGCCCAGAGCTGCTGCTTAGCTAGTGAGACGTTGGATCTCCTTCATAGTCGATGGTGACTTCATTTTAAGGATCACCCTGATTTTCTTTGGGTTAGCCTCGATTCCACGTTGGGTCATGAGGTAACCTAGGAATTTCCATGCTGATATTCTAAATGTGCACTTTAGAGGGTTAAGCTTCATTTTTTAATTTTTGAGTAAATTGAAAGTCTCTCATACGTTAGTGATATGATCCTCTCGCTTTTCACCTTTGACCATGATGTCGTCCATATAAACTTCCATGGATTTTCCAATGGATTGTGCATTCTTGAAACCAAACAGTATGACCTTGTAGCAGTATACTCCTCAGTCGAAGATGAAGGTCATTTTATCTTTTCTTTCTCGTGCATGAAAGTATGGTTATAGCCCGAATATGCATCTTGAAAGCTATGAAGGTGATTTCCTAGAGTGGAATCCATTAAGAGGTCGATTCTCGGTAAGGGATAATTATCTTTTGGACATGAGAGATTGAGAACAGTGTAATCATCACTAACTTTCCATCGCCCCGCTTCCTTCCTCCTGACAAGTATGACATTTGCCAGCCATTCGAAGTGCGAAACTTCTTCATGGAAATAGAAACGAGGAGCTTGTCAATCTATTTTTGGATGATTGCAATTTTTCGGGGAAAATTGCGTCTTTTCTGCTTGAATGGCTTATGGTTTGGATTGACGTGCAGTTTGTGACAAGCAATGGCAGGGTCAATTCTAGGCATGTCAGATGGTGACCAACCAAAAATTCATTTTTCTATCGCAGAAATGCAATGAGTTCTTCTTTTTATTTGGCATCCAAGTGTGCACCAATGCGAGCATGTCACTCACGATATTAAGGGTCAAACTAGATGAGGGTGACGTCATCTTCTAGTTGCCATCCTTCTAGAGTTAGAGGTTCCTCATAAAAGTCTGGATGTTTACCCACAATTGGTTGCTATTTAGGAGACGAAGAAGAAAGGTTGTCCTCAGTGGATGTTCCAATCTGGGGAATAAACTCAGTCTCTTTGACCTTTTTAAGCCCTTCGGTGAGGCACTATCAAATCATAGTCTGATCGCCCTTTATCTCACTGATTCCTCATTCAGGAATTGGGAATCAAATTTTTTGGTAAAGGCTCGACACGTTGGAAAGGATTTTTTGAAGCCATGGTCTTCCCAATATTCTCATTTTATGGCGAATACTCATCCATGATGTAAAAAGTTTGGGACGTGACAATGGGGCCCGAGTGTACATCTAGCTGAAGGATGACAACAATCATGCTTATTAACCCGTTAAAGCCTCGAAGCGAGATATCCCTTTTCGTAGTGAGGTTCTCCAAGCTCATTTTTTGTACAACATCAGGAATTATGATATTTGCTGCACTTCCTTCATCGACACGGATCCAATCAATATATGTATGTGCAACCTAGATTGATACAACTAAGGCATCATTGTGCGCCCAATCAAGTCCTACCTTGTTTTTCAAAGAGAAACTAGCGACGAGGTCGTCGCTCTCCCCGGGGGTGGTAATATGGGAGGCTTGTGACAGGACCCATCCTGATCCAGGGACGTGCCCTACTCCCGTCTGACACACAACCCTAGAAAACCAATTTTACCCTTAATATATTCAAATGCATAAATATCCATACTTAAGTCATACATATAATCCGAATTAAAATAGTGTCAGACAAGGGATAATTTAAATACATTTATTGAGCATGAATCCTAAGGACATCCTACATGCCTACCTACCCAAAAGTGGGGTTCAGGTGCGCAACGTCAACTTATGCCTCAACCTTAGGATCCTCGTCCACCTCAGTAGCATGACCTGAGGGGGTCAGTAAAACAATAAGGGTGAGTGGGCCAGAAACATAAAGTTTATAAAATAGTTTAAGCATATAGTAAACATACGGTTTACCCCTCCGTTTTCAAATCATGCATGCATTAGAGTTAAAATCCATAACAATATATCATATAACCACAAACAGAATAATATAAGCATAATCATGAAATCAGTTGCTGCACTATACATCCCAACCCGGACATCCCAGATGTCTTACGTCCCAGACGCCTAATAAGGTCACAGTCTTAAGGCTACGCGTGCCACCCGGGGTCTCAATTCTGAGACCAAATCCCGAACCCAGTCTAGGTATGACATTCCAGATGCCTGACGTCCCAGACGTCTAATCATAGCAATCCTGCTCCTGAGTCACTCTACGGTCCGGTCCCTCCGTAGAATGACCCCTCGTAGGGTACCAACATCCGGAGGAGACAGTATCACTAGGGTAGGTCTATACAGTGCAGAACTAAAGAGAATCATCGAAATCCATGTTTATATCTCAAAACAGTGCATAACTAACCAGACAAGTCTCATGCCCAAAATCTCGTAATACGTGTAAGAATAATAGCTCAAGGCATTTCAAATACTCGATTCAAACATATAAATATAGCAGTTAAAACAGTTATGCATGCAAGGTTTAACGAAATCAAAGGCCTATTCACAGTCCGGTCCCGCCGCTAAACCGAACGTATAAACCTGTCCCGGTGCTATTGTACAGTCCCTGTCATGTCCAAAGTACATATAAAGGTTACTATAGGTACCTACAACTCAACCATGAAACCTTAGAACAGAACCGGCCCGGGAAAGCCGTCTGAACATGATTCTCGATGCATTAAACCCAATTTTGACCAACTTAACGATCTCCGATCGACACAAAACCACCGCTGTTGGATTTGTATTGACACGACCCACCTCCAATCCCCCGGGATTAAGGGCTAACTCATGCTCCCATCTAAATTACGCAAGACACGGAGGCTAAACCGATAATCTCCATGTAACACGTAAGCCAGTCAAAGGATTCCCAAACGAACCGTCCGAAACTTCCGGACTTCTCAAAGCGCGCAGAATCTACTGTGGATCGCGTGTGTGATGTCATCGTCTCTCTCTGCCAACAGCCTACATCGCGACAACCTGGAGGGTATCGAAAATATAAAAGAGTGGGAGTGGACAAAAATAAATAATACATTCTAAAAATAGGTTATAGAAAAGTACATTTATACCCTCTACGCAAAAACCAATGCATGCATATGAAAACCTTGTCATAAAACCACTTCGTATCCAAAAACCATCAATGAAAATCGGAATCGTTTCTTTCCTCAAATTCGTAACTCAAATCCAGGGCCTCAACCCATAAGCATAAATTCTCATCAAAGTACGGGAACTCAGCCCAAAACTCATCAAAGCCAAATCATCCGGGCCACTGCCCAAAATGTCTGAAAACCATTGAAAAACCAGTGAAAAACATCAATCAATTAAGTTTCTGGATCTCAAGTGCGCCCGAGTCTTTAAACTCAAAACACATGCGCATAATCAGGCATTCCCAGGATATCAACGAGTCTTTAAACTCAAAACACAATCAACAGGCCTCGGGGGATATCACAATAACCGAGTCTTTAAACTCAAAACATATCAATCCAGGGCCCTCCCCCGTCAATCAACCGAGTCTTTAAAATCAAAACCAGATCCAGTCGTATCCGGGTCTTTAAACCCAAAACTAGTTTTCAATGGGTCTTTAAACCCAAAACCAAGTGAAAACCATAGAAAATCCATATCCGAATTTGCAATAATGATTCGGTAAGATAGCATCCAGAACCATCATCCCGACCAAGGTAGAAATTCACTTCCAAGTTTCAAAACCAAATCACAAAGCATCATTTCCGAAATTCAGTTCCAAAACCCGAAATCACGTTTATCAAAATCACTTTTTATGAACAGGGCTTCAAGCCCGAAATCAATTTTCTAAAATCCATTATAAATCATTAAAATCAATTCATAAGTAAAATCCAAAATCAAACCACCAAAACCATGATCAAATCACAAACCACCAAAACCATGATCAAATCACAACATAAATCGTAAGCTCGTAAAACATGCAAAAATTAATTATATCGAAATATGTGCAAAACCGAAAATCATCAAGATCATAATCCTAAACATAGAAATCACGTATAGAAAACATATAAAACATTTATGCATGCATCATAAGTTAGAAAGTAAAGTCCACTCACAGACCATTAGCGTCACTGCCTCGATACGCGTGAACTTATGCTTTCTCGGCTAATCCATTATCACCGGCTTTCCCAAACTTGTCCAAATCCCATAATATGGTCACTAACTACCTCATTAAGCTTCTACTAAGGCCCCGCAATTTTCTCAAATTTTTAACTATTTTTAACCGAGCTCTAAAACCTTCGGACATCCTGAAACATATCGAGACGATGCCCGGTTGACTCGAAACCAGTGCCAAAATGTTCGTTACATCGATAACATCATTTCACATGTTGACCACTTCCTCAAAAGGTGTGCCACGCACCCTCATACGGCAAACAAAGGGGCTGCGCGTGGGCCTCACGCGCGACACTGTTCATCATCGGCTACCTTGGTCAGGCCGGGTTCAGACCGGCCTCTGCAACTCGAACCGGTGCGACCAATTTTCACTTATTTTTCCATTAGTTTTCACTTCTATTTAACCCATTAGCTTCGTCCCATTCAGCCTAATTGATCTAGCTAATAAAATCACGACTTAAGGACCTGAATATTACCTTCCCGATTCATCATTAAAAACCTGCATTTTCTCCCCTGTCTTTGACCACTATAGACTGTCTCTGGTCTCTGTCTCAAGCTCGATCGACTCATGAAAACTTCATGAACATCATCTCATTCATTAATTCGATCAACAAACACTACAACATCAATTACCATTTTTGAATCACACATCCTTACCTCGTCGGTTTCACAGCCACCGTCCACGGCGAGCCACAATTCTAAGCCTATTCAACTCCTAGACACCTTAGAAGCATCATCCAATTAATCAGTTGTGCTCTTCCTTCAATTCGATTCCACCATCTCGAACTCGAACAGAGGACTCGCGGGTTTCACGAGTTCCCCACCCCTCTCGCTTTCATGAGCCGCCGTGCCAGCATCAACCTTCTCGTCTCACCTTCCTCTAACATCCTTTCACTCATTTGATTCACAAGAAATCATCAATTATTGAGATTTGAAGGGAAAGTCTGGGTTGGGTTCTCTCTGTTTTCAGTTTCTTCCTAATATCATGTTAAACCTTGAAAGTGATTTAAAACAAAAGAAGGCGGTCGTGTAAGGTTCTACAACCATCCAGAGAGGGACATGTGTCCAAAATCTGGTGGTCACAACATCCAAAACTGCCAAGTGTCCCAATTCTGTTGGGCACAGATCCATAAGCCATCAAATGACCAAAATGCCCTTACCTTCACAAATTACCATTTTGCCCCACATGTTCCTAGACCCGTAACTCTGTCATCCGAACTCCAATTGACGCATGCCGCCTGTCGTTGTATTCAGGGGATCGAGACATACCTAATGGTCCTCGAAATACGTGACAAATCCATGTCGTGTGAAAAGTCAACAAATCGCCCCTTTTAAACCAAATTACCAAACTACCCTCGAACTTCCGAATATCATAACTTTCTCCTCGAATGTCGGAATCGCACGTGCCACCTGTCTATGAACTCGTGATGTCACGAACTACGTCACGGTCATCAGTCAAAGTCCATTTGACTATCCGAACGAAAAGTTAACATTTTTGCCCATTCCAAGAGCAAAACCGTCATTTCGCACCGTCCGTCCGAATTCACCCAACTAATCACCGATTAACTTCACTAATCTGTCATTAACAACTAATATAATCTCGATTTTCATAATGGTGGTCCCACCTCGAGTACTGATCGCCCACACGCATCAAGTCAACGCCCTGGTCAACCCTGCTACAGTAATGATGACATCATCACGATGTCAGGATAACACGTGTCACTCCCTTGTTGGCTGCTGGTTCTAACATGTTTGGCATGTGATGTCATCATGCCTGTCGTTCGACTGGGTCATCCCAAAACCTTTAAGGAGCTTACTGACTTTGGTTTTGGTTGGAATTCTGAAGTTAAGTGAGATTGAGATGGAGCAATCCCAAGATGGTGACCTATTGGGAAGTTACGTGTGAGTTCCCAGAAACAAACTGTGAGAGCATGATCCAAAACGGACAATATCATGCTAGGGGAGACGGGCCGTGACAACGTTTTTTCTAGTTTCCATGTGAGGCATGTCTTGATTGATCAGATTATTGCTGCTCAACTTGAGGACCCTACTTTGTGTATTATCAGGTCAGAGGTTGATGATAGGACCCCACCTGAATACACACAAACAGTATGATCTAGTCATACTCCCGTCTTACCGAACCCTTGTCAGATAAGGGATAAAGGCAAACTTGGTCGTTCATGCCTTCGCCTCTCAAGCCTCAATTTCCGTGCAGTGGTCCTGGAAGGTTACAAACTAAGAAAACGTGTGAGTGGACAAAAAGAAACAATTTATAAAACATAGTTTGAAAAGCATCTAGCTTTACCATATGTTTTACAAAAACCATGCATGCATACGACAACCATTTCAAAACCCATTCGCTTTGATTAAAATAAAACACCTTTCATATCCTCAAAATACGTGAAACAAGCCCTTAACTTAACAGTAACATTAGTCGACATAATCAACCATAACCAACATCATCACAGAACACACTTATATTCACTTCATCATCTATACACAAGCATCACACAAATCACATATCAATCATCATACTATTCATCATATCAAAAATGCACTATCGGTAGGTAATATACTCGGGAACTGGAGCCCTGCTCGACGTCTGAGTCATCGTAACAACACAATACCAAAATATATCCACATGAAACCATATCGACATCATAATCATAGTATACATAAGTCTAGTCTCAAGATCCAGAGCCCTTGGTTCCACAGTTGAGACTACCATCACAATACTAGAACATATCCACACCCGATATCACAATCATAATCTCACACATCATCACCATATTCCATAACACTATAAGCACAAAGTCACTTTCCAAAACTCAGTAGCGCATCTGGATATAACATATCCAATTTCCTCGCAAAATACCAAGGTTCCAAAATCATATAACAACTCAACCAATCAACATCACCATCATCTTCATCTCAAACACAAACCAAAACCATACTCGAAATCTCGAGCCTAAGCCCCAAACACAGCTCTAACGCCACTTGTCGTAAAACGTACCATTAAGGCTACTTTCGAAAAAGCCATTCAAAAAATCATATGAAAATCATAAATAGTCTAAATCATGTTATTTCATACAAGAATCCACATTTCACTTAAAATTATGTTCAAACATAGTTTATCGAAATCTCGTGAAACGTGTAATAAAATAATAGTAAAATATTCATAAAATAACCAAAACTCCCATAAAATTCCCAAGCACTCCAATATCATTCAAATCACGTAAAAACACATTTAAATCATATAAGTACGCATGAATAATAGTTTAGGGAAAGAAAATCCACTAACACACCGTTCGTAGCGCCGAATTATGCTTTGCACACTTTTATGTAAATTCATGGAACCTCAAAGCCTTAAAACTCGTTGACCAGACGAACAAACTCACGCCCAAAAAGAACCTTCACTGTTTGATCGATCCCAAGCTTCAAATCCATGTCTCCCAGGCTAGTTAGAGTTGCAGAAGTTTGAGGAAGATGATAACAAGGTCGTTTCCAAGCTTCCTAGTCGAAAACTAGATTGAACCTTCCAAACCCGAAATCAACCTTCACGAGTTACCCTCCTCCCTCACGGTTTTGGGTTTAACATCTCTCCTTCCTTCTTGTATTCGACTTCTCTTCCTCCCTCTCATCTCATTTCTCTCTTTTCTTTTTCCCCTCTGCTCACTCCTCTTCTTCTTTTCCATTGTTCTCTGTTCTTCTCCTATTTTTTTTTTGGCTGAGAAACACACACACCACACTTTAAAGTAACAACAACACACATCACAAATCCCAAGTCGGTGACACTCAAACATATCAGATAAGGGACATTTGTCCCTGTCCTATTGGGCCATAACAAAAATCTCACACAAAATAAAATGACAAAAATACCCTTCATTAAGAAAAATTACCAATATGCCCCAATGTAGTCTAGACCTGAATCAAAACCATTCAAACTCTGTTTTCGGCATCATGCCTGCCAACGTACTCGGGAGGCTGAGACCTTCCTAATAACATTTACGAAATCGCCAAAACCCGCCCTAGTAAAAAGTCAACACTTGACCTTGAAAAATCAAAGCCAATCCTTTGAATTTGACCAAAAAGTCAACCTTTGACTTCCAGGGGAAAAATGGCCCATTTCATCCAACTTTTTCGATTTTTCCCTCGTTGAAGGTCTGGGTCGTTATAGTTGAGGTTGAGGATATGCAGGATTTTGTGCTCAAGGAGATGGAGCTTTGTTCAAGGATGATCGGGTGTGTGTACCGGTGGACCTAGAGTTGAAAAACGAAATACTTGAGGAAGCTCATAGTTCAGCGTATGCGATGCACCTTGTTGGGGGGGGGGGGGGGACTAAGATGTAACGTACCCTGAGGGAGTATTATTGGTGGGCTGGCATGAAAAGAGAGGTAGCTGAGTTTGTGAGTAGGTGCTTGATTTGTCAGTAGGTTAAGGTTGAGAGATAGCGACCCTATGGAGCCATGTAGCCATTCTTTATTCCGAAGTGGAAGTGGTATTATATCACCATGGATTTTGTGTTTAAACACCGTAGAACTCAGAAAGGGCACAATGGAGTTTGGGTGATAGTGGATCGACTTACGAAGTTAGCACATTTCTGGCAAGTGCAAGAGGACTTCAAGATGCATTAGTTTGCCAAGCTGTTTATTGATGAGATTATTCGAATTCATGGAGTCCCGAAGTCGATAGTTTTTAATCGTGACCCAAGGTTTACATCAAGGTTTTGGCAGAGTTTACCGCAGTCACTTGGTATGATATTACGCTTCAGTATGGCTTTTCACCCTCAGATTGACGACCAGTCTCAACAGATGATTCAGACCCTAGAGGACATGATGAGGGTTTGTGTACTTCAGTTTAGAGGGAATTGGGACTCTCACTTGACAATGATGGAATATTACTGCTCAACTTGAGTACCCTACTTTGTGTATTATTAGGTCGGATGGCAGGGCCCAACCCGTCCACACAAAAAAGTACACTCAGGTCCTGCTCTTGTTCGACAAAAACGTTGTCAGATAAGGGATAAAAAAAACTCCACTCATTCATGCCTCTGTCTCCCGAGCCTCAATCTCCGTGCAGCTGCTATGGAGGGTTACAAAACAAAAAAAAAACGTACAAGTGAACGAAAAGAAATAGTGTAAAAACATAAATTGAAAACATCCATCTTTTAGCCTCGGTTTTCCAAACCCATGCATGCATACAAAAATCATTTGAAAAACGTTCCACTTCGATTAGAACAAAACACAGTTTATCAACTCGAAGTGATTGATCGTTTTTCTTGATTTTGAGACCATAAATCTCTTGTTGGGTTAGTTTAGAAAAGATTGAACAAAATAGGAATAAAATGGTTGAGATTTGAAGGAGGACAAGCTGGGTCGGCCGACCTGAAAACCAGAAATTCGGGTTACTGGAGGTAAGGGATGATGAATAGTATCATGTGTGTGGAGCCCACGCATAGAGGCTTTGTTTGGCGCGTTAGGATGCGTGGAGCATGCTCTCGATTTTCGTGTAACATGAAAGTTTGAGTATTCAATATTACGAACATTTTGGCGCAAGTTTCGAGTTGATCGGACATCGTTTCACGGTAGTTTTGGGTGTCTGAATGTTTAGGGTTTGTTTTGGGTATCTGAACTTGTTTACACGTCTCAACACCAGGTCGTGCATGGGGCTCGCATCTCGGAGGTATGAAATAAAAAACTCAACAAAATCTTAGCTCGGATACCAAGTTAACAGGACCCAACCCGACCACACAAGAAAAGTACACTTGGGTCATACTCCAGTCTGACAAAAACACTGTCAGACAAAGGATAAACACAAACTCCGCTAATTCATGCATCCGCCTCCCGAGCCTCAATCTCCATGGAGCTACCCTGGAGGGTTACAAAACCCCCAAAAAAAAAAATTGTGTGAGTGGACGAAAAGAAATAGTGTAAAAACATAATTTGAAAACATCCATCTTTTACCCTCTGTTTTCCAAAATCATGCATGCATACAAAAAATATTTCAAAACCGTTCCACTTCGATTAGAACAAAACACAGTATATCAACTCTAAATACGTGAAAAGAATTCTATAATCAACAATCATTAAACCATCTAAAACAAGTCGATATAACCATCAACACAAGAACAGTACATCAATCACAAACAATCAACTCATAAACATCAAAATGTCATACATGAAACTACTACCTCACTGGCAGGTAACACCACAAACTCACTCGGGATTTGGAGCCAAGCTCGATGTCCGAGTGATCACAACATAGTCTCACAAGCCATCACATTAATCCACACAATCAATCCATAACCAACATCAGCACATTCAACTCATCATCAATGCATAAGCACATCAATCATCACATCATAAGGCACTATTGGTAGGCCATCACACACTTACTCAGGATTCAGAGCCCCCGACTTGACGTCTGAGTCGCTATCACACACAAGTCTCAGTATACAAAGTCCTGCTCGACATCTGAGACTACTCATCACAATACCAGAACATATCCACATATAACCACATCACAATCCACAGTCACAACCACATATAATACATTTCTTACCGGCTTCGACGTCTGAGACTAACATCCAAGCCAAATCATAATAATCACCACAATTTATATCCTCAAAGCCAACAAGACATACTCATATCACATCTCATATCAAATCATTATCATCATACCTCATGTTTGCTATTACCAAGGAATCACACATTTATCATACATATCAATTTTATATTCAAATCTTGTTTCAGAAACCCAAGGCTATGCCCAAAATCACAACCCGGTCATAACACCGTAAAACGCACTGTTAGACAAATTCCCTTAAAATCGTGCAGCAATCATAGGAAATTCACAAATATCCCAAATAACATTATCTCACGGCATTATTCTCATTCAATTAAAAGGCACATTCGAATCAGAAACTACAACCGAATTTACGGAAATCCTCGAAAAGTACATAATAAAATATTCATAACATCATTGAAAATCCGATAAAATTTCCAATCATCCCAATGCCACCAAAAAACATAGAAACACATTTAAATAATTTAAATATGCATGCATAATAGTTTAGGGAAATAAAGTCCACTCACACACCGTCTGTAACGTCGAAATCCGCTTTACACGCATTTCCTTAAATTCTGAGAATGTCACTTCCTACCAAAATTCACATCTAAAGGTCCCAATTCATCTCAAATAACTCCTATTTTAATTCCATATTTTTTTTGGGATTTTCAAACGTATTTTAAACGAACCCTAAACCTTCACATCCAAAACTACTTCGAAACAGTGTTCGATCGACTCGAAACTTGCGTCCAAATGCTCGTAACATCGAATACTCAAACTTTCATGTTGCACAAAAATCAAGAGCATGCTCCACGCGCCATCACGCGCCAAACAAAGCCCCTATGCGTGGGCTCCACACGCATTGGCACTGTTCATCATCCTTCACCTCCAGCAACCCAAACAAAGCCCCTATGTCTCCTACCTTCCAACCTACAACCAGTCCCACCTTTCATTACTAATTCTCTTCTCTTCCCTCTCTTCTTCTCCCCTACTTTTTCTTCTTCTTCTTCTTTTGGTTTTTCTCTCTTCCATTTTTCATTATGGTCGGTTTTTCTCTCTTCCACACACACACAATCCAGGTAGGTGGCACTCATATAAATTCGATAAGGACGCTTGGCATCATTCAATTCAGCCATTAGATAAAATATCCGAAGAAAATTACCAAGATACCCTTTCACACAAAATTACTAAAACACCCCTAAGAAACTTAGACTAAGAACGAATTTAACCGAACTTCGTTTCTAGCATGCCGTTTGTCAACGAACTCGGGAGATCGAGACCATTCTAACAGTGTTTTGGGATTCGCCAAAAACTGTCTCGGTCAAAAATTCAATTTTGACCAAAAAAGTCAACCTTTGACTTGAGGGATAAAATGGTCAATTCAATCCGATTTTTCCGATTTTACTCTCGTTGAAGGTCTGTATCCTTACATCGGAGGTTAAGGTTAGGGATATGCATGATTTTGTACTCAAGGACGATGGAGCTTTTCTCATGGAAGGTCGGGTGTGTGTCTTGGGGGACTTAGAGTTGAAAAAGGAAATACTTGAGGAAGCTCACAGTTCAGCTTATGACAGGACCCGTCCCTAATTCCACATAAGAGGGTCTGCTCCCATCTGACAACTTTGTCAAACAATGGATATTCACCTTCTCGTTCATGCATATGCCTCTCGCTTAGCCCCGAACTTTGTGTAACGGCCCTGGAGAGTTTCAAAACACAAAAAACGTGTGAGTAGACAAAAATAAGTAGTTTGAAAACATATTTTGAAACATAATGTTTTACCCTCCATTTTCTAAAATCATGCATGCATATAAGAAAAGTTGTTCAACCCTCAAGTAAAACATAACTCAAAACACATACTCGAATAACTTGTAAACCGACCATAATGAAATAACCATCAGAAATCATGACCACCAGCACATCGATCACACAATATTCAACGTAAGCCATCACAACAATACCATATAACCGAACTATATCCACTATCATCACAGCACATAAAGCCATACACATCACAATAAAACAATCTTTATATCACAAAAACACATCACAGGGGCACTAAAGGCAGGCCATCACATACACTCGCTCGAAAACCGGAGCCCCAAGCTCGACGTCTGAGTCATCACCAAGGATGAAAATATCGATATCGACGGATATATCGCTAGCTGAATTTACGGATATCTCGCTCCAAATATCGATATCGATATCGTTTACGGTCAACAAAAATGATGGAAATCAGATCCAAATGACAAATTTTGGGAAAAATTTAAGTATCCAATAATAGTTATATAGGACTAATAAAAATCATAAAATGACTTTGATATAATAAATATATGATGAATCATATGATAGAATATAGATCTGCCAATAACTAACAGTATAAAATCTTAAAGATAAACTTAAATTAAAACATAATTCTATTGATAATATTTCACACCAAATACTTTACACATTGAACTTCATAAAAAACAATTAGAATGTCTACCAGCTTGAAAATCGGCGAGTTTACATTTACATAATAATTTAGAAAATTGGACGAAAAACGAATTCTTATTAAACGTATGTTCATCTCATATTTTTTTACTATGTACTAATATTTAATAAAAAATTACAATATATTTATATCCTTATTTAATAATAATAAAAAAATCAAACATTAAACTTAGAAAGTCAAAAACGTGTAACTTATCCAAATAAAAGAAATTAGAAGTGTGTAGAAACAAGAAGATAAGGATGACCGCCCATGTAGGAAATAAAAATAAAATATCTTCTCTTTGTTTGTAAATGGCCGTGAAATGTTTAGGAGGCGTGAGAAGCGAGAAGATGGTTGTGAAGATGGGTGCCCCTGAAGGAAATAAACATTTTCTTATACTAAAAAATGTTTATTTTTTCTCTTGAAGATGGCCTCGCTCTTGCCACTGCCGCTTGCCGTTCCTGCTCATCACTGTAACTCAACATTCTTGCTCATCACTGCTGCTGGACGTTCTTACTCATCACTGCTGCTTGCCGCTACTTCTTGCCGTCGTTGCTCACAGCTATTCCTCAGCGCTACTTCTTGCCGCTGCAGCTTGCTACCCTTGATCGCTACCCTCGCTCGTCGCTGCATCGATATTCATGTAAATTGATTTATACAGCTTAAGAGTTCATATTTACCATCTTCTTGCTTACAATTTTACTGAAATATCGTGAAAATCGTCCGATTTTTTCGACATTCATCGAAATTTTGCGATAGTACCGAAATTGAGAGAAGATTTTTCTTCACCCCCTGTTTATATGTCGACGAGTCTGATTTTTCGATATTTCCATGGAAATATCGACGATATTACCGATTTTTATTTCCATGGTCATCACAACACAGTCTCAGGAACTGGACCCCCGAGCTCGACGTCTGAGACTCACAATCAAACAATCAACACAATCATCACACCACTACAAGTCACATCATATATCACACTCCAAATCCAAAAACCAAATCACGGTCCTAAGACCTAAACACAATTTAAACACAAATCATCGTCAAGAGTGCCATTAAGTACAATTTTCGTAAAACTATTCAGCCCAAATCTATACTTCAAACCAAGTCCAAGAACACATACTCGAGAAAACATCATAACACGTGCCGTCGATTTATATCTAGAAAACACATCCAAACATCATAGGAAAATCACTAAAAATCCAATATCATAAATTCTCGTGTCATAAATCACATTTAGCTCAAAATCAAGATTGAAACGAAATTCGAAACAGAATTTACGAAAAACCTCATAAAATGCATAAAAATCACCCAAATATCATACAAAATCACATGGAAATACATTTAAGACACATAAATATGCATGCATAATATTTTAATAAATAAAAGTCCACTCACATGTACTTTGCATACGACTGAACCAAACTGTACGTTTTTCCGTAAAATTCGAGAACGCCATTTCTTGCCAAAAATCACTTCTAAGGGTCACTAACTATCCTAATTATCCTCATCATTAATCCGAAAATTTTTTGGGTCTTTTAAACTAATTTAAAACAAACCCTAAACCTTTGGACACCCAATACTACACTGAAACGGTGTCCGATCAACTCGAAACTTGTATCATTGGATTCGTATCGTCCAATACTCAAACTTTCGTGTTGCACACACATCGAAAATAGGCCTCAGGCGCCCACACGCGCCAACCAAGGTGGCTGCACGTGGGAGCCACGCGCCTAGCACTATTTACCCATCTTCAACCTAGCGACAACCCATTTTCTGCAATCCGAGTCGCCAGACCCGGCAAATCCGACCCGGTTCGAAACCTATCTTTTCTTCACCAAATTTCATCGTTCAAACATCCAATCTAATCTAAATTCAACATAAACAAGATCTATGATAAAAAAAAAACGAGGGAAAACTCACCTTGAAGATCAAAGCTCCATAATTTTTTGCCCTAGTTCGCAGCTCCTTCCCAGAACCCTCCTGTGTGCAAAGCTCCATAATTTCGAGCTTAACGTGATCCCAAACAATTCAGAAGGGCACGAAGACACCCAGTTACGATGTGCAAGTCCCTGAATTAGAAACCCGAAAACCCAGTTCACGGGTTCCCAGTTTTTCTCACAATTCCTCACTTCTCTCCTCATGGTTTTCAGGTGACTCACCTCCACTTACTTTCCTTTTCTTCTTCTCTTCCTCTTCTCCATCATTTTCTAGTCATCTTCCTCTCATCTCCCTATTTTTCTCTCACGGCCATAGCCATCCATGGCTTCCATAGCCATCGAAAATCATCCATCTCAGCATACACGCACACAAACAAATAGAGGGTTAGGTCGGTGGTGAGGCCAAAATATAAGACCTTTCTAGAAAGTGAAATGTGGCAGCCTCCCATTGGTCAATACAACAAAAGACCAAAATTCCCTTTTAACATAAATTACAAAAATTCCCATAAGGGTTCTTGACCCGAAACAACATCAAATGATTTCCGATTTTGGCGTGTCATCTGTCAACGTACTTGCGAGATCGAGACCTTCCTAACGGCGCTTACGGAATTTCAAAAAATCGTCCGAGTCAAAAAGTCAACATTTTACTTTGACCAAAAATTCAACATTTGACTTCCAGGGGAAAAATGGTCCATTTCATCCAAGTTTTCCAATTTTACCCCCGTTGAAGGTCGAAGTCGTTACAGCTTATGCTATGAACGTGGGGGGAACTAAGATGTAGCATATCATGAGGGAGCATTATTGGTGGGCTGACATGAAAATAGAGATAGATGAGTTTGTGAGTAGGTGCTTGATTTGTTAGTAGGTTAAGGCTGAGAGATAGCGACCCTATGGAGCCATGCAGCCACTCTATTCTGAAGTGGATGGGGGATCATATCACCATGGATTTTGTGTAATAGTGGATCGACTTACGAAGTCAGCACATTTCTTGTCAATGCGAGAGGACTTCAAGATGCAGCAGTTTGCCAAGGTTTTTATTGATTAGATTATTCGAGTTCATGTAGTCCAGAAGTCGATAGTTTCAGATCGTGGCCCGAGGTTTACATCTAGGTTATGTAAGCGTTTACCGTAGTCGCTTGGTACGAATTTACACTTCAGTACGGCTTTTCACCCTCAGACTAACAGTCAGTCTGAGCGAATGTTTCAGACCCTAGAGGACATGATGAGGGCTTGTGTACTACAATTTAGAGGGAACTGGGACTCTCACTTGACACTGATTGAATTTTCTTAAAAAAACAATTATCAGTTGAGTATCGGGATGACCCCATTTGAGGCATTATGTAGGAAATAGGGCAAGACAACGATTTTTTGGACCGATGTAGGTGAATGGAGGTTGATGACGTCGGAGTGGGAGGATTGGATAGCGGAAATGTTCAGGATCATCAAGGATAATCTAAAGATAGCTTAGAGTTGTTAGAAAAGTTATGCATACCGCGAATTAGGGACTCAGGGTTGGAAACTCGATGTTCTTGAAGTTATCGCTTTGGAAGGGTATTATTCGGTTTGGTAGGCATATAAAGTCGAGCCCTCGCTATATAGGACCGTATGAGATTACAAAGAAGATAGGATCGATGACCTATAGACTTGCATTGCCCCTTGAACTTTCCCGATTTCATGATGCATTCCACGTGTTGATACTCCAGCAGTATATATTTAATAAGTCACATGTGATGAGGGAGCAACCTATTGATCTCAAGGGTGATTTGAGCTAAGAGGAGCAATGAAAATTCTAGATCGAAAAGATAAAGTGCTACATCAGAAGGTCATTCCCTTGGTTAAGATTTTGCGAAGGAACTAGAACATAGAGGAGGCTACATAGGAACCTGAGGAGTTGATGCGGGCCCATTATCCACATCTGTTCTAGTGATAAATACGAGTTTCGAGGACACATATTTTCTTTAAGAGGTTAGTTGACACGACCCGACCTTCTTTCAATTGTTTTTCTGCGAATTTCTTATTCGAAGTTACCATTTTACCTTTTTAGTGGTGTCCGGTAGCCACTTTTAGTTCGAGATCTATATGAAGGATGTTTATAGGATTAAGGGGACGCTTCGGACGAGTCCGTAGACAAGCGGTACATGCAAATCGAGATTCGTTTGAGCATTACGATTTTCAAAGCTTGTAGGGGCATTTTGGTCATTTGGGCTTATGAGATATTTTAGGGAAAGGATAAGGATTTCCCTTATCTTTTACCTTTCCTCATTTATGAGCCACTTTCAATTTGCACCCTCTCTCTCTCTCTCATCTATTCTTTCTTGCCCGTGGAAACCAAACCCAAAACCAAACACACACCTCTATTTTAAACATTTTGATCCTCAAACCAAGTTCATTTTTGAGTTCCTTACACTCCAGTGTTCACCCAAAATTCGAAGGAGAAACGACACAAGGAAGGCACGAATCCGAGAAGGAAGAAGGCCAAAATTTCGAGATAGATTTTGAAAAATTCAGGAATTTTCTCTCAATTATGGGCTTAGATTTGAGTCCTTGGCTCATGTAGATAGATTTAGACTATTGGAATGTTCAATTTTATTAAGATTAGAGGGAGATACGAAGCTTTGAAAATTGGAGCTTCAATGGCAGATTCCGGCTGACTAGACGGCAACTGATCATCTTCTCCGGCAGCGTGATGGTGCCATCGATGATGTTAGTATGGTGATATTAGCATGTCAGTGCCACAACTGCAGGGTCACGTAAATAACCACATGGGCGCGTGGGGAAGGCTACTGCTTTTTCCCGGCGCGTGGCAACACATGAACTCGAATCCTAAGACACATCGACGCGTGTACTATAGTTTTCGATGTCCTGAATCAATTGTGGTGGTTATAGGTCGTTCATAGTTCGTTTAGGGGTATTTCCGGGCATCCAAAGTGGCAGGTTGTACTGGAGTTATCCCGAGAGTTGGGGGTTTGGATACGAGGATATTTGAAGCGTTAGAGACCCTTTATTGTTACTTTTGGCAGGAGATGCCACTCCAAGGACCTTGGAGGAGCGCGCAATTCGATATTGAGCTTGATCAGACATATTTTGAGTGGATATTTCTTTATTTACAACCATGGTGCATGCATATGTAACTATTTTATATGATTCAGGATATTATTTGGATTTGTACAATGTTTTGGTTTTATTACTTTGACTATTTTCACGGTTGACTATCCTCTGGAGTTTTGACCAGCTCTTAGACGTTAATAGCACGACTCTGCAGATCCTGAGGTTAGATAACCCATGATTAGCGCTTAGATGTTCGGAGCTCGGCTTCGCAAATTCTGAGATTATCTACGCGTAGTAAAGGGTTTCAGTTGGTAGTTGTCAAGTACGTAGGATTGGGTATACTAGTTACTAATTGTTCTATCCATGGATTTTCCAAATAGTTTTAAATGGGGGTATTCCAGGGAAAGGTGGGCTCGAGGTATTTTATATGCATTTTATGCTTTCACATTATTTGACTAGTACACAGCTTTTGATTTGATTTCTTTATTCTAGAAACCCCGTGTCATAGAATTTGACTTTAATTGTTTTTCTTATATGAATGCATGTTTTAGAAACTAGAGGGCAAATCTTGTTTTCCTTGGTAACTGTGTTGTAAATGGTTTTTTTTTTTCCACTCACATTTTCATGTTTTACTTACCCTCACAGACCGTGATGTTGAAGCGGGGGCATACTTAGGACGGAGACTCACTTTTGATTTATTACACATTCTTGATTCTCATAGTAGGAACCTTGTACTTATTTATCGTATTCATTTCCTAGTGGTTGTTAGACAGGAGTATAACCCATTCACGATTTTTTTAAGGTTTTTACAAGTTGGGTCTTATCAACATGAGTGCGCCATTGTGTCTATGGGGAACCATAACTCCTCGGTAATGGTCAATATGCTTCACTTGGTCAGAAGTTCCTTTGAGCTGATTAAAGTTTGGAGTTGCAAACCTTTGGGGGAATGATTCCTCGTCGATGTCTCTCACAAAAGGTAAGGATGACTGAATTAGGTGACGTAGATCATATTCAAGATTTCCACCGAGTTGGATGCGGAGATGTAGATCCAACATTCTTCGGACATCATCTTGCAGTGCACCTTGATGAGGTGGAGTGTCATTACGTGTCAATCGTCGTTGACCTCCTCAAATCTCAGTTTTTGATTTTTGAGAATGTGTGAGTGAGTATGTCTCGTCCCCTTCCTCTTTGTGATGGTCAACGCGTCCTGGAGTGTTTCGGGAAGCTGTGTGTTGTCTCTTACTCCCATGCGAATGTTCAATTTGTGACGATGTCCCTACATATTCTCCAAGTCGCTCATGCACTGAAAGCCTTGGACGATGTTGGCTCTTTGCTCTACGAGTGTGACTTTCTCTTCGGAATCACTTAGCGAAGTGTGATAAGACATTGTCTGGCATTAGATTGTTTCTTTTCCATGACGTTGTGGGACACCTTTTTCCTTCTTCGTGATAAGGAGTATCTCCCAGCCATTAGAGTTGTTCGTTCTGGCAAAAGTTGTTGTAAAAACTTTGATTGGATTTGGACTTGGTTGCTCAACCTTTTAATTTGTTGTGATAGGTTATCTTGAGAGGTCATGCGACGAGGTGTTCGCATGTGTTTGTGTCTTACACGTATCACGTCGAGAACCAAGATTTGTGTCGAGGAGTTAGTGGTATGCATCAAATCCATCTTCTGTGTTTGATTTTGTCCTAGTAAGGAATACTCGTAGATCCCTGTTTACATGAGGTTGATTCTACATTGAAGCCTCTCCCACTAGTCGCTTGTTAGCTTGTTGAAAGGATGTAGTTCCATCTTCTAATGCAGACATTGGAGTTGTTGGGACAAGGAATGTTCTGAAACCAAAAGTTGGAAATGACCCCTATGACCCCATAGGTGCCATGATAGTCACGCAGGGGGTATGACTTTGGCGTTCTTATAGAGTCACAATGTGTGCTCCGTTCCTAGTCTGAGTTGCAGATGTTGCAACATCATTTTTCAGATGATCGAACGGATCGACGTGTTCTAATCATGCCGAATCACGAGGATTAAACGAAAAGTTTTGATGAATGATGAACAAATTTCAAGAACTTCGAACAATGTCGATGAACAACGAACGGAGTTTGATGAACAATGAACGAAGTTGATGAACGTTGAACAACACTGATGAACGATGAACGTATAAGAGAGCTCATTTTGAGTATTTCTCAATTCAACTCTTAATGAAAACTCTAATTGTTGAAGCAGAAATCATATTCACCTAAAAAATCTTCACAATCACTATAACAACAAATAAAAGACAATCAAAGTTAAGGTTGAAGCCTCGGGAGGTTCAATTAAGAACACTTTGATGGTTAAGTAAGCTTTCAGAGAGGAATAGAAAATACTTCGAAGCGAAGAACGAAGTATTTTAAAAATGAAATGAGCTTCACTATTTATAGGGAAGTCTTGGGAGTCACAGAGCGTTCGGATAAGTTTGTTGATTTTGTAATTAATAAATAATATATCTTTAATAAAATATACTATTTAATAATTATAATAACTGCTCATTATTAAGGATATATAATAATTTAATATTAATAATAACTATCCATTATTAAAAATATTATTAAAAATAATGACAATTAATTGTAGGAAAAAATATTAATATTATTGAAATTTTAATCCGATTAAATAATATATTCATCTGAAAATTATATTATTTAATGTACAAGTATGTGTGAAGTACTAATGTCATTACTAAGGGTAATTTGTACATTAGGTGAATTATGAGTCGCGTGTCAACTTCACACTTTTTAGATGATATTGGGTTCTACAATTTGTTCATTGAATTTACTTTGATTTTTCCAATTTAACAATTAGATAAAAGAAATGAAGTGCATAAAAAAATAGTGAAAATCAATTCCCTTCAATTTTATGTTCGGTATAAATCAATGTGGAAGAGATGTTTATGACTCAGTAATGCAGTTATAGATTTTGATAGGAAATTTTTGAAAATCCCAACAATTTTTTGTTTGATAAGACACTGAATCAGTTGCGTTCGATAACTAACAATTATAGTGACATGAATATAAATACAATTTTTTTAGAATGCATAAAATTTCAATAATTAAACAAAGATATAAAATAAAAACAAACTAAACTATAATAATGTGACAAAAACATGAGTAAATACTTGATACTTATCGAAACGATCTAAAAAAAATGACGTACAAAATAATAACTGAAATTTCCTAAATATCATCAAAGCTTAAATACCTCCGGTGAATAGAAATGCTATTGGTAGTACTAGTCTTAAATATATTTTTTCCCCTATAAAACTAATCTTATAACATATTTTTGAATCCACAAATTTTGTTTCTGTATTCTCAACACCTTACCTTGGATGGCACAAGTGTCACAACTTTCGGCATGAGTCCACCGAATGCGGTCAGAGGTCCGTAGCCGTCCACTGAAAGATTGACGTAGAGTTAGGCATCCACCACCAATGGATCTGTTTTGGATTGCCAAATATTATCAGGGTTTGCCACCTCCAAGACTAAAGGTAAGCAATTACTAAACATTTAGACACCTTCATGAAGTGGAATGATGAACAAGAAAGGTTCTGCAACATGCTTGTCATATGAAGAAAGAAAGGTACGTGAGAGGACCAAATAAAAGACTAGACCAAACTATATCAACAATGGTTATCATGAAGCTGCTTTTCATTCAGTAAAACCATATCACATCCAAACTACAAAATGAATCTCTACAGATTAAATCATTCTACCCTTTCCCGGCATCAATCAAGCCTCAAAAGAACCCACACAAAAAAAACCCCAAACTACAATGTTTATGATACAATATATATCGTGTCTTCTATACAAAAGTTGATAAGCTAAAAAAAAATCTGGTCTACCAGCATAACAAACTTGAAATCGACAAAAATCAGAACCTGTTCCTCCCATGGGGCTAACCTTTTCCTCAAACAGTGATATAGAAGTGATGTACCTCAATGTATCCCACCGGGCTGCAGGTTATGTGACTATTTATATGGTATTAAAGTGGCAAATTTGATGTGGGGAAACCCGGGAGATCCGAAAAGAATCTTTGTTGCTGAGTACTCGTATGATATTCACAAGTGCTCCTGATCATAAAATGCAAGGAGCTGCTTCACATGATTATGCCAAGCAGAAACATTTAATCCATCCACTAAGACCCAGTCAACAACAGTTGATGCCGGTTGCTCCCACCATTCATCCAGCTGCAGAACCATGTTGCAGATCACACAATTAAGAGGGGTAAATTAGGACAGAAACTATTAAGGATTTGTGCAACTAAAGTAGATACATGTTGGTGCTCCTGCAAACTACTACTATACAACTAAAATATCAACTGTCTAACCCCTTTGCCATTCGTATATGACACATAGGGGGTAGGGAACACTAAAGACAGTAAGAAATGAAATTAAGATTGGGAACATAGGACGCGTGCGAGCAAGCCTTATGCTTGACTCTATAATTGGTTCAAAAGCATACAATGCACTCGCTATGTTTCGAATACTGAATCAACTTCGAGCATCATTGCATTCTAGTGATTTAACACACTAAATTTCACTGGCTATGGCTTAAACTCGAAGCAAAGATCGAGATTAACAGAATTCCAGGGACAATCAATGGAAAGTAAGATCTACATAATTGGTACAGGCCGCCTAAAAGAGATGCAGACTAACTCCACTTGGAGCTCCATTTCTGTTATTTATCTCAGAATTGGGATCAAGGGAAAGATGATGAAAAAAACTCTGATAGCATGCATAAAGGTGACAATTTAATGACAGATCATCCCATTTGAAGTGGCCACTCACCAATCCCCTAACATAGTTGCAATCTTCCAAGCATTTCTGAGCACCGAAAATTGCAGACTTAAGTTCCGGCAACCATTTCTCCATGACAGTTTTCTCTTGCTCAGCAGCCAAATTTAAGCAATAATTCGTCGTCCTGCAGGGTGTTGGCCAGTACAAATTAAATAAAGCATATGATAACAATATAATTTATGTATATAAATAAGCATCACATGTTTGAAGATGTAACATGTAAAATGAATTTAACTTAACACCGGAGCTTTCTTCAATTATTGGCAGGAGATGAGAACAAAAAGCAAAATGAAAGTGTACTTGAATTTGGATGAAAAAAATATTCATAAGATCAAGAGAATCTGGAAGTTTTCCTCATCTCTCAATGTCAATGCTGATTCATATCATCTGACTGAGGTCTACTAACTGAAACTTTGGGGTGTATTACATAATCTAGATTCCTGTTAAAACAAGGACATGTGGAATTTTACCTTTCATATTCTTGTTGAGCTCTATAGGCATGGTTCAACAGCACATGACCACTTTCAACAAGATCCTGTCGTGTATGAACTAAATTGATTGCCTTTGCTAACTCCTCCAACACGCTAGCTTCAGAACCACGAAGTTTCAAACAGAACTCCAGGGACTCTAGGATTGATGCTAAAGCAGCATCTGAACCCTCCAAACCTATTTATCCAGTAAATATAAGCTCGAATTTATATAAGATCAAAAAATAGACATGCTAGGATGTCCAAATAATAACCACGCAAACAGTGAGAGAAAACAAAATATCACATCAAAAAATTGCATATGGCCCAGATTTATAAAAGCAAGCATAAATCTAGAGTTACAACTTATTCTTCTTCTTTTTTCTGATTATTAAACCCAGGCTAGACAACCTAAAAATTACGGAGCAAAATTAAAAATCCATACTGTTTATCTTTATGTTAACAAGGGTAATAAATAACTTGTCCGGATATTGAGAGAGCACAAATCAATCAGATTTCTATGTTCATTTTCAAACCAAAACTCTTCCATACATAGCTTCAGAAAAGTGTGGATGCGAAAGAACATTTTTTATCATGTCAGAAGATGTTCGCCCACCACTAGGGGGAGAGATCACTTATTCATAGTGTCCCACTGGGTCTTACAATTAAACAGAACAAAATTCTTCAAGGCCATCATGTAGCACCTCTACACTCGCAGCCTAAGTTTTAACCTCAGTGCACTTTACCAATTCATTGATAAACTGACTTCTTTTCCTAGTATGTGTAGTTGACAAACCATTGCATACACAACTAAACAATGACAGCAAAAGAGATCTTAGGTCGCCAATAGAGAGAAGCCTTCTAGCATAAATTGGACAAATGGAGAGGTTCTATCCCAGAGGCAATGTCCCCTAATCTTAGCCATACTTCTAAAGTTCTACCAGATGAATGAGGACTCACCAGCAGGATACTGAAGGGCAGCAGATATCCGACATATGGATGGTATTGCCGATGGATCCCTGGCACCTGCTTTAGCAGTTAATATAGCAGCATTCTTTTCTGTAGCAGCAACAGCTTCGGGTCCAGTAGACCCACTTGCACCCATGGACTCCAGTAGTGCCTGATAGAAATTCACCAATGGTTATATAGACAGAGTTGTGCACATTTGAAGTAACTGCATAAGGTATGGGATAAAGAAATTAAGCCTAGGAAATGCAGAGGATTTTTAGATCACCAAGATCTTCTAATTCACCACCTGCCTGTTCAATATGAAGCACCTCTTAATTTGGGTTCCTTTATGAGTATACAATTCAAAATAGTGTAAGTTCCTCTTTAATTCTTTTAGGGCAAACCCAAAATTATTATTCAAAGTATCAAACCCTGAGGTGTTTCAAATTTAATCCTCTCTCCATTATGTTTCAAGTTTCACTGCCCTTCCCACCATGATCACAGATAGGATCCAGATAACAGACCCACAAGGTGAACAAGAATAGATACTAGCTAAAGAAAATTCAGAAAAATGTCTCAACAAACAAAGATCTTAAACCGATACCATCAGTCATATGTATTGAAAATCATCGCCAACTTACTTAATGAAAACTTGATCATATGGAAAGAAACAGATTCATCAGATTTTACTTTTTTCATAAAAAACCAACAGATTCAACACCTAAAACAATCAATAAGCAAGAATATTTCAAAACAATAAAGCACAAATTGAACTCAACAAACCTGGGGAGTTGCTGGAAGCATGTAGAGGCTATTATCAGGACTTTGATCAAAAGCAGAAACTTCTCTTTCAATAAGATCTTTTGCACCATTTGAAAGATCCATAACTATTGTACATGCTGGAATAATGGTGCTTGATGCATACTCCCGTGCTGCTAATGGCTGCTGATTCCAGAAAGCAGCAGCATCCTACCCCAGTTGAAAAAAAAAAATAGATTAGAGCATCTATAACAAAAGCGGACTATGGCGATACAGTATCCTAGCAGCCTCTATTGAAGTATCCTAGCAACTGGTGACATCATTTGTATATTGGATCCAGGGAAATTGAAGTACTTCATGATGAGCTAAAGCTTATGCCGATTGAGATAAACAGGATTTTTGGGTATCACGATAAATATGGAACAAAAGCGGATTCTGGCAGTTCATTATACAAAAAAGAGATCCTCAACTAGTTCAGATGAAACGAAAATGGGGTCCGATATTTTATATAATATATAAGAACTTCCATGGGGAACTCAAAGCATAAAATGCCAAATATTTCATTGGAATGAAAATGGCCTATAACTATAATTGCCACCATATACAGAGACAGTTTTACACGCACCCATGGACTTGAGAAAGCTTACCATGTTTACTTTTAGTAGAGATGTATAAATGATTTCAAGTTCCGATCTCCGGGAATCAAATTCTTCAATTTTCTTCCACTTCTTTTTCAATGAATCTTCAGCTTCTTTTCTTTCTGAACATAATTTATTTAAGCGTTGTATTTCAGACATCAATGTATTCAAGCTAGCGCGCAAGCCAGCAACTTCTCTTTCCTTGGCCCAAACCTCCAGCTACACAAAGACATGGGAAGAATGTAAGGGAAAAAAAATAACAACACCAGGTGATAATTAACTGCAGACTAAAACAAGCTTACAGTAGAGCGTGCAACTGACTATTTACAACATTAAAAATAAACAAGGTCAAAAACACTGAAACCAATCAAACCTCTCACGATTGGCACTATTTCCACCTAAAATATTGGTAATTAACACATTTAATATCCAAGAAATATTTACCTCAAGTTGCCTCAGACTGCCCACATTTTGTGATGTGCCTGAAGAAACTACATCACTATTTCCATGCAAGCGTTTTGTAAGTTTTTGACACAAATCCCTAGCTTCTGCAGCTTTGTTTAGTGCATCTTCAGTGGCCAAAAATTGTTGAACATGTGCCTTCTGTAAACAAGCATGCCAAACAACAATTTAAAACTCCTGAAATTCATAATTCATAAAAAGAAAAAAAAAAGAAAAAAAAGCACAAAATGCAGGAAGAAAATGGAACCCAACTATTCTTTCGTTAAAACAGTATGGTATGGTTTAGGCTGACTATTCTTTATAGCAAAGAGAGCAGCAAAAGAAAGAGGAATGTCTCATATAGTAAAACCTAGAATGCTAAGATGGATGATATAAGTGGCCAGATCATAATTATTTCAATTTAG
The DNA here is from genome assembly GCA_032719365.1 of Prinsepia uniflora. Taxonomy (NCBI): domain Eukaryota; kingdom Viridiplantae; phylum Streptophyta; class Magnoliopsida; order Rosales; family Rosaceae; genus Prinsepia; species Prinsepia uniflora. The sequence goes on from CM064875.1 coordinate 59,147,671, forward strand.
GGGAAACTCTCTAGAAAAGAATATAACCTGTCTTTCAAGAAGTTGAGTTCCTCTAGAAGGTGCATCAGCTCCTATCTTTCCGTTACCATAAAGTTGATAGTGTAATGGTGAGCTCACATCAGGGGAAGAAACATCGATAACTCGGTTATTCTCATACTTGTACCTGATTAAGAAAACATAGGCAAGTATGTGGAAGTACGAGAATTCAGACACAAGAGGGATTAATTTGAAAAGATGCATTATTACTTAAATCAGCAGCAGCAAGTATGAATAAGAGAAGACCATATCGTCAACAAACATTGGCTCAGGGACTATTACAAGAAAATTTCAATAAGGAATATTCTTGTATGAGTGTATGATAGCCTCCCCTGTCTGTATAATCTAATGCAATGATTGAACGTAGAGAAGAAAGATGAAGGACCCAATGAAACAAGCTCCATGTCTTCAACAGGTGTGACAATAAGGTGTTTACCTTAATGTTTCTGCATCAGCTCTAACATCAATTTTCTCTATTTCTCTGGAAATTACAGATTTCAACCTTGATGTGTATGAAGTAATTGCCTGAAGCAATTGAGGAGGACTCTTCAATCCATTCACAATTGCAGCTCTAACCTCATCAGGTAATTCCCCATCAAAATCAAAACCTAACTTGGTGGCTGCTTCTAATTGAGGATTCAAATGAATACCATTTCCTTCATATGCAGGAAAGGAACTGTGAATCTTTTCAATCATATGTGATGCAAGAGACTCACAGGCCTTCCGGATGTTTCTTTCCCGAGTGGTTTCAATAAGAAGTACATCATCTGCTGCTTTACTTCCCTTGAGAGTTGAATAAACAGCTTCCTTTTCACTGTTTGCACCAAAGCTGTTTACCAATTCAACAGAGGAATCAACACCTGACCTTTGGGCATCCCTTGCTTGATTAACATAATAACGAAGACGTTTATGATACTCTGCAAATATTTTTTCTGCTTCATCACACTGTTGATAGTAAGCATCCAACATTACCTGTTTATGCCTGCATAATCATCAAGCATATATTAATAAAGTCCACATTGAATGAATTGAAGTAGGTGTTAGTCTCATCAGAATACTGTTAATACAATTTGCATTTTACAAAACTAAATGCTGATACTCTTTCTAGGACCGCATTCTAGACGAATCATTTCGCATGTCCTTCCCAAAAGCACTGTTATCTTTTGTTGCATGCATGAATGAAATAATACTCACCATTTTAAATAAGACTAGTTCCAACCAAACCGTACAAGCTTCTCCACTCATACATTTCAGTCCACTCTAATATATAAAGATGATTACATTTAGCACTATAACAGATTCAACCTAATCTCCCTAGAAACAAAACAAAACAAGTTTTCAAGTCAACCAAATCATATATTCAAGATCATGTCCAATATTTTACAACAGTACAAACCTTTTTTTAGAGCGTTCATCAAGCATCCTCTTCCTTTCAGCCTCCGCCCTGGAAACCTCCAACATTCTGGCCTTCAAATCCTTCCTTTGTCTCTTTACAATGTTCCTCAACTTCTCCACCTCCTTTGCTGCCAAGTCCCTCTCTTGCAGCGCCGCCTCCCTAGTCTCCGCCGCACTCGAACCCTCCACAAGCTTCTCCTTTCTCCTACCTCCTTTACTCCTTACGCCCTCCTCTTTCCCAGATTTTACCAATGCACCACCGTCCCCGCTACCATCACCATGAACTGTAATATTCCTCCGAATATTCTTCACTGTATTCTCTGACTTCACGCGGGTAATCAAGAAATTCCAAATGGGTATCATATTCCCACGGCAAATCTTCCTCAGCGAGTCGATTGAGGGCAATTGGGATTTGCTAGAGGCCCCACTGTACGGACCCAAGGTCCGGTACCCCATTTCCTTCTGAAGCCATTGCAATATGGCCTCCGGCTGAGCCGCAGAGCTCTGCGACGAGCCCTGCATTCCTCAGATCAAACCTACCCTAACCTTCTTCTGAAGTGAAAATTTTGGGGACCTAAATCACCATCCGCGGTGAACATTCACAAACCTAGCCTGTGCACTTGGTGGACTGAGAATGGAGCCAAGCTAGTTCAAAAGTCCGATGCTGAGCGACCGAGGTCAATGAAGTCTGCGTTTTGCCTGTGAATTAGGGTTTCGAATTGGGAAAATTGGAAAGGCGGCAAAACCCAATGGAGAAAGCGACGAGTAGATCTGAGACGTGGACGGCGAAGCGCAAAGTTCAAATTGAGAAACGCAAATGCAAGCAGTACAAATTGTACAACGGTAATTTCAAATTCGATCTCTAAGCAACTGAAACGAGTGAGTCTGTAAAGTACTAAAGTTTGTGTTTTCACTTTTTCAGCACTTTTTTGTTTTATTCAAATTGAATTTACGACAAGGAGTTCGGTTCCACTGCAATTTAATTTGTCGGTTTAATGCCTCACACGGATGAAAATATCGATATCGACGAATATATCGCTAATCAAATTTACGGATATCTCGCCCCAAATATCGATATCGTTTACGGTCAACAAAAATGACGGAAATTCGATCTAAAAGTTGGAAATTTGAAATGAAATTTTGGAAAAAACTTAAGTACCCAATGATGGTTATATATGACTAATAAAAACTATAAAATGAACTTAATATAATAAATATATGATGAATAATATGATACAATAGAATTCTGCCGATGATTAGTAATAAATTTTTTTAAATTTAAATATAAATTGAAGTGAATTACTATAATTGAATGTTAATATAATTAAAAACATAACAATAAGCATAAAAAAATTTGAATGGAAGAAAAATTATAAAATGAATAAATATATTTAAAATTGAAAAAAAAAATAGAGTCAATATTTGTTCAAAAATTGGAAAGTATTGATGTATTTAAAATTAGAAAAAAAAATGATAAATATAGTTGAAAATAAGGCAAAAAATGAGAAAAAAAAACATTAGGAAGTTGGATAAAAACATTAGCTAGCAAACAAAAAATTAGCAAGTAGGATAAAAAATTTGCAAGCAGAAAAAAAAATTAACAAGCAGAAAATTTAAAAAAAAAACGTTAGAATGAGCCTACCGAACCCAGGTGGCTTGAAACCTAAAACCAGCACAAACCAACTCTACTGACAAGCCATATTATACAGTAGTAAGCGGAAAAAAAATTAACAAGCAGAAAATAAAATTAGCAAGCAGAAAATAAAAAGAATGTTAGAATTAGCCTGCCTGGGGTCGAACCCGGGTGGCTTGAAACCTAAAATCAGCACCAACCAACTCAGCTGACAAGCCATATTGCAAACATAAGCAACTAACTAATATATAAAGTATAAATATTAACTTAAAAGCAGTCATCCCCAACCTCTTGCGGGTCTGTGATTCGGGTTTTTTTGACCCGGCGGCATGACCCGACTGGTTTAAGCTCCTTTTACGTCCGATTTTCACCCAATTTAGGCCTATCTTGATCGTTTTAAGTAAATAATTAGATCTATATCCTTAAAACAAGAAAAAAGAGCGAAATTTCGTGAGATATCTTCCCCCCCTCTTATGTGTCGCCGGCCGGAAATCACGATATATCGACTGATATATCGTCGATTCCGGCGACATTTACATCCATGCTCACACGACATGTGATGATAGGTAAAAGGTTTTGCACCTTTTTTTTCTTTAAAAAAAATAGAATACTTCGTGTTCAAAGGTTTGGAATTTGACAACTACAAAAATACAATTGTAACGACCCGTCCCGATCTATGAGATTAATTTATTAATTAATGGAGAATGAGTCTTATGCCCAATAGTTCAAACCAAATGGGTCTCAACCCGATTCTTCATTAAATCAAATGAACTCCAAATCCGATAGTTTCCAAATCAAACCATTGTTGAAACACCAGCACGTATAAATACCGTATAAAATCATAAATATCGAAATACGTGCAAATACGTAAATCATAAATATCACAATCATAATCATAGAAATCACATAGATAAAACATATAAAACAGTTATGCATGCATCATATTTAGAAAACAAAAGTCCACCTACAGACCGTCCTAACTGCCGCCTCGATACGTGTGTCATAAGCCTCTCCGGGCTAAATCACCAATTCCGGAACTTCCGGACCTATTCAAATCATACCCGAAGGTCACTAACCATCTATATAAGTCTATAGGATAAAACCCCAAAACTCCCAGAAAAGTCAACTTGTCTCGGACACATTTCCCTAGGCTAAAACCCTCGATTTAACCAACCTAACGATTTCTGATCGATCCGAAATCACCACCATTGGATCTGCAACGTCGAAACCCTAAAAATGACTTTGGTCCCACCTCGAAATTCGAGCTCACACGCCCCCACGCGCGTGGTCAATGCAAAGTCAACGGTTAGGTCAACGATCAGTCAACGCTGACTTCAGCATGACGTCATCACTGACAACCCTAATAGCTGTCGAATCTAACAGTGCCACGTGTCAGACTGCCACTAGTCCACGTCACCGATATGTTAGTGACACGTGGCAGCCCGTGATTGGGCCATGTCACTAACATGTCAGTGCTGACTGTGCACTAACATGTGACATGTGTCAAGCTCCCATTAGTCCCTGTCTGACACCTGTCAGTCTAACATTTCAGACCTGACATGATTAAGTCATCATTGACGTCACTCGTCTCCTACTTCTCGATGGCTTTGAAATTTGGGTCGCACAAACCCGCGACCCAACCCGGTCACCATTTCTTCCTCCGACCACCGTTTAACTCCGTTTTCCCCCAATCTCTTCGTCTCAGTCTACCCAATCGATCCCCCTAACTAAAATCCAAAAACAAGGGTTAGATTTATACCTTTGTTGATACCATATCGACCAACCACCCTCTAGGTGTCAGGACCCACCCCGGTTTTACCCCGAAACCCGAGGTAAATCTTGCTCCCGTCTGACTCCCTAACACAACACTAAGGTAAACTCACTCGAAACCACCAAAACACTCAGTCAGACGCAGGAGAACTATACAATACATCCCGAAATTTAAAAGTTTTACAGAGCATAGTACCATAGTACAAAAGAAAGAAAAACCGATAAACAATACACGCACACGGAAAAGTTTAAAACACTTCGGGATCCCTTTCGCGACTTCTATGCCTCAGACGCTGCCTCGACGCCGAAACCCTGCTCTAACTCCACGACCTGGAGGGCAATTTAAAACAGAAGGTGTGAGTGGACCATAATTAAAAGAAAAGTTTCCAAAACCATTTATAAGAAAACCGGGTTTGGCCCTCCGTTTTGAAACCACATGCATAACCCAGTTATGAAAACAGTTATCAATCAATCACCATAAAACATCTACAGAATCATTTTAAAACAGTATAAGTCTCATAACCTCACCATAAGAACAGAAACACTATAAAGCAGTTCTAGAAATCATAGCAGAAACATCATAAAACCGTATCATAAACCGTGAATATCAAATCAGTCTTTTCCGATCAAACCTGCTGGACCTATCCGAGTCTTTAAACTCCCGAGTCTTTAAACTCAATCCAGGCCTCAATAATATCCGAGTCTTTAAACTCCCGAGTCTTTAAACTCAACAGGCCCACGGGGGAAATATCAATATATCCGAGTCTTTAAACTCCCGAGTCTTTAAACTCAATCCGGGTCTTTAAACCCAATCCCGGCCCGTCCCCCGTCAATCACAATATCCGGGTCTTTAAACCCAATATCCAGATCCAGAAAATCCAATCAAAACTATTTGAAAACCTTTTCTAAATCCACATCCAAACCCGAATCCGAAATCACCGGTCTGATGCCCTTCCGGCATTCCGAACCGTCATTCCGAACCCAAATCCGGAATTTCACTTTTCAACCTTAAAACCAAATCTCGTTACCGAAATCTGATTCTAAAATCGAAAATCCTTGATCATCGAAATCACGTTCCAAAATCCATTTATAATCATTGAAAACCATTTATCATTTGAAATCCCAAAACCATAGCATCAATATTCAGAAATCAAACATTTCTCGTAAAACGTGCTGAAAAACCGACCTTCCTCGAAAAACGTACAATTATGTAAAATCAACAAAGCATATTCGATAATCATAAAATCACACATATAAAACCACAAAACGATTATAGAAAACAGTTATGCATGCTCGAGTTTAGAGAAGGGGTCCACTCACAATACCGAGCCCTCAATCGCGTCCCAAACGTCTCGTACGTTCCTCAGCTTCCTCGGGAACTCCCGATCCTGTCAACAACCACCAAAGTACGTCACTAACACGTCTACGAAAGTCCACCTAATTTTCCTCAAAAATCCCCGGGTCCTAACCGGAACGAATTGAATCCCTAAGCCTTCACCCTCGCGAAACTACTTCGATTCGACGTCCGATTAACCCGAAACCAACGCCAAAAGACTCGTCACAACACCTAGACCAAAAACCATGTTGACAACTTCCCAAACCGCCGCCGCACGCGCCCCCACGCGCCGCCCAAAGTGGCTGTGCTTGGCCTTCACGCGCCAGCTACAGTACATCTTCAACCTCGAGCAGACCCGGTTCAGCACAGTTCCTGCAACTTGAACCGGCGTCAGCGGTTCTCCGCCGTACCTGCACCAAAACTGCTCCTCTCTTCACCCACAACATCGTCCAGTTCCTAGCTATCCATCCCCCTTACTCAACCACCTCGACACAGCTTCTAAGTCATCATCCCTAACTCGAAACTAGACCCGTTTAGTCCCCTGTTTCCTTCTCCGGCCACCCAGGTCACCCCTTGTCACGGTGGCAGTCTCAACTTCTTCCTAAGACCATCCTAAACCTCACCCAACTCACCAAGACCGTCGACTCACTCCCTAAGTCCACGACTTTCAACCTGAGCAAAACGGAAAAACAGGGCACACAAGGCACCTTCCGTCGTCTAGCCTCTACCGTGCACTTCCCCGTCATGACAGCACAACCAGAAGACACCCAGGACTCAACTGAGTCCCCTAGACCTCCCTAGATTCTTCGATTCAACCCCTAAACTCACGACTTTCGATTTGAAAATCGACGGGAAAAATAGAGCATCAAAGGAAAGTTAAGAAATTACCTGTCCTCCTGTCGCCGTCGTGAGCTCAGCCGTGAGGCAGTAGTTACTCCCGTCCTCCTCCTTCCTCTGGACACTTCCACTGGCCTCGATTGGTTGATCACGGCCACAACACCACCCACAAACTCTCACGTCCTCCCTGTTTTTCTCTGATTTCCCGTGGCTCTTAACTAACACACAAACCATCACCGCACCTCCAAACCTCCTCACTATCTTCCTCTCAAACTCTAAGTCACTCCTCACTCACCAGAACACACCAACACTCACCATCATCTCTCAATTTTCTCTCAATCTCCCTCTCTGTTTCTCCCTGGTTCAAAGAACACACACACGGGCATGATTTAACCCCAAATTATTGGACCCGTGCACACAATCCTGGAAGCCTCTAGTCAAGCCCCACGTGTCACCATCCTACCCTTCCTCTCACAAATGGCCCAATCTCAGCCATCCAATTTCCCTCTCTGTGCACAAATCCCCAGACAACCAAAAGACCAAAATACCCTTCCTTTTAAGTCAAAATTACGATTGTGCCACTACCTTTCTAGACCCGTATCTCACACATCGTAAGTCCGATGAATACGTGCCGCCTGTCATCAAACTCAGGACGACGAGATCTATCTAACGGTCCTAGGTCAACATACCAAAACCCGATCATACGAAAAGTCAACTATTTCCCCCCTAATTTAGCCAAATTACGGTTATGTCCTCAACCTTCCGAACATCATAACTTCCTCCTCGGATGTCGGAATCAAGCGTACCACCTGCCTATGGATTCGTAACGTCCTAACCTACGTCCTGGTCACTGGTCAAAGTCCATTTGACCACCCGAACTAAAAGTCCACTTTTTGCCCGGACTAGGGGCAAAATCGTCATTCTACCCTAACGACCTCAACGATACCAACCAACCACCGATTAAGCTCACTAATCCCATCTTAATTACTGTCTTAACCTAAATTTCTCGGACGGGTCGTTACACTAGGAACAGGGCCCGCCAAGACAAGACGGACGCCGACCGATACCCCGATCGGCACCCCCACAAACGTGGCCCGCCGATCGGTATATCCTTGTAGACCTGTCATTCGGCACCTGACAGGGTACAGGCACTAGCTGGCTGCAACAGTCACCTGACAGCAACTCTGCCATAACCACTCCCTGACGGAGGCAGGTTGAAACTCCAGTTGGCGCCTCCTCCGGATGTCTAGGGCTCGTTAGGCGACTCTCAACCACAAAACATAACCTGTTCCCAAATAATAGCCCACCTACCGCAGTTATGGCTACTATAAATACCTCGAAACCCTTCACAAAGGTAAGACCTCAGAGTCCCTATTCAGATTACTGTATTTCCTTGCCCTTCGGCGTGCAGATACTAACTTAGGCAACGGAGTCCCTTTGGCGGACACCACACCGGTGTCAAGTCTTTGCAGGATCTTTGCCGAGCGGCAACGCCCCCAGCGGGCCCAAAGCACCACCTGGCTGGTCCTAGATCCCCCAACGGGTCTCATCAAGTTGGTCTATTTCTAGATTAAACAATTGGCGCCGTCTGTGGGAAGCCGACTTTCAGTCCCACTAACTCACATACCTTCACTCAGCCCTCGGCCGACGCACAATGTCTACCGAACGGGATGACGGTGAGCTCAATAACACCCTCCAAGGAGACCGCAATCGAGCCCGAACCAGCCTGCCTTCGGAGGACATCCTCTAGATGCTGAGAACCCTCTGGTCGGAGGTCGCCGAACTCAGAAAAAGCAACGCTGCCATCGAGAGCAGGAACCACATGTGGGGAGAGCAGCATGGGAGCACCCTGGCCATCCTGCAATCCACACGCGAGGAACTGGAAGAACAGCGGAAGGCAACCAAACGGGCCCTGGCCGCCGCAACTCGTCGGCAGGAGTTCGACGCCTGCCGAGTCGAGATTGGTGACACCTGCCGGCCTGAGGCGTCCGGTCGTCTTCTCTTCCACCAGACCGACCTGTCTGGTCCCTCGGGTATGCAGATCTACTGCGACACCCGCGAACTACTCGACAAGAGACAAACACAGGCCCAGACCAACCGTCTGACTTACCCCACTCATGAACCTCGCATCCAGGCACAACCACCTTTACCACTACTATCCCAGGGCGCCCGGTCGCGGTCCCGATAGGCACATCGACCGGCACAGCATCCGCGGCTCTCCACCCAGCTGCCAGGCAGTCCCCGCTCGCTGATCGGAAGACACCAACCGGAGGACAATGCCAGCTCGACCACGGCCTCGTCTGGGCGACAGCCATCGCAACCCGGGAAGCCCAGGGGCGACGGCAGTACAGATCATCCGCCAGCTAAGGACTGGCCAACCGGGTCAGGTCGGCCCAACCGATCGGGCGAGGTGGTCCAGGAACTCCTCCAGCGCGTTCGGGAGCTGGCGGCCAGTAGACCAAAGGTCGGAATGCTGCCTAGACCCCGGACCAACATCGGTCCCTTCATAGACCGCATCATGCGATACCGTCACAAGACGGAGGTTAAGCCACTAAAGATCACCTTATACGACGGACAGGGAGACCCAAACACTCATATCAACAATTACAACTCCTCACTAGCCTTCAGAAATCTCTCCGACGAAGCGCAATGCCTGATTTTCAGCTCCACCCTCACTGGGGCCGCGCTCAACTGGTTCTATCAGCAGGAACCGCAATCGGTCGACTCGTTTGACCGACTACATACGATCTTTCTAAACCAGTTTATGATCCAGACGGATCGATTACTCACAACGAAAGACCTGGGTACCCTCTGACAGGGAGATGGCGAGCCCTACGTCAATACGCCGCTCGATTCAGCTTGGAGTACTCCAAGTGCCATGAGACAGATGACAAGGCTAAATACCGGGCTTTCCGCAACGGGCTGTGGGAGTCCACCTTCAAGTACCATGCCTTCACCCAGGGTTGGGACGATTACAATGAACTCATGAGGCAAGCGGTAATACACGCCAAGGAAAAGCACTTCAACTCTCCCCAAGCGGCGCCCCGACCTGACCCGACCAACGCACATCCTCTACCTCTAAGCAGCCGGCAGGCACAATCGCCTCCACCAATCAATAACACGCGTACGGATCACCAGTCTGACTCGCACTCCGGTAAGCGAAAGGGGATGTACAACAATGATCATAAGGGGAGAGACAAGTACCACAACAAGGGGCGGGGACCGAGCCACCACCAGTCAGGAAAACCCCACACGGGACCCACATCGAAGTATGAAACTTATTCCATCCTGAACACCTCCCTTGAGAATGTCTTAATGAACATCGAAGCCAAAATACCCAAGCCACGAGCGCGACCACTCGGCCCCCGCCTGGGCATCCAATCCAACCTATATTGCCAGTACCACAATTTCAACGGCCATACCATCGACGAATGTGTGGCCTTCCGCGACATCGTATAAGCACTCGTAAGGGAGGGGAAGATCAACCAGTTCCTCCAGCATGCGCGCCCCGCGCAGGGTCTGCCACAAATCAACCCTATCAGTAGGGCCCCTACCATTTCTTCCTCTTACACCTCCAATCGAGCAAGGAAGAGCTTCTTGTGAGCTACGACATCCAACCACCAAATCTTCAACATCAAGAATAGACGTGCCGCCAAGGTTGCACGGGCGGGGTGGACACCCATCGCCTTCACCGAGGAAGAAGAACGGGGAGTCATCTTTCCCCACGATGATCCATTGATCATTTGAGTGCAAATAGCCAATTTCGATGTCGGGCGGATCTTGGTGGACACTGGCAGCTCCGTGAATGTCCTCTTTATGGACACTTTCAACCAGTTGGGCATCAACCCCACGAGCCTCACCCACGCGGGTTCCCCGCTACTCAGCTTCTCGGGCAATTCTGTTATGCCTCTTGGAACCATCTCCTTGCCTATCTCTCTGGGAAGTGCGCCCAGGATCGCGACGGCCATAACCACTTTCCTTGTGGTCGACTGCCCCACGGCCTATAACGTCATTTTAGGCAGGGGACTCCTCAACCAGCTTAGCGCCGTTATCTCTACTCGGTCCCTTCTCATGAAGTTCCCTACCATCATGGACACTAGTCAAGTCCGTGGTAACCAACAACCCGCCCACTCATGCTATCAAACCGCCCTGACGAAGCTCAACCCATGCGACAAATGAGAAACCATGGCCGTCGCTGAGGCTGCTTACGAGGCTGACCCCGTCGACTCTGAGTTCCTTGAGCAAATCCGAGCGTGTCCCCCCGAGGACTCGAGAGACCTCTTCGCCATCTCATAGCCACAGCCCGTGGAAGACACGGAGTTAATCACCCTTTGCCCACATCACCCCGAGCGACAAGTAAAAAACGGAAGCTCAATCACCCCAGAAATTTGGACACAACTTATCCAGTTTCTCCAGGACAACATCGAAGTCTTTGCTTGGTCATACGCCGACATGCCCGACATCTCCACTGATGTCATCTGCCACAGGCTTAACATCAACACCTCCTTCAAACCGGTCACGCAAAAGCAGCGGACTTGCGATGCAGAGCGACAACTCGCCATGCAAAAAGAGATCGTCAGGCTCAACACCATCCATTTTGTGCGCAAGGCCATTTACGCCACTTGGGTCGCAAACGTCGTCCTCGTCGAAAAACCTTCCGGATCCTGGCGGATGTGCATCGACTTCACAGATCTCAACAAGGCATGTTAGAAGGAAAGTTTCCCTGTACCAAAGATCGATCTCTTGGTCGATGCCACAGCCAGCCACGAACTCCACAGCTTCATGGATGCATACTCCGGCTACAACCAAATCCGAATGCACCCCGACGACCAAATCCACACTAGTTTTTGCACCAATTTGGGGGTCTACTGCTACAATGTCATGCCCTTCGGATTAAAGAACGTCAGCGCCACCTACCAACGGTTGGTCAATTTTATGTTCGCAGACCAGATAGAAAAACCATGGAGGTATACATGGATGATATGCTTGTCAAAAGTAAGACCACCAGCGACCATGTGCCAAATCTCTACAAAATGTTCCAAGTACTGAAACATTACCAAATGCGGCTCAACCCGGCCAAGTGCGTTTTCGGCGTCTGTTCTGGAAAATTCCTTGGATACATGATCAGCCAACGAGGAATCGAGGCTAACCCCGAGAAAATTAGGGCCATCCTGGACATGAATCTCCCACGCACACTCAAGGAAGTCCAAACCCTTACTGGCAGAATCGCCGCCCTCACCCGGTTCATCTCTCGGGCAACCGACAAGTGTTTACCATTTTTTAAGGTCATGAAGACCCGGGGCAGGCACATCAATTGGGATGATGCGTACGACGTCGCATTCGAAGCACTCAAGACTTACACGAGCACCGCACCCCTACTCACCAGACCTAAAACCAGCGAAAGGCTCACCTTCTACCTTTCTGTCTCCACATCCGCTGTTAGCTCTGTCCTCGTAGCCAATCGGGACGGTGCCGAGTTCCCAGTCTACTATGTCAGCAAAGTATTCCAGGACGCGGAGACCCAGTATAATGACCTAGAGAAGTTGTCCTTTGCCCTCATCATGACGGCCCGGTGCCTCCACCCATACTCCCAAGCACACCCCATGTTAGTCCTCACTAACAAACCTCTCCGCCAGGTGCTCCAAAAGCCAGACACTTTTGGGTGACTCATCAAGTAGGCAGTTGAGCTCAGTGAGTTCGAGATTACTTTCGCCCCTCAACCAGCAGAAAAAGGGCAGGTCGTCGCTGACTTCCTCTCAGAATTCACTTACAATACAACGCAGCACATGCCCAAAACTCTCGATCCCAACACTGCGTCACCCGCTGCATCTGCCTGCAAGCTATCATCCACGTCTGCCTTGGACCCCGCCAAGCCCATTTGGACTCTTTATGTGGACGGGTCCTCCTGTCATACTTGCTCTGGCGCTGGCCTAGTACTCAGCACACCCACCTAGGAGCAGCTGGAGTACGCACTATGTTTTGGCATCTAGGCTTCCAACAATGAAGCCGAATACGAAGCCCTCCTTGCTGGCCTCCGGTTGGCCGCCGACCTACAAGCTCACCAGCTGCAGATTTAAAGCGACTCACAAAGAAAAAAACGTCACCGCCGACCTTCGAACTAGTGAATAGTACGACCAAATTCCAGCTCTGTTCCCAGACGATTCCGACCACCGTTTCCATCAATTCCAACCTCCTTGAGTCCGCCTCAACCTCAAGAACCTCATCCAAACCTCCAAAACGGTCAATAGCCATTGAAACCAGGTCTACCATTTTTGAACTAAAAACAGGGTTTCGGTTTTTCCTTACCTCCTCCGTCGTGGCTCCGTCGTGGTCACCACCGTGATCGTCTTGATGTCCTCTCCAACTTCCTTTCACAAACCAGACGCATCAGATGAGGATTAGAGGGTGTTTGTGTGGGTTGGGTTACACGGGTTTGAGGGGTTTCACAGTTAAGGATGAAAACGAAGAAGAAGATGAATGATGATGCAGATAAGGACCCAAATTATTGGGTTTTGAGCCAATCGGATGGGTCACATTTGTCACTCATATGGTGGGTCCTCCTAGATTTTTATCCAATCAAACCAGTCCATGTGTCCCATTTCTCGATTTGCGTGCAATAGTATCGTTTTCCATTTTAGACCAGTAACTTTCTCGTCGAACGTCCGATTCCAACTAGCCGCTTGCTTACGGACTCGTAACGTCCTGTTCTATGCAATGGACCTCGGTCCTCATGCATTTGACCACAGGGGTCAAAAGTCAACTTTTACCTAATCCTAGGGGCAAAACGATCATTTTACATCGTCCGTCTGAATCTATCGACTAATCCCTGATTAGTCACGATAATCCTCACTTAATTAATAAATTAATCCTGAAATTCGGGACGAGTTGTTACAATCTTCTCCCTTTAAATAATTTTGTCCTCGAAATTTCCAACCATCCCAAATCCACATCCAAATTGTGGAAATCCAAACTTGCCTCACCCTCAGGCTCACATCCAATCCTTACATTCTGTGTACCCCCTCATGTACAAGCGCATGATCACCACTTGACCACACATTGACCCCTCAGAAGGTGTGGTCTCTGAGTTGACACCACCTGACAATTCTGCTATTACACTGACACTTCCCAAACTATTACCATGTTGACCGTCGTTAGTCAAAATGTCGGCCTACTAAGCCCAGTCATCATACTAACTGACATCTCTTTGCTTTTCAGCTTGACGGTTCTTCTCTTTCATCAATTCACCCTAATATCTGCTTCTCCTAGGAGTCACCAACCCTCAAATCCTTCCCGAAGGTTCCCATAACGTCACACTCAACCGACACTCACTACCCCACTGTCACTATTAGAGTTACCAACACCACTCGGACTCACCCTAGAGTCATACTAAGGGTACCGCATGCCAAATCTCCCTCAATGTAGCATAAGATCATGCCGTCACAATGGCACGAATCTCACCTAGTAGTGCCAAGCTCAAAATGGTGGCATTTATCGGCCTCAATACTCACATCAGTCAACTCCCTTAGTAGTTCACATGTGGTCACACTAACCACCAACTCACTCAACCTGTGTGCAATTGGACCCTATCGAATACCTTCCTAGCAGTGAAACACATCTTGACTCGACCCATCCCAATCCTCCCCTCCCCAAGGATTAACGCAGGATGTGACATGCTCTCGTCTAACCCACGTGTGACACGCACGTGTGACATGAAGGTCAGATAAGGGATAACCCAAAACCTTAGCCCAATGGGGCTTCCAGAGCGCGCCAGGATTAGTGGTGGAGTGTGATGTCTCGGTCTCATCTACAGCCCGCATCCGCGATCAACCTGAAGGGCATTAAAAATCATAAAAGCTGTGATTGGACGAAAATAAATAATTTAATAAAACACGTTTCATAAAAGACATTTATGCCCTTCACTAAAAACCATGCATGCATACAAAAACCAGTTAATTCAAATATAAAAAATCTGTTTATAAAACCAAAGTCATTTCTTTCCTCAAAGCCTTAGCCCAAAACCGTAAAACCAACCAAGTGGGAACTCAGCCCAAAATCATAAATCCAAGTCGTGCGGGTCACTGCCCAAATCCATTATTAAACATAAAAATACCATTTCATAAATCCAATAAATCCGTAAATCCAATAAAACAAAGTTTATACCAATCCTTGGCATCCCAGATGCCTGGCGTCCCAAACGCTAGACGTCACAGACGTCATGTCACGGTCTAAGGCTAGGCATGCCACTCGGGGTTTGTTCGATCCTATCTATGACATCCCAGATGTTTGACATCCCAGACGTCTAATAATAGCAATCCTGCTACTGAGTCATTATACGGTCTGGTAGCTCCGTGTAATGACCCCTCGCAGGCAATGGGCCGTGACTACCCCAATGTCCCAGATAGCTGGAAAAAACCATCCATATATCCACATATAAGGATGGTATATGGAAAACATTTTTTATAAAATCATTTCAAAACCTTTCAAAGGGGTCATGCCCAGAATTTCCATAAAACCATCATAAATCCATAAACGGTATAAACAGACAGCCGAGTTGGGTGCTGAGTTAGATTGTTTATGGACACATGGATGATGTCCGGGTGAGTTGACCACCTGGTGAGTCCAATGGTTGGACTTGTTGTTTCTGGGTATACGTCCAACATGGTGGCAACTTCGGAATCAAGAGAAGTTGGTAAGGGATATTCCGAAGTTGGTGAAGGAGATTTCTCATTTTCTATTCTTTAGCAGGTGGTGCTTGGGGTTAGTTGATGATGCTTGGCGTCACATGACGTGGTGAGTGTAGTGGGAATTGTGTTTACACTCACGTAGGATGAATTTTGATGTCATCATCTTGGATCATTCTGAGTGGGCATTATCATGGGCTAAGTGAAAGATATCCTCAAGTTATAGTGTTGAGGTGACTGATCTGATCATATGTGTAAATATGGAAGGAATGACTATAACTGATCGATATGAGGTAATTGAAGAGAACCCACAGTCTATACGTGCATGTCTTTGGGACAAACTGTTCAGATGTGGAAAAGGTGAAGAAGAGTGATGTGACAATAGAGGATTCAAAGAGGGTGTAAGACCCTATGTACTGAAATCTGGTCGTTAGCTAAGAGAGAGCTAGTATGGATCCACCTAGGATCGGAGGAATCAAATGGATCGAGATGATAGGGTCAGGTAGTGTTGTGATGATCCAGGTGATTGAGATGTTGTGGATCGAGTAGGTCTAGTGGATCATGTGGATCATGATGATTGAGATGATTGGGTCGACCGCGGGTTGAGTAGACCGAAATGTGATTGGACCGCATGAATAGTGAAGTATGAGAATATAAGACAGAGGTTGGATATGAAGATGAGTGTTGATGTTGGATTCAATCACTCAGACTGGAAGTTTCGGTGATTATAGTAGGTATCTGACAGGTTCGGATTAGTACGTCTTGGTAAACGTGATTGAGGTGGACACCGAATTGAAGTGTATGATTTGTCTGGCACTGGACTGGACAGATCGGCTCCAGAATCAAAGCGTGATTAGCTGGGAAACCATGTCGTGGACTGATTGGTGGATGCATGTACGTACTAGGTACGTTATGCGAGGATTAGTATTGGACAAGCCTGTGTGGTGCCTAATGGCGGTGTATGGTGTACACCAGTGGTATTTGGTGAATATATTGGTAATCGGATTTGCTCCGGTGTAGTTGGAATGTTGAGGACGTGGAATGGACATTGAATATTGTGCGCTAGACCATAGTGATGTTTAGGGTTCAGTGATTGGATGAGCGGGTGCTCAAAGCCATGGATGGCTAGTGGAACCCTAGAAGGAAGATGTGTTTCATTCCTGGGCAGGTATTCGATAGGGTTCAGTTGCACACAGGTTGAGTGCGTTGGTGGTTAATGTGACCACATGTGGACCGTTGAGGGAGTTGACTGATGTTAATACCGAGGCCGATAAATACCGCCATTATGAGCTTAGCTTTGCGAGGTGAGATTCGTGCCATTGTGACGACATGATCTTACACTACATTGAGGGAGATTTGGTATGAGGTACCCTTAGTATGACTCTAGGGTGAGTCCGAGTGGAAGATTGTCACGACCTGTCCCGATCTACAGGATTAGTTTATTAATTAATGGAAGATTATCGTGACTAATCGAGGATTAGTCAAACAAATGGTGTAAAATGACCATTTTGCCCCTAATAATGGTAAAAAAAGTTGACTTTTGACCCCGGTGGTCAAATGCACGAGGACCGAGGTCCGTTAGAGTTCGTAGGCAGGCGACAAGTTAAAATCGAACGTTCGATGGGAAAATTACGGGTCTAAAATGGAAAATCATATTATTGCACATAAACCGAGAAATGGGACACGTGGACTGTTTTGATTGGATAAAAATCTAAGAGGACCCACCATATGAGTGACAAGTGTCACCCATCTGATTGGCCCAAACCCCAATAATTTGGGGTCCTTATTTGCATCATCATTCATTCTCTTCTCTGTTTTTCCTTAACCGTGAAATCCCTCAAACCTGTGTAACCCAACCCACACAAACACCCTTTAATCCTCATTTGATGCGGCTAGTTTGTGAAAGGAATTTGGAGAGGACATCGAGACGATCATGATGGTGGACACGGCAGAGCCACGACGGCGGAGGGAAGGAATAAAAACCAAAACCCTGTTTTTAGTTCAAAAATGGTAAACCTGGTTTTAATGAGTGTTGACCGTTTTGGGGGTTTGGACGAGGTTCTTGAGGCTAAGGCGAACTCAAGGAGGTTAAATTGATGGCAACGGTGGCCGGAATCGTCTGGGAACAGAGCTGGAAGTTGGCCGTATTGTTCACGAGTTTGAAGGTATAAGTCTAGCCCTTGTTTCTAGATTTTAATTAGGGGGGTCGATTGGGTAGACTGAGATGAAGAGATTAGGGGAAAACGGAGTTGAACGATGGTCGGAGGAAGAAATAGTGACTGGGTCGGGTCGCGGGTTTGTGCAACCCGAATTACAGGACCCTTCGAGAGGTAGGAGACTAGTGACGTCAGCAATGACGTCATCAGGATGACATCATCATGTCAGGTCTGACATGTTAGACTGGCAGGTGTCAGACAGGGACCAATGGGAGCTTGACATGTGCCACATGTCAGTGCCCAATCATCATTGACATGTCAGTGACGTGGCCTAATCACGGGCTGCCATGTGTCACTAACATGTTAGTGCTTTTATGATTTTAAATGCCCTTCAGGTTGATCGCGGATGCGGGCTGTAGTAGAGACCGAGACATCACACTCCACCACTAATCCTGACACGCTCTGGCAGCCCCGTTGGGCTAAAATTTTGGGTTATCCCTTGTCTAATCTTCGTGTCACACGTGCATGTCACACGTGGATTAGGCGGGAGCATGACACATCCCGCGTTAATCCCGTGAGGGAGGGGGGATTCGGATGGGTCGTGTCAAGAAAAGACATAGTAGGACGTCCCTTCCATTTTTTTCTAGTAGGGTTTAGGCGTGGAGGTTGGGCTTTTATGGTTTTTGCTCGACATTACGACAATGGCGGCTGCTATTCTTGCTTGGGGTGGTTTGCCGACTTGGTTGGGTGTGATTTACAAAGTGGACGAGGTGCATGGAGGCGTTAAGTGGTTGCATGGAGTCCTCACTAGCCATCTCTGTGGTAGAGGACTTGGAACTCAATGTTAGTGGAGAAGAAACAGGGACATTAACGGCTCGGTTTCTTTTCGTGGGCCGTCTATTGACGACAAGAAGGTATAACCATGAGGCTTTGTTGCAGACTCTCTGGCAAATCAGGTTTACATGGAAGCCTTTTTCAATGGTGTAACGCCCCGAAAATCCAAAGAATGTAAAATATTAAAATAATATGAAAAATGACATTTTTACCCCTGGAAAGACATGGCTAAAAGTTGACTTTTTTGTTTGGAATACTTTTTGAACATTTTTCTAGTGCCATTATGTAGGTCTCGGAATGCTGAATCCGTCGACAAGCGGCACGTCGAAAATGGAGCTCGGATGAAGAAGTTATGGGGTTGTGAAATGTAGGGGCAAAATGGTAATTGTGGTCATGACTAATTAAATTAGATAATTAGCAGCTGAGTCATGATCTCAGCCCGTGAGGAGGGACAATTGTCACTTTGAATTCATGCTTAGTGACAACAAAGCACCGTTTTCCGCTAAACAACCATAAACAATATCCATTACCCGTCCATGTGCATCCATGTTAGGTTGCTTGATCATAATCCTAAACCAACTGATACCATTGTGACAGAGAGAAAAATAGAGAGAATTAGACGAGGGAAACTGAGTGAAAACCAAAACAAATCAACTGCCATTACACTGAAAATACCCGAAAAACCATTGAAGAACACAAATTCTATTTTGGGTTTGTAAACCGTTTCGAGTGAAATAGATTAGCCATTTAGCTTTCTGGGAGCTAAACGACTCGAACCAGGTCGATTGGGAGGTCAATTGAGGGTGAATTGACGACGAACAGACTCTGTGATTGCTTGGAAATTTGGAGCTTGAGTTCGATTACTTGGAGGTAATGATTCTTGAAATTGATTTTGATTTCGTGTTTAGAATGAATGTTAGATGCTTCTGGTGTAATCAATTGAATGATATAGGTCGATTTTGGGTAGAACCCGAGTTAGGACCCGTCGGGTTTCGAGGTCGAGTCGAGAGGTTTAGGGCCTTGTTTTATGAAATTAAATTCACAGATCCAAAATATACCTAGAATAGATAAAAATGAGTGAAAGAACAAGAAGAATTGGGTTCAAATTGATCGAAACCGAATTGGGTTGCACCGCGGGTAGCAGACCTATTTATCAGATAAACGGGCGAGAGAGATGAACAGTAACTATTACTGTTCACGACGCGTGACCGGGAATCTAACGGTGGGTTCAACACATTTTTTGATGTTCTCGATGATACAGACCTATTGACGTTAGTTTCAGGTCAATTGGATGTTAATTGATGGTAGTTTTGTGTATCCGAAGCGTATAGGTTACGTTTAAATAATATTATTTTATTCCGATGACTAGGAAATTCGTACATAAGATTATGTGATACGTTAGTGACCCTATATTACTTGTTTGACAGGCCGAAATATTCTCGGGACATCGGACGAGAACGAACAGCTCGAATCTGAGCAATCTGGACGGTGTGTGAGTGAGCTTTTGTTTTCTACCCTAAATGCATGCATTACGTTTTAACTGCTTTTAAATGCTTTATGATATGATTTACATTGATTTGCTATGATTGATGATGTGATATGATGATTTCTGGATTTTGAAAATATTATATTATTTTGGGAATATTATATTATTTTATATTACTTTTGGGCACGATTTTTGAGAAAATCATGAAAGTGTTATTTCGGGCGAAAGGCCCATGATTTGAGATGGATTTTGACTCGGAATTGAATTTATGTGAGTTAATTGATGAAATTGATTTATAAATTATATTTTAAACATTGTGTTATAAATGGATTTGTGGAACGTACTTATGCGTTGTAAAAGCTATGTTTCGGGGCAGAGGCCCTATTGCAATATTTATTTGATTTTGAGATTGAAATGCTTTTGAAAGGAGATTATTGGTTATTGGTGACTGTTCCACATGTACCATCCTCTGTGATTTGATGGTCTCCTCCAGACGTCGTAGATCCTGGAGTAGTCACGATCCACTGCCCGGAGATGAGTAGCTCCAAGGGAGGCTCAATCTCGGGAATGTGAGATTATGATGATATCCTCCAGACGTCGTTGATCCTGGAGATGATATCACCCCAGACATCGTTGATCCTGGGGAGGTACTCGTACATGAGACACCCGAGTTGCACGCGTTGCATTGATATCGTGACGGGTTATTGGATATTGAGATTGGATGTTGAGGATGGTGGTATCATGATTGATTTTGAATTGTATTAGCTGTTTTATTTTACCTTTGATTTATATGACTCATGTTTTATGAAATGCATGCATGTTTACAAAATTGGAGGGTAAGACTATTTTTGATAAATGTATTTATAAAACTTTATTTTTATCCACTCACACTCTTAATGTTTTATGTACCCTCCAGGTCCGTGCACAGGAATTGAGGCTCGTGTCGAGGCAGAAGAATAAACAAACCGTTGCGTACTCAAACATCGGACCACGTAGGATTTTGATCTCTATTTGTAACTATTTCCTATGCTCTGTAAACCGGTTGACATCTGATTAAGTCAACGGTCCTAAAAGACGTACCTATCCCTTGTCTGACTATGTTTGTCGTTTGTTATGTTGTGTATGTATATATATATATATGGACTACTTTTGGTATTTTAAGGTTATGGTCAGACGGGAGAAGGATCTTTCACGATTATTGAGGGATAATCGGGATGGATCCTGTCAAGTGGTCTCGGTGGGAGAGACGGTCGTTTACTCTTCTGCTTCACGAACGACCTTGTCCATCCGATTGAGATTTGTTTGGAGTCGCAGGTTTTTTGGGTTAGGGTCCACAAAATACCACCAATCTTCTTGAATCCGAAGCTAGTAGAGAGAGTGGGCAATCATGTGGACTTTTTGTCTATGAACAAGGAAAGGAAAGGAATGGTGACTATTTGGAGAGTTTCCTTCGTGTCCGTGTAGTGCTGCGAGTTGGGGAACCTCTCAAGTATTTTATCATGCTAAAAATCCTCTGAGCCCTTCAAGAATTTTGAGATCGAGTACGTAAGACTCCCTTTCTTTTGCTTTCGTTGTGGGTGTCTGACTCATGTCATTAATGTCTGCTGGCTGTCAGCGGTGGAGGCAGGGGCAAATGTAACGACCCGAAATTTCAACAAGGGCAAAATTGGAAAAAGTCAAAAATGAACATTTTACTCCTAAAGGGTCAATGGTTGACTTTTTATTGGGATATTTTTTGGATATTTCGTAAATGTCGTTGTGAAGGTCTTAACTGACAGGACCCATCCCAATCCCCATGGATTATCGTGGGATGTGCCTGCTCCCGTCTGACACCGCGTGTTAGATAAGGAATAACAACCGTAACCCACTTGGGGTTATCCATAGCGTGTCAGGATCTGTGGCGGCATATGATGTCTCGATCTCCGCTATAGCCCGCATTAGCGATCAATCTGAAGGGTATAAAAAACATAAAAGCTGTGAGTGAACAAAAACAATCAGTTTATAAAAATAGTTTATCGAAAATACACTTATACCCTTCACGTAAAAGCATACATGCATTAGAAAACAAATATTTCAAATACTTTCTCAAAAGCAAGTCATATTTCTTTTCAAAACAAAACACAGTGAAAAATGCTACTCAATCGAAGCCATTTTCTCATTAGGGTCTCAGCCCAAAACGAAATCATACAAGGTCGCAACCCAAATATAAAACACATGGGACCTCAGCCCAACTATAAAACCATGTGGGATCTCAACCCATCATCATCAATATCATCAGTCACGATTCAAATCCCAACAAAGCGTTCCCAGAAGCTCAAAGATTGCTCTGACCCTAAGCATGTTGTCGTGAACACATCACCGGCCGACAATCTCCAGAACGTCGTGAACATATCAATGACCGATCTCATATACCACACTCCTGAGTCGAGCCTTCCTCGGCTATCGCCTCTCTCGATTGCTCGATAGCAGGCGCATCGTGACCTCTCTATACATCGAAAGCGAGCATCATCTCTAGAGTGCTCTTCGGGGAAACATATTCACAACTGGAGGCCCTCTAATAACATCCGAGTCTTAAAACTCAAAATCATAAGGACACGAGCCCGAATATCATCAAATGGGTCACAAGCCCAAAAATAGTGTTTATTAACACTTCATAAACCCAAGATTCCTCGAATCCTATAAAATCCACAATTGAGTCTCATTCTTGAAATATCTTTCATAAATCTCATAATTGGGTCACAACCCAATGTATCTTACGTTTGACTATACTCCAAGTCAAATCATAAATCAACTAGGTCATACGCCCAAAAGATATTTCTAAATCCGAAAACCATTTAGTTATTCAAATCATTATTTAAAACCACCTTTGACTATAATCCAAGTCAATGTCCATATTCAATTGGGAATCACACCCGGATATTGATTTCATGCATCTCCGCGAAAATTTTCAAAACCGATAATCAATCCTCGGTTTCACGCCTCTCTCTGAAACCATCAAAATCACATAAAACACATGGACGTAAAATACTCGGCCAAAGCCCAAATATCATATAAAATATAAATCTTGAACTACGTGCAATATTGAATTTTCTATGAAAATGCCAATCAACCCATATTTAAAGCATATACAATCAGTGCATCTCAAATCATATTCATAAAGCATATAAAACAGTTATGCATGCATCATATTTCATAAAACAAAGTCCACTCACATCCTGTATGTGCTGCGCGCTCCGTAACTGCGCCGTCAGCCACTCCGGGACTAATCCTCAATCTCCAGAACGTTCGGACCTGTCCAAATCATGTCCAAAGGTCACTAACCATCGATACAAGTCCTAACCATAAACCCTCACACGTCCCAAAACAGTTAACGTGTCTCGAACACGCTTCCCGAGGAGAAATATCTCCATTTGGCCTATCAAACAATCTCTGGTTAACCTAAAACCATCACCATTGAATTCAAATCATCAAAACCTTTAAATCAGGACCGATTTTCATCTCAAAATTCGTGCCCACGCGCCCCTACGCGAGGGTCAAAGTTTGGTCAACCAAAAAGTCAATGATGACGTCAGTAAAGTCAATGCTGACGTTGGCTGATCAACGGTCTAACGTCAGCAAAGTCAATGATGGCATCAGCCGATCAACGATCAATGACTCGCCAGAGAAGACGACTGGCGCGGACGTGCGCCACCATCGCTGGTGGCCAGAAAACTTAATTTTTTTCCAATTGTTCAAACATTCATAACTCTCTCATTTCTCAACCAAATCCTACGTTCTATATATGGAAATCATGCCACTCGAGCCCAGGAATCCAAATCTGAACCCAGAAATTTCCGAAATACCTGGTTTTGAAGATATGGCCTTCCAAAGTTTCGGCCAAACTTCGCACACGTGTTCCGGCCTCTCCCGTCATCCAAAACCTTCCATTCTTGCACCTACAAGCTCGTATGACTCAAAAAACATGATTATGGGCTTAGAATCGATCCAAATGCTCAAAATCAAAACCCAAAATCCAAGGCTCACGATTTTACCTTTTTTCCTCCATGTTTTTTGGCTACTCCAGTGGCGGCTCTACCGTCCCTGGCCGTCCTCTCATCCTCCCTCAAGTCCTCTCTATCTCTCTTGGTCCAAAGAATGAAAAAGATGATGGTTGTGGGGGTGGGTACGGTTTTTGAAGCAGGAAATGATGAAGATGATGTAAAATGAAGATGATGATGTGCATCTATGTGTATGGAAATGGGCCATAGGGTGGGTGACAAGTGTCACTCATCCTATGGTCCAAATCAAATATTTTGGGCCCCACTAAAGACAACCCATTTAAAAATCGTACAATCGGGAATAGTTTCTGAAACTTTCCGTGACCTGTAACTTTCCCGTACGATGTTCGATTTAAACGTGTCGTCTGTCTACGGACTCCTATCATCTCGATCTACGTAACGGTTCTTGGTCCTCGTGCATTAGACCTCCCGGGTTAAAAGTTAACTTTTTGCCCTTTCTAGGGGCAAAATCGTAATTTTACCCAAATCTTCGCTAATCCACGATTTGTCCTTAATTAATCCTTGATAATCCATCATTAACCTTAATTAATCCAGTAGATTTGGGACGGGTCCTTTCATCGCCCTCCTAAGTACGTAGGTAGGCAACATGCCGAAATTGGAGTTCAGATGAATTTATTTTGGGTTTAAATAATATAAGGGTAATTTGGTCATTTGTCAATTAAGGGCATTTTTGTAATTGTATGTGAGGAAGATTTTTCTTTAAGGGTCATCCTTATCAAGAAATCTTGTTATCTCCTTAAACACATTGCATCGACTTAGAGGAGGTAGAAGGGATATACATATATACTTGTATGATTATTTTTTAGGGGTTTTGTTTGAGAATTGTGAGAATTTCCTTGAAATAGTGCAACCGAGACAAGATTGAGAACATTGAGAGAGAAAAGGGAAAGTAGAAAACGGAGAAAGAGAGAAAGAGAAGAGAGAGAGAGAGAGAGAGAGAGAGAGGAGGAGGTGAGAGCCTAGAAGGAAAATTTTGGTTTTGGAAGCTATCCTTGAGTTTGGACGTTGGAGCTTGAAGCCAAGCCTAGCAGTAGTCCCTACGCTCTCTACTGACAAATTGGGAGTAAAGGGAAGCAATTATGGGCGTTGAAACCGTATGAAGAGCAGAGGTGATAGATGGACGAAATTTCGAAGGAAGTTGAGCGAGATCGCGAGGAAATATAACCCCTGAAGCTAACATTGAACGTGCAAATTAGAATTAAACCACAAATTAAGACTGTGAATGGACTTTTATTTTTATCAAATTACTATGCATGCATATTTATATGTTTTAAATGCTTTTTTCATGTGATTTATGTGATATTGGATTGGTTATGATTTCCATTTGATTTTTGGATGATTTTACGGGAATTATTTTATGGCATGTTTTACGATGTTTGTGCTTGAGTTGTGTTTCGGGCTTAGGCCTAGTTTTTTGAGGTGGATTTGGTTTGTGAATTTTATGTGTGTTGTAAGTATGTGAGTTCTCGATATTCCTGGTTTGAGTGGTGGATTTCAATTTGATGAGTTATATGTGTGTTATACAAGCACGTTTTTTATATCTATGATGTATGATGCTTGTTGGTTGGTTAGTCTCAGATGTCGAGTCGGGCTCTAAATCCTGAGACTAATATTGTGTTGGGGATCAGACGTCGTGTTGGACACCGAATCCTGAGTCAGGTTTCACTAGGACGTTGAGCTGGGCTCCGAATCCCGAGTCGCATACCTATCGGTAATGCAGTGGATATGGTGACTAATATTGAGCATCGAGGATGGATTGGTTGTGTATGATTATTGTGATGACTTTGTGTTGGCTGTTTTGGTGATTTACTGATGTTACTTGCTTTATGTACATTTTTCACGTATTTCGAGGTCACAAACTGTGTTCTAATTTAGCCGAGTCTTAATGTTTTTTTTTTGGTATGCATGCATAGTTTTTATAAAATGGAGGGTATAAATGTATGTATTTCCAAAATATGTTGTTCAAATATTATTTTCGCCCACTCTCAATTTTATGATTTTACTTGCCCTCTAGGCCATAGCACGAGGACGAGGACGAGGACCTACTAGGAGTAGAGGCATAAATTAGTTATAGTATACTTGTTGCTGCTTTAGGGGTAAATTCTTTATTTTGAGTTTTGTTGTTAAACTTATGTTCTCTATATCATGACGTTGATGGATGTATTATGTATCCCTAGTGTGACAGTTAAATGTTTTTACCGTTATTGTGTAGTCTTTTGATGCTATTTTCAACATTTGGGGTAGTGACTGTAAAATGGAAGTAGAATCCCTCACGTTTATTCTAGGTTTTTCGGGAGGGGTCCTATCAATAGAGCTTTTCAGGCGATGGAAAACTCTGGCCTACAAGGACATTTTTTGCATCCAGCCGCAAGATGGATTTTCGAGGCTGTGTTTAGCCTCACAAACTGGGTAAATGAGTTACTAGGTGCTCAAGTGGATGTAGGTGTGTCTCAAGGGATGAGTCACAACTTTAACGCTCCTTTCAGTGAGAGGCTGCTGTTTGTTTGCTGCTCCTTTCGATGATTCAAGCTCGAAGGAATATGTGGCTTTCAAGCGCATGCGGCTGGAATTTGATTTAGGGCAAAAAGGCATGCCTCTAGAGGGGCCCCGCAGGTTTTGGTACTTCTCCACTGAGCACGTCAGGTTTCTCTACAGTTCGGTGGGAGGAGAAGGGTTTGGGTTTCGGTGGGCACAAGCCGACTTCCCTGTTGCTCTTTTTAATGTTGCATGCCAAGGATAAGAGTAATGTTTTTGAGCTGTTGCCACTGACCCCTATATTCAGCTCTTCAGTGTTTCCTAGGACTTTTCCAAGTATGGTTTCTTTGGTTATTCCTTGTGGTGGATTGTCTTATGGGGAAAAGAGTGGTAGTCCGGGAAATGGCAGTCGCTGAGGGGGCTGTTTCGGGGGACTCTCAGTTAAACCAAAGTCCCCAAGCAGGACGATCTTTTGGAGAAATTATGGTGGTTTCAAAGTCTAGTGTTTCCTCTAGGAAATTAATGGACAACTAAATCCACAAAAGTGGTGGGGTCATCTCATCACGAGCAATGAGTCTCTTCTGTTGGAATGTGCGTGGGCTGGGATGCCCATGCGTGATGAAGGGCTCTGAAGCACTTCTTCAAGGATAAACAACCATGTATCTTATTTTTTTATGGAAGCTAAAAAATTTGTTAGGCTGATGAACTTTGTGAAATATTCTTTGGGTATTGGAGGTGGTTTTTGTATTAATGGGGAAGGCTTGGGGGTAGTCTTGATTTATTGTGGGCTCCGAGTATTCGGGTTTCTATTAGATATTTTTCCACAAGTCACATTGATGCATTGATTGAGGGAGTGGCAAACTTCCCATTTTGGTTTACTAGTTTCTATGGTAATCTGGAGGTTCAGTTCAGGAGATGTTCATGGGAGTGTTGCTACGAAGGTTGAATTATGATTATGGAATGGCTTAGTTAGTGGGTGGAGACTTTAATGAAATTAAGGTGTCCAGGGAAGTAGCAGGGCAGCCGCCCCCAGGCCTATTCATCAAATGCGCGATTTTTTCTCTGCTTTTGGAGTAGCGTGGCTTAGTGATTGTTCCTTTTAAAGGGTACATGTTTACTTCGAGCAATAGGGTGGAGGGGGGATGGCCTAGTACGACTTTGGTTGGATAGAGCTATGCTCAACCATGCATTCCTTCAATGTTATATGACTGTGTTAACTCAGTATGTGAACTCTTGGGCCTCCGATCATCTGCCTATTTGGACTCGCCTACTTCCCAATATTCCTAGGAGCCAGAGGCAGCGTCATTTTTTCTTTGAGGACACTTGGGTATCTACTGAAGGTTGTAAGGGTGTTATCCTGAGTAGGTTGGAGGGGACAGCCAGGGCGAGTAACGTGCTTGAACGAATTTGGAGAGTAGAAGGGGTATTACGAAGCTGGAGCCATGAAAAGGTTGGTAATATCCCTTGTAAAATTAAGTAGCTTCAGGCATAGTTTGAGGACTTTACCCCTTCTTCCCCTTTAGCTCATAATCAAATGGTTGCTGAAGGTTTGGATAAGGAGCTTGACAGTTTACGGGCTCGAGATGAGCTGCTTTGGTGTCAACACTCAAGGGTTAACTAGCTTAAAGAAAGGGGACATGAACACAAGGGTTTTTTCACCGGTTTTCAAAGGAAAGGGGTTAGAGGAACTTTATCCCCGGGTATCTTTGATGCGTTTGGGGGTGTGGAAAACCACAGACCGAGAACTAGGAGGGGAATTTGTGGACTATTTCAGTGGTTATTTTCTTCTACCGTGATGGCTAATCTGATAACTGTGTTAGGTAGCGGTCAAGCCAGTTTTGGGATAGAGGGAAAACTCAAAACTTGATAGGCCTTTTGTTTTTCCAGAGTTGGAGGCGGCCCTAGCCAGTATGTTTCCAACTAAGGCTCTTGGGGTGGACTGATGTCAACCTTGTTCTATAAAAAATTATGGGATGTGTTGGGGGACAATGTTTCTAGTTTTTATATTTTGGTGGTTAATGATGGTTGCAATTGTTCAACCTATCAATCATACTCTGATTTCTCTCATCCCAAAAGTGGACAACCTTACTAAGGTAACTGATTTTCTACCCATTTCTTTATGTAGGGGTGATTTATAAAATTATTGCCAAAACTATTATGAACGGGTTGAAGGGTGTGATGCCTATGGTATATTTAAAATTTTCAGTAGTACTTTTGTTCCTTCTCGTCTAATAACTGATAATATTTTGGATGCTTTTGAGTCTACACATGCAATTTGGCGACGGGGAAATAGTAAGCTAAAAAAGATGATCTTAAAATTGGTTATGTCCAAGGCTTATGACAAGTGTTGAATGGTAGTATTTAGAGGGCATGCTTCGAAAGTTAGGGTTCAGTGATCGTATTGTTCGTCTGCTTATGAATTGTGTGTCCACTGTTAGTTATGGGGCTCTGACAAGGTGACCTTCTGTCCCCTTATTTGTTCCTTAATTGTGCTGAAGGAATCTTAGCACTCTTTATCTCAGGCCCAGCATTCTAGGCAACCTCATGGTGTAACCGTGGCCCCGGGAGTTCCTTCAATTTCTCACCTTTTTTTTTTTGCAGATGATAGCTTACTCTTTTGTAATGCTTGAATAGAGGAATGCTCCTAGCTACTTAGCGTGATGAAGAGACTATGAACGAGTTTTTTGGTCAGCTAATCAGTTTTGGAAAGTTTGCTGCATGTTTTAGCCTTGGTATGGATCCCGTGATGAAGAGGTTAATCTCGAATTTTACTAGGTATTAGAATTATCTACTGCCATGAGAAGTACTCGGGTCTCTCTACTGTCACTGGACCATAATAAGATAAAGATGTCTTGGGAAAGTCAGAGATGTTCTATGTCGCAAGTTAATCACTTGGAATTCGAGAAACTGTTATCTACGACTAGGAAGGAGGTTTTGGTTAAGAATGTGGCCCAGGGGCTTTCCACCTATTCGATGAGTGTGATCCAGCTTCCTAAATCTTTATGTCATGAACTCTCTACTGAGATTGCTTGGTTTTGGAGGGGTAAAGCTGGGAAGAAAAGTATCCACTGGATGAGTTGGGGATCAGCTTGTGTCGCCCTTAAGAGCATGGGTGGTTTAGGTTTAAATTTCGAGAGGTTCAATCAAGCTATGATAGCGAAACAAGCTTGGCAGCTTCTGGAGCAACTGCGGTCTTTGGTAGCCCTATGAAGGCACCGATACTATCCCTAATGAGACTTTATGGTAGCTGAGGTTAGGTCTATGTCATCCTTTGTATAGCGGTCCATCATCTGGGGTAGAGAGGTGGTTAAATAGGGACTAATTTGTAGGGTAGAAAATGGTGCCTCGATTGGGTGTGTTTATGATAGATGGATTCCAAGGCCACAAACTTTCCACTATATTCTAAATCGAGGACTTCCAGTGAATGTTTGTAGTATCGTCCCTTATCCTCCATTTTGAAAGTTGGGATGTGGACTTTTTGGAGTCGGTTTTTTGTGAGGATGATGTTCGAGATATTTGTAGTATTGCTCTCCATCTAGGCATCTTTCTCTGATGGATGGTTTGGTTTTACTCAAAACATGGAAGTGATAACGGTGATATCTTGTAACGACTCGGAAAATTCGAAAAAGGAAAATTTGAAAAATTTGAAGGAAATGACAATTTTGCGACCTTGTTTGGACGTTTCGGGAGTACCGTTGGATAGGTCTCGGGACATTGAATCCGTAGACAAGCGACATGCGTCAGTCGGAGTCCGGATGAAAAAGTTATGGGTCTCGAACGGCGAGGGGCATTTTTGTCATTTTGTTAGTAAGGGCAAAAAGGTAATTTAGCTGAGATATTTGATGAATCAGCCAAATGGGGTGACTCATTCTATCTAACAAGGGACACCTGTCATTGAAATTAAAAGGCTTAGTGGCACTGGTTGCCGCTAAACATAAACAATACAAAACACAAAAAACAAACATACATATCCATATTGTCCCTTATTGATCATAAGTTGATCGATTGATCTCCAAACGTGGAGAGACTGAATAGAGAGAAAAAAAGGGAGAATTGTCGAGTGGGAAAACGAGAAGAAAGGGGTGAGAATATTGAAAGGAAACCCAGAAATCCGAGAGGAAAACCCGAAACAGACTTTGAATACTTGAATCTCGATTTTCAAGTATTGGCCTAATTGAAGTGAAATTGACTTGAAATTAAGTCTTCTGGGAGCTAAACGAATCGAACCAAATCAAATGGGAAGGGAATTGATGGAGATTTGACTGAGAACAAGCCTTACGACAGTTCTAAAATTTTGAGGTTTGGTTGGATTGATTCAAGGTAATAATTGATGTAATTGACGTCGAAATTGTGTTCATATGATTCCTCTGTAACTTCCTGATTCATTAGAATGTACAATTTAAGTCGAATTGTTCGAATTGAGATTTTGAGTTTAACGGGGTATTAAAATTGGAATTGGTAGGTATTAATCTATGTTGTGTAAGTCGAAGGATACAGAACTCAAATTAAGGTCACAAAGATGAGATTAGAAGAATCAATTGAAGGAATTGATGTGAAATTGGGACAGGATTGAACCGGGTTGCTTCGTGGGTTGCAGACCCTATGACAGTGAATCGGGTAAGAACGATGACACTGTAGCACCACTTTTCACGCCCGTGGATTTTCACGCGCAGCCGCTTGCGGCGGCGCTTGAGGGCGCGTGGTGAGTTTTCTGGGGAAGTGTTCGACAGGTGTTTTACTCTATGTAATGTAACGAACATTTTGGAATTGGTTTCGACTCAATCGGACACCGTATCGATAATGTTTCGAGGGTCCGAAGGTTTATGTTATGTTTTAAATTAATATTTAATTCCGAAAAAATTATGGGGAATTGATATGATGTAAATTGAGTTGTTAGTGACCCTGAATAATGATTTTGGGCAGGACTTGGGATTCCTGGAAAGTGTCAGAAGTTACGGAAAGGCGTTGCAGCTCGGAATCGGGCGATTTGGACGGTGTGTGAGTGGACGTTTGTTTTATAAACCATGATGCATGCATAGTTAAATTTTTTACATGATTGATTGCATAATTTGAGTTGCAATGATGTTCTGATGATGTGTTGTAACGACCCGTCCCAGAAATTAGGACTAAGACAGTGATTAAGGTGAGATTAGTGAGTTTAATCGGGGGTTAGTTGGTCCCGATAAGGTCGTTAGCTTAGAATGACGATTTTACCCCTAGTTCAGGCAAAAAGTTGACTTTTAGTTCGGGTGGTCAATTGGATATTGACCGATGACCATGACGAAATTTAGGACGTCATGAATCCGTAGACAGGTGGCACACCCGATTCTGACATCCGAGGAGGAAGTTATGATGTTCGGAAGGTTGAGGGCATAACCGTAATTTGGCTAAGTAGGGGGGAAAGTTGACTTTTCGTACGAACGGGCTTTTGTACGTTGGCCTAGGACCGTTAGGTAGATTTTTTCGTCCTGAGTTCAATGACAGGCGGCACGTATTCATCAGACTTACGATGTGTGAGTTACGGGTCTAGAAAGGTAGTGGCACAATGGTAATTTTGGGGTTCAAGAAGGGGCATTTTGGTCTTTTGCACTTGGGATTTGTGCAACAAAGAGGGACAAATGGAGGGATGAGATTGAGACACTTGTGAGAGGAAGAGGGAGGATGGTGACACGTGTAGGGGAACTAGAGGGTTCCAGCATTTTGTGCACGGGTCCAATAATTTGGGGGTTAACCGTGCAGTGCGTGTGTGTTCTTCGACCCAGAGAGAAACAGAGGGGGGAGAGTTGAGGGAAATTGGACGGTGGCCAGGAGTGTTGGTGTGATCTGGTGAGGGAATGAGTGATCAAAGCTTG
Organism: Prinsepia uniflora; assembly: GCA_032719365.1. Lineage (NCBI taxonomy): Eukaryota > Viridiplantae > Streptophyta > Magnoliopsida > Rosales > Rosaceae > Prinsepia > Prinsepia uniflora. Next base: position 59,180,220 of record CM064875.1, read on the forward strand.
AGAGGGAGACAGTGAGAAGGTTAAGAGGTGCGGTGGAGGTGTGTGTGTGAGTTGTGAGCCACGAGAAAATCAGAGGAAACAGAGAAGAGGTGAGGAGTGTTGGGTGGTGGTGCTGCCGTGGTCGATCAATTGAAGCTGCTGGAGGTGTTTAGAGACAAGAGTAGAGCCTTAGGAACCCAGTGGACACGGCGGAGCTCACGGTGGAGAACAGGACACAAGTAATTTCTTTATTTTCCTCTCTATGCTCTGTTTTACCGTTTAGGTTCAGACGTCAAGTTGTAGCTTTTGGGGTTGAATCGAGGAGTCCAGTGAGGTCTGGGGGACTCAGTAGGGTCCCAGGTATCCTCTGGTTGTGCAGCCGTGATGGAGAAGTACACGGCGGAGGCTAGAACTACAGAGAGTACCGGTGTGCCCTGTTTTTCCATTTTGCTTCAGACGTTGAGTCGTGGCTTTTGGACGTGAGTCGACGGTTTTGGTGAGTTGGGTAAGACTCAGTGAGGTTCTAGGAAGAGTTTAAGACAGTCACCGTGACGGGGGGGTGACCGGGTTGAAGGGATCGTGAAACAGGGGGCTGGTTCGAGTTTTGTTCGAGCTTGAGTCGATGAGTTGTAGGATGAGTCGAGGTGTTAGAGTGAGGGGGATGAGTTCCTTAGGACAGGACGAAGAAGATGGTGAAGAAAGGAGCAGTTTTGGTGCAGGCACGACGGAAAACCGGTCACGCCGGTTCGAGTTGCAGGGACTGTTTCAAACCGGGTCGACCAGAGGTTGCTGGTGACACTGTAGCTGGCGCGTGAGGGCCACGCGCAAGTCACTTTGGGTGGCGCGTGGGGGCGCGTGCGGCGGCGGTTGGGAAAACGATCAACATGGGTTTTAGTTTAGGTGTTGTGACGAGTCTATTGGAACTGGTTTCGGGTTGTGCGGACGTCGTTTGAGATTAGTTCCGCGAGGGTGAAGGTTTAGGGTTTAAGTTCGTTACGTTTAGGACCTGGGGATTTTTTGGGGAAAATTAGGTAGACTTGTCTAGACATGTTCGTAACGTACTTTGGTGGTTGTTAACAGGATCGGGGTTGCCCGAGGAAGCTGAGGAACGTACGGGACGTTAGAGACGCGATTGAGGGCTCGGTACTGTGAGTGGACCCCTTCTCTATAACTGAGCATGCATGACTACTTTTAATTACTTGTTTTATGGTTTTATATGTGATTTCATGGTTATTTGAATAGGCTATAACTGTTTTACTTAATTGCACGTTTTTCGAGGAATTACAGTTTTTGGCACGTTTTACGAGAAATGTTTGATTTTTGATTATAATACTATGAATTTGGGATTTCAAACAATAAATGGTTCTCCATGATTATAAAGAGATTTTGGAACGTGATTTGATGATTAAGGTTTTCGGTTTGAAAATCGAAAAAGTGGAATTCCGGATTTGGGTTCGGAATGACGGTTCTGGATGCCGGAAGAGCTTCGGACCAGTGATTTCGGATTCGGGTTTGGATATGGATTTAGAAATGGTTTTCAAATGGTTTTGATTGGATTTGCTGGATCTGGTTATTGGGTTTAAAGACCCGGATATTGATTGACGGAGGACGGGCCCGGATTGGGTTTAAAGACCCGGATTGAGTTTAAAGACTCGGGAGTTTAAAGACTCGGATATATTGATATTTCCCCCGTAGGCCTGTTGAGTTTAAAGACTCAGGAGTTTAAAGACTCGGATATTATTGAGGCCTGGATTGAGTTTAAAGACTCGGGAGTTTAAAGACTCGGATAGGTCCAGCAGGTTTGATCGGTTGGTTATGGCTTGGTACTTATGTTTCTGATACTTATGTTTTAAGACGTTGATGGTATGATTTCTGTAACTGTTTTTATAGTGTTTCTGTTTTTATGATGAGGTTTATGTGATTTATAACTGTTTCCAACTAATGGGTTATGCATGTATATTTTCAAAACGGAGGGCTAAAACCCCTGGTTTTATTATGAAATGGTTTTCGGAACTTCTTTTCTTATTTATGGTCCATTCACACCTTCTGTTTTAACTTGCCCTCCAGGTCGTGGAGCTAAAGCGGGCTTTCAGCGTCGAGGCAGCGTCTGAGGCATAGAAGTCACGAGAGCGATCCCGGAGTGTTGTAAAGTTTTCCGTGTGCGTGTATCTAGTTACCAGTTTTCTTTCTGTTGTATTCAGTACTATGCTCTGTAAAACTTGACTTCGGGGGTGTTGTACGTATTTTTCTCCTGCGTCTGACGGTGTAGTTTAGTAGTTACCTTGGTGTTGTGTCGGTGTGTCAAACGGGAGCAGGATTTACCTCGGTTTTCGGGGTGAAACCGGGGTGGGTCCTGACATGTGGCATGATTATTTGTGATTTAATAATTATTTTAATTGGTCTTTCGGGCACGTTTTACGAGAAATATGTAAATGATGTTTTGGGCTAGGCCCGGAGGCAAAAAGGTTTCAAAAAGGATATTTTGACTTAATTGGTGAGTCAATGATGATTTCTGGATTATTTTAATATTTTCAAATGTGAACTTACGAATTTACGTATAATTGGCATTTGGGCTTGAGACCTTGTCGGGAATGCTTATGTAACAACCCGTACCTTCGGGAAGGGGTAAAAAGGTAATTTTGTAAAATTTTGTGTAAATGGACGATTTTGCCCTTGTGAATAGTAGACGAAAAGTTGACTTTTTGTACTATCGATTGGATAAGTGTTAGCCCTTGACTGTGACGTAGTTTAGGACGTCACGAGTCCGTAGACAGGTGGCAGGTTCGATTCGGACAACCGGAGGAAAAGTTATGATGTTCGGAAGGTTGAGGGCATAACCGTAATTTGACTAAATAAGGGGGGAAAGAGTTGACTTTTCTTACGATCGAGTTTTGACATGTTGACCTTGGACCGTTGGGTAGATCTCGTCGTCCTGAATTCAACGACAGGCGGCACGTGTTTATCGGAGTTAGGACGGGCAAGTTACGGGTCTAAAACGGTAAGGGTAAAATGGTAATTTTGAAGTTAAGAAGGGTATTTTGGTCTTTTGGCTGGGGGGCATGGTGCAATCGGATTGGGACACTTGTCCAAGGCAGAGAGGAGATTTTGTGTGAGAAGGGAGAAGATTGTGACATGTGGCAGGGCTCTAGTGGGTTCTAGGCCGTGCATGAGTGTGTTTAAAATTGTGTCGTGTGTGTGTGTGTGTTGAGTTTAGCCGAAGGGGGGAAAAAACAGAGGTGAGCTGAGGGAGGAATTGATCGAACTGGGTGAGTGTTGTGAGGCTCTGTGATGTTCAAAGGAGAGCTAGGAGAGGGAGTGATTGTATCTGTGAGGCATTGGGCGTGACGATGAGTATGTGAGGTGTGTGAGAAGTGAGGAAAAAACCAGAGAACAGGGCAGGGGTTTTGTGCACGGTTGTGCACCCCGATCGATCAATCTCCAAAATTGGACGGGTGGAAGTGTTCAGGGACCTGAGCGGAGCTTTGTGAACCGAGAGGAGCACAGCGGCGTGCACGGCGGAGGTCAGAACACCGGTAATTGTCCACGGTCCTCTGTTTTCCCAGTTTGGTTCAATTCAATAGTTGTGGGTTTTGGGTACGAGTCGAGGCTTTTGGTGGGTGTTATGAGACTCAGGAGGTCCCTAGGAGTCGAATAAGTTGTTGCCGCGATGGGGGGAATGTTGGATTAGTTGGGAACCGAAACAGGGGTTTCGGGTAAATGTTTTCAATTCGAAGTCGACGAGCTAAGGACTTCGATGTTGGGTTTTCTGGTGGGGAATGGATTAAGGAGGTTAGGACGAAACTAAGGGATTCAACGGGATTAAAAATGGATGAAAATGGGATGAAAACCGTGAACGCCGGTTCACGGCTGGACCGGACCGGTTCAAACCAGGTGAACCGGGTTCACCTGAGGTTGCTGGTGACACTGTTCACAGCGCGTGGATTTCACGCGCAGAACCTTCTGGACGCGCGTGGGGGCGCGTGAGGGGTAATTTGGGAAATTAGTCAACATGACTTTTAAAGTATTTGATGTAACGAACATTTTGGCGTTGGTTTCGAGTCGATCGGACATCGTCTCGATATGTTTCGGGCTGTCCGAAGTTTTTAGGGCTGGGTTAAAAATAGTTAAAAATCCGGGAAAATTATGGGGCTTTAGTATGACCTTTATGAAGTAGGTAGTGATCTCTTTATGGGATTTGGACAGGTTTGGGAAAGCTGAGGATAATGGTTTGGCAGGGAATGGCATAGGTGCGCGCGTATCGAGGCGACGTCGAAATGGTCTGTGAGTGGACTTTGCTTTCTAACTCTTGATGCATGCATATATGTTTTTATATGATTTCTATACTAGCTTCTATGATTTGATTTATAGTTGTGGTGGTTTGTGGTTTGTGCACGTTTTTCGAGGAAAATGACGGTTTCACGTTTTACGAGGTTTGATAACTATTGTAATTTGAACCTGGTTTTAATGGTTGATTTCGGGATTTGAAATACGGTTGGATTTCAAGGAAAGTAAAAGGATTTTGAAAAGTATTTTCGGGCCTGAGGCCTAGTTTAAAGGTGTTTTCAGAAATGAGATCTCGGGTTCAGAATCGAAATCCTGGGTGACGATTCGGGATTCGATTCGGGACTTGAAGTGGATTTCGGGTTTGGGTTCGGAATGGTTATTCCGGATGCTAGCTTACGGAATGATGGTTTCGGACTCGGACCGGGAAAATGAGAAGGAAATGAGTTCTGGGTCTGGATTCGGAATGACGGTTATGGATGCCGGAAGGGCATCAGACCAGTGGTTTCGGATTCGGGTTTGGATATGGAAATGGAAAATGGTTTTTTAAATGGTTTTGGATTGGATTTGCTGGATCTGGATATTGGGTTTAAAGACCCGGATTTATGTGACGGGGGACCGGCCGGATTGGGTTTAAAGACCCGGATTGAGTTTAAAGACTCGGGAGTTTAAAGACTCGGATATATTGATTTTCCCCCGTAGGCCTTGAGTTTAAAGACTCGGGAGTTTAAAGACTCGGATAGATCCAGCAGGTTCGATGGATGAGAACGTGGCTTTAAATGTGTTTTGGGTTTCACTAGCTTTGATGATGATGTTTTGGGCAGTGGCCCAGATTTGATGGTTTTCGGTGATTTTGGGCTGAGGCCCGGGATTGGAAAAAGGAAAATGTGTTTAGTTTTCGTATATTGTTTTATGACGTAATTGATATGCATGCATTGGTTTTTAATACGGAGGGTATAACTGTTTGTGTTTTCTGATAACTGTTTCGAATTTAAACTTTATTTTTGTCCACTCACAGTCTTTTCGTGTTTTCGATACCCTCCAGGTTGCTGCAGTGCGGGCTGTCGGTTGAGAGAGATGGAGACATCACATGCACCATCCACAGTAGACTCTGCGCACTCTGAGAAGTTTGAGGTTGTTGAGGTGGTTGGTCTGGAACTCCCTTGTCCGACTTACGTGTCACACGGAGGTTAGGCGGTTGTTTAGCCCTCGTGTCATGCGTACGTTAGACGGGAGCGGGGTTTAGCCCTTAATCCCGGGGGATTAGGGGTGGGCCCTGACAGCTTATGACTTGGTTTGATGTCATGGATATGATTGATATGTGTTGTGGTATGGATTGTGTTTGTGACTGTGGATACTGGATACTGGATCATGTTCTGGATGGTGCGAGTGCAATTCCTAGACGTGACTCAGATGTTGCGTGAGTGCAGTTCCCAAGTATGTGGCACGTCTAGATGGTGCGTGTGCAGTTCCCAGACATGACTGATATGACTCGGATGGTGCCTGAGTGCAGTTCCCGAGGTTGGCCTACGCGTAGTGCAGATGTGACAATGTGATTGTTTGTCCACTTGTGAATAGTGCAGATTGATTGATTGATTGTGAACTTGTGAATAATGCTGTTTAATGTTGATTGTGATTACGTACTGGTATTGAGTACGGGTTTTTGGTCTTTGTGGCCAGGTGATTATGTTTTCATATGTTGGCTTGAGAGCCGGGATTTGATACTTGTTATGTGATTTGGCTAGAAAGCCGGTGATTGATTCATATGTTTTTCCCTATGCATGCATGGTTTGATAAAATGGAGGGTAAATGATGTATTTTGAAATATGTTTTAAATGATATTATTTTTATCCATTCACACCTTATCTATTTTGATGACCCTCCAGGTCGTGGCACGACGTTCGGGGCTGATCGAGAGGCGGAGGCATTACTGGAAATCAGTGCAGTTATCCCTGGTCTGACAGGTGCTGAATGGTAGTTTCGGGACGTCAGCTAACTTGTCAGACGGGAGCAGGACCGGGCACGGTTATCAACGTCCAGTTGGGACGGGTCCTGTCATATCTGGTTGCTGTTTAGCCTTCACATTGGGTTATGTCGATGTGGTTGGGGGGGGGGGGGGGGGGGGGAGGGGGGGGAAGACTGCTCCACAGGTTGCCAGAGTGCGAGGTTATGGAAGCTAGGGGTCCCCGATAAGTTGAAGATTTTTTGTTGGTGGGCTTGTTGACAGGACCCGTCCCCGAAGGACATTAGATAACCGTGCCCGGTCCTGCTCCCGTCTGGCAAGTCAACTGAAAGTCCGAAATAACCCTTCAGTACCTTCCAGACAAAGGAATTTTGCGCCTGTGCCCACACATACCTCCACCTCTGGAATAGCCTCGATCAACGCGCCACGACCTGAAGGGTTAATAAAACAGAAAAGGTGTGAGTGGACAAAAATGACCTCTTATAAAAACATTTATCAAAATACATTCTTACCCTCCAGTTTTCACAAACTTGCATGCATATCGTAAAACATGAGTAATAGTATGAAATCATTCAAGTATGAACAATGGACCGATAAAACCAAAACATATTTTCCCATGGTCCACAAAAACTCATGTTCATCAAATCAGTTCATGTTGTAAAACATCAAATCCCGGCTCTCAGGCCAAAACGTGTGAAAACATAATCACTGGTCACAAAGACCAAAAACCCGTACTCAATACCAGTACGTAATCACAAACAACATATTTCCATAAATCATTTTAACCGCTAAACCACGGTTTCCTCAAAATGATTTTTCATAATCCACGGGACTTATTTCCATATCCTGTTGCTTAGAGTCATGTTTATCCCTGCAACGCGTGCATATCAATAGGCTCAAGGACCGCTCAAAATCCGAGCATCCGCTGCTGTGAACACATCACCAGTCAGCAATCCGTCGCTGTGAAAACCTCACCAGCCGACGATCCGGATCTCGTGAACACATCACTTACCGATCCATATAATCCAGCACATCTGATCTGAGTCAAGCCTCCCCTGGGCTGCAAGACAAAGATCGTGCTACGTGACCTCTTCGGGGTAAACACTTCCATCCCGAATGCGAGCGTTATCTCCAGGGTGCACTCCGGGGAAAAACATATTTTCTCCCGAAAGCCCTAATTATCCGCAACATATCATTATCACAAAAACCAGTGAAAACAGTTGCATTGAAAACCAAATCATTTACAATACAGGGTCTCAGCCCCAAGTCCCGATTTACTTTATAAATCCGAAAATCATCAATATCATCAAGTAATCACATGGAAATACAAATCCAATCAAAATCACAATTCCATTGGGTCTCAAGCCCAAAATATCAATTTCACGTAAATCCGAGCAACCGTAAACCCGAGTTGCCACGATCACGTAAATCCATAAAATTAATCACTGATTCATAATCCGAGTCCACATACCATTTTCAATTTCCTGACTCATAACCCGAGTCAAAATATCATTTTCAATCCGGGCCTAGCCCAAAACATCATTTGCACGTTCCTCGTAAAACGTGCCCGAAAGACTGATTAAAATAATCAGAAAATCTCGAGAATACAAAAATCATCAAATTCACATGTAACTCCAAATCCGAGTCAAAATCATTATTTACTTGGGTTCTCACGCCTACAATATCATTTTTAACCAATTTCATGATTTCTCGAAAATCGTGCCAGAATATAATAATATAATAATCATAAAACCGAGAAATCACCAAATTGAAATACCAATCATGCCAAAGCATATCAAATCATATAATAAAGCATTTTAAACCATATATGCATGCATCACGGTTAGAAAACAAAGTCCACTCACACACACCGTTCAAAACGGTTCGTTTCCGAGCTGCACGTTTTTCCGTAAAATCTGGAAATCACAACTCCTACTCAAAATCATTATAGAGGGTTACTAACATCTCAAAATACATCATATAATTTTCCCCAATTTTTCCGAAATTTAAATACGTATTTAACTCGTAAAACAAAACTTCGGATACGCGGATCATTACCGAAACAATATCCGATTTCCTCGAAATCAACGTCAAAATGTTCGTTACACTGAGAGGATCAAAAGTCATGTTGACCTCACCTTGAGACTAGGCCGGACGCGCCCTCACGCGCCGCCGTGAGTGGCTGCGCGTGAAATCCACGTGCCAGCTATAGTGTCACCAGCCTAACCCGTTTGTCTGTAAAACGGGCCGTTCAACACGCGATCAGACCCGGTTTCAATCCTATCAATTCGACACCAAATTCATCAATTGAACATTCAATTAGTTTCGTTACAAGTCTAATTAGAGGTCTGAAACATCAATTACACGAAACCTTACCTCTAACCTCACGATCACAGATGATCATTCGAAGAACACCCCGCACACTGTTCATCATCAGAACTCCCTCAATTTCAATCGATTCCTCACAATTGATTCAACCAGAAGCATCAAGGGACTCAGGTAAACCTTTTCCCCAAATCAATTGAATCAATTCGTGGCTCAAACTCCACGACTCAAACTCGATTCTTCGTCACTGTGCAACCATGGAAGTCCGTCAATATTTAACGTTTTCCTTCAATTGATGAACCCAGAAGCATCGTGGGATCCTCAGGAACACAATCCCCACATCAATTTCGTCAATCAAAGCCTCAATTTCCTCGACTTAACCTCGAATTTCATCCTCTGTCACCAAGTGTGTTCAAAGTCAAAACAGCACCAATTTCCTTCGCTCTTTCGACGTTTCTGATCGTAGTGATCCCAGGAGACTAAAACTGAACCCAATTTCGATCAACAAGGCTCAATTCATCCAATTTGAATTTTCCCCCCAAATTGTCTAAAACTCAATTTTCGATTTCCCAGCATCCTCTCTGCCTCTCGTGTTTCCCAGCCAATTCAGTCTCTCTCAACCTTCAATTTTCTCTCAGGAACGGCTAAGGAAGGGAACCAATTCTCCCAGTTCACACACTCTCTGTTTTTGCTCACGGTTGGAAGAAAATGCAAAGAAAATGAAAGGAAATGATGGAGAAGGAATGATGATGTTGTAATGATGGTGTTGGGAGGGAAACATGGAGCTGGAAACAAGGGATGGGTGACACTTGTCACTCATCCGGATGTGCACAGTCACCGGGTACTGTTCATTATTATATTATTATTTTAATCCCGGTTCGTTCGGTTAATCGAGCCCGATTCCGTGACCATAACTTCGTCGTCGAATCTCCGATTTCGGCATGCCGCCTGTCGTTGGATTCGTATCGACGAGACCTACGTAACGGTCCTTGGCCCTAGTCCATCGGACCTCCCGATCAAAAAGTCAACATTTGACCCCTAATATGCTAAATTACCAAAATACCCCTCAACTTCCAAACATCATAACTTTCTCTACGAATGTCGGAATCGAACGTGCCACCTGTCTACGAACTCGTGACGTCTCGAACTACGTCATAGACATTGGTCAAAGTCCGTTTGACCGCCCGAACTAAAAGTCAACATTTTGCCCACGCTAGGGGTAAAACGGTCATTTTGCACGTTTCGTCCGATTTCACTCAACTAATCCCCGATTAGTCATTCTAAATCATAATTAATTAATATTCAATCCCGGTATTCGGGACGGGTCATTACAACCTTCCCTCCTTAAAGAATTTCGTCCCCGAAATTCCAACTACTCGTATTCCACAACTACCTCGTGGAAAACAAATGGCCTCACATCACGTGTACACATGCACACCCACTAGCCAACACAGAACTCGTCCGCACTGAGACGTCACATCACCGATGCACGTCGTGCAATCTACACTCGACCACCCCCGAGTGAAATTGATCACCAGAAATTGGCAATGTCACCATTAAGTTGACTCTTTCAGCTTGACGGCCCCACGCAATCACTAATGTGCCCTGACATCCGCTCTCATGGAGAGTCACCAAAACTCACTTGTCAGTCCATGCTGACACTACAAGCCAAACTGTCACTACCAAGCTTTACCACTCTTGTAAAGCGCCAATCAGTAGCAAATCAGTGACAACACATCATACTACAATGTCCGTCAATGTAGTACAAGATCAACAACATGATCTCCCCTCGCAGGGCAAACTCAATCCTGCGACAAATACCAACAGCAGTAACCACAACTGTCACCCCCTCAGCGATCCCAGATGCTGGTAAGGTCACGACATGATAACATCTCGCCGCAAAGCAACTTGCGGTCACACTAACCACCAACTCACTCAATCAGATGGTGTAACTGGGACACATTGAACACCAGCCTAGCAGTGATCACACAACTCAACACTAGAGTTACACTAGCCAATCATGGCTAAGAGCACCTGCTCAAACATTCACTGAATGCATCAGAACCACTCTGCCCAGTGCATCGTGTTCAATGTCCAGTTCACGTTCACAACCAAAACCAATGGTATTGGAACTAAGCCAAGCACTAACACGTTTATCGACACATCCCTGGTACATCCCATGTACCGTTACTAGGTATCAAGTACCCTCGTCCATACGATACAGCAAATCGTACACCAAGCAAGATCCTACAGTTGGACCCCAGTACTCGACCCATAGACCAATATGGTCGATCCCAAACCAGGTAAGGAAAAAGTAAAAATCCTGAGGGTTTAGCTAACATCGACAATCCTTGTCCTATGCTACCCAAAAACACCTCGCCATATGACAGCACTCAAAATGACACATCAACGTGTCCACAGAGAAGAACGCCTAGTTCTCCCGGGATTCACATCAACCCCGGCCATCACAAGTCTGCAAAACAATGTACCCCAAACCATGTACAAGGTACATATATCTATTCCTAGACCAGACTACAACCACCTAGGTCATAGCCAAACACGTTGCACTAATGGAGTCCATTTGCCCAAACTAGCAAGAGACAAATAGGAACTCCGCCCATCATCTAGTTCCAATTTCAAATCCGAATCCGCAATTTCGTAAGAAATCCCGAATTCAAACCCATACATCACATTTTTAATTCTTATCCAAATCCGAATCCGAAATCATTATTCCGTAAGCTAGCATTTGGAATAATCATTCCGCATCCAAATCCAGTATTCCACTTTCAAGTTCCAAAATCGAATCCTGAATCGTCACCCAGAAACTCGATTCCAAAACCCGAAATCTCGTTCACGTCCACTCGGACTCACCAAAACCGAACCTATCGGTTACCCGTTCATTATACTTGGTTGACTTCATAAGGAAGCCAATCCAACAACCACTCGGTTAAGGTTGACAAAATCCGACCACTTCGGAAACCTACTCACTCGAGTAATATACCACAAGGGGCTCCACTTCGAAAAGAAGTTCAGTCCCGTCATTTACGACTCACATACCGGAGTAAGAGTGATAAACTCTCACCCCATCTGGATCATCGAAATCACGACCCAGATCCATCACTACGTCAGTCGACCATGAGCATCACGATCCTAGATCGTCACAATGCCCACAATTAAAAAGTTCAGTCAACGACGAGACACGCCGCGACTGTGAGTTTTCAACGATTACCTCGTATCTATCATTGCCATCCCACCTTGGGAAAACCAAGGATGATCCAAAACAATGACACCAATACTCATCCTACGTGGATGCAAACAAAACTCACTGCACTCCCCACGCCATGTAACCCAATATCGTCTGCCACCAAGCAGAAAATAAGAAGTCACCCCTGATGACTTCAGAATACCTAATCCCAATGCGGAAAAACCCGCAATCCTCCTCAAACACAACCTCTCACGATTCCGTAGGTCCAACCATGCTGGAACCATCGGACTCAAACACCAACCATGTGTCCCCTTTGGACTGGTTACTGACACATACCCAACTCGACGAAGTCACAACCCGACTCGTGACCCATCTTCAGCACAACACCGGCACCAACACCAGCATACAGACAACAGTATCAGTATGAGCACACCGTGTGCAAAACTGACAACCCTGGATCTCCGCTCATAATAAGCGACGACCCCGTACCTCTGCTCTAATAGGAGAAACTCTGCCTCCTCCGTACCTAACAACTCTGGGTACAATTACCCTGACAACTCATGTGAGAAAAGGAAACGTCCCCTGAACGTCCCCCAATTCTCAGCAACCACACTCGGTAGTAGTGCCTGCCACAGACTTGTGCAGACCCAACCACCAGACATCACTATTGAGACTCCACATCCAATGGAATCAAGTACCCGTACAACTACTCTGTATCCCCACTCTGGGATTCCATCGACATGTACCAACCCCGATTGTGGATTGCAGTTCCACCACTAAAGCTGACATGACTAGACCTGACACAATCGTCACTCGGTCTTGACTTAAAAAGTCACTAAGAGTCAAACCACTCGCCAACACACATTTCCAAACCAAACATCCCACCTTAGGGTTCCGCGATTACTATCTAGGGTTCCTCAAAACCCGACAGCTCCTGAGACTTAAGATATTACCATGACTCATCTCGAGTCCTAACCGAATTCTTGACTCATTCATCCATGCCATCCCTGGCATACCCGGTCACCTAGCAATTTACCGCCGGTGAACCACATCATATACCACATACAAAGCCTAGGAATACCCCAACACACTCTAGACGTTGGGAACTCATATTCCGCACAAGGAATTTACTGAGAATGATCTCATCCTGGGTCCAACCTACCCAATCGTGCTACTTTCCAAGCCTCTGGATCCAACAAATCCTAGGACCCACAAGAATACCGATTCGACAATTAATAAGCCGTAGTTACACAAATTAATATCTGACCCACAAACCAAGGTCAATTACATTCCGAGATTAATCACAAGGTCTCAAATACCCTAATATACCCATCTCACTACCAGGTCGCGCACGAGGCTCACGTTCCGGAGGTATGGCATGGCAACAGCATCAGCAACCTAGTGCTCTGATACCAATTTGACAGGACCCGTCCCCGAAGGACATAGATAACCGTGCCCGGTCCTGCTCCCGTCTGGCAAGTCAACTGAAAGTCCGAAATAACCCTTCAGCACCAGCCAGACAAGGGAATTTTGCGCCTGTGCCCACACATCCCTCCACCTCTGGAATAGCCTCGATCAACGCGCCACGACCTGAAGGGTTAATAAAACAGAAAAGGTGTGAGTGGACAAAAATGACCTCTTATAAAAACATTTATCAAAATACATTCTTACCCTCCAGTTTTCACAAACTTGCATGCATATCGTAAAACATGAGTAATAGTATGAAATCATTCAAGTATGAACAGTGGACCGATAAAACCAAAACATATTTTCCCATGGTCCACAAAAACTCATGTTCATCAAATCAGTTCATGTTGTAAAACATCAAATCCCGGCTCTCAGGCCAAAACGTGTGAAAACATAATCACTGGTCACAAAGACCAAAAACCCGTACTCAATACCAGTACGTAATCACAAACAACATATTTCCATAAATCATTTTAACCGCTAAACCACGGTTTCCTCAAAATCATTTTTCATAATCCACGGGACTTATTTCCATATCCTGTTGCTTAGAGTCACGTTTATCCCTGCAACGCGTGCATATCAATAGGCTCAAGGACCGCTCAAAATCCGAGCATCCGCTGCTGTGAACACATCACCAGTCAGCAATCCGTCGCTGTGAAAACCTCACCAGCCGACGATCCGGATCTCGTGAACACATCACTTACCGATCCATATAATCCAGCACATCTGATCTGAGTCAAGCCTCCCCTGGGTTGCAAGACAAAGATCGTGCTACGTGACCTCTTCGAGGTAAACACTTCCATCCCGAAGGCGAGCGTTATCTCCAGGGTGCACTCCGGGGAAAAACATATTTTCTCCTGAAAACCCTAATTATCCGCAACATATCATTATCACAAAAACCAGTGAAAACAGTTGCATTGAAAACCAAATCATTTACAATACAGGGTCTCAGCCCCAAGTCCCAATTTACTTTATAAATCCGAAAATCATCAATATCATCATGTAATCACATGGAAATACAAATCCACTCAAAATCACAATTCCATTGGGTCTCAAGCCCAAAATATCAATTTCACGTAAATCCGTGCAACCGTAAACCCGAGTTGCCACGATCACGTAAATCCATAAAATTAATCACTGACTCATAATCCGAGTCCACATACCATTTTCAATTTTCTGACTCATAACCCCAGTCAAAATATCATTTTCAATCCGGGCCTAGCCCAAAACATCATTTGCACGTTCCTCGTAAAACGTGCCCGAAAGACTGATTAAAATAATCAAAAAATCACGAGAATACAAAAATCATCAAATTCACATGTAACTCCAAATCCGAGTCAAAATCATTATTTACTTGGGTTCTCACGCCCACAATATCATTTTTAACCAATTTCATGATTTCTCGAAAATCGTGCCAGAATATAATAATATAATAATCATAAAACCGAGAAATCACCAAATTGAAATACCAATCATGCCAAAGCATATCAAATCATATGATAAAGCATTTTAAACCATATATGCATGCATCACGGTTAGAAAACAAAGTCCACTCACACACACCGTTCAAAACGGTTCGTTTCCGAGCTGCACGTTTTTCCGTAAAATCTGGAAATCACAACTCCTGCCCAAAATCATTATAGAGGGTTACTAACATCTCAAAATACATCATATAATTTTCCCCAATTTTTCCGGAATTTAAATACGTATTTAACTCGTAAAACAAAACTTCGGATACGCGGAACAATACCGAAACAATATCCGATTTCCTCGAAATCAACGTCAAAATGTTCGTTACACTGAGAGGATCAAAAGTCATGTTGACCTCACCTTGAGACTAGGTCAGACGCGCCCTCACGCGCCGCCATGAGTGGCTGCGCGTGAAATCCACGCGCCAGCTACAGTGTCACCAGCCTAACCCGTTTGTCTGTAAAACGGGCCGTTCAACTCGCGATCAGACCCGGTTTCAATCCTATCAATTCGACACTAAATTCATTAATTGAACATTCAATTAGTTTCGTTACAAGTCTAATTAGAGGTCTGAAACATCAATTACACGAAACCTTACCTCTAACCTCACGATCACAGATGATCATTCGAAGAACACCCCGCACACTGTTCATCATCAGAACTCCCTCAATTTCAATCGATTCCTCTCAATTGATTCAACCAGAAGCATCAAGGGACTCAGGTAAACCTTTTCCCCAAATCAATTGAATCAATTCGTGGCTCAAACTCCACGACTCAAACTCGATTCTTCGTCACTGTGCAACCATGGAAGTCCGTCAATATTTAACGTTTTCCTTCAATTGATGAACCCAGAAGCATCGTGGGATCCTCAGGAACACAATCCCCACATCAATTTCGTCAATCAAAGCCTCAATTTCCTCGACTCAACCTCGAATTTCATCCTCTGTCACCAAGTGTGTTCAGAGTCAAAACAGCACCAATTTCCTTCGTTCTTTCGACGTTTCTGATCGTAGTGATCCCAGGAGACTAAAACTGAACCCAATTTCGATCAACAAGGCTCAATTCATCCAATTTGATTTTTCCCCCCAAATTGTCTAAAACTCAATTTTCGATTTCCCAGCATCCTCTCTGCCTCTCGTGTTTCCCAGCCAATTCAGTCTCTCTCAACCTTCAATTTTCTCTCAGGAACGGCTAAGGAAGGGAGCCAATTCTCCCAGTTCACACACTCTCTGTTTTTGCTCACGGTTGGAAGAAAATGCAAAGAAAATGAAAGGAAATGATGGAGAAGGAATGATGATGTTGTAATGATGGTGTTGGGAGGGAAACATGGAGCTGGAAACAAGGGATGGGTGACACTTGTCACTCATCCGGATGTGCACAGTCACTGGGTATTGTTCTTATTATATTATTATTTTAATCCCGATTCGTTCGGTTAATCGAGCCCGATTCCGTGACCATAACTTCGTCGTCGAATCTCCGATTTCGGCATGCCGCCTGTCGTTGGATTCGTATCGACGAGACCTACGTAACGGTCCTTGGCCCTTGTCCATCGGACCTCCCGATCAAAAAGTCAACATTTGGCCCCTAATATGCCAAATTACCAAAATACCCCTCAACTTCCGAACATCATAACTTTCTCTACGAATGTCGGAATCGAACGTGCCTCCTGTCTATGAACTCGTGACGTCCCGAACTACGTCACAGTCATTGGTCAAAGTCCGTTTGACCGCCCGAACTAAAAGTCAACATTTTGCCCATGCTAGGGGCAAAACGGTCATTTTGCACGTTTCGTCCGATTTCACTCAACTAATCCCCGATTAGTCATTCTAAATCATAATTAATTAATATTCAATCCCGGTATTTGGGATGGGTCATTACACTTGTTCTAAGATTTTACCGACGGCTCACAATTTGGTTGCCTAGTGGCTGCTAGAATCGAGCCTTTGTAGCCAATGTGAAAAACGTATGGAGGATGCCTCACATGCCCTATGGGGCTGTAAACATAGTCAAATTCTGACACCTTGTTGAGTTCCTTTTGACTGGGTTCCCCACGTCGGGGGCTTTCTTTGAGCCCTTTGCTTATGCTCTATCACATTTATCCTTTTCTCAGTTAAGCCAATTTGTTTATATTTGCTGGAATGTGTGGCATTGGAGAAATAAAGTAGTACATGCGTTGCAGGTTAAAAAGGCTAATGAGGTTTACTAATCACCTATGTGTAACACCTCTGATATTTGAGGAAATGAAAAGTTGGAATGATTGGCTAAAAGGATGATTTTGCCCCTAGTAAGACAAAAGGTTGACTTTTTTGCTATGAACCTCTTTTGAAACTTTCGAGAAGGCCATTATGAAGGTCTTGAGATTCTGAGTACATTAATAGGTGGAACAACAAAATTGGAGCTAGGTGAAATAGTTAAGGGTATGGTGAAGGATAAAAAGATAATTTTTCCACCAAGGGCATTTTAGTCATATTGTAAAGGCCTAGAGTTTTCTAGAAAAATCTTCATTTTTCTTTCTCCTTCCATTCCACCGACTTGGTGCATCTATATATGTGTGTGTAATTTTTTGTGAGGTGAGAGGAGAAATTTGATGTTGGGCCACTGAAAACCAGAAAAAAAAAAAAGGAAACATAGAGATTTCGAGAGAGAAGCACCCAGCCAAAAGGAAAAGAGAAAACAAAGGAAGAAGAGGGAAAGTGAGAGTGAAGGAAGGGAAAACTAGGAAAAGGGAAAGGAAGAATAGGTAGAACGGTGGAGGCAAAGATGAGCCAGTGAGCCACTCACTTCGGGTTTCTAGTTTTAAGCTAGAAAACTCGAAGTTGGACGTGGAAGTTTCCTCTAGAGGGTCCTATGATCATTTAGGACAAATGAGGAGAGGTATTGATGCTGGAAAAGTCCAAGAGGTGGTTGGGCATCCATGGTCGAGAGATGACGGTGTCGTACAACAATTATAGGTGAGTATTTCCTCCTTTTGACCTCGTAGATCTCCTCCTTGGCTAATTTAGATGAAAATTGATGTTTGAAATGTAAGAAATAGACGTAAAACTATCGAGAAAATGCGGGTCAACTTGACTCGGATAACCAGACAACCGGGTCTAGTCAAGGAAGAAGACAACCCCTGAGACACGTGTGGCCACCACGCGCAAAAAGTCCCTCCGGCGCGTGGCCATGCATGCGGTGTTTTCTGGCCATTCGTCCAAAACAAAAATTGTTCCCTATTTTATTGTGAGTCCAATAGTATGAAATTGGATGAAATTGGACACCATATGAGTCAGTTGTGACGTTCCAAAGTTTGTGTTCTATATAAAACCCTTAATAAATCCTAAATTATTGAACAATTGATTTTACTATATAAAGGTGAAATGGAATGGATATAATTCAAGGGTAATCTTAAGGGATTTGTGGAGTAAGTCTAATACTAATTTGGGAAGCTAATATGGACAAAATGTTTTCTTGGATATTTGATACTTATTGTATAAGAATAATTAACCTAAGATTAGGATACTAATAGTTCTAATGAGAAGCTATGGTGGGTTTGCCATAGCTTATGTTAAATAATATATGGAATAAGGAGATTGGAGGACGGTGATATAAGTAGTCATAAAATTGAGAATTAGAAGGAATACATGTGGTTATGAAGTACGTTAAATTAGCCTTTTAACTATAGAAATTATAAGGGTGCTAATGATAATGAAATACTATATAGAAAAATAATAATGAATAATGGAAGTTTACAAGACTCCGGAGAATTTTGCTATATAATAGTCTATAAAATTTCTGTGAAATCGATTTATTAAATTTATCAGGAAACAATATGGTTATTAGACTATTAATGTGAACAGTATTAATAGTATCAATAGAATTAAGAAATAAAAAGAGTTAAGCAGTAAATTTCACCTCTTGACAAGGTTAGTGGGTTGGACGTGGGCGGTAATGACAGGACCCATCCCAATCCCCCCGGGATTAGTGCGGGATGACCCTGCTCCCGTCTGACACGGAGTGTTAGACAAGGGATATTTCTGACCTTTGCCCTCCCGGGCTATCAGAGTACGCCAGGATCCGGCGGAGGCATGTGATATCTCAGTCTCTGCTACAGTCCACATCCGATGTCAACCTGAAGGGCAGTCAAAACATTAAAAACTGTGAGTGGACAAAACAAGAGTTTATAAAAACAGTTAATAAGAAGACATTTGTACCCTTCACTAAAAAGCATGCATGCATTCAAAAACCATTTATCCAAAACAAACCATATGTGGGACTAAGCCCAAAGCAGATATAAACTAAGGTCGAAAGGACCACAATGAAAACGACCATACGGGCCACTGCTCAAATCCATAAGGGACTCGGCCCCAAACCATAAATAAACCAAGTACACGAGCCACTGCTCAAATCCTGTGCACACCTGTGCACACCACATATCATATATCATATATACATATAAGTCACACAACCAATCCTGTCACGGTATCCAAAGCTACACGCGTGCTACCCGGGTCTCAATCTGAGTCATCTCAAAGTCAAGGTCAATGTCCGCAGACCACTGACCCTACCCGAGGTAATAGTAACCATAGCCTTCCTGAGAGTAAGGAACCCAACTGGGGGGTGACTCCACTCAGTCGGTGCTCCGTGACTACTCCGGGGTCCACCCAGGCCAACGACCCTCCCCGGAGGAGATAGTAGAACATGTAAAGGAAGGTAGATGAACATATATATACATAACATAATATCCATGCCCGGTTCCCTTGAACCGTCATGATCCATAATAACATAACCGAGGTAACATGCCGGTTCCCATAAACCGTCATGTACCGTAATAACCAACAAGGGTTCATGCCGGTTCCCATAAACCGTCATGAACCATAATACCATAACAAGGGTTCATGCCGGTTCCCATAAACCGTCATGAACCTGAGAATCCATTTAAGGTTCCCTGACCTGACCTGAAATCAAAGCCGTAAAGTGACTGGGTCTCGTGCCCGAACATAGGACATCAGCTGGGCACCGTGCCCGGAATCTGAGGTCATATGCCCGAGACAAAACCAAATGGGTCTCATACCCGAGTTTATCCTTTTGAAATTCAAATCCAGTTCATTTAAATCAATACAGAAATACAGACCCGTATAAGCATCGTATAAGGCCGAAACCTCGAAATACGTGCTTATACGTAACCACATACAAATGCACCCATGGCATCATCAAACAAGTAATAAAACATATAATAAACATTTATACATGCACCAATTTAGAAAACAAGGTCCATTCACAGACCGTCCGAGCTGCCGCCTCGATTTGCGTGCCATTCGGCTCCCCGAGCCGATCACCATCACCGGAACTCCCAAACCTGTCCAAATCGTAATAGAAGGTTACTAACTACTTGATTAACCTCCTACCAAAGCCCCGTAATTTTCCCGTATTTTTAACTATTTTTAATCCCGAACCTACACCTTCTGATGCCCCGTAACATATCGAGACGGTGTCCGATCGACACGAAACCAGTCCCAAAATGTTCGTTACATTGAATAGAAGATTTCGTATGTTGGAACCATCCCCAGATACCCCGTCACGTGCCGTCACGCGCCTATGGAATGCACTGCGCGTGGGCCTCACGCGCCACCGCACAGTGCCTTCTTCAACATGCCGCGAACCGGCTGGTTCGGTTTTTCCTGCAAATCCGGTCCGCCTGGACCGGCGTGACCGGTCCAAGGCTCTCCCATCTTCATTTCTCGTCCGTTTGGTCCCATTTCAATCCTAAAAATCATATTTTCTCATTTCCTATCCATTCCAATTAATAAAACTAAGAAAAACCCCACACAACCCGTCCGTCCAATCCTCCCCTAATCGGTCCAATTTTTCCGATTGCACCCAGGGCTGCTCAGCCCTTCACCGCCGTCCAAACCACCCTCTACGCCTTCCTACAACCTCAATAAACTCATCCTAATCATTAGAATTCAGCCCTAACACTTAAAACCCGAAAATGAAATTTGAAGGTAAAATTTTTACCTTCGCGGGTCCACGACCACCGTGCACGGCGGCCCCCGATCTCGCCACCATCCAGTCCGTTCTGGCCTCCTCTCTCACTCTCTGTTCTCTCCAGGAGTATTTGGGATTAAGGGTTTGGTGTTTGGATTGCACAGAGGAGAGGAATGAGATCGGGTTTGGTTGGAGGGAAAAAATGGAAAATGGATGCACGGTGAATGGTTTGGTGCATGAATGAATTATAGTGTCCATTGGATGGGTGACACTTGTCACTCATCCATTGGGCCTCCATTAAATATCTGGGCCCACTAGAGACAAGCTGCACTTTTTGTCTTGTAAAACGTGTCACCGTGAATAGTAACCGGGAACTTCCGTGAACCGTAACTTTGCCGTCGAACGTCCAAATTCAACGTGCCGCCTGTCTACGGATTCGTATCGTCCTTATCTACGTAACGGTCTTTGGCCCTCGGCCATCGGACCTCCTAGTCAAAAAGTCAACATTTGACCCCATTTAACCAAAATTACCAAGATGCCCCTACACTTCCGAACATCATAACTCCCTCCTCGAACGTCGGAATTGAACGTGCCACCTGTCTATGAACTCGTGACGTCACGAAATATATCATGGTCATCGGTCATAGTCCATTTGACCGCCCGATCGAAAAGTCAACGTTTTGCCACCACTAGGGGCAAAACGGTCATTTGGCATCGTTCGTCCGATTCCGCCCAACTAATCACGGATTAACCTCACTAATCGTGATTAGTCACTAATCTAATCATGGAATTTGGGACGGGTCGTTACAGGTAACCTCGTAAGGAGGAAATAATTTGGTTTAACTAACAAAGATTTGAATTAGGTTAAATTTTGTAAAATTCCTTGTTTAACGAGAAATTTCCAGATGGGAGCAGGGTCAGTCCGGTCTTTCTTAGGCTAGAAGGAGGGTCCTGTCATATGGCTGCTTAGGGTTACAATTGGTTTCTATGGGGGCCTCGCTTCAGCGTGAGCCTAGGTGGATCAAGCCTGTTGAGGGGACTCTAAAACTGAATTTTGATGTTGTGGTTTGCGGTTTGTAAGGACACGCTTCAACGGGGTGTGGGAAGGGTGTTAAGGGATTCAGGTGGTGTGGTTATGGCAGGTTTTTCGTGGCCAAGGTCGGTTGGGGGGGGGGGGGGGGTGGTGTTATGTGGTTACCGTTGAGATTGAGGCAATTTGGTCTTCTTCATATACAATGGTTGGGCACCCAGGATGTGTTGGTGGAGACTGATTGCTTGGAGGCGGTTAGTACTATTAAGGCGGCCCAACTATGTTGCTCACAGTTTGGCTCAAGAGAGGCGGCACACTCAGAATTGGACTGGGTGGGCCCTATGTGCCCCCTTGGTTAGCACCGCTTTTATCAAAGGACATTGAGGTTTAAATGTTTGGTTTACCTTTGAGTTTGTTTTTTTTTTCTTTTGGTACTCTTCTTTCCTTATTGGATTTCTTCAAGGCTAGCTGGATTTTATAATGATAGTTTTAATGAGACTTCAAGCACCGTTTGTGGTGCACTCAATCATTGTATTCTTACCTTGTTCCTTATTCAATGAAGCTCTTCTTTTAATAAAAAATAAATAAAGTTTGGAATTTGACGTTTATAAACAAAGTTCGATATACGATATATATAGCCCTCTGAAAAATAATAATTTCATAACTTCAATTTTTATTGACTTTTTATAATTTTTTATATATCGTATACTCAAAATGAATCCAAATTCAAAAGAAGATATTTAACGAATGAAAAAGAGGAAAGAATATAAAGGCCCCTAAACAACCTTTAATATACATGCAATCGCACAACTAAAAAAAGATAATAAATAGGAAAAATTTAATAGAATAATGAAAGTCACTTAAGGCTATGCCCTAATAGAATTTCTCTTTATAGATTATGAAAAAAGCGAAATTGATACTCAAAGTGTATAATATACTCTCCAAGAAGGGAAAATTTTAAGAGACAGAAAATGTTTCATTATCGTTATAGTTGTGTCCTAAATCTAATTATGGGAAGAAAAAATCGCAGTTTGGTGCATGGTGTTTGTTAAGGGTAGATTGTCCATTCTATTTTGTATAGAATCTCTTTTCCGAATTGTCATTATGTTATTTTGAACTTTGAAGCAATATGACTTTTTTGTAATACTTTTTTTGGTTGAGCTGTTGGAGGAAAAGTAATTGTAGCAAGAATGCCAAACAAAACAAGGTCGACTACTTGATTAAAAAAAATAAAAAACAAAAACAAAAAAAGGTCGACTCGTTGATGAGGAGTAGGTTGTGATCCTTTGTAGACCATTAAAATGCCCATCATTCACCAAGCACTAGCTATTGCCTACAATGAACAAAATGGAAAGCACTATTGCCTACAATGAACAAAATGGAAAGCACTATTGCCTACAGCCCATTAGGAAGGGAAATTGCCATAATTGGCCCTATAGTTGTTTATGTTGGCCAATTATTTTATAGTCCATGGAATGAGATTATGACTTGTAATATCGTCTATTAATAAGATCAGTATTTGTTTATGTCAAATGGTTAAAGAATCTGTTGCCGTGTACTACTTTGCCCAATATAATTTGGGTGTGCCAACTAGTGCATATAATTTGAAGAGTATACATATTTTATTTATGATTTGTTATTTGATGGTTATGATTTTGTTTGATTTATTTGTAGTGCATGATATTATTTTATTTAGTTCGTTTATAACAACGAAGTTTAAATACGACCACCTATATATACCAAGTCTTATTTTTCATATATTGTCCTTTTTATTCAATAAAAATTATTTTTTATCTTAAAAAACATTTTGGTTAATATTGAGAAAATATATACTAATAAATTAATTATTAACTATTATTTTTCTTAATTTTTCTAAAGAGGGTAGTACATTGTGGAGTGGGAGTGTAACTACATTGACTAAAAAGGATTTGATGCAAAATCAGATTATTAGGTTTTATGTATTTTTAGGAAGAAGATCATGATTTGATGAAACAATTGGAATATACCTTCTTTATTTTATTTTCTATTTTAATTATAAATGTTTGATTCTATTTTTATTTTGACATATAAAATTAAAAAATAATGACAAGGATTATCGCCGCGTATGCTAGATATGAAAGATTGGATTATAGGTGATACTCACATCATTATTGTATTATTATTATTATTATTATTATTATTATTATTTTGGGTTAAAATAGCTGAGATATTGTTGAGTGTTTGTTTTCCTTTTTAACAAATATATTCAAATTTAGATTTATACTGATAATGTATTTATTTTAATCAACGTCGTTACACTTTTTTTTTTATATTAAATAATATGCTTACATTTACGTTTATAATTCAGGCTTACTCGACCTCTGATCAATCCTTAATGGATTCAGGATGAATTGATCTCACACCATTTCCTTCCCTCCTCCTTTCCTAAGTGGGATCGGTCTATGATTTCCCTATAATCCAAGTAAACATATCCTAAAATCATTAGGAAAGAATATAAGCTTTATCACAATATTAAAAGTTTGGGATTGGGACGTCATCATTAAAGTTAAATTCCATATTGTTTATGGTTTACTAAAAAAAGAACAAGAGGGAAAGATTCTTCCAGTCACAGTGAGGAGAAAGATTAAAGAAGGTGACTTTAAAATTCTGCGCATTCATTGCTTTGATCACCGCAAAATCCAAAGAGCTTAACAACAAAATCATAGTTTACAAAATTTCGAAATCCAATTCATACATAACCCACCCACTCATATTTAGCCTCGGATTTTCGAAGCATCTATTTATCCAAACCCACAATTCTAAATTCTACTCGATTTCCGATTCCTTGATTTGCCCCTGTCTCTGTTCACCCAGCAAGATCAATCTCCATCTCTCTCCTTCCACTTCTCACCTCTCCCAGGTACTTTTCTTCTTTCTTTTTTGTGTCTGTAATTTGATTCCGGGAAATTATTTGCTCTTTGTAGTATTTTGAATCTTCTGATTGCATATGCAATCGGTATTGAATTGATTTCTGCAGAGGTTTGGTTTTATTCATTTATTTGTTGTTTCTGGTGATGCGTTTTATTCTTTGAGCATTCTGATTGCAGCAAAATTTGATTTTTGTTAATGGGTTTTGTTTTTTGAGCATTCTGATTGCAGCAAAATATAATAATTTCAAAAGGGTCTGTGGTATTACGTTCGTTTATGCGTGTTTCTAGGTTGATCTTGCTCGTTGTGTTAATAATTGCATGTTTTCCTTTTCCATTTTTGTTATTTTGTTCTTACAAAAAGTGGCTTATCCTTCTATCTGTACTAGGCAGCTTGTCATGAATGTAGCATATAAGATAGACAACCTCTATTTCCTATGGACTTTTATGTTGCTTGATAACTTGATATGCCTTCTTTCCTCAATCCTCTCCTTACTGGAGGAAGGGGGAAGGTGGAAACAAAAAAGATGGTTAATTTATTAACAGATAAAGGGAAATTGAATCTAAAAGTAGGTGTATTTATGAAATATATGATCATAACTAGTTTCCTAATTTTTCTTGGGTTTTGTTATTATTTTAAAGGCATATTAGACTTTATATACTCATGGTATTACAGCTGCAATTGGTTTTGGTGTCTATGAACTTTTCAAGGGGACATGACAATGGTCATAGAATTACTTCATAAGTATGTACTTGCTGTCATGCTACGCCATTAACAATCACATAAATTGCATATGTTTTGTGCTTTTGGTAATGTAGCTGGTAAGTTTGTTTAGAGGACGACTCCCTCCCTTGAGTCCTAGTGTTTTCCCTTGGCAATATTGTTGTTTGAACTTAAACATTACTGTCTTCTATTTCGCAGGTGAAGATTATAACCTTAAGTTATCCAAACCACAAACTATCCAGCATAGTTAGATAAGGAGGGAGGGTACTGGTCCGTGGAGGCAGTTGGACTTCTGCGAGCTTTGTGTCCTCTCTCGTACTTGTCAAAGTAAGATCTCTCGTCACTGCACAAGTGGAGCTTGATTCGTTTTGGCCGTTGAGAGTGGGGAATTGTTGTTGAGGTTTATTTTGAAGCTGGCATAATGGGTTCTGTTTGTTGTTGTTTGAGCTCGGAGGAATTTGAAGATTATATGAATCCAAACGGTTCTACAGTTAGGGACTGTCTATGTCTTAGTTGCTTTCTTAATGTGGTATGCCTTCATCTTCATCCTTAGTGCTGACTAATCCCTAGTTGATATTTTTCTTGTCCTTTTTCCATTCCTAAGTGCAATATGTTTAGAATGCTTAATGATTTCAACGTAGTTTGTTTCTGATGTGGGACTTAATCCTGTGCTTCATATGCTGTTAAATGATCTTAATATTCTACTTCTCTTGTCAGACTGCGAAGCAGATTTCTTTTATGTATAACCTTTTTATTCCAAAGCCCATTCTTTAATGCTAATTCTGCTGGAAGCAATGCTGCTTCCTTTGCTCACAATTAAAACTTGTTTTTCTAGTTTGCTATTCCAATAGGCAGGTTCTTAGTGTTTGCAATTTATGAATTGCATAAAAGTAACCGTTAGTGGAGAGACAAATATATGTTTACTGTGGAAGTATAACCCCATTAACTTCTCTTGTTTTGTAGTATACATCACTATTCAGAAGAGGGGAAGGGCACTCAATCCCTTCATCCCTTCAGGGGGCTGCATCAATGACTTCAGCAGCATCCTTTGACGACTCTTTATCTGACATGTATCGTTCTCCTCCAAGGCCCTTGCCTTATGATGCTGACCCTAGATTTGTACGCTCGCAGCGGGATGGGTTGGTTTCTAGACGTGAGAAAGGCTCAAGTCAGTCTCATGAAGAGACTGAACCTCTAAGAAGCGATAACGATGCGGATTCTGAATCTTTTAGTACAGCTGAAAAATGGAAAGGATCTGCTTGTGAAGAAAATGGATCAAAAGAACAATATTCTAAGTCCTCAGTGAAGTTCTCATCTACAAAAGCTATAGTTGGAGGAGGGAACTTTTATACATCATCAGAAGAAGAGGATGTCTGTCCAACATGTCTTGAAGGTATTTTTCTTTGGTTTCTTGGACTGGTGTTTCTTTTTATTTCTCTATCTTTAGCAACATAGCTTTCGATTAACTTTTTTGGACCCTATTAATTGCAAATGTTTGTTTGCCAAATTGAATCGACGCAATTGCATATGTAGAGGGTATCCTGCTTATGTTGCCTTTGCTCTGCTCCCCTTAAAATTGCGGCCCTTAAATAAGTTTGGGCTGAAGTTAAGGGGGTTTGCGTAGCGAGATCTAGCTTTGTTAGGAGATAAGTCTTTAACACTTGCATGGATTTTTGATTTCGCTGCAATTGCTGGAAAATGTACTGGTACGGTGTGAATAACTTCTGATATGAATTCTGATGTTTTCGATGGTGTCCTTGCATGCAGAATATACTCCAGAAAACCCCAAAATAATGACAAAATGCTCTCATCATTTTCACCTTGGTTGTATATATGAGTGGATGGAGAGAAGTGAAAGCTGCCCTGTTTGTGGCAAGGTAACGTTCACTCTTATTATCTTTCGCTAACTGATATTTTCTTTCAAAGTGATGATATATATATATATATATACACACACATTCAATTAATTGTAATTTATGGAAATTCCTCGCTTTTGTTAACCATTTGGAAGATAATTGTTCTAAACTTCATTCAAGTGATGCTTAGTTTAAATTGAAACCCTTTGCTGCAACCTATCTTGACTGGATTTATTTTCTGGGCTTCTGCAGGTGATGTTATTTGATGAAACGACTTAATTGAGATTTAATACGATGGAAAGGTTTGCAGTCGTTGATGAAGCGAACACCACCAGAAGAGAGATGTAACACTAAAGAAGTATCTCATTGTGAATACCACATGTCAAAAATGTCATTGATAGTACGTACATAAAAACCTGATTTCTGATATCCATTGTTGTAGAAATTTTATGCCCTATAATTTGTCCATGCAAAATAAATTTATGTGGTACTTGCATTGCTATGGTCTCTGAGTTTGGTCTATGTTGTGTAGAAAGCCTTCACCTTTACATTTGACAGGTCGACCCATATATGCTAAAACCCCAAAATTTACAACGTTTCAGATCCTCCCTATTCTTCTTCACAATCCTTATTCTACTTCGTTTTAATTGCTGAGAGGAGTATTCAGACATCAGGCGCTTGAATCCCACATCGGATAAGAAAGAACAGAGTGGACAACGACTCCGATTTATACTATAATATCCTTAAAAAATGAACGATTCTGGTTTTCTTTTGAATAACACGACATACAAAACTGTTGAACAAAATCTCATTTGAAACATTGTTCCAAAATTTTGTTATTTTGTGGCTGATTCAAAAGCAGCGATGAAAACCTCAGTTGGTTGAGCACCACTGAATTCTTCCTTTCCCTCCTTTCCACTAATCTGCCAAAAGAGCCAGACAATTATTAGTGACGATTTTTATATGGATAATAAAACAAAGACGAATATTAAAACAAAGACGAATATTAAAACAATTTTTTTTTAATAAAAAAGTGAATTTTCGTCACTCACTATGAAATATGGAATTCCTTTTACTCCTGAGTACTTCTTGAGATCCTCCTCCACCTTCATTTTACCATAACAAGTAAAGGTTGAATCTTTATAAAAGTTTCACAGCAAAGGTTAAATCTTTATAAAAATTTCACATTTTTGGTTACTGAAAATGCAGAATTTTACAGTTTGAATCAGTAAAAAAACTAATAAATAAAATAAAAACAAGGAATAAGTATGAAGAATTGGAGAAGAAGAAACCTCTTTGAGTCCATTGTTGGGGTCATCAAGAAACTCTGCTGCCCCTTTTACATCAATCTTCTTCGCACATTCCACAAGATAATCTCTGCACCGAAATCAGATGCTGATCATTGACCACGACGACGAAATTAGAAATCGATTCATCAATCTTCAGTCATTTTTACTATTGAATTTTGTAAAGTAAAACATAAACTGACATCAAAAGTACATGTTTTTTTTTTTTTTTCCACCTGTTACCAATGTATTTCCCAGCTGTGAAATATCCAACACAGATCTCATCCACAAGATCATGTTGCTTATCATGACCTTGCTGCCCAGCATAATATATAAGCCTGTGACTCTCCAATGTATTTCCCCTGCACATTTTTTGACACAATGTCAACATTACAACCCGAAGAAAACCCGAAAGAAAAAGAAAACTCTAATAAAAGAAAGGGAATCAATGTTTTTACACATACGTTTGTCCTTGCAGCCCATAGTTCAGGTTATGGTCTGATTTAAAGATCTGCAATTGTGAAAAGGAGACGTAGTAGTTAATGTTAGACAGTAGACACAATATTTATAGGTAGACAGAAATTTCTTAAAGGACGGATTTTGTAATGTTACATCGGACATGCGGGACTCAAAGACTTCAGATACATCAGCCCCCATCTTGTTGTCATAAAACTCTTTCTTAGAAGTGCCTTCTATGGGGGCGTCAGGATCAAGCTGAAAGGGATGCCATCGGAGCTTGAATTCGTATCGATCGTTAGCTTCAAGGAGAGCTCTGTCCAGATGTCTTTTGGCCACAAAGCACCATGGACACACTGTATCTGCAACTACATCGATTATAACAGACTTTCTTTCGGTTGATGCCATGCAATTCTGCAGAGATTAATTAACAAGATGATGATGATGAAATCATATTCATCATTTTAATTAGCAGCAGAATACAAAAGATTGATAAAAGAAATGAATCCAAAGGGTTTGTGTTTCATAAAATTTTGACACTTGGAGGAGGAGGGCTAATCGAACTTGTAGTGGGTTACGGATGTCTTGTGGACTTGAAAGCTTTTCAGTTTGTTTCTTTGCCTTTACCACCAACCACGTAGCTCGAAGGGAAAAAGTCCAAAATCCTTTAACTCAGTCTTACTTTGGTAAATTTGATAAAATAAAATAAAAATTCTTAGCTTGGTAGTTATGGATGTAGTTATATTGCCTATGGTGGATGTGGATGTACTTTTTTTTTTTTTTTTTTTTAATATTCGTGTTTAAAAAATTTTATTTGTATTAAGAAAAGGAAATAATTGCTTCCCACTGTAAGGAACACTTCGTCCTATTTTTTTTATTTATCAAATTACTTTGTATTATGACCAGTTTATATATTTAAAAGTTTAGGGTAGAAAAAAATGTATTCTTAATTCACATGCTGAACTATTAAAAACGTAAATTTTATTAATTGATTATTTCATTTTTAAACTATGAGGCCTCGTTAAAACCTTATTAAGTAAAATTTATTAAAACAAAACTCCTAACAAAGAAAAAAAAGACCTCATTTCCAAAACATTATATTTAGTTTAAAAACAAATTCTATATTTGTAACTTGTACATAGATAAAAATGCCCACATTCAAAACTATTAAACTACAACTTTCATATTCAATACAACATTTAGTCTTCAAATAAGGGTTTTACTATTTAAAGAATTTGAACCAATAACAAATTTACATACACCTGTCTTGTTTATTTATCCACATATTTTATTTATTAATATATATATTGTAACGACCCGTCCCAAATTCCTTGATTAGATTAGTGACTAATCACGATTAATGAGGTTAATCGGTGATTAGTAGGGCGAAATCGGACGAACGATGCGAAATGACCGTTTTGCCCCTAGTGGTGGCAAAACGTTGACTTTTCAATCGGGCGGTCAAATGGACTTTGACCGATGACCGTGATGTAGTTCGTGACGTCACGAGTTCATAGACAGGTGGCACGTTCAATTCCGACATTCGAGGAGGAAGTTATGACGTTCAGAAGTTTAGGGGCATTTTGGTAATTTTGGTCAAAAGGGTCAAAAAGTTGACTTTTTGACCAAGAGGTCCGATGGCCGAGGGCCAAAGACCGTTACGTAGATAAGGACGATACGAATCCGTAGACAGGCGGCACGTCGAATTCGGATGTTCGACGACGAAGTTACGGTTCACGGAAGTTCCAGGTTACTATTCATGGTAACACGTTTTACGAGACAAAAAGTGTAACAACCCGTCCCGAGAGCCGGGATTAGTAGAGTGAATAAGGTGTGATTATTGAGGTTAAGCAGTGGGTAGGTGGTCTCGATGGGTCCATGAGCGTAGAATGACGATTTTGCCCCTGGTTCGGGCAAATAGTTGACTTTTAGTTGGGAGGTCGATTTGAGTGTTGATCGGTGATTAGGACGTAGTTTAGGACGTCACGAATCCATAGGCAAGTGGCACGCCTGATTCCGACATCCGAGGAGGAAGTTGCGATGTTCGGAAGGTCGAGGGCATAACCGTAATTTGGGTAAATTAGGGGGAAAAGTTGACTTTTTGAATAATCGAGTTTTGGTAGGTTGACCTAGGATGGTTAGATAGATTCCGTCGTCCTGAGTTTGATGACAGGCGGCACGTATTCATCGGACTTACGAGGCGAGAGTTACGGGTCTAGGAAGTTTTGGTTAAATCGTAAATATAAGTTAAAAAGAAGGGTAATTTGGTCTTTCTGCACATTGGGATTTGTGCAGAAAGAAGGAAAGGGACGGCTGGGATGGAGCCATTTGGTGAGAGAGTGAGGAGGATTGGTGACACGTGCTAAAGGTGGAGTGGCTTCTGGTGAGTTCGAGTGTGTGCACGGCCCAAATAATTGGGGTGCACCCGTGTATGTGTGTGGTGCTGGTTCAGAAAACAGAGGGAGATCGTGAAGGAAATTGAGGGTGGTGGTGTGTGTGCTGACGAATTGTGAGTGTGTGAGGGTGCTCAGAGAGTGAGAGGGAAGCAGTGAGAGAGGTTGACGGTGTGGTGGCTGTGTGTGAGGGTGTCGAGAGCTGCGGGAAAATCAGGGGGGAAACAGGAAGGAAACCAAGGAATTTGTGAGAATTGTGGCGGTGGCAGCCGTGTACGGGGTAACTGAGTCCGTGGTGGTGTCGTGCGGGTTGCGAGGAGTCAACCACTACCAGCGGAGCTCACGACGGCGACTGGAGGCAGGTAATTCTCTCATTCCCATGTCGATACTCTGTTTTCCCGTTGAGTTTTAACATGGAAGTCGTGGTTTGGGAGGTTGAATCGATGAGTCTAGAGTGGTCTAAGGGTTTTAGTTGAGTCCTAGGAGTAATTTGGTTGAGCTGCCGTGACGGGAGGAGCACGGTGGAGGTTGGCACGACGGCAGGTCTGGATGTACTCTGTTTTGGTCGTGACTTTCAATTGAAAGTCGTGAAGATTGGAATAGAGTCGACGGTCCAGGTGAGTTGAGTTAGGTTTAGAAGGGTCCTAGGAACCGTCTGGTGTTGTCACCGTGAAGGGAGGTGACCTGGGTGGCCGGAGTAGGAAACAGGGCAGTGGACGGGTTTTTGTTCAAGGTTGAGTCGACGAGTTTTAGGGGGAGTCGAGGTGAGTGACCTACGGGAAGGGGTAGCCTAGGATGGGACGATGCTGTTGGTGAAGAGAGGAGTCGTTTTGGTGGACGGAATGAGGAGAACCGCTCTCGCCGGTTCAGGGTCCAGACCACTGGTGCGAACCGGGTCTGCTCAAGGTTGACGGTGCACTGTAGCAGGCGCGTGAGGGCCACGCGCAGCCACTTTGGGCGGCGCGTGGGGGCGCGTGCGGCGGCCTATGAAGAAGCGATCAACAGGACTTTTGGTCTAGGAGTTGTGGTGAGTTCGATGGAGTTGGTTTCGAGTCAATCGGAAGTCGTTTGAGTGTAGTTCCGCGAGGGTGAATGTTTAGGGTCCCGGGTTTTAAGTCTTTGGTTTGGGGAATTTTAAGGAAATTAGGTAGTTGTGTCGTAGACGTATTAGTGACATAATTTGACGGTGTTTGACAGGATCGGGCTTTCCCGAGGAAGCCGAGGAACGGGCTGGACGTTCGGGACGCAAGTAGGGCTCAGTACTGTGAGTGGACCCTTTTCTTAAACTCGATCATACATAACTGTTTTTATATACGTTTTTGATGGTTTTACTTAAGACACTATGTTTATTGTATATGTTATGATGGTTTTATGTGATTGTACGTGATTGAGATGTTTGCACGTTTTTCGAGACATTTTCGGGATTTTACACGTTTTTCGAGAAAATGCTGGTTTTCGGATTTTGATGCCACATTTGGGGATTTTCACCTATAAAGGTTTTCTGATAATGATAAATGGGTTATGAAATATGATTTGTG
The DNA here is from genome assembly GCA_032719365.1 of Prinsepia uniflora. Taxonomy (NCBI): domain Eukaryota; kingdom Viridiplantae; phylum Streptophyta; class Magnoliopsida; order Rosales; family Rosaceae; genus Prinsepia; species Prinsepia uniflora. Next base: position 59,213,066 of record CM064875.1, read on the forward strand.
ATTACATGTGGTCTTGGTATGAAAATGGATATTTTCCGGATTTGGGTTCGGAATGACGGTTCTGAACGCCGGAAGGGCTTCGGACCAGTGATTTCGGATTCGGGTTTGGATGGGGATTTGGTAATGGTTTTCAAATGGTTTGGGATTGGATTTGCTGGATCTGGATATTGGGTTTAAAGACCCGGATTGAGTTTAAAGACTCGGGAGTTTAAAGACTCGGATATATATTGATTTCCCCCGTAGGCCTTGAGTTTAAAGACTCGGGAGTTTAAAGACTCGGATATGATTAAGGCCTGGATTGAGTTTAAAGACTCGGGAGTTTAAAGACTCGGATAGGTCCAGCAGGTTCGATCGGGAAATGAGGATTTGATACGGTTTCTGATACTCATGCTATGGTTTCTTATGATATTTTATAGTGTTTCTGTTTCTTATGATGTTTTATAATGATTATTTTATAACTGTGTTCATAACTGTTGGTTATGCATGTGGTTTCAAAACGGAGGGTTAAACTCGGTTTTCGTGTAAAAATGGTTTTGAACTTTTTTTACTTTCTAGTCCACTCACACTTTTGTTTTAAATTGCCCTCCAGGTTGTGGAGCTAGCGCGGGGTCTTGACGTCGAGGCAGTGTCCGAGGCATAGAAGTGACGTGAGGGATCCTAGAAGAGTTTAAAGGCTTCTGTGTGCGTGTACTTTATCAGTTTTTATTTTCCTTGTAATTTAGTGCTATGCTCTGTAAACGATAAGGTTGAGATATTTTGTAATTACTCCTGCGTCTGACTGAGTTAGAGTGAGTTTTACTTGAGTTTTGTGTCGGGGAGTCAGACGGGAGCGGGATTTACCTCGGGTTTCGGGGTGAAACCGGGGTGGGTCCTGACAATTGGTATCAGAGCATAGGTTTGTCGGGTTTGTGGGGTTTGTTGGTTTGTGCGGTTGTGTTTTAGTTGCTTAACTACTTCTATGCCTCTTTCAGCGTGCGGTTGACGATGCCTCCGAGACGTAGACCCTTTCCACAACCTGAAGACGTAGCAAGAGAGACGGAGAGTGCCACGATAGAGCGAGCCCAGCGGCTCGGGGCTACTACTTTTAGTGGCGGGGCTGATCCTGAGGAAGCCCAGAGGTGGATTACCAGACTTGAGCGGATTTTTGAGGTAATGCATTGTCCGCCGGAGGAGCGAGTATTGTTGGCTATCTTTTTACTAGATGGTGCAGCTTACGAGTGGTGGTATACTCTCGAGTTGTCCGGATGGGATGCCTATAGTGTGACCTGGGAGACGTTCAGGGAACGGTTTCTGGAGCAGTATTATTCTCGTTCTTTCCGGGATGCCAAGGAGGCGGAGTTTCTGCAGCTCCAGCAGGGGCATATGACAGTGGCAGAGTATGAACGGAAGTTTCAGATGTTGTCTCGGTTTGCTCCTGTTTTTGTGGCCACTGAAGCCGAGAAATGCCGTAGGTTTGAGTTGGGCTTGCGAGGTGAGATTCGAGCCGTAGTGACGGCAGGATCTTTTGCTACCCTCTGAGACTTGTCGGATGCGGCGGTGCGAGTTGAGGCTAGTTTACCGGTGCGACGCTGGGAACCATCGATTCCTGGAGCTTCGAGCCAGCGGACACCGAAAAGAGGTAACTTCGGTGGATCGTCCTCGTCGGGCGATGACCGTTTTGGTAGGCCTGGCAGTGCCCAGAGTTTAGGATTTTGGGGTAATCGAGCACCGCCGACTCCGCAAGCGAGTGCGACGTCGGTAGCATCTACAGGGAGACCGAGCAGTAGACCAGGCTGGAATGTGTGTTTCTACTGTGGGGAGCGAGGTCATTTTCGACGTGAGTGTCCACTGTTGCCACAGGAAGGTGGTGTAGGCAGGGGAGCAGCGGAGTCTGGACAGAGTACAGCGTCAGGGACAGCTGGCACGAGAGGAGTTGGTACCACGAGTGGTTCGAGAGGACGTGGTAGAGCGTCGGGATCTCAGGCCCGGGTGTTCTCGATGACTCAGCAGGAGGATCAGGCGATACCAGATGTGGGGACAGGTACTTGCTTTACTTTTGGTTGTTCTGTCGGTTTGGTTGTTGGATCCCAGGGTAGAGTCTAGGAGTTCGCCTAGAGGACTTGGAGTGTACAGTAAGTTCCGTAGCAGGTTGACGGGAAGTATAGGAAAGGAGTGACTATAATTGATCAATCGGAGACTATGGAAGGAGAGAACCCACAAGCTAGAGTTTGCCTTTAGGACTTTGTGGAGTTATTCCGACCATGGCCGGAATAGCAGCCGAGGGAGATGGGTGGACGATTGTTTGGGTTAGTAGTCGAGTTGGTTTGGGAAGGTAGGGTGGTTGTATACGAGGATGTACTCTATGACTTCTGTCGGGTACTCTGAAATAAGGTATTTTATAATACCTTTGTTTTTCTGTTCATAGAGTTTCCCTTGCGTACACCATGTAGCTGTTACATAGCTAGGGTGGCCGTAGTAACCGTAGTTGGGGATGGAGTGAAATGCCCAAGGTGGAGATGATAGACAAGAAACCCAGGAGAGGTTGTTATTTACCGGGTAGGAGACCCTAGGTGTTGGGAACTAGCTGTGGAATTTCGGGGACGAAATTCTATTTAGGTGGGTAGATTGTAACAACCCGTCCCGAGAGCCGGGATTAGTAGAGTGAATAAGGTGTGATTATTGAGGTTAAGCAGTGGGTAGGTGGTCTCGATGGGTCCATGAGCGTAGAATGACGATTTTGCCCCTGGTTCGGGCAAATAGTTGACTTTTAGTTGGGAGGTCGATTTGAGTGTTGATCGGTGACTAGGACGTAGTTTAGGACGTCACGAATCCATAGGCAAGTGGCACGCCTGATTCCGACATCCGAGGAGGAAGTTGTGATGTTCGGAAGGTCGAGGGCATAACCGTAATTTGGGTAAATTAGGGGGAAAAGTTGACTTTTTGAATAATCGAGTTTTGGTAGGTTGACCTAGGATGGTTAGATAGATTCCGTCGTCCTGAGTTCGATGACAGGCGGCACGTATTCATCGGACTTACGAGGCGAGAGTTACGGGTCTAGGAAGTTTTGGTTAAATCGTAAATATAAGTTAAAAAGAAGGGTAATTTGGTCTTTCTGCACATTGGGATTTGTGCAGAAAGAAGGAAAGGGACGGATGGGATGGAGCCATTTGGTGAGAGAGTGAGGAGGATTGGTGACACGTGCTAAAGGTGGAGTGGCTTCTGGTGAGTTCGAGTGTGTGCACGGCCCAAATAATTGGGGTGCACCCGTGTATGTGTGTGGTGCTGGTTCAGAAAACAGAGGGAGATCGTGAAGGAAATTGAGGGTGGTGGTGTGTGTGCTGACGAATTGTGAGTGTGTGAGGGTGCTCAGAGAGTGAGAGGGAAGCAGTGAGAGAGGTTGACGGTGTGGTGGCTGTGTGTGAGGGTGTCGAGAGCTGCGGGAAAATCAGGGGGGAAACAGGAAGGAAACCAAGGAATTTGTGAGAATTGTGGCGGTGGCAGCCGTGTACGGGGTAACTGAGTCCGTGGTGGTGTCGTGCGGGTTGCGAGGAGTCAACCACTACCAGCGGAGCTCACGACGGCGACTGGAGGCAGGTAATTCTCTCATTCCCATGTCGATACTCTGTTTTCCCGTTGAGTTTTAACGTGGAAGTCGTGGTTTGGGAGGTTGAATCGACGAGTCTAGAGTGGTCTAAGGGTTTTAGTTGAGTCCTAGGAGTAATTTGGTTGAGCTGCCGTGACGGGAGGAGCACGGTGGAGGTTGGCACGACGGCAGGTCTGGATGTACTCTGTTTTGGTCGTGACTTTCAATTGAAAGTCGTGAAGATTGGAATAGAGTCGACGGTCCAGGTGAGTTGAGTTAGGTTTAGAAGGGTCCTAGGAACCGTCTGGTGTTGTCACCGTGAAGGGAGGTGACCTGGGTGGCCGGAGTAGGAAACAGGGCAGTGGACGGGTTTTTGTTCAAGGTTGAGTCGACGAGTTTTAGGGGGAGTCGAGGTGAGTGACCTACGGGAAGGGGTAGCCTAGGATGGGACGATGCTGTTGGTGAAGAGAGGAGTCGTTTTGGTGGACGGAATGAGGAGAACCGCTCTCGCCGGTTCAGGGTTCAGACCACTGGTGCGAACCGGGTCTGCTCAAGGTTGACGGTGCACTGTAGCAGGCGCGTGAGGGCCACGCGCAGCCACTTTGGGCGGCGCGTGGGGGCGCGTGCGGCGGCGTATGGAGAAGCGATCAACAGGACTTTTGGTCTAGGAGTTGTGGTGAGTTCGATGGAGTTGGTTTCGAGTCAATCGGAAGTCGTTTGAGTGTAGTTCCGCGAGGGTGAATGTTTAGGGTCCCGGGTTTTAAGTCTTTGGTTTGGGGAATTTTAAGGAAATTAGGTAGTTGTGTCGTAGACGTATTAGTGACATAATTTGACGGTGTTTGACAGGATCGGGCTTTCCCGAGGAAGCCGAGGAACGGGCTGGACGTTCGGGACGCGAGTAGGGCTCAGTACTGTGAGTGGACCCTTTTCTTAAACTCGATCATGCATAACTGTTTTTATATACGTTTTTGATGGTTTTACTTAAGACACTATGTTTATTGTATATGTTATGATGGTTTTATGTGATTGTACGTGATTGAGATGTTTGCACGTTTTTCGAGACATTTTCGGGATTTTACACGTTTTTCGAGAAAATGCTGGTTTTCGGATTTTGATGCCACATTTGGGGATTTTCACCTATAAAGGTTTTCTGATAATGATAAATGGGTTATGAAATATGATTTGTGATTACATGTGGTCTTGGTATGAAAATGGATATTTTCCGGATTTGGGTTCGGAATGACGATTCTGAACGCCGGAAGGGCTTCAGACCAGTGATTTCGGATTCGGGTTTGGATGGGGATTTGGTAATGGTTTTCAAATGGTTTGGGATTGGATTTGCTGGATCTGGATATTGGGTTTAAAGACCCGGATTGAGTTTAAAGACTCGGGAGTTTAAAGACTCGGATATATATTGATTTCCCCCGTAGGCCTTGAGTTTAAAGACTCGGGAGTTTAAAGACTCGGATATGATTAAGGCCTGGATTGAGTTTAAAGACTCGGATAGGTCCAGCAGGTTCGATCGGGAAATGAGGATTTGATACGGTTTCTGATACTCATGCTATGGTTTCTTATGATATTTTTATAGTGTTTCTGTTTCTTATGATGTTTTATAATGATTATTTTATAACTGTGTTCATAACTGTTGGTTATGCATGTGGTTTCAAAACGGAGGGTTAAACTCGGTTTTCGTGTAAAAATGGTTTTGAACTTTTTGTACTTTCTGGTCCACTCACACTTTTGTTTTAAATTGCCCTCCAGGTTGTGGAGCTAGCGCGGGGTCTTGACGTCGAGGTAGTGTCCGAGGCATAGAAGTGACGTGAGGGATCCTAGAAGAGTTTAAAGGCTTCTGTGTGCGTGTACTTTATCAGTTTTTATTTTCCTTGTAATTTAGTGCTATGCTCTGTAAACGATAAGGTTGAGATATTTTGTAATTACTCCTGCGTCTGACAGAGTTAGAGTGAGTTTTACTTGAGTTTTGTGTCGGGGAGTCAGACGGGAGCGGGATTTACCTCGGGTTTCGGGGTGAAACCGGGGTGGGTCCTGACAAAAAGTGCAGTTTGTCTCTAGTGGGCCCAGATATTTAATGGAAGCCCAATGGATGAGTGACACTTGTCACCCATCCACTGGCTACCATTTTCCCATTCATGCATCTCCCGTTCATCCACATCGATCATTTTCTTCCATCCCTCCCACCAAACCCGATCCCATTTCTCACCCAAACCCATTCAACCCTTTCCAATGATCATATAAGAGAGACCAGAGAGTGAGGATGGACCGGTGGACGCTGGTGGCCGGCCAGGAACGGCGCCGCCGTGGACGGCGGGGGAGGAATGCACGGTAAGCCCGATAAACCCATTTTTCTTCTATTTTTCGATTTAGACATTATGGCTGCTATTAGTTGATTAGGATGAGTTTATTGAGGTTGTAGGAAGGTGTAGAGGGTGGTTTGGACGACGGTGAAGGGTTGAGCAGCCTTGGGTGCAATCAGGAAAATTGAACCGGTCGGATTTCGAAGGTTTTAGGTTGTTTAATTGATTGGGTTAGATAAGAAACTTGAAAATAGGAATTTAGGAATTGGAATGGAAGCAAACGGACTGAAAATGAGGGAGAAGGAGACCTGGACCGGTTACGCCGGTCCAGTTGCAGGAAAAACCGGACCGGACCGGTTCGGACCGGTTTGACCGAAGTAGGAGACGGGTACTGTAGCTGGCGCGTGAAGCCCACGCGCAGCCACTTAAGGCGGCGCGTACGGGTGCGTGGGGAAGAATTTAGGGATGTGTTCAACATGTGAAATCTTCTATTCGATGTAACGAACATTTTGGGACTGGTTTCGTATCGATCGGACACCGTCTCGATATGTTTCGGGGCATCGGAAGGTTTAGGTTCAGGATTAAAAATAGTTAAAAAGACGGAAAAATTACGGGGCTTTAGTGGGAGGTTAATTAAGTAGTTAGTAACCTTCTATTACAATTTGGACAGGTTTGGGAGTCCCGGTGACGGTGATCGGCTCGGGGAGCTGTATGGCATGCAAATCGAGGCGGCAGCTCAGACGGTCTGTGAGTGGACCTTGTTTTCTAAATTGGTGCATGCATAAATGTTTATTATATGTTTTAAATGCTTGTTTGTAATGCCATGGGTGCATTTGTATGTGGTTAGGTATAAGCACGTATTTCGAGGTTTCGACCTTATACGGTGCTTATACGGGTCTGTATGTCTTTATTGGTCTAAATGATTTGATTTTGGATTTCTAAAAAGATAAACTCGGGTATGAGACCCATTTGGTTTTGTCTCGGGCATATGACGCTATTTACGACCTTCGGGTCTAAATCGTGGTCGCGACGGGTGCTATGTGCACGGCGATCAACGATACGACGCTCGCCTCCGGATTGAGATGTGTTCCTTCCGGAGAGGTCACGATGGACGATTCGTGGTCGGGCAGCCTAGGGAGGCTCGACTTCGGAGTGTTGACGGTTAAGGATAGCGATCGGTGATGAGTGCACCATGATCTTGTGGTGGTCGCGTCGGTTGATTCGTTCACGGCGACATACCAGGATTGAGAGCGGTCCTGGATGGATGGTTGCACGCATCACTATGATCGAAGTCGTGACTGACCCTTAGATATCGGGCACGGTGCCCAGTTGAGTCATATGTTCGGGCACGAGACCCAATTACCTTACGATTTATGATTTCGAGTCAGGGACCCTACGTGGATTTCCAAGTTCATGACGGTTTATGGGAACCGGCATGAACTCTGGAAAGGTCATTGTGGTTCATGACGGTTTATGGGAACCGGCATGAACCTTTGTCAGGTCATTCTGGTTCATGACGGTATACGGGAACCGGCATGAACCCTTGTTATGGATTTTATGGATCATGACGGTTCAAGGGAACCGGGCATGCATGTTTATGTTATGTATATATATGTATTCATATACCTTCCTTTACTTCTATTATCTCCTCCGGGGAGGGTCGTTGGCCTGGGTGGACCCCGGAGTAGTCACGGAGCACCGACTGAGTGGAGTCACCCCCCAGTTGGGTTCCTTACTCTCAGGAAGGCTATGATTACTATTACCTCGGGTAGGGTCAGTGGTCTGTAGACATTGACCTTGACTTTGAGAAGACTCGGATTGAGACCCGGGTAGCACGCGCGTAGCTTTGGATACCGTGACAGGATTGGTTGTGTGACTTATATGTATATATATGATATATGATATATGATATGTGGTGTCCACATGTGTGCACAGGATTTGGGCAGTGGCCCGTATGGTCGTTTTCATTGTGGTCCTTTCGACCTTGGTTTATATCTGATTTGGGCTTAGTTCCCACGTATGGTTTCTTTGGTTAAATGGTTTTCGAATGCATGCACGCTTTTTAGTGAAGGGTACAAATGTCTTCGATAAAATGTTTTTGTAAACTCTTTATTTTTGTCCACTCACAGCTTTTAATGTTTTGACTGCCCTTCAGGTTGACAGCGGATGTGGACTGTAGCAGAGATCGAGATATCACATGCCTCCTCCGGATCCTGGCGTACTCTGATAGCCCGGGAGGGCAAAGGTCGGAAATATCCCTTGTCTGACACTCCGTGTCAGACGGGAGCAGGGTCATCCCGCGTTAATCCCAGAGGGATTGGGATGGGTCCTGTCATATATATACAACATATTAACAATTTTGGACTTATTTTGGGCCCTATAATATTTTGAGCCTAGGGCTTTGTATATATATCAATAATAGAAATCTTTCAACTACTAAATTATCATGTCAAAATTATAATTTTGAGATATATGATCACTATATCATCATGTCAAAATCCGTTCTTTCCTCTTCGTTTAGTAACCAAGCATTCAGTTGATATTTAATACATATGAATGACTAAACGATCTCTAATTATTGAAGCATATGAAGTTGCATTAGTTAGGGATACATAATAGTAGGAGTTGTTGTTAGGAAATATGCACAACTAAATAGATAATTATAATCATCAGGATTAAACGTGTCCCTCCTCAAAATAAATTAAGTACATAAAATAGACATAAATAAAGCGAAAATAAATAGGTGAAAGTTAAACACCAAAATTGAACGAGGTTCAGCAATGTGCCTACGTCCTCAAATAGTAGTTCCAAAATTCTTTCACTATGAATAATGAGATTACAAGTACAATCTCACTTACTGGTGGATACACAACTCTCTCTTGGATTCACTCAAGATGATGTCATTTTCTCTTTTTATCTCATAAAAAAGGCTTTAGTGGATCAATTGTTGCTTGAAGGATGATTGAGAATACTCAAACACTCTCCTTTATATAAAGATGGATGAAGGAATACCATCAATGCATAACCATGCATAAGAGTTGGCTCCAATTAATCTCATGGTAATTTCCATGAGCATAGTATTCACCATCAATAAGTACTCAACTTTGTTTTCAAGCACCTGGAAGAATTTAGCCAATATTTCATTCGTGCATGATCCATCACATGTACATTGGAATATCAAAATCTTCCTTTTGGGAAATGTTAGATTGTGTATATATAACCCTAAAACACACTGTACATTAGTTCCTAGGATAGAACCGTGTAGCTATATCCCTAGTGTAAGTTAACCATTAGTTAGTTAACAGGTAGACAGTTACCATCAGTTACATATATAAGACACCTGTCTTATTATAGCTAGAAGTAGTTTAAGGAGATAAGAACTACTATGTCTTATCCCTTAAACAAACTTGTATAAATATGCCACTTTGGCTGTAATCCAATGACGCACAGTTCATGAAATTCTACATGGTATCAGAGCCTTAAGTCTGATAACCACAACTGATTCTCCTTCCGTTCTTCCTAATCATGCCCACCGATTCTTACTCCCCTCCTTCAATCTTCCTTAATCATGTCTCCACTCCAGTCTCTATCAAACTTAATGAATCCAATTACCTTATCTGGGAAAGCCAAATCAAACCTTTCCTCATTGCCCACAATTATTGGCGTTTCATAGATGGAACACACCCTGCCCTTCCCTCCACTCTTCCACCCTCTACTGCAACCTCACCTCCTACATCTGAAACCTCTGTTTCTGCCCTGACTTCACATTCTGTCTCTCTACCCAACCATGCCTTTCACTAATGGTACCAAATTGATCAAACCTTGATCAACATGCTAAGCGCCACCCTAACTGAGCCCATACTATCCCAGGCCAGTCGCCTTAACACATCCTGGGAAATCTGGGAGTGTGTTCGCCAAAATTTTTCCTAGTAGTCCCTCACTAATGTCATCAATCTGCGTTTCCAACTGATGTCTCTCACCAAAGGCACTAAGGCCATCTCCGACTACCTTTCTCATGCTAAAACTCTAGCCGACTATCTTGCAGCCATTAATGAGCCCTTTTCCCATAATGATATTGTCACTGCTGTTCTCCGTGGTCTATGACCAGAATACATGATGCTCGTCACAGACCATGCTCAATTTCCCTCATCTACCACCATTCTCTAACTTGAGGGCTCGCCTACTATCCTTTGAAGCTCAATACGCTTCTAACGCTTCCTATGCCCCTGCCCCTAATTCTACTGCCCTCTATGTCAACTACCCTAACCACGCACCACATTCTGCTCCTCAAACTTTCTATGTCATTAAAGACCGCTCCAACTACTATCGTGGCTCACGGCACTTCTCCTGTGGTGGTTCTAGCCGTTTTCAGCCATACAAAAACTCACCTGGAGTCCTTGGTTCCTATCCCACATATCCACCCAGATCCCAAGGTCCTCAGTGCTGGTCATGTAACAGGTTTGATCATGTTGCAGCCTCCTGTCCACAAATTCAATAGCCAGTAGATCATGATCTTTCTCAAGCCTTTGTAGGCCTTCACTTGACAGCCGTCTCTGACCCCAATTGGTACCTTGAAACTGGTGCCACCCACCATGTCACAATGTCTCATATTGTGTCACAATCTGAACCATCTAGCATGATATTGTCTGCTTTAGGCCCAACCCTCACGATTTTGTTTATGGGAACTCACGTGTAACTTCACAGTAGGTCACCCAACTAGGGATTGCACTAGTCCAAACTCGCTTAACTTTGGAGTTCCCAAGGAATCCATAGCTAGTGAGCTCCTAAAAGGCCTCATGCTAGATAGATACATATTCATACATATAAAACACTTCACCTTTCTCTCCCCGAGCAATGTGGGATTGGTCACCGTTCTTCCCAAGACACATGGTCTTACAATCCACCCCCCTTGGGGCCAAGCGTCCTTGCTAGCACACTTCCAGACACAGGGTCTTACAATCCATCCCCCTTGGGGCCAAGCGTCCTCGCTGGCACACTTCCAGTCGGGTCCAGCTCTGATACCATTCTGTCACGACCCAACCCATCTAGCACGATATTGTCTGATTTAGGCTCAGCCCTCATGGTTTTATTTCTGGGAACTCACGTGGAACATCCCAATAGGTCACCCATCTTGAGATTGCATCAGCCCAAACTCTCTTAACTTTGGAGTTCCCAAGGAATCTAAAGCCAGTGAGCTCCCAAAAGGCCTCATGCTAAATAGATACATGCCCACACATATAAGGCACTTCACATCTCCCTCCCAGAGCGATGTGGGATTGTTCACCGTTCTTCCCAAGACACAGGTCTTACATGCTGCCCCTCGCCTAAATCCTACCCTTCACGATCAAGTTATGGTGGGAAATTTACTCATCAATCCTTCAATTCCACAATACATACTGCAATGCAACCATTTAACTTAATTCATTCGGATGTTTGGATGTTCCTTGTACCCTGTGTCTCTGGTTTTCATTATTACGTGTATTTCACTGATGACTACACACGCTACACCTAGGTATTCCCCATAAGACAAAAATCTGAAGTTTTTGACCATTTTTCTAATTTCTTCAATTATTTTAGCACTCAATTCTCCGCCATCGTCAAATATTATCACAGTGATGGTGGCAATGAATTTTCCAACAAATCGTTCCAAATCTTTTGTTCCAACCATGGTATCCACTAGACGTTTTCCTGCCCTCATACCCCACAAAAAATGGGTTGGTAGAGTGGAAACATCGTCATATATCTAAAGTTAGTCGAACCCTTCTAAACATCGCTGGTCACCCATTTTGTTACTGGGCTGATGCCATTACCACAATAACCTACCTCATCAATCTCCTCGCCATATCTGTTCTCAAATATTCATCTCCTTACTTCCTTCTCCATTGAAAATCTCCACCCTTTTCCCTTCTTTGCATCTTTGACTGTTCATGTTTTCCCTACCTTCGCAACTACGCCAAACACAAATTAGAGTCTAGGTCTCTTCACTATCTCTTTCTCGGCTACAGTGCTCAACACTCAGGCTATCGCTGCCTTCACGTCTCCATTAGGCGTGTTTATATCAGCTACCAAGTCCTCTTTAATGAAGACCATTTTCTATTTCCTTCAAACCCTAAGCCTACCGAAGACTTCACTTTTGTTCCACTCACTCACTCAACTACACAAAGTCCACACTCTAAGCCCCTATCTCAATCCACTACACCACCACCTCACAACCCATATCCCCCTTAACAACTTTCCCTACCACTGCCTCTTTCATACTAGCATCTTGAGTCTATTCCTCTCCAAGACAGTCATCCTTCCTCCACGTGTTCTTCCAGTCCTCTCGCAGCATCCATCTTATGACCACTTGAAGAAAATCAGGTCACTATAAATCCCCTAATCTTTTTGTTTTTTTTCCCAAATACCCACTTCTTTAAGTATATGTCACCCAAGCAGCCCATTCTCCTTAACCATCCACTTACAAACAAGCCTAAAAATGTCCCCAATGGATCCAAACAATGAACACTGAGTATTTTTCCCTTCTTAACCAAAACACATGGTCCCTAGTCCCCCTTCCTCCTCATGCCAACGTTGTTGGCTGCAACTGGGTCTTTAAAATCAAACGCCATATAAATGGCACCATAGAGAGGTCTAGTTTCCAAAGGCTTTCACCAAAATGAAGGTCTCAATTATCAAGAGACCTTTAATCTAGTTGCCAAACCTGCTACCATCAAAGTGGTTCTTACTCTTGTTGTTTCCAGTGGCTGGTCCATTCGTAAAATGGACGTCACAAACGCTTTCTTGCATGGTAATCTCACAGAGGAAATTTATATGTAACAACCCCCCTGGTTTTACTGATCCTCAACACCATACTCATGTGTGTCGACTTCACAAAGCTCTGTACGGCCTCAAACAGGCCCCAAGAGCATGGTTTGATTGCTTCAGCATCTTTTTGTTCATATATGGGTTTACTCAAAGTAGGGCAGATCCATCACTGTTTATCTTCAAGACTCCAGACACTCTCATATTCCTTCTCATCTATGTTGATGATATTGTCTTAATAGAAACCTCTAAAGCTGCCCTGCAAACTTTCTAGACCACCTTGGTCCATGAGTTTTTCATACAAGATTTGGGACACCTCTATTATTTCCTAGGTGTTGAAACCACCCCCAATGCTAATGACCTTCATCTAACCCAAAAATAATACACCACAGACATCCTTACCCATAGTGGCGTCTTGGACTGCAAACCTGCTCCCACACCTGTGGCCTTCAAGCAGCTTATCACAACCCACACAGGAATTCACATGCCTGATGCTTCTCTTCACCGCCAAATAGTAGGTGCCTTGATATACTTAACCTTAACTTCCCCATATATTTCATATGCAGTCCAACATGCTGCTCAATTCACGAGTCAACCTACAGACCTATATCTTACTGTAGTTAAACGGATCATCCGTTATCTCAAAGGAACCACTGGTCTTGGCATTACCATTCACAGATCTCCATTTCCCCTATGACTACAAGCTTACTCAAATGCAGATTAGGTGGGCTATCCGAACACCCGACGTTCAGTAATAGGGTTCTACATCTTCCTAGGCCCTACCTTTATCTCATGGTGCTCAAAGAAGAAAAAGACAGTCTCTCGCTCCAATTCTGAACCAGAGTGCAGAGCCCTGGCTTATACTTGTGCATACAACATCTGGCTTCTTAATCTACTGTGTGAACTCACCTTTTCCTTCCCTGCCCATCCAGCTATAGTATGACAACCTCAACACCGGCTACATGTCTACAAACCTAGTTTTCCATGCTTGGACAAAGCAAATAGCCCTGGACCATCACTTCCTGCGAGAAAGAGTGATTTATGGCACACATCATGTTCAATTCGTCCCCTCCATACAACAACTTGCTGGTCGATTCAAAAAATGACTGTTCACTGTCTGCCACTACAACCTTGTCAACAAACTTTCCACCCATCAGGTGCCTAGTTTGCGGGGGGATGTTAGACTATGCATATCTAACCCTAGAACACATTGTATATTAGTTCCTAGGATAGAACCATGTACCTATGTTCCTAGTGTAAGTTAACCATTAGTTAGTTAACAGATAGACAGTTACCAACAGTTACATATATAGGACACCTATCTTATTATAGTTAGAAGCCGTTTAAGGAGATAAGAAATAGTTTGTCTTATCCCTTAAACAAACTTGTATAAATATGCCACATTGGTTGTAATTCAATGACACAAAGTTCATGAAATTCTACATAAACACCAATATCATAGTAACTCTCCTCCACTTAATAGAGGGATTGACCCATCAATTTCGCCTTTCCCAACCTAAGTGGAGGGCTACATCACACCAGCTGTGCTTATGCAAAACTCATGCTTGTCCTTTTGTAGAGACTTTGCATCATTTCTGAACCGTTATCATTAGTATTAATATTCTTGGTCTCAAGTTTCTTGGATTCCAATACTTCATGAATCCAATGATATCTCACATCAATGTGCTTTAACCTTTACTGTAAACTTGAGTTCTTACTCAACTGAATAGCACTCTAGCTATCACAATAAACAACTGATTTGTGATGCTCTTGTCCCGACTTATGTAGGAATCTCTTCATCCATAATAACTTTTTGCAAGCTTTAGTAGTAGCAATAAAATCTACTCATGTAGCTGACAGAGTAACACACTTCTATAATTTAGACTACCAAGAAACAGCTTCCCCAGAAAAAGTAACCAAATAACCTAAAGTGGCCTTTCTAGAGTCAAGTACTCTAGCATGGACTGCATCTGTGTACCCAACCAATTCGGGCTTGCTACTTCCAAAACACAAACTCATTTGGAGGTACCTCTGAGGTATCTCATAATCCATTTCATTGCTTCCCAGTGTTCTTTTCATGGATTGGATAAGAATCTGCTAACAACACCGATTACGTGCATTATATCTGGCCTCGTGCACATGATAAGACCCATCCCAATCCCCCTAGATTATCGTGAGATGTGCCCTGTACCCGTTTGACACCACGTTCCACACCAGGGATAAAACTGTAATTCGCTCGGAGTTACCAGAGCACGCAGTTACTTATGGAGTCTGCAACGACATGTGATGTCTCGGTCTCTACTATAGCCCGCATCCGCGATCAACCTGAAGGGTATCAAAAATCATAAAAGCTGCGAGTGGAAAAAAATAAACAGTTCGAAAACAATTTATCGAAAATACATTTATACAATTCACGTAAAAGCATTCATGCATCATAAAACAATATTTTTAAAATATTTTCTTAAAAGCAAATCACATTGCTTTTCAAATCAAAACACAATGAAAATATGGCTTAATCAAAGCCATTTCCTAAGTAGGCTCTCAACCCAAATCAAAACCACATAGGGACTCGGCCCAAATCAAATCACGTGGGTCTCGGCCCAAACCCAATACACGTGGGTCTCAGCCCAAATCAAATCTCGTAAAAGCATCTCAATGGATCCTTCGCTCAGATCATAGTCGCACATCCGGAGTCTCATGAAAACATAACCACCAATCCTCTTTATCTAATATCCAACAGCCCACTAGTCACGATATTAGCACTACGCGTGCGACTCGGGATTACACATCCGAATATACACCAGGCTCGAAGCTAGTGGCTCAATGTCTAGGTGCTCTAACTCAGGATCACACATCACACCGAATGGTCGACGTCTGAGCGATGACATCCACAAGCTCAGAACCCCTAACTCGACGTCTACAAAATGTCCATCTCTAACACTCCTGCATGCAGTGTCCTCGTGACCTCTCCAATATCACACGTCATACAGGATGGTTGACGTCCGGAGGCTATCATCATATCATAGAGGATGGTCGTGTGCAAAATATTTCACAAATCATCTCAAATCATCTCAAAGGGGCCCACACCCGAAATATAGTTTATCAAATCAGTTTCCACAAAACCATCATAAAACAGTGTTCAGAAACACTTCATACATCCAGGATTACTCGAATCCTATCAAAACCAAACTCGTAAATCCATAACAGGGTCACAACATGAAATCTCAGAAATCATAACTGGGTCATAAGCCCAATACATTCCACGTTTGACTATGCTCCAAGTCAAACCACAAATCAACTGGGACACATGCCCAAATATCATTTCTAAATCCAAAAACCATTTCACGATTTAAAACATATTTCAAAATCATCATTGACTTCAATCCAAGTCAAGTTCTATCATGCCAT
This sequence comes from Prinsepia uniflora, assembly GCA_032719365.1. Classification (NCBI taxonomy): domain Eukaryota; kingdom Viridiplantae; phylum Streptophyta; class Magnoliopsida; order Rosales; family Rosaceae; genus Prinsepia; species Prinsepia uniflora. The sequence continues at coordinate 59,229,149 of CM064875.1, forward strand.
GATCTGACCTTCTCCAACATGATATTATCCGTTTTGAGCCCAACCCTCATGGTTTTGTTCCCGGAAGCTCATGCGCAACTTCCCAATGGGTCACCCATCCTGGGATTGCACCTACCCCTACTCGCTTCCTTGGAGTTCCCTAGGAATCCAAAGCCAGTGAGCTCCCAAAAGGCTTCCTACTAGATAGATGTGTGCCCAAACATATAAGGCACTTCACCTTTCCCTCCCCGAGCGATGTGAGATTGTTCACCTTTCTTCCCAAGACACAGGTCTTACAATTCACCCCCATTAGGGCTCAGTGTCCTCATTGGAAAACTTCCGATCGGGGTCCAGCTCTGATACCAAACTGTCACCACCTAACCTTTTCGAATAGGATATTGTCTGCTTTGGGCTTAGCCATCACGGTTTTGTTCTCGGGAGCTCACGTGCAACTTCCTAGTGGGTCACACATCTTGGGATTGCACCAGCCCCTACTCACTTAACTTTAGAGCTCCTTAGAAATCCAAAGCAGTGAGCTCCTAAAAGGCCTCATGTTGGATAGATGTGCACCCACAAATATAAGACGCATCCCCCAAATGCTCTAGGGCAATGTGGGATTGCTAACCATGCCTCTATGGCCCGGGTCCTTATAATCCACCATTTTTGGGGCCCAGCATCCTCGTTGGCACACTGAATTCCGGCCAGGATTGTGCTCTGATACCAAATTTTCATGACCCGACCTTCTCCAATAGGATATTGTCCGCTTAGGGCCTAGCCCTTACGGTTTTGTTCCCTTCCTAGTGGGTCACCCATCTTGGGATTGCATCAGCCTCTACTCGCTTAACTTTGGAGTTACCTAGGAATCCAAAGTTAGTGAGCTCCCAAAAGGCCTAATGTTGGATAGATGCGCACCCACACATATAAGGCGCATCCCTCAAATCTCCCCAAGTAATGTAGGATTGCTAACGATGCCCCTAAGGCACGGGTCCTCACAATCCACCCCTCTTGGGGTCCAGCGTCATCGCTGGCACACTTAATTCTGGCCGAGGTTGGGCTCTAATACCAAATTGTCATGACCCGACCTCCTCCTATAATATATTGTTCGCTTTGGGCCCAGTCCTCATTTATTCTCGGGAGCTCACGTACAACTTCCCAGTGGGCCACCCATTTTGAGATTGCACCAGTCTTAGCTCGCTTAACTTTGGAGTTCCCAAGGAATCCAAAGCCAGTGACCTCCCAAAAGGCCTCATGTTGGATAGATGCGCACCTACACATATAAGACGCATCCCTCAAATCTCCACAAGCGATGTGGGATTGTTAACCATGCCCTCAAGGAACGGGTCCTTACAATTATAAGGCGCATCCCCTAAATCTCCCCAGGCGATGTAGGATTGCTAACCATGCCCCTAAGGCACGGGTTTTCACAATTATAAGTCACATCCCTCAAATCTCCCTAGACGATGTGGGATTGCTAACCATTCCCCCAAGGCACGGGTCTTCACAATTATAAGGCACATCCCTAAAATCTCCCCAGACGATGTGGGATTACTAACCATGCCCCCAAGGCACGGATCCTCACAATCCACCCCCCTTAGTGCCCAGCTTCCTCGCTGGCACACTCAACTTCGGTTTGTGTATCGAGAGGATAAGTGAGATACTAGTTTGAGACTCGAGAGGAGTTAGGATCACAGAATTGGTCTCTTGATGAGATGAGTACAATAATAGGACTCTAGGGAGAGTCAGATTCTAATACGGAACCTGAACGAAAACAATGGAGCTGTGAGTACTAATTGGACATGATGGCGCGTCGTGAATGTGATTTAAGGTTAGAGACGTTTGAGTGAGAGATGATTTGTGATGCTCCTGCTGCACGGGATGTCAACTTGGTATAGCAGGATTGTCAGACTTGGTTCTAAGTGCCCTTGGGAAGATGACATGTGAGATTGATGAACGTCGATGTCTCGCTCGAGACATGGAAATGCGAGGTTTGAGAATTGAGTATTGGAGATTCCAGTGAAAGTTGGGTCACTCGCTTGTCGGATACGGTCGCTGAAGATGGGTAAAGTTACAGCAGTTACCATTGGATTATAGTGATGTCAAGTGACATTTTTTTTCGGTATGACTACTGTGGGTAGATGTCGGATGTGTACGTATACACGTGAAAGCCTCGGGTTGGAGGTAGGATTAGATTCCCGTAATTTGGATGTGGAATTGCGTCGATTTGAATTTCGAGGATGAAATTCCTTAAGGGAGAAGATTGTAAATACCCGTTCTGAATCTACAAGATTAATTAAGGTTTAAGTACGGATTGGTGAGGCTTAATTCAGGAGTACCGGACGATGGGGATAAAATTATGATTTTACCCCTAGAAAGGGTGAAATGTTGAATTTTGACCCAAAAAGTCAAATGCACGTGCATAAAATTCATTATGTAGATTAAGATGATACGAGTTCGTAGACAGGCGACACGTCAAGATCAAATGTCGTACCAGAAAATTTCGGGTTTGAAATGAATCGGGGTATGATTACACGATTTACGAGATAGGTTGAGTTTTGTTTCTTGTGGGCCTAGATATTTATGTTCAGGTCCAATGGATGAGTGACACTTGACACTTTTCACTCATCCATTGATCATTATCTTTCATACATGCATCTATACCCCCTTCTATTTTGTTCGAAGAAACCCGAAACCCATACCTTTTCATCCCACCATCATTCCCTTCCCCTTCTTTTGTTTGAGAGAGACTGAGAGTGAGGCTGAGAGACAGATAGAGATGGCGGAGGGGTGGACGAGCCGTAATGGCTACCAAAAATCCGTGAACCCAGGTAAAACCTGAATACCCTTGTGGTTTCAATTTCAAATTTTTGGTTTGGGGCCTTGGGGAAGTGTTTTAATGAAGTGGGTGTGTTCTTGGTGTTTGTTCGAGTGTTTTGGGATTGGAATGGACGACTGAGGACGACTAAACGACCCTGGATGGTAGTTCGAAGAACAACCATGAAGGTTCGATCTCCAGAGTTTTCAAGTAACGTTTCGTGGTTTTGAACATTTTGGTTAGTTCCTGTGTTAGAGACGAGTAGGTTGGTGGAAAATGGTGGGTGATGGTCGAGAAATGACGAAAATAGAACCGGGTTGAGCTCGCGGATCAAATCGACCCGTTACAGTCAAACGGGTTAACTCGTCTTAAGGAAGATGATGATGATGTGGCAGGCCATGTGGCCAACCAAGTCGTGCACGTGGTGACCTGTTAGAGGTTGTTAGGTCTAGTTAGTAGCTGACGTGGTAGATCCACATTAGCCATGTCAGCCCGTGTGGACCAGTGAGAGAGTGCCACGTGGCAGGGTGTCAGGATCTGTCAGGTGATGTGGTAGTTGATGTGGCAGGTCCACGTCAGCATTGTTAGACCACGTGGACCAGTGGGGTGGTGCCACGTGTCAGTGTGTAAGAAGGGTGTCAGACTTGTTAGTGACACGTGGTAGGACATATGGCTCCAATCAGGGAGTGACACATGTCACGTTGTCAGAGCTATCAGATGTTAGAGTTTTCAGGCTGACGTTCGCGGGTGATGTTAGTAACTATCGTCAGCGTTGACCGGCATGATGTCATCGTTGACCGGCATGATGTCATCGTTGACCAGCGCGTGTGGAACTTTGACCGATGCGTGGACACAAATTTTGAGGTCAAATAGGTCTTGTTCAAAAGGTTTCGACGATCTGAATCTAATAGTGGTGGTTTCAGGTTGATTGGAGATCATTTGATTAGTCATTTCAGGAAGCGTTCATGATTCCGGGATAGTTAAGAGTTTTTTATATGAACTTGTATAGGTTGTTAGTAACCTTTGAGTATGATTTGGATAGGTCCGGACGTTCCGAAGACTATGGATAAGCTTCAAATTGGCTTATGGAGTGGGTTTTGGAGCGCGCAGTGTGAACAGTCTGTGAGTGGACTTTGATTTCTAAATGATGCATGCATATATATGTTTTAATGATTTATGAATATGGTTTGAAATGCCCAGTTTATTTATAGTTTTGAATGAGGTATTTCATAATGATTTCTATGTTGGTTGGATCATGATTTGAATGATGATTTCATGAATATGATTTGATTGATTAGCTATTTTTAAATGATTTCACAAGGATGCGTAAAGTTGGTATATCAGGCTTGTGATCCTATTGGATAAATATTGGACTCCGAGAGTGAGTCCATGTGTATTGAAAACCATGTTTCGGGCCAAAGGCCCTATGGTGATGATTTTTGAGATATGATTTTGGGCGGAGACCTTATGAGAGTTATTTTGGTCTGAGACCCTATGAGATTTTATTTGACAGGATTCGATGAATCCTGGAGTTATGAAATGTTTTTACTGAGACCATCCTCTATGATGTGATGATAGCCTTCGGACGTCAACCATCTAGTGGGATGTGTGATCCTAGAGAGGTCATGGGGACACTACCTACAGAAGTGTCAGAGATGGATATTTTGCAGACGTCGACCATCCTGTGTGATGTGTGATCCTATAGATGCCATCATTCAGACGTCGACCATCATGTATGATGTGTGATCCCGAGTTATAGCATTTAGACGTCGAGCCACGGGCTCCGAGCCTGGTGTATATTTGGATGTGTAATCCCGAGTCGCACGCGTAGCGCTGATATCACGAATGTCGATGTGATAAGATGAGACAGACGTTGGATATGAGGATTGGTCATGTTTTCAATGATTGCTTATTACACAAATGCTTTCATTGGTTATTGCTTTGAAAAGCAATATGGTTTGGTTTTAAGAAAGCAACATGATTGCTTGTATTGGTTTACTGATAATTGCATCGGTTTTCTTATAAAATCTTTTGTTGGAAAGAGAATGGTTTTTAAATGGATATGCATGCATGCTTTTAAATGAAAGGTATAAATGTTTATTTTGGAAATTGTTTTAAAACTAATTATTTTTGTCCACTCACAGTTTTTATGTTTTTTTATACCCTTTAGGTTGATCGCAGATGGAGGCTGTGGTAGAGACCGAGACATCACATGCCATTGCATGCTCTGGAAATCATTGCGCACTTTAGTAACCCTGAGCGGGTTACGGTGTTATCCCTGGTCTGGAACGCGGTGTCAGACGGAAGCAGGGCACCTCCCACGATAATCTAGGGGGATTGGGATGGGTCTTGTCAGTTTAGTATCAGAGCTAGACTCCGACCAGAAGTGTGCTAGCAAGGATACTAGGCCCCATGAGGGGTGTATTATAAGACTCGTGCCTTGGGAAGAACGGTGAACAATCTCACATCGTTCGGAAAGGGAAATGTGAAGTGTCTTATATGTGTGGGCACGTATCTATCTAGTGGGAGGCCTTTTGGGAGCTCACTGGCTTCGAGTTTGGGTATTTAGGTTGGAACTCCAAAGCCAATGAGCTCCCAAAAGGCTTCCTGTTGGATAGATGTTCACCCACACATATAAGGCGCATCCCCCCGATCCCCCCAAGCGATATAGGATTGCTAACTATGCCACCATGGCACGGGTCCTCACAATCCACCCCCTTTGGGGCCAAGCATCCTAGCTGGCACACTCAATTCCAGCCGGGGTTGGGGTCTGATACCAAACTATCATGACCTGACCTTCTCCAACAGGATATTGTTCGCTTTGGGCCCAGCCCTCACGGTTTTATTCCCAAAAGATCATGTGCAACTTCCTAGTGGGTCACCCATTCTAGGATTGCACCTGGCCCTACTCGCTTAACTTTGGAGTTCCCTAGAAATCCAATGCTAGTGAACTCCCAAAAGACCTAATGTTGGATAGATGTTCGCCCACACATATAAGCCGCATCCCCCAAATCTCCCCAGACAATGTGGGATTGCTAACCATGCCCCCAAGGCAAGGGTCCTCACACGGCGGGGATACTGGCCGTGAACTCAGGTAAAAACCTGAAATCCATATTGGTTTGAAAATTGGATTTTGGTTTTTGGACGTTTGGGATTGATTCCGATGCCTGGTTTATGTTCCTTGAGTTGAGATGAATTAACAGGATAAAAAAAATAGACGAAAAATGACAACGGAACCGCCTTGGAAGGATGTTGGAAGGTTGAGATTGACATGTAATATCTAGGCCTTGTTTTGTGCTTTTGAGGTCGTAGATCCCTTTCTAGGAAGTAGACAAGTGTATATGAAGAAAAATGGAGAAAGTGGTGGCGAGACGGTTGAGGCTGGGTCTTTTTCGCGGGTCAAACGACTAGTTACAATCAAACGGGTCGACCCATCTAAAAGAAGATGATGACGTGGTAGTCCATGTCATCACCTGTTAGGCCATGTGGCCAACTAGAGCATAACACGTGGCCAGGTGTCAGGTACGGTTAGTAGTGACATGCTAGTGCCACATCAAACATGTCAGACCTTGTGGACCAGTGAGAGGGTACCACGTGGCAAGGTGTTAGGATCTGTTAGGTGACGTGGAAGTTGACGTGACAGGACCACGTGGTAGTGTGTCAGACCTGTCAGTGACATGTGGCACCAATCAAGGAGTGACACATGTCATGTTGTCAAAGTTATCAGATGTCAGACCTGTTAGGATGATGTCAGTATTGACCAACATAACGTTAGCGTTGACCAGCGCGTGTGAACTTTGACTGGCACGTGAGGTCGCACGGGCATGAATTTTAAGGTCGTTTCAGGTCAATCAGAGGTCATTTTTTAGCCTCGAGAAGCGTGTTCAGGACACATTGACTATTCCAGGAGTTTTGAGGGTTTATGATTTAAACTTGTATAGATAGTTAGTGACCTTTGGATATGATTTGGACATGTGTGAACGTCCCGGAGACTTTGGATTAGCCTCGAAGTGGCTTTCGGCACGGATTGTGAGCGAGCAACATGTACGGTCTGTAAGTAGACACTTTCTCTATAAAATGATGCATGTATAAATGTTTTATATGTTTTATGAACATGGTTTTAGATGCACTGGTTGCATATGCTTTGAGTATATTTGATTGAGCATTTTCATAGAAAGTTTTAGTATGCACGTATTTTGAGATTTCTGTTTTTACATGATACTTAGGCTTAGGCCGAATATTCTACGTGCATGTGATTTATGTGATTTGAATGGTTTCATGGAGAGGCGTGAAGATGGGGATTTGACTATCAATTTGAATGATTTCACGGAGATGCGCAAAATAGACATTTTGAGCTTGAGTCCCAGTTGATATGTGAGGACTCGTGCCTTGGGGGCATGGTTAGCAATTCCACATCTCCTAGGGAGATTTAGGGGATGCACCTTATATGTATGGGTGCGTATCTATCCAACAGGGGGCCTTTTGGGAGCTCACTGGTTTGGATTCCTTGGGAACTTCAAAGTTAAGCGAGTTGAGGCTGGTGCAATCCCAAGATGGGTGACTCATGGGAAGTTGCACGTGAGCTCCTGAGAACAAAAACGTGAGGCCTTTTAGGAATTGAGTGTGCCAGCGAGGATGCTGGGCTCCAAGGGGGTGGATTGGGAGGACAAGTGCCTTGGGGAAATGGTTAGCAATCCCACATTGCCTGGGGAGATTTGGGGGATACGCCCTATATGCGTGGGTGCGCATCTATCCAACATGAGGCCTTTTAGGAGCTCATTAGCTTTGGATTCCTAGGGAACTCCAAAGTTAAGTGAGTAGGGGCAGGTGCAATCCCAAGATGGGTGACCCACTGGGAAGTTGCGCATGAGCTTCCAGGACCAAAACCGTGAAAGCTGGACCCAAAGCGGACAATATCCTGTTGGAGAAGATTAGGTCGTGACAGTTTGGTATTAGAGCCTAACCCTGGTCGGAATTGAGTGTCCCAGCGAGGACGACGGGCCTCAAGGGGGGCAGATTGTGAGGACCTGTGCCATGGAGGCATAGTTAGCAATCCCACGTCGCTTGGGAGGATCTGGGAGATGCGCCTTATATATGTAGGTGCACATCTATCCAACAGGAGGCTTTTTGGGAGCTCACTGGCTTTGGATTCCTAGGGAACTCCAAAGTTAAACGAGTAGGGGCTGGTGCAATCCTAGGATGGGTAACCTACTAGGAAGTTGCATGTGAGCTCCTAGGAAAAAAACCATGAGTGCTAGGCCCAAAGCGGACAATATCCTGTTAGAGAAGGTCGGGTCGTGACAATTTGGTATCAAAACCCAACCTCGGCTGAAATTGAGTGTTCCAACGAGGACGTTGGGCCCCAAGGGGGTGGATTGTGAGGACCCGTGCCTTGGGGGCATGGTTAGCAATCCCACATCGCCTGGGGAGATTTGGGGGATGCGACTTATATGTGTGGGCATGCATTTATCCAATAAGAGGCCTTTTGGGAGCTCATTGGCTTTGGATTCCTAAGGAACTCCAAAGTTAAGCAAGTTGAGATTGATGCAATCTCAGGATGGATGACCTACTGGGAAGTTGCATGTGAACTGCCAAGAACAAAACCGTGAGGGCTGGGTCTAAAGCGGACAATATCTTGTTAAAGGAGGTCAGGTCGTGACACGCTATCTCCTCCACCGTCCTCTCAGCCTCTCATTTACCCTCTCAATCTCTGTGTGGCCTCAAGAAAGAAGATGGGGAATTGGTTTTGGGTGGGTACGAGTTTGGATTCAAATGGGGGAAATGAATGAGAGATGATGCATGTGCGTATGGGCTTGGGCCAAAGGATTGCTGTCACTCATCTATTTTCCCAGGCCAGATCTTTTGGGCCCACTAAAGACAAACCAAAAATTAACCGTCTCGATTTTTGTGCAATCGTGAATAGTTTGAAAAATGGTTCTAGATTCTTAACTTTCCCGTATGATTCTGATTTCGACGTATAGCTGTCTACAGATTCGTATAATCTTGATCTACGTAATAATCCTCGGTCCACGTGTCATTAACCTCCCAGGTTTACCCCTATTATCCGATCATGCTCAATTAATCCCGATTAATCCTTATTAATCTGGTAGGTTTGGGATGGGTCGTTACAACACACCACCATATACATAAGACTTCCAACTATTAAGGCATACAACACCGAGTTCATCTCTTCCTTCTCTTTGTCACTTGTAGGAAATTGCTTGGAGATGAGCTTAAAATGATTAGCAAGATGAGTTGCAACTAATTTTTCCTTATTCAAGTTGAATTTATTCAACACCTTTTTGATATATCGTTCTTGTGATAACCACAGCTTTCTATTCTTCCGAACGCGAGAGATATGCATACCGAGAATCTTATTTGATGGTCCTATTCTTCATTGCAAAATACTTTCTAGTTTTTTCTTCAACTTGCCTATCTTGCTACCATCACAACCTATGATCAACATGTTATCAACATATAAAAGAAGTATAATAAATTCTCCACTAGAGTACCTCTTGACAAAAAATACAGTGATCAGAAGTTGTTCTTTAGTATCCATGTTTGATCATAAGGGAATCGAACTTCTTGCACCATTGTCGTTGTGCCTACTTCAATCCATACAAACTCTTCTTTAGTTGGCATACTAGATCTTCGTTTCTTGTGACTTTGAAACCTTCTAGCTGCTCCATGTAAATTTCTTCTTCAAGATCTCCATGAAGGAATGCAATCTTGACATCTAATTGTTCAATTTTTAGATTCAGACTAGCAACTAAACCAAGTAGTACCTGGATAAACATCATCTTCAAAACTGGTGAGAAAATCTCTTTCAAGCCAATTCCTTATTTCTGACTGAAGCCTTTCACAGTTAATCTTTCCTTGTATCTTGGTTGTGAGATTTTTTCATCTGCCTTCAACTTATACACCCACTTATTCTTGACTACTCTTCTTCCCTTTGGTAATTTCACCAAAGTATAGGTGTTGTTCTCATGCAAGGATTTCAACTTATTTTTCATGGCTTTCAACTACTCCTCATATTTCTCATGGGTCACACATTCTTGGTAGTACTTGAGTTCTCCTGCATCTGTCAGCAACACAAACTGGTCTAAATAGTGGAAGCTATTAGGCTTTTTCTATCTGTTCTATCTTTTCAGTTGTGGTTCTTCAAAAGGCTGATCTTCTTGCACGTATTCAGATATAACATTATCATCATTTCCATTAACAATATGCTCAATATTATTATTCTCAATCGCTTCCCCTTCATCATGAACCTTGGGATGAAGAACTGGATCTAGGTTGATTGGATATTCTTTTGATCTGTTTGACTTCTCCCTCTTCTAGACTCAATGGTTTGATCTTCAAAGATCAAAGAAGACCACATCTCTACTTCTGACAATCTTCTTGTTGACAGGATCCCACAATCTGTACCCAAACTCTTCATCTCCATAGTCAGGAAAAATGCATTCTTTTTATTTGAAATCAAGTTTTAACCTCTCATATTTTGGGATGTGAACGAATTCTCTACAACCAAACACCTGTTTGATATGACACATGTCCAAAACTTGTTCGGTATATTTCCATTCAATGGAGCTAACATAGATAAATTGATCAAGTGCACTCCAGTCATTGGTGCTTCACCCCTAAAACTCTTCAGCAACTTGTAATGAGATAACATGCTTCTTATCCGTTTAACGATAGTTCTCTTCATCCTCTGGCCAACCCGTTGTGTTGATGGGTCTTTGGAGCTGATCTTTCATGTCTGATTCCATTATTCTTGCAATAGGCTCTGAAGTCTCCAATGCACTCTCCACCATTGTCAGAACGGATACAGTTGAGTGTCATGTCGGTCTCACGTTCTACAGTGACATGGAACTGCTTGAACACTTCAAAGACTTGATCTCCGTATTTGCTTGCATAGGCCCACACCTTCTTGGAATGATCATCAATGAAGGTAACGAAGTATCTTACACCACCAAGAGTGTTAGTTGTTATAGGTCCACAAAGATCACAATGAACAACATCAAATATATTGGGTTTTCTAGGTGCAGTTTTATAATGAAATAAACCAAACAATCAGTGCATTGATCTAGAGGTGTACCTTTTGCTTTCAATGTGGTTAATACCTATTTTTTGGGCGAGAATTTGCAATCCTTTCTCGCTCATATGGCCTAAATGTCTATGCCATAACCTAATCGCTAAATCTAACTGGTTGGTTATTACATTAACATACTAGTTGATGATCTCAGTATGTGTCATATAGAGTGTATTCTCTTTTTCCCCCTTGCTAGCACCACAAAGCCCTCAATGAGCTCTCATTTTCCACCACCAAACACATTGATATAACATTCATCATCTAGCAAGCTGGGAGAGATCAAATTGAGACGCATGTCAGGAACATGTGACAAGTTCCAACCCGAAAAATGCCACAAATAGCCTTCTCCGATCTTACTCCCATCTAACAGGTAACCTAATATACCAAGTATACCCACATAGTCCTATCAGACAAGAGATACTCACATACTCGTAGCTTATGCCTCTGTTCCGTAAGCAGTCTCAGTAACCGTGAATCGACCCTGGAGGGTTTCAAAACCAATAAGCTATGTGAGTGGATGAAATAAAGGTTTGTAAAACAAAGTTCGAAAACATGCTAATTTCCAGAAATCATATCCCTAACCATTTCCCAAATTCGAATCCAAAATCATCATTCCGTAAGCTAGCATTTGGAATAACCATTCCGAACCCAAATCCATAAAAGAAAATCCATTGTCAAGCTCTAGAATCAAATCCTGAGTCGTCACCCAGAATCCGATTCCAAAACCCAAATCCAGAAATCCTCTTTCAAGTTCCAAAATCAAATCCTGAATCGTCATCCAGAAATCTGATTCCAAAACTCGAAATCTCGTTCACATCTACCGAGACGTACCAAAACTGAACCTCTCAGTTGCCTGCTCAACCGATTACCCTATTACCATCGATTGACTTCATAGAGAAGCCAATCCCAATAACAACATATCTAGGCTGACAAAATCCGCCCCTGTCGGAAAACTACTCATCGGACAACTACTCAGGCGAGTAGTAAACCATATAGGATTTACCTCGAAAAGAAGTTCAGTCCCAATATCCTCAACTCAACACTCAAGTAAGAGTGATAAACTCTCCACCTATCTGGATCATCAAGATCACGATCCAGATCCATCACCACGTCAACCGACCCTAGACGCCACGATAGAGAATCGTCACGACGTCCAAAGTCCTCAATTATTCCCACATCTACACAGATTAGTCTACGACGAGGCACGCCGAGACTGTGGGTTCTCACTGACTACCTCGTATCGACCCTTGGCATTCCACCTAGAAAATCAAGGATGATACAAGACTATGACATCAAAATTCATCCTATGTGAATACAACCAAACTCATTGCACTCACATCACCATGTAAACCAACATCGTCTGCCACCAGGCAGAAAATGAGAAATTTCAGTCACTTAACTTCAATATACTCGATTCCTCTTGATGACCCAAAACAAAACCCGGGTCCACCAACCAATACACGATCGGTGTACTAGTGGCAACCAATACACGTGTCCCATAACCAATTTAACTCTATCTGAGATCCACTCTGGGACCATCGATACCAAACATAAGCCCACCATGACGGATGTGACTCAACGTCATCACAATCACCGGCACCAGCACCAGCACTAGTACCAGTATCAAGATTATCACCTATCAGCATCAGCCCAAAGTGTCCACACTAGCATCAACAATAACACTAGCACACCATGTGCAAAACTAACAACCCTGAATCTCCGCTCAAACCGAGGGACGACCCCGTACCTCTGCTCGAATAGGAGTAACTCTGCCTCCCTCGTGCCCAACTCTAGGTACAGTCACCCTGACAACTCATACGGGAAAAGCAAACGTCACCTGAACGTCACCGATCCCCAACAACTGTAACTACAACCATCCTCGGTAGTAGTGCCTGCCACCTACTCATGCAGACCTAACTACCAGACCTCGTTATATCCAGACTCGGTATCCAACGGAATCAATCGCCAGTACCAACTACTTTGTATCCCACTCAGGGATTCCATCGACAAGTACCAACCCTGGTAACTTGCCCAACCAAACACTAACCAGTCGCAACTCAACTAAACCAATGTCGTCTACCAGGTCATCCACGACCTTAGTTGCACCAAACCACAACTAAGTAGCACGAAAACCAAGTAGGTCTAACCAATAAGTACAACCTCGACTGTAGAGTGCAGTCCCAATACAAACTGACATGACTAGACCGACTAACGAATCCAAATCCGAATAGTCGTCCAAGTCAAACCACTCGTCAACTCACATTTCTGAACCATACACCCAAGGTAGGGTTCCACAATCACACTCTAGGGTCACTCTGAACCCAACTGCGAAAAGCAGTAAACTTAACAATCTGGCCGACCCCGCGGTCTTGACATCGTAAAGACGTCAATCCAATCCTACCGTAAGTCCAACTACGATTCCTCAAATCCGGCTGCCAACTTCCATAAGTTCAACCAGAGTTCCCCGAACTCGACTGCTCACAGCAGTAAATCAATCTAACTCAACCAAATCCGATAATCCGATGACCACAATTCCTAACTAGTCGTCGGAACCAATCCTACGACATCGTGAAAGACGATCCCAACTAACCGTCTCACGATCAAAACGTTAACGTACAGGTACGTCATCCCTTCCGTAGGGTCTCACACTGTCAACCTTGACAGAACTATGGCAACCTCGGCCTCAAATGCCGAACCAAGGCATGCCAATCCTACTAACTATCGTACCGGCACCTCAACATCAGGTTGACCATGAACTGTAGCCCATTGAGATATCACATCCTCGACCTACGTACAGAGTATTGCGCAAAATACACTCTGGAATTCAGAGTAACATGAGCAACCATGCTCTGATACCACGCTGACAGGACCCATCCCAATCCCCCCGGGATTAGTGCGGGATGACCCTGCTCCCGTCTGACACGAAGTGTCAGACAAGGGATATTTCCGACCTTTGCCCTCCCGGGCTGTCATAGTACACCAGGATCCGGAGGAGGCATGTGATATCTCGGTCTCTGCTACAGTCCACATCCGATGTCAACCTGAAGGGCAGTCAAAACATTAAAAACTGTGAGTGGACAAAACAAGAGTTTATAAACACATTTCATAAGACATTTGTACCCTCCACTAAAAAGCATGCATGCATTCGAAAACCATTTATTCAAAACAAACCATATGTGGGACTAAGCCCAAAGCAGATACAAACCAAGGTCGAAAGGACCACAATGAAAACGACCATACGGGCCACTGCCCAAATCCATAAGGGACTCGGCCCCAAACCATAAAGAAACCAAGTACACGAGCCACTGCTCAAATCCTGTGCACACCTGTGCACACCACATATCATATATCATATATACATATAAGTAACACAACCAATCCTGTCACGGTATCCAAAGCTACGCGCGTGCTACCCGGGTCTCAATCCGAGTCTTCTCAAAGTCAAGGTTAATGTTCGCAGACCACTGATCCTACTCGAGGTAATAGTAACCATAGCCTTCCTGAGAGTAAGGAACCCAACTGGGGGGTGACTCCACTCAGTCGGTGCACCGTGACTACTCCGGGGTCCACCCAGGCCAACGACCCTCCCCGGAGGAGATAATAGAAGTAAAGGAAGGTAGATGAACATATATATACATAACATAAACATTCATGTCCGGTTCCCCCCTGAACCGTCATGATCCATAATATCCATAATAAGGTAACATGCCGGTTCCCATAAATCGTCATGTACCGTAATAACATAACCAGGGTAACATGCCCGTTCCCATAAACCGTCATGTACCGTAATAACCAACAAGGGTTCATGCCGATTCCCATAAACCGTCATGAACCACGAGACCATAATAGGGGTTCATGCCGGTTCCCATAAACCGTCATGAACCGGGAAATCCATTTAAGGTTCCCTGACCTGAAATCAAAACCGTAAAGTAACCTGGGTCTCGTGCCCGAACATAGGACATCAGCTGGGCACCGTGCCCGGAATCTGAAGTCATATGCCCGAGACAAAACCAAATGGGTCTCATACCCGAGTTTATCCTTTTGAAATTCAAATCCAGTTCATTTAAATCAATACAGAGATACAAACCCGTATAAGCACCGTATAAGACCAAAACCTCGAATTACGTGCTTATACGTAACCACATACAAATGCACCCATGGCATTAATAACAAGCATTTAAAACATATAATAAACATTTATGCATGCACCAATTTAGAAAACAAGGTCCACTCACAGACCGTCCGAAGCCGCGCCTCGATACGCGTGCCATACGGCTCCCCGAGCCGATCAAGGTCACCGGGACTTCCAAACCTGTCCAAATTAATTTAGAGGGTTACTAACTACTTATATAACCCCTCACTAAAGCCCCGTAATTTTCCGGAATTTCTAACTGTTTTTAAAACCGAACCTAAACCTTCTGATGCCCCGAAACATATCGAGACGGTGTCCGATTGACACGAAACCAGTCTCAAAATGTTCGTTACATCGAATAGAAGATTTCGTATGTTGGAACCTTCCCTAGATTCCCTGCCACGCGCCCTCACGCGCCAGCTACAGTACCTGCTGACGTCATCACTAACGTCAGCATGACGTCATCTGACAGCTGTCAGGTCTGACATGTCAGACTATGACAAGTGCCACGTGTCATGCTCCATTGGTCCACGTCACTGTGCTGTCAGTGCCACGTGGAAGTCTGACATGTGCCACGTGGCAGTCTGACATGTGCCACGTGTCATCACGACACTGGTCCACGTAAGTGACACGTGTCAGCCCCTGATTGGGCCACGTCACTGACATGTCAATGCTAACTGTGCACTGACATGTGACACATGTCGCACTCCTATTGGCCCATTTTCTGACATGTCAACTGGCATTGTCAGATCTAACAATGCTGACGTCATCCCTGACATGATGATGTCAGCAGGATGACGTCACCTGTCATCCCCTACATCGGTCAGACCGGTCCGAACTGGTCCAGTCCGGTTTTTCCTGCAACTTGGACCGGCGTAACTAGTCCAGGTCTCCTTCTCCCTCATTTTCGGTCCGTTTGCTTCCATTCCAATTCCTAAATTCCTATTTCTTCATTTCCTATCTAACCCAATCAATTAAACAACCTAAAACCCTCAAAAATCCACGGTTCCATTTTGAACCTCACGGTTCAATTTTACCGATTGCACCTAGGGCTACTCAGCCCTTCACCGCCGTCCAAACCACCCTCTACACCTTCCTACAACCTCAATAAACTCATCCTAATCAACTAATAGCAACCATAATGTCTAAATCGAAAAATAGAAGAAAAAATGGGTTTATCGGGCTTACCGGGTACCCGCTCGGGTTTTGGGTTCCAGCCACCGTTCACGGCGGCCCTGGCCATCCAGGCCGGCCACCTCAACTCCCTCAGCCTCCCGGTCTTCTGTCCTGGTCTTGGGTGCAATTTGGATGGGTTTGGGGTTCACGGGAATGAGAGAAAATGGTGAGATCGGGTGGGTGTTTTGTGTGTTTGAAATGGAGAAATGAAAATGGATGGTCGATGCATGAATAGGTGTGGGCTGTGAAATGGATGGGTGACACTTGTCACTCATACATTGGGCCTCCCTTAAATATCTGGGCCCACTAGAGACAAACTGCACTTTTTGTCTCGTATAACGTGTCGCTGGGAATAGTATCCTGAAACTTTCGTGAACCGTAACTTCGCCGTCGAACGTCCGAATTCGACGTGCCGCCTGTCTACGGATTCGTATCGTCCTCATCTACGTAACGGTCTTCGGCCCTCGTGGTCAAAAAGTCAACATTTGACCCCCTTTTAACCATAATTACCAAAATGCCCCTAAACTTCCGAACGTCATAACTTCCTCCTCGAACGTCGGAATTGAACGTGCCACCTGTCTATGAACTCGTGGCGTCACGAACTACGTCACAGCCATCGGTCAAAGTCCGTTTGACCGCCCGAATAAAAAGTCAACGTTTTGCCACGACTAGGGGCAAAACGGTCATTTCGCATCATTCGTCCGATTTCGCCCAATTAATCACGGATTAGCCTCAATGATCGTGATTCGTCACTAATCTACTCCTGGAATTCGGGACGGGTCGTTACAACCTTCCCTCCTTAATTAATTTCGTCCTCGAAATTCCAACCGACCTAATTCTAACCGTTCTTCCCTCCTTAATTAGTTTCGTTTTCGAAACTCCAACTATCCTGATTCCACATCCACCTCGTGGAAATAATTCGATCTACCTCGCAACACGTGTACACTAGTACACCCACTAAACAGAATAATACTCGTTCGTACCCAGACGTACCACTAACACTCACGCCACATCGACTACACTCGACCACATCGAATGATCGTAGCCATACGTTACGAATTGACACCACTTGTCAAATCTACCCTTTCGCTGACATAAACAACTCTACGGTTCCTTTCTCAATCTCCACCCTATCTTGACGTCTGCTCCCACTGGGAGTCACCAAACCGTACTCAACGATCTACGTTGACACCTCCGACAAACTGTCACCACTTGACAGTCGTCAGTCAAAAACTAACACTATACTCACCCGTGGTTATACTAACCACCAACTTACTCATCCTGAGTATATGCATACCAACAAATCACCCGACCTGTGTGTAACTAGACTCATCAGAAGTACCATGACCCAGTGCACAGTATCCACTGTCCAGTTCACGACCTCAACTAATCCAATGGTATCGGAACTAAGCCGACTACCAATACGCTCACCAACGTACTACGGGTATAACCTATATACCGTCACCAGGCACGACAAGTACACCCAGTATCGTACCTTGAACAACGTACCAGGTACGTACACCTACCCATCAATAAGACTATAACCTCCTATGTCATAGCCAATCACGTTTCAATTATGGAGTTCACTTGTCCAATCCAGCATTAGACAAATCGAAACTCCAACCCATCACCCGTTGGCAAATCTGAATTCGAATCCGTAATTTCGTAAGAAATCCGGAATCCAAACCCAGAAATCATATCCCTAACCATTTCCCAAATTCGAATCCAAAATCATCATTCCGTAAGCTAGCATTTGGAATAACCATTCCGAACCCAAATCCATAAAAGAAAATCCATTGTCAAGCTCTAGAATCAAATCCTGAATCGTCACCCAGAATCCGATTCCAAAACCCAAATCCAGAAATCCTCTTTCAAGTTCCAAAATCAAATCATGAATCGTCATCCAGAAATCTGATTCCAAAACTCGAAATCTCGTTCACATCTACCGAGACGTACCAAAACTGAACCTCTCGGTTGCCTGCTCAACCGATTACCCTATTACCATCGATTGACTTCATAGAGAAGCCAATCCCAATATCAACATATCTAGGCTGACAAAATCCGCCCTCGTCAGAAAACTACTCATCGGACAACTACTCAGGCGAGTAGTAAACCATATGGGATTTACCTCGAAAAGAAGTTCAGTCCCAATATCCTCAACTCAACACTCAAGTAAGAGTGATAAACTCTCCACCTATCTGGATCATCAAGATCGCGATCCAGATCCATCACCACGTCAACCGACCCTAGACGTCTCGATCGAGAATCGTCACGACGTCCAAAGTCCTCAACTATTCCCACATCTACACAGATTAGTCTACGATGAGGCACGCCGAGACTGTGGGTTCTCACTGACTACCTCGTATCGACCCTTGGCATTCCACCTAGAAAATCAAGGATGATACAAGACTATGACATCAAAATTCATCCTATGTGAATACAACCAAACTCATTGCACTCACATCACCATGTAAACCAACATCGTCTGCCACCAGGTAGAAAATGAGAAATTTCAGTCACTTAACTTCAATATACTCGATTCCTCTTGATGACCCAAAACAAAACCCGGGTCCACCAACCAATACACGATCGGTGTACTAGTGGCAACCAACAACATCTACATCATCAACATCATCTACCATCATCAATCATGGTAGAATCTGAGAAGTCACCTAAAATGACTTCGAAATACCCAATACCAATGCTGAAAACCCGTGTTCCATTCGTCACCTCAATCACAACCTCTCGCGATTTCGAAGTTCCAACAAGATTGGAAGCAACATACCCGGACATCAACCACGTGTCCCCTAACCAATTTAACTCTATCTGAGATCCACTCCGGGACCACCGATACCAAACATAAGCCCACCATGACGGATGTGACTCAACGTCATCACAATCACCGGCACCAACACCAGCACTAGTACCAGTATCAACACTATCACCTATCAGCATCAGCCCAAAGTGTCCACACTAGCATCAACAATAACACTAGTACACCATGTGCAAAACTAACAACCCTGAATCTCCGCTCAAACCGAGCGACGACCCCGTACCTCTGCTCGAATAGGAGAAACTCTGCCTCCCTCGTGCCCAACTCTAGGTACAGTCACCCTGAAAACTCATACGGGAAAAGCAAACGTCACCTGAACGTCACCGATCCCCAACAACCGTAACTACAACCATACTCAGTAGTAGTGCCTGCCACCTACTCGTGCAGACCTAACTACCAGACCTCGTTATATCCAGACTCTGTATCCAACGGAATCAATCGCCCGTACCAACTACTCTGTATCCCACTCAGGGATTCCATCGACAAGTACCAACCCTAGTAACTTGCCCAACCAAACACTAACCAGTCGCAACTCAACTAAACCAATGTCGTCTACCAGGTCATCCACGACCTTAGTTGCACCAAACCACAACTAAGTAGCACGACAACCAAGTAGGTCTAACCAATAAGTACAACCTCGACTGCAGAGTGCAGTCCCAACAAAAACTGACATGACTAGACTGACTAACGAATCCAAATCCGAATAGTCGTTCAAGTCAAACCACTCGTCAACCCACATTTCTGAACCATACACCCAAGGTAGGGTTCCAAAATCACACTCTAGGGTCACTCTGAACCCAACTGCGAAAAGCAGTAAACTTAACAATCTGACCGACCCTGCGGTCTTGACATCGTAAAGACGTCAATCCAATCCTACCGTAAGTCCAACCACGATTCCTCAAATCCGGCTGCCAACTGCCATAAGTTCAACCAGAGTTCCCCAAACTCGACTGCTCACAGCAGTAAATCAATCTAACTCAACCAAATCCTATAATCCGATGATCACAATTCCTAACTAGTCGTCGGAACCAATCCAACGACATCGTGAAAGACGATCCCAACTAACCGTCTCACGATCAAAACGTTAACGTACAGGTACGTCATCCCTTCCGTAGGGTATCACACTGTCAACCTTGACAGAACAATGGCAACCTCGGCCTCAAATGCTGAACCAAGGCATGCCAATCCTACTAACTATCCTACCGGCACCTCAACATCAGGTTGACCACGAACTGTAGCCCATTGAGATATCACATCCTCGACCTGCGTACAGAGTATTGCGCAAAATACGCTCTGGAATTCAGAGTAACATGAGCAACCATGTTCTGATACCACGCTGACAGGACCCATCCCAATCCCCCCAGGATTAGTGCGAGATGACCCTGCTCCCGTCTGACACGAAGTGTCAGACAAGGGATATTTCCGACCTTTGCCCTCCCGAGCTGTCAGAGTACGCCAGGATCTGGAGGAGGCATGTGATATCTCGGTCTCTGCTACAGTCCACATCCGATGTCAACCTGAAGGGCAGTCAAAACATTAAAAACTGTGAGTGGACAAAACAAGAGTTTATAAACACATTTCATAAGACATTTGTACCCTCCACTAAAAAGCATGCATGCATTCGAAAACCATTTATTCAAAACAAACCATATGTGGGACTAAGCCCAAAGCAGATACAAACCAAGGTCGAAAGGACCACAATGAAAACGACCATACGGGCCACTGCCCAAATCCATAAGGGACTCGGCCCCAAACCATAAAGAAACCAAGTACACGAGCCACTGCTCAAATCCTGTGCACACCTGTGCACACCACATATCATATATCATATATACATATAAGTAACACAACCAATCCTGTCACGGTATCCAAAGCTACGCGCGTGCTACCCGGGTCTCAATCCGAGTCTTCTCAAAGTCAAGGTTAATGTTCGCAGACCACTGATCCTACTCGAGGTAATAGTAACCATAGCCTTCCTGAGAGTAAGGAACCCAACTGGGGGGTGACTCCACTCAGTCGGTGCACCGTGACTACTCCGGGGTCCACCCAGGCCAACGACCCTCCCCGGAGGAGATAATAGAAGTAAAGGAAGGTAGATGAACATATATATACATAACATAAACATTCATGTCCGGTTCCCCCCTGAACCGTCATGATCCATAATATCCATAATAAGGTAACATGCCGGTTCCCATAAATCGTCATGTACCGTAATAACATAACCAGGGTAACATGCCCGTTCCCATAAACCGTCATGTACCGTAATAACCAACAAGGGTTCATGCCGATTCCCATAAACCGTCATGAACCACGAGACCATAATAGGGGTTCATGCCGGTTCCCATAAACCGTCATGAACCGGGAAATCCATTTAAGGTTCCCTGACCTGAAATCAAAACCGTAAAGTAACCTGGGTCTCGTGCTCGAACATAGGACATCAGCTGGGCACCGTGCCCGGAATCTGAAGTCATATGCCCGAGACAAAACCAAATGGGTCTCATACCCGAGTTTATCCTTTTGAAATTCAAATCCAGTTCATTTAAATCAATACAGAGATACAAACCCGTATAAGCACCGTATAAGACCAAAACCTCGAATTACGTGCTTATACGTAACCACATACAAATGCACCCATGGCATTAATAACAAGCATTTAAAACATATAATAAACATTTATGCATGCACCAATTTAGAAAACAAGGTCCACTCACAGACCGTCCGAAGCCGCGCCTCGATACGCGTGCCATACGGCTCCCCGAGCCGATCAAGGTCACCGGGACTTCCAAACCTGTCCAAATTAATTTAGAGGGTTACTAACTACTTATATAACCCCTCACTAAAGCCCCGTAATTTTCCGGAATTTCTAACTGTTTTTAAAACCGAACCTAAACCTTCTGATGCCCCGAAACATATCGAGACGGTGTCCGATTGACACGAAACCAGTCTCAAAATGTTCGTTACATCGAATAGAAGATTTCGTATGTTGGAACCTTCCCTAGATTCCCTGCCACGCGCCCTCACGCGCCAGCTACAGTACCTGCTGACGTCATCACTAACGTCAGCATGACGTCATCTGACAGCTGTCAGGTCTGACATGTCAGACTATGACAAGTGCCACGTGTCATGCTCCATTGGTCCACGTCACTGTGCTGTCAGTGCCACGTGGCAGTCTGACATGTGCCACGTGTCATCACGGCACTGGTCCACGTCAGTGACACGTGTCAGCCCCTGATTGGGCCACGTCACTGACATGTCAATGCTGACTGTGCACTGACATGTGACACGTGTCGCACTCTTATTGTCCCATTTTCGGACATGTCAGCTGGCATTGTCAGATCTGACAATGCTGACATCATCCCTGACATGATGACGTCAGCAGGATGACGTCTCCTGTCATCCCCTACATCGGTCAGACCGGTCCGAACTGGTCCGGTCCGATTTTTCCTGCAACTTGGACCGGCGTAACCGGTCCAGGTCTCCTTCTCCCTCATTTTCGGTCCGTTTGCTTCCATTCCAATTCCTAAATTCCTATTTCTTCATTTCCTATCTAACCCAATCAATTAAACAACCTAAAACCCTCAAAAATCCACGGTTCCATTTTGAACCTCACAGTTCAATTTTCCCGATTGCACCCAGGGCTACTCAACCCTTCACCGCCGTCCAAACCACCATCTACACCTTCCTACAACCTCAATAAACTCATCCTAATCAACTAATAGCAACCATAATGTCTAAATCGAAAAATAGAAGAAAAATGGGTTTATCGGGCTTACCGGGTACCCGCTCGGGTTTTGGGTTCCAGCCACCGTTCACGGCGGCCCTGGCCATCCAGGCCGGCCACCTCAACTCCCTCAGCCTCCCGGTCTTCTGTCCTGGTCTTGGGTGCAATTTGGATGGGTTTGGGGTTGCACGGGAATGAGAGAAAATGGTGAGATCGGGTGGGTGTTTTGTGTGTTTGAAATGGAGAAATGAAAATGGATGGTCGATGCGTGAATAGGTGTGGGCTGTGCAATGGATGGGTGACACTTGTCACTCATCTATTGGGCCTCCCTTAAATATCTGGGCCCACTAGAGACAAACTGCACTTTTTGTCTCGTAAAACGTGTGGTCGGGAATAGTATCCCGAAACATTCGTGAACCGTAACTTCGTCGTCGAACGACCGAATTCGACGTGCCGCCTGTCTACGGATTCGTATCGTCCCCATCTACGTAACGGTCTTCGGCCCTCGGCCATCGGACCTCCTGGTCAAAAAGACAACATTTGACCCCCTTTTAACCATAATTACCAAAATGCCCCTAAACTTTCGAACGTCATAATTTCCTCCTCGAACGTCGGAATTGAACGTGTCACCTGTCTATGAACTCGTGACGTCACGAACTACGTCACAGTCATCGGTCAAAGTCCGTTTGACCGCCCGAATAAAAAGTCAACGTTTTGCCACGACTAGGGGCAAAACGGTCATTTCGCATCATTCGTCCGATTTCGCCCAATTAATCACGGATTAGCCTCACTAATCGTGATTCGTCACTAATCTAATCCTGGAATTCGGGACGGGTCGTTACAACCTTCCCTCCTTAATTAATTTCGTCCTCGAAATTCCAACCGACCTAATTCTAACCGTTCTTCCCTCCTTAATTAGTTTCGTTTTCGAAACTCCAACTATCCTGATTCCACATCCACCTCGTGGAAATAATTCGATCTACCTCGCAACACGTGTACACTAGTACACCCACTAAACAGAATAATACTCGTTCGTACCCAGACGTACCACTAACACTCACGCCACATCGACTACACTCGACCACATCGAATGATCGTAGCCATATGTTACGAATTGACACCAATTGTCAAATCTACCTTTTCGCTGACATAAACAACTCTACGGTTCCTTTCTCAATCTCCACCCTATCTTGACGTCTGCTCCCACTGGGAGTCACCAAACCGCACTCAACGATCTACGTTGACACCTCCGACAAACTGTCACCACTTGACAGTCGTCAGTCAAAAACTAACACTATACTCACCCGTGGTTATACTAACCACCAACTTACTCATCCTGAGTATATGCATACCAACAAATCACCCGACCTGTGTGTAACTAGACCCATCAGAAGTACCATGACCCAGTGCACAGTATCCACTGTCCAGTTCACGACCTCAACTAATCCAATGGTATAGGAACTAAGCCGACTACCAATACGCTCACCAACGTACTACGGGTATAACCTATATACCGTCACCAGGCACGACAAGTACACCCAGTATCGTACCTTGAACAACGTACCAGGTATGTACACCTACCCATCAATAAGACTATAACCTCCTATGTCATAGCCAATCACGTTTCAATTATGGAGTTCACTTGTCCAATCCAGCATTAGACAAATCGAAACTCCAACCCATCACCCGTTTCCAAATCTGAATTCGAATCCGCAATTTCGTAAGAAATCCCGAATCCAAACCCAGAAATCATATCCCTAACCATTTCCCAAATTCGAATCCAAAATCATCATTCCGTAAGCTAGCATTTGGAATAACCATTCCGAACCCAAATCCATAAAAGAAAGTCCATTGTCAAGCTCTAGAATCAAATCCTGAATCGTCACCCAGAATCCGATTCCAAAACCCAAATCCAGAAATCCTCTTTCAAGTTCCAAAATCAAATCCTGAATCGTCATCCAGAAATCTGATTCCAAAACTCGAAATCTCGTTCACATCTACCGAGATGTACCAAAACTGAACCTCTCGGTTGCCTGCTCAACCGATTACCCTATTACCATCGATTGACTTCATCGAGAAGCCAATCCCAATATCAACATATCTAGGCTGACAAAATCCGCCCTCGTAGGAAAACTACTCATCGGACAACTACTCAGGCGAGTAGTAAACCATATGGGATTTACCTCGAAAAGAAGTTCAGTCCCAATATCCTCAACTCAACACTCAAGTAAGAGTGATAAACTCTCCACCTATCTGGATCATCAAGATCACGATCCAGATCCATCACCACGTCAACCGACCCTAGACGCCACGATCGAGAATCGTCACGACGTCCAAAGTCCTCAACTATTCCCACATCTACACAGATTAGTCTACGACGAGGCACGCCGAGACTGTGGGTTCTCACTGACTACCTCGTATCGACCCTTGGCATTCCACCTAGAAAATCAAGGATGATACAAGACTATGACATCAAAATTCATCCTATGTGAATACAACCAAACTCATTGCACTCACATCACCATGTAAACCAACATCGTCTGCCACCAGGCAGAAAATGAGAAATTTCAGTCACTTAACTTCAATATACTCGATTCCCCTTGATGACCCAAAACAAAACCCGGGTCCACCAACCAATACATGATCGGTGTACTAGTGGCAACCAACAACATCTACATCATCAACATCTTCTACCATCATCAATCATGGTAGAATCTGAGAAGTCACCCAAAATGACTTCGAAATACCCAATACCAATGCGGAAAACCCGCGTTCCGTTCGTCACCTCAATCGCAACCTCTCGCGATTTCGAAGTTCTAACAAGATTGGGAGCAACATACCCGGACATCAACCACATGTCCCCTAACCAATTTAACTCTATCTGAGATCCACTCCGGGACCACCGATACCAAACATAAGCCCACCATGACGGATGTGACTCAACGTCATCACAATCACCGGCACCAGCACCAGCACTAGTACCAGTATCAACACTATCACCTATCAGCATCAGCCCAAAATGTCCACACTAGCATCAACAATAACACTAGTACACCATGTGCAAAACTAACAACCCTGAATCTCCGCTCAAACCGAGCGACGACCCCGTACCTCTGCTCGAATAGGAGAAACTCTGCCTCCCTCGTGCCAAACTCTAGGTACAGTCACCCTGACAACTCATACGGGAAAAGCAAACGTCACCTGAATGTCACCGATCCCCAACAACCGTAACTACAACCATCCTCAGTAGTAGTGCCTGCCACCTACTCGTGCAGACCTAACTACCAGACCTCGTTATATCCAGACTCTGTATCCAACGGAATCAATCTCCCGTACCAACTACTCTGTATCCCACTCAGGGATTCCATCGACAAGTACCAACCCTGGTAACTTGCCCAACCAAACACTAACCAGTCGCAACTCAACTAAACCAATGTCGTCTACCAGGTCATCCACGACCTTAGTTGCACCAAACCACAACTAAGTAGCACGACAACCAAGTAGGTCTAACCAATAAGTACAACCTCGACTGCAGAGTGCAGTCCCAACACAAACTGACATGACTAGACCGACTAACGAATCCAAATCCGAATAGTCGTTCAAGTCAAACCACTCGTCAACCCACATTTCTGAACCATACACCCAAGGTAGGGTTCCAAAAGCACACTCTAGGGTCACTCTGAACCCAACTGCGAAAAGCATTAAACTTAACAATCTGACCGACCCTGCGGTCTTGACATCGTAAAGACGTCAATCCAATCCTACCGTAAGTCCAACCCCGATTCCTCAAATCCGGCTGCCAACTGCCATAAGTTCAACCAGAGTTCCCCGAACTCGACTGCTCACAGCAGTAAATCAATCTAACTCAACCAAATCCGATAATCCGATGATCACAATTCCTAACTAGTCGTCAGAACCAATCCAACGACATCGTGAAAGACGATCCCAACTAACCGTCTCACAATCAAAATGTTAACGTACAGGTACGTCATCCCTTCCGTAGGGTATCACACTGTCAACCTTGACAGAACTATGGCAACCTCGGCCTCAAATACCGAACCAAGGCATGCCAATCCTACTAACTATCGTACCGGCACCTCAACATCAGGTTGACCACGAACTGTAGCCCATTGAGATATCACATCCTCGACCTGCGTACAGAGTATTGCACAAAATACGCTCTGGAATTCAGAGTAACATGAAAAACCATGCTCTGATACCACGCTGACAGGACCCATCCCAATCCCCCCGGGATTAGTGCGGGATGACCCTGCTCCCGTCTGACACGAAGTGTCAGACAAGGGATATTTCCGACCTTTGCCCTCCCGAGCTGTCAGAGTACGCCAGGATCCGGAGGAGGCATGTGATATCTCGGTCTCTGCTACAGTCCACATCCGATGTCAACCTGAAGGGCAGTCAAAACATTAAAAACTGTGAGTGGACAAAACAAGAGTTTATAAACACATTTCATAAGACATTTGTACCCTCCACTAAAAAGCATGCATGCATTCGAAAACCATTTATCCAAAACAAACCATATGTGGGACTAAGCCCAAAGCAGATATAAACCAAGGTCGAAAGGACCACAATGAAAACGACCATATGGGCCACTGCCCAAATCCATAAGGGACTCGGCCCCAAACCATAAAGAAACCAAGTACACGAGCCACTGCTCAAATCCTGTGCACACCTGTGCACACCACATATCATATATCATATATACATATAAGTCACACAACCAATCCTGTCACGGTATCCAAAGCTACGCGCGTGCTACCCGGGTCTCAATCCAAGTCTTCTCAAAGTCAAGGTCAATGTCCGCAGACCACTGATCCTACTCGAGGTAATAGTAACCATAGCCTTCCTGAGAGTAAGGAACCCAACTGGGGGGTGACTCCACTCAGTCGGTGCTGCGTGACTACTCCGGGGTCCACCCAGGCCAACGACCCTCCCCGGAGGAGATAATAGAAGTAAAGGAAGGTAGATGAACATATATATACATAACATAAACATTCATGTCCGGTTCCCCCCTGAACCGTCATGATCCATAATATCCATAATAAGGTAACATGCCGGTTCCCATAAACCGTCATGTACCGTAATAACATAACCAGGGTAACATGCCGGTTCCCATAAACCGTCATGTACCGTAATAACCAACAAGGGTTCATGCCGATTCCCATAAAACGTCATGAACCACGAGACCATAACAAGGGTTCATGCCGGTTCCCATAAACCGTCATGAACCGGGAAATCCATTTAAGGTTCCCTGACCTGAAATCAAAACCGTAAAGTAACCTGGGTCTCGTGCCCGAATATAGGACATCAGCTGGGCACCGTGCCCGGAATCTGAAGTCATATGCCCAAGACAAAACCAAATGGGTCTCATACCCGAGTTTATCTTTTTGAAATTCAAATCCAGTTCATTTAAATCAATACAGAGATACAGACCCGTATAAGCACCGTATAAGACCGAAACCTCGAATTACGTGCTTATACGTAACCACATACAAATGCACCCATGGCATTACAAACAAGCATTTAAAACATATAATAAACATTTATGCATGCACCAATTTAGAAAACAAGGTCCACTCACAGACCGTCCGAAGCCGCACCTCGATACGCGTGCCATACGGCTCCCCGAGCCGATCACCGTCACCGGGACTTCCAAACCTGTCCAAATTAATTTAGAGGGTTACTAACTACTTATATAACCCCGCACTAAAGCCCCGTAATTTTCCGGAATTTCTAACTGTTTTTAAAACCGAACCTAAACCTTCTGATGCCCCGAAACATATCGAGACGGTGTCCGATTGACACGAAACCAGTCCCAAAATGTTCGTTACATCGAATAGAAGATTTCGTATGTTGGAACCTTCCCCAGATTCCCTGCCACGCGCCATCACGCGTCGCCTGAAGTGGTTGCGCGTGGGCTTCACGCGCCAGCTACAGTACCTGCTGACGGCATCACTGACGAAATCTTCTATTCGATGTGGCAGTCAGTGCTGTCAGTGCCACGTGGCAGTCTGACATGTGCCACGTGTCATCACGGCACTGGTCCACTTCAGTGACACGTGTTAGCCCCTGATTGGGCCACGTCACTGACATGTCAGTGCTGACTGTGCACTGACATGTGACACGTGTCGTACTCCTATTGGCCCATTTTCTGACATGTCAGCTGGCATTGTCAGATCTGACAATGCTGACATCATCCCTGACATGATGACGTCAGCAGGATGACGTCACCTGTCATCCCCTACATCGGTCAGACCGGTCTGAACCGGTCCGGTCCGGTTTTTCCTGCAACTTGGACCTGCGTAACCGGTCCAGGTCTCCTTCTCCCTCATTTTCGGTCCGTTTGCTTCCATTCCAATTCCTAAATTTCGATTTCTTCATTTCCTATCTAACCCAATCAATTAAACAACCTAAAACCCTCAAAAATCCACGGTTCCATTTTGAACGTCACGGTTCAATGTTCCCGATTGCACCCAGGGCTACTCAGCCCTTCACCGCCGTCCAAACCACCCTCTACACTACAACCTCAATAAACTCATCCTAATCAACTAATAGCAACCATAATGTCTAAATCGAAAAATAGAAGAAAAATGGGTTTATCGGGCTTAACGGGTACCCGCTCGGGTTCTGGGTTCCAGCCACCGTTCACGGCGGCCCTGGACATCCAGGCCGGCCACCTCAACTCCCTCAGCCTCCCGGTCTTCTGTCCTGGTCTTGGGTGCAATTTGGATGGGTTTGGGGTTGCACGGGAATGAGAGAAAATGGTGAGATCGGGTGGGTGTTTTGTGTGTTTGAAATGGAGAAATGAAAATGGATGGTCGATGCATGAATAGGTGTGGGCTGTGCAATGGATGGGTGACACTTGTCACTCATCCATTGGGCCTCCCTTAAATATCTGGGCCCACTAGAGACAAACTGCACTTTTTGTCTCGTAAAACGTGTCGCCGGGAATAGTATCCCGAAACTTTCGTGAACCGTAACTTCGCCGTCGAACGTCCGAATTCGACGTGCCGCCTGTCTACGGATTCGTATCGTCCCCATCTACGTAACGGTCTTCGGCCCTCGGCCATTGGACCTCCTGGTCAAAAAGTCAACATTTGACCCCTTTTTAACCATAATTACCAAAATGCCCCTAAACTTCCGAACGTCATAACTTCCTCCTCGAACGTCGGAATTGAACGTGCCACCTGTCTATGAACTCGTGATGTCACGAACTACGTCACAGTCATCGGTCAAAGTCCGTTTGACCGTCCAAATAAAAAGTCAATGTTTTGCCACGATTAGTTGCAAAACGGTCATTTCGCATCATTCGTCCGATTTCGCCCAATTTATCACGGATTAGCCTCACTAATCGTGATTCGTCACTAATCTAATCCTGGAATTCGGGACGGGTCGTTACAATAACGACCCATCCCGAATTTCAGGATTAGATTAGTGAGTAATCATGGATTTGTGGGACTAATCGGGAATTAGTTGGAAAATTGCGGACGGACGATGTAAAATGATGATTTTGCCCCTGAAAATTAGGCGAAAAGTTAACTTTTGACTCGTGCAGTCAAATGGTCTTTGATCGATGACCGTGACGTAGATCGGGATGTTATTAGTCCGTAGACCGGCGACACATCAAAATCGGATGTTTGAAGGGAAAGTTACAGGTTTAGGAAGTTTTACGGCACTATTCACGTAAACCGAGACATCGCGACACTTAGCAGGATTTGATGGGAGAACCTTCTGGAAGGACCCACCAGATAAGTGACAAGTGTCACCCATCTGATAAGCCCATAACCCAATTAATTGGGGTCCTTATCCTCTTCTGATTCGATCATATTCTCCACCCTTCTTCCCAAACCCGTGGAAAAACCCATACATGCGAACCCCATCCCATGTATCAACCCTCAAACCCCCTTTGTTGCCTGTGACCCGTGAATGGAAAAGAGAGAGTGAAGTGAGACGATGAAAGTGGTACCAACGACGTTGACCGTCGTGTACAGTGGTGGAAGCTCAAAGGTAAGCTGGGAGCCCTGTTTTAAATTCAAAAATGGAAAATGGAGGCTTGTTGGTTGATTGATCCTTTCTTTGAATAGGATGATGCTCTCGAGGTTGAGACGAGGCTAACGGTGACCACGGTGGTGCTCGCGACGGCGAGATAAGTGAGATACACGAAAAAGCCCTATCTTCGTTTGAAAATGGTAATCTCGATTTTAGTAGTTGTTAATCGATTTTGATGATTGGAACATGTTCTGGAGGTTGAGACAAAGCTGTTAGACTTGGATTCATGGCCAACGGTGGTTGGAATCGTGAGAACTTGGCGGAGGAAAGTTGGCCGGTTGTTTGTTGATCAGGAAGGCAATCTCTCGTGTTTTTCATTAAGATTCTGGGCTAGCAGATCGATAGGGAGTGATGAGACGATGCTATAGGAATTAACAGGATTGAAAACGGGGTAGAATTGGCTGAGAACCAGTCTCGACGGTCTGGTCTGACCAGAAACTAGAGAACCGATCTGAACCGGGTTCGACTAGAGGACAAGGATGACACTGTGCAGGCGCATGAGCCTGTATTTTAAGGCACGATCAACATGTTATTTCATCCTTTCACTTTAACGAATATT
Organism: Prinsepia uniflora; assembly: GCA_032719365.1. NCBI lineage: Eukaryota > Viridiplantae > Streptophyta > Magnoliopsida > Rosales > Rosaceae > Prinsepia > Prinsepia uniflora. Next base: position 59,260,517 of record CM064875.1, read on the forward strand.
TTGCGACAGATTTCGAGTCGATCGGACACCGTTTCGGGGTAGTTTTGGAAGTCCGAAGGTGTATGGTTTATTTTAAATACATTTAAAAATTCCTGAAAAATTAAGGGGTTTAATGTTAGGTAATTTGAGGTGGTTAGTGACCTTCGGGGTCTGGTTTGGATAGGTACGAAGGTTCTGGTGATGGTGATTAGCCTCGGGAAGGTTTATGGCGCGCGTATCGAGGCGGTAGCTAAGACGGTCTGTAAGTGGAATTTTGTTTTATAAATATGATGCATGCATAACTGTTTTATATGCTTTTTATATGTGCTTTGTGATGATATGATTGTGATATTTGGTTTTATATGATTGTGATATAGGCGGCAGCTAAGACCGTATAGTGACTCAGGAGCAGGATTGCTATGATTAGATATCTGGGACGTAGACATCTGGGACATCAAACATCTGGGATGTTAGAGATTGACCCAGAGAGACCCCGGGTAGCACGCGTTGCATAGACCGTGAGATATGACGTCTGGGACGTTAAGCGTCTGGGACGCGAGGCATCTTGGATGCCGAGGATGGGTATTTGGTAAACATGAATTATTGGATTTATGAAAGGGTATTTCTGTGTTTATGGATTTGGGCAATGACCTACTTGGATTTGGAATTACAAATTTTGGTGTTTTACGATTTTGGGCTGAGCTCCCACATATTCTTGGGTTTTATGGTTTTGGGTTAAGGCCCTAATGATTTGAGAAAAGGAAATGACTTTGGTTTTCTAAACGGTTTTTTTATTATGTTTGAATTAACTAGTTTTCGAATGCATGCATAATTTTTAAGTGAAGGGCATAAATGTCTTTTTTATGAAACGTGTTTTATTTAATTAATTATTTTTGTCCACTCATATCATTTAATGATTTTTAATTCCTTTCAGGTTAATAGCGGATGTGGGCTGTGGCAGGGACCAATGCCTCACATTCCTCGGTTGATCTTGGCGCACTCTGGGAACCAATTGGGCTCAAGATTTCTGATTATCCCTTGTCTGGCTTTCGTGTTACCTAGTGTGGGACGTGGGTTAAATAGGAGCATGACACATCCTGCGTTAATCCCGAGGGGGATTGGGATGGATTGTGTCTGGGTGGTATCAGAGCGAGGTTAATGTGTAGTACCCTGACACCAAGGTGGTTTCAGAGCGAGGATTGTTAGTCTACACCAGAGCGTTGTGCGCATGTGCCCAGGATGTGAGTTCTTTACGATGAACAGCCCATCATCAACCTGAATGTGAGGGCAATAAAGTAAGATAGTTAGTAGAAATGAGTCGTGGATAGATGATGTTTCACTCGATACGCCGTGTGTCAAGACCTGACCCTCCTCTGTCAGGACCCGACTCATCTAGGACGATATTGTCCGCTTTGGGCCTCCTTGCCCTTGCCCTCACAGTACATTCGGATTCAAGTGAACCCTAGTTGTGATTGATGGAGTCCAATTAACCCTAGTTGGGGACTAGTAGAGTTTGATGGTTGGATTTTGCGATTTTTCGAAGTCGATACTGCAAGGTTGGTCAGATTCTGGATTGTACTACAGAGGGTAGTCGGACTTTGATGAACCCTGATTCGTAATGGATGGCCCGGATAGGCGAATCGAGTTTCCTTTAGTGGGGAACCCTAGAGTATGATGTATGGTTTGGAAAATGCAAGTTAGATGGTTGTATTGGCGATGGTGCTGTAGAGAACAGCTGAGGCCCTGAAGACCCAGGTGGACGACTCTAGTTGAGTCGAGTTGAGAACGAAGATGTCATTTTTGGTATGTGTTGCCAAGTTGGTATGATTTGTCAGGGTTGGTTTTATCAGAATAGGGCAGCCGAAGCGTGGTGGACCCAGGCGTAGTCTCGGGTCATTAACCAAGGGAATTGGTGAATGAAGAATGTACGAAGAATTTATTTGAAGTTGGAAGAGGCCGAAGAGAATCAATGCAGTGTTTAGCTTCAAGAAAAAGATTAAGCATTGCAGTAATTATCTGAGAATACTCTTAGTCGAAAGGGGTGACTTCTCTTTTTGATCGGCTGGAGCTTTAGGCTTGGCTGTCTATAGGATTATGCGACATCGGGATTGATCTGATATCGGGAATGATGACGAGCGAGTCTCGATAGGTAAGGATGGCAAGGAGTGACTATAACTGATCGATATGAGGTAATTGAAGAGAACCCAAAGTCTAGACGTGTCTTGTCTTGACTGAGTTGTTTAGTTGTGGATAAGGTGTCGAGGAGTGAGGAGGACGACATGGGAGAATCGCAGGGAAGGATTTCCTTGCTAATTATGCTAAGCTAGGAGGAAAGGAGAATCGTTTTGTGAGACATTTGAAGAAACTTGTGGATTGTTGGTGAGTTGACAAGATAGAGGTTGGATATGTGAAGAGTGTATACGATTTTTCTTGTGTGTGTATTGGATATGTGAGTGAGATCTGTCTTGGACAGGTGGATGAGTGTGTGTTGGATATATGAGTGAAGTTTTTCTTGGTTACGTAGAGGAGTATGTGTTAGATATGGAGAATGTTGGGGTTGGCTTCCTTTCGAAGTTAATCTAGAATGAGGCTCTGTCTGGGTGATGTGGGTGGTCTGACTTGGATATGTGCGTCGGTGGGATTGGCTTCCATTCGAGGCCGGTTAGCAGTGACGGCAAGTATGACTGATTGGGTAAGTAAGATGGTACCTAGGACGAAAATCAGGAAAATATGAATAGCCGAGAAATGAGTATGATATGCGTGAGCCTGGAGTAGTGATGTTGGACGAGGTTCGGAGTGAAACGCATTGGTTGACGTGAGTAAGTTATCGCTTGGAGTGGGCCCCAGACGTGTAGTGGGAAGTTTAGACACGTGGGTGAATGGGATGCACCCGTTGTAATTGTGATAGAAATGATGGCGATCAGAACCTTCCCAATGTAGTGGGCTGGTGAGGACGTGAACTGGACATTGGATACCGTGTGTTTGGGTCTGAGTAATCTGGTAGGGTTCAGTGATTGATGTGAGCAGTGGCTCAGAGCCGTGGGTGACTAAGGGAACCCTACAGTGCAAATGTGTTATCACTACGAGACAAGTATTCAGTGAGGTCCAGTTACACACAGTTAGAGTGAGATGTGAATGGTGTACCAATAGGTTGAGCGACTTGGTGGCTCGTGTAACCACAAATAAGGTGAGAGGTCGAGTTGCTTCGCATAAAGCGACTGCTCTGTGACTCTGGTAAAGTCCACGAGGATCCCTGAGGGAGTTGATTGAAGTGAGTACCGAGACCGATAAATGCCGCCATTTTAAGCATGACACGATTGGAGGATATTCGTACCATTGTGACAGCAGGATCATACGCTATATTGAGGGAGTTGTGGTACGAGGTTGGAGTCGTAACCTTAGTAGTAGTTGTCGAGGTGATGTTAGTGATTGAATGAGGGTTGAAGATAATGGTTGGAGCCCTGATACCAAGGTGGTATTGTCAAGAGGTGACAATTGGAAGGTATTCATATACTCCTATAATTGTCAAGAGTGTCAAGGTGATGTTCTATGTGTCAGTTTGAGTTACAGACGTCGTTGAGTAGCATCTGTCAGGTGGTAGCAACTTGGGAAGTGTGGTCGATGGTGGACTCTTGTGCAGGATGCGGATTTCCACGGTTGGATGTGGAATTGGATGAGTTTCAAATTTCGAGGATGAAATTTTTGTATAGGGGGTAGCCTGTAACGACCCATCCCGAATTTCAGGATTAGATTAGTGAGTAATCGTGGATTAGTGGGACTAATCAGGGATTAGTTGGAGAATCACGGACGGTCGATGTAAAATGATGATTTTTCAATTGGAAATTAGGCGAAAAGTTAACTTTTGACTCGGGCAGTCAAATGGACTTTGATCGATGACTGTGACGTAGATCGGGATGTTATGAGTCTGTAGACAGGCGGCACGTCGAAATCGGATGTTCGACCGGAAAGTTACGGGTCTAGGAAGTTTTACGTCATTATTCATGTAAACTGAGACATCGCGACACGTGACAGGATTTGAGTGGAGAACCTTCTGGAAGGACCCACCAGATGAGTGACAAGTGTCACCCATCTGATAGGCCCAGAACCTAATTAATTGAGGTTCTTATCCTTTTCTAATTCGATCATCTCCTCCACCCTTCTTCCTGAACCCGTGGAAAAACCCATACCGGTGAACCCCATCCCTTGTATCAACCCTCAAACCCCTTCTGTTACCTGTGACCAGTGAATGGAATAGAGAGAGAGTGAAGTGAGACGATGATGGTGGTACCAATGACGTCAACCATTGTGTACGGTGGTGGAAGCTCGAAAGTAAGCCGAGAGCCCTGTTTTAAATTCAAAAATGGAAAATGGAGGTTGGTTGGTTGATTGATCCTTTATGTGGATGGGATGATGCTCTTGAGGTAGAAATGAGTTCAACGGTGGCCACGGCCGTGCTCGCGACGACGAGGTAAGTGAGAAACCCGAGAAAGCCCTGTTTTCACTTGAAAATGGTAATCTCGATTTTATTAGTTGTTAACCGATTTTGATGATTGGAACATGTTCTAGAGGTTGAGATGCAGCTGTTGGACTTGGAATCACGGCGAACGGTGGCTGGAATCGTGAGAACTGGGCGGAGGAAAGTTGGCTGGTTGTTCGTCGATCGGGAAGGTAATCTCTCATGTTTTTCCTTAAGCTTCTGGGCTGGCAGATTGATAGGGAATAATGAGACGAGGCTATAGGAATTAACAAGATTGAAAACGGGGTAGAATTGGCTGAGAACCGATCTCGCCAGTCTGGTCGAACCGGAAACCAGAGAACCGGTCTGAATCGGGTTCGACTGGAGGACAGAGATGACACTCTGTAGGCGTGTGGGCCCGTATTTTGAGGCAACATCGACATGTAATTTCATTTTTTTGATGTAACAAACATTTTGGGACAGGTTTCAAGTCGATCGGACAACGTTTCAGGGTAGTTTTGGATGTCCGAAGGTGTAGGGTTTATTTTAAATACATTTAAAAATTTCGGAAAAAATTAGGGAGTTTAATGTTAGGTTATTTGAGGTGGTTAGTGACCTTCGGGTATGGTTTGGACAGGTCCGGAGGTTCCAGTGATGGTGATTAGCCTCGAAAAGGCTTATGGCGCGAGTATCGAGGCAGTAGCTAGGACGGCTTTTGTTTTATAAATATCATGCATGTATAACTATTTTATATGCTTTTTATATGTGCTTTGTGATGATATGATTGTGATATTTGGTTTTACATATTTGCACGTATATCGAGGTTTATGATTTTATATTGTGTGTATACGTGCTTGTGGTTTTAGTGATGGTTTGATGAAATGGTTTTGGATTTGAAAAGATGAAATCGGGCATGAGACCCATTTGGTTTGGAAACTATCGAACTTGGAGTCCAGTTGATTTAATGAGATATCGGGCTGAGACCCAAGTGGTTTACGAAATCGGGCATGAGGCCAAATTGTGTTTTTTAAATGTGATTTCGGGTCGGGGACCCATTTATGGATATTGGATAAATGGATTTATGATGATTTTATGGAAAGTCCGGGCATGGCCCCTTTGAGATGTTTTGAAATGGTTTTATAAAGATGTTTTCCATATACCATCCTTAGATAAGGATATGTGGATGGTCTCCTCTAGATGTCTGAGACACTAGGGAAGTCACGGCGCATTGTCTGCGAAGGGTCATTGCACGTAGCGACCGGACTGTATAGTGACTCAGGAGCAAGATTGCTATGATTAGACGTCTGGGACGTCATACATCTGGGATGTCAGAGATTGACCGGGAGAGACCCCGGGCAGCACGCGTTGCTTAGACCGTTAGACATGACGTCTGACACGTCAAGCGTCTGGGACGCTAGGCATCTGGGATGCCGAGGGTGGGTATTTGGTAAACATGAATTATTGGATTTATGAAAGGTTATTTCTGTGTTTATGGATTTGGTTAGTGGCTCACTTGGATTTGGATTTACGGATTTTGTGGTTTTACGGTTTTGGGCTGGGCTCCCATATATTCTTGGATTTTATGGTTTTGGTCTAAGGCCCTAATGATTTGAGAAAAGAAAATGACTTTGGTTTTCTAAACGATTTTTGATTATGTTTGAATTAACTAATTTTCGAATGCATGCATAGTTTTTTAAGTGAAGGACATAAATGTCTTTTTATGAAACGTGTTTTATTAAATTAATTATTTTTGTCTACTCACAGGTTTTAATGATTTTTAATGTCCTTAAGATTGATAACGAATGCAGGCTGTGGCAGAGACTAATACCTCACATTCCTCAGCTGATCCTAGCGCACTCTAGGAGCCAATTGGGCTCAAGATTTCGGATTATCTCTTGTCTGGCCTTCGTGTTACCTCGTGTGGCACGTGGGTTAGACGAGAGCATGGCACATGCCGCGTTAATCCAGGGGGGATTGTGACACGACCCATCCCAATCCCCCCGGGATTACCGTGGAATATGCCATGCTCCCGTCTGACACAAAGTGTCAGAAAAGGGATAACCTAATGTCACTGCCCATTTGGGGCTTCCAGAGTGCGCAAAGATCGATGGAGGAGGCATGCGATGTCTCGGTCTCTGCTGCAGTCTCATCCGTGATCAACCTGAAGGGAATTAAAAACAACAAAGGCTGTGAGTGGATGAAAATAAAGGAGTTCATAAAAAAACATTTCATAAAGACATTCATGCCCTTCACTAAAAAAGTATGCATGCCTCGATAATCCGTAATTCAAAACATTTACTCAAATAAGCCATTAGGGTCTTAGCCCAAAAACCGTAACTCAAAATCAAGTGTGGGAACTCAGCCCAAATAGTAGAACACCAAAATCCGTAAATCCAAAACCAAGTGGGCCACTGCCCAAATATGTAAACACAAATCCGAAAGAAAACCATTTCATAGATCCAATAGTCCATATTTACCACATAACCGCCCTCGGCATCCCAAATGCCTAGGGTCCCAGACGCTTGACATCCCACACGTCATATCTCACGGTAATAAGCAACGCGTGCTACCCGGGGTCTCTCCGGGTCAATATCTCTGACATCGCAGATGTCTGACGTCCCAGACATCTAATCATAGCAATCCTGCTCCTGAGTCACTTTACGGTCTGGTAGCTCCGTATAATGACCCCTCGCAAGCAATGCATTGTGACTTCCCCAGTGTCCCAGACAGTTGGAGGAGACCATCACATATCCTCGTATCAAGATGGTATATGGAAAACAGTTTTTACAAAGTCATTTCAAAACATCTCAATAGGCCCTGCCCGAAATTCCCATAAAACATCATAAATCCATATAATGACAGAACCCACCCCTAATCCCCCGGGATTAAGGGCTAAATCCTGCTCCCGTCTAACTTACGCATGACACGAAGGCTAAACTGAGATCTAACCACCATGTGACACGTAAGTCGGACAAGGGATTCTCGATTCGACTGTCCAACAGCATCTGGACTTCCCAGAGTGTATAGAATCTACTGTGGATCGTACATGTGATATCTCCGTCTCTCTCGTCCAACAGCCCGCACCACAACATCCTGGAGGGTATCGAAAACATGAAAAAACTGTGAGCGGACAAAAATAAAGTATAATTTAGAAAACAGTTCAGAAAAAATTACATTTTTACCCTCCACACAAAAACCAATGCATGCATATCAATTCATGTTATGAAACCATTCATATCAAAACCATCAATGAAAACCATTTGAAAACCCGAATCAAATCCGATATTCAAATCCAGGCCTCAGCCTCAAATCACAAGTCAATCTCAAATACGGGAACTCAGTCCCAAAACTCATCAAATCCATATCATACGGGCCACTGCCCAAAACATTCTGAAAACCAGTGAAAAAACATCAAGTATGCGAGTTTGCTAGATCTCAAGTGCGCCCGAGTCTTTAAACTCAAAACCATGCGCAATAATCAGGCCTTACCGGGATATCAACGAGTCTTTAAACTCAAAACACAATCACATGCCTCGTGGGTTATCACAATCACCGAGTCTTTAAACTCAAAACCAGATCCAACGGTTTTTCTTTTTCTTTTCCGGGTCTTTAAACCCAAAACCATTTTTCATTCAACAGTGAAAACCATCGAAAATCCTTATCTGAATTCGCAAAAATGATTCCGTAAACCGGCATTCGGAACCACCATCCCGAACCCAAATCCATAATTTCCCCTTTCCAAGTCTCAAAACCGAATCCGAAATCTCATTTTCGAAATCCAATTTCAAAACCGAAATCTCTTTTCCGAAATCCCATGAACAGGGCTCCAAGCCCGAAATCACTTTTCCAAAATCTATTTCAAATCATTGAAATCAAATCATATTCCAAATTCCGAAATCAAATCATTAAAACCATGATCAAATCACAAGATGAATCGAAATCTCGTAAAACGTGCAAATACGTCAATTTCTCGAAATACATGCAAAACTGTAAATCATCAAGATCATAAACCAAATCATAGAATCACGAATAGAAAACATATAAACACATATATGCATGCATCAAGAGTTAGAAAATAAAGTCCACTCACAGACCATTTCACCGCCGCCTCGATACGCGCGCACTTATGCCATTCCTAGTCAATTCACTATCACCGGCTTTCCCGAACCTGTCCAAATCCCAATATAAGGTCACTAACTACTTCATTAAGTTTCTACTAAAACCCCATAATTTTCCAGTATTTTTAACTATTTTTAATCGAGCTTTAAAACCTTCGGACATCCCAAAACATGTCGAGACGATGTCCGATCGACTCAAAACTAGTCTTAAATGTTCGTTAAAAAGAATACTTTAAAAGTCGTGTTGGAACCATCCTCAACAAGGACCCCACGCGCCCTCATGCGCCGCCCAAAGGGGCTGCGCGTGGGAGCGCCCAGTTACTATTCATCTTCAACCCGCTGTCGACCGGGTTCAGGCCCGGTTCAGACCAGCCTCTGTAACTCGAACCGACGCAACCGGTTCATCTCTTAACTCATCAAATTTTTCATCTTTTCCCCTCCTTTTTAAACCATTAAATTCATCCAAATCAATCTAATCGATCTAGCTAATAACATCACTACTGAGGATCAGAAACGTACCTTCCCAATTTCAAGCGTAGACTGGTCATCTTCGAGCTTCACCCCTGGCTGCCATAGACCACCTCCAGGTCTCAGTTTCACGTCCAATGAACTAGACATAGTCTCCAGAAACCCAAGAAATCAATCAAAACTCCAAAATTAACCAATAAATCCCAAGTTGCCAAGTTGAACACAAATAGACAAACAAGGGTTGCAGAGGTTGCCTTACCTTCCCTTAGGCCATTCGTCTTGGTCTCCTGTCATTCACCAACCTCCTTCTCACTCTTCCTTTCAGAACTCAGGAGCAAGAACTCACATTTGAGAGTGATTAGGTGGACTTGGTATACTAATGCTCTGTTTCACAAATTCAGAGCCACCGTCTATGAAGGCTAAGCAGAGGAGCACCACTCTATTCCTCCTCACTAACCTCTCTGATCCCCACATCCCTCACAACATAAACAAACCCACGTTCACTCTGATTGTTTCCACTCAAACACACAATCCTGAGCTCTCTGTTTTGTCCATTGATCGTGCCTCCATAATTTAAAAAAAAAACAAGAGACGGTGAAGAGGCTTCTAAAACCATCCAGACACAGCCAGGTGTCCAAAACCTGGTGGACACACTCATCTGATGCAGCCAAGTGTCCCCTGATCACTAGGCACTAATCCCAATGCAGGAAATGACCAAATTACCCTTACCTTCATAATTACTGTTTTGCCCCTTGGAGTTCTAGACCCGTAACTCCATCTCTCGAACTCCAAATAACACCTGCCACCTGTCGTTGTATTCAGGGCATCGAGACCTATCTAACGGTCCTTGAATTACGTGAAAATACTTGTCGTCCAAAAAGTCAACATTTTGTCCCTATTTGATCCAATTACCAAAGTACCCTAGAACTTCCTAATGTCATAACTTTTTCCTCGGATGTCAGAATCGGACGTGCCACCTATCTATGAACTCGTGACGTCTCGAACTACGTCATGGTCATCGGTCAAAGTCTAGTTGACTGTCCAAACAAAAAGTAAACATTTTTGCCCATTCCAAGGGTAAAATCATTCTTTTGCACCGTTCGTCCGAAATCATCCAACTAATGGCTGATTAACTCCACTAATCCATCATTAACCACTAATCTAATCCCGGTTCCCAGGACGGGTCGTTACAATCTACCCCCCTTAAAGAATTTCGTCCCCGAAATTCCGCATCTCGTACTTCCGTAGCTAACTGGAGAAAATCCAACTGATTTCACACCTGGGTGTCCTATCCGGTGTCTAGCACTTGCCACTTCAGATTATCCTGACAGTTCCCAGACTGTCACCATAACTCTGCCAAGTAAGCCAACTCAACCAACTTCCAATCCATCTCGTAATCCATTGATTTTTTTCCGAGGTCAACACTGTTCAACTCGTAACTGTGGTACCTTGAACAGTGCACCCGCGCTCAACTAACACTCGGTCGTGGCGCTTGATTACTAGTCATATCAACCTCGAATCAGTCTCGAGTCGTGCGTACCTCGTACCACGTCCCAGTACATCATGTGAGTTTACCGTCAATAAGTACACATCTTATCTTGTAAACAAATTCTCAAGACGACATCTACTAACCTCAGTAGTACGATCGGTGATACTTCCGTCAGCGATTCACGCTGACCCTACTGGCATCACAACATCTCGTTCTCAACAACTACGTAACACTATCATCTCATCGGTGGTTCCCCTAACCAACACGGTCTTTTCCTGTGGAAACACTATCCACATCCTACACCACCTATCTGCAACTGGACCCCAGCACATACTAATCAACCTGTGATCACACATCTCAAAATCAGGGTCCTACCAGCCACTCAAGGCTCTGAGCATCCAGCTCATGTCAGAATTGACTCCTGCCATGACCCATCAATCACTCAGGATCACCCTGATCCAGTTCACGTCTTAATCGTTTAATCACATCAAAACGGTTCAAATTCACCAAGACAACCAGCAACATCTCCTGATTTCTGAGATTCCAACCAGGTTGGAAGTATGTCCACTTTTTCCCAACAATGAAACTCAATCCGCAACTCGAATACCACCATTGGACAAACCGTCCAAACGTCAACTCCACTATCCTTAGGCGATCCCTAACTTCTACGGATCACGACCACGTGTCCGTACCTAAACCAACTCACTTGTCGGTTAACACCATGTAAGCACATCCAAAAAGGGTATCAATCATCACTCCTTCTGATGATCGCAGCTCAACCTTTTCGGGGTTCAACCCCGAGTACCACTGATGACACGACCCATCCCAATCCCCCCGGGATTACCATGGAATGTGTCATGCTCCCGTCTGACAAGAGGTGTCAGACAAGGGATAACCTATTGCCACTGCCCAAAAGGGCTTCCAGAATGCGCAAGGATCGATGGAGGAGGTGTGCGATGCTCCAGTCTCTGCTGCAGTCGCTTCCGGAATCAACCTAAAGGGCATTAAAAACAAAACCTGTGAGTGGACGAAAATAAACAAGTCTGTTTAAAACATTTATAAAGACATTTATGCCCCTCAGTAAAAACATATGCATGCACCAAAAACCAATAATCACATATGTATTTAGAAATAACCATTAGGGCCTTAGCCCGGAAACCAAAGCATAGTTTCAGATTCCAAAAGTCAATCCAAGAGTTATTTCATAAATCGAGTAAGATACATTTATTATTTTTCCATCTCTGGCATCCCCGATGCGTAGCGTCCCTGACGCTTGACGTCCCCGACGTCATATCTCACGGTATTAAGCAACGCGTGCTGCCCGGGGTCTCACCAGGTCCATATCTCTGACATCCCCGATGTCTGACGTTCTTGACGTCTAATGATAGAAATCCTGCTCCTGGATCACTATACGGTCCGGCTGCTCCGTACAATGACCCCTCGCAGACAATGCACCGTGACTTCTCCAGTGTCCCCGACACTTGGAGGAGACCAATATATATCCTCGTATCGAGATGGCTTTATGGAACACATTTTATTATTTATTTCCAAAATATCACAAGGGCCCTGCCACGAATTTCCATAAAACCGTCAAGTCCAAATAGTTGATTATCAAATCCGAAATCGTTTATTCAATTCCATTTTAGGGTCTTCGACCTGAAATCACATATATAAATCAACTGGGCCCCTGGCCTGGTTTCATAAGTCAACTGGGCCCCTGGCCCGATTTCTTAAATCAACTGGGCCCCTGGCCCGAATTTACTTTATCAAATCCGTAACTGTTTCATAAAATCATATCCGAATCACAATTATGGAAATAAGTGCAAATCCGGAAAACCTCGATTTACGCGCAACCCATAAATCGCCTCGAAATGCGTGAAATCACATAAATTCACCGATAACCAAATCAAAGCATATAAAAGCAATTATAACAATCATGAAACAGTTATGCATGCATTGAATTTATAAAACCAATGTCCACTCACAGACCGTTTAACCGAGCGCCTCGATACGCGTGCCATAGGCCTTCCCGGGCCACACCACTATCACCGGGACTCCCAATCCTGTCCAAATCACATTAGAGGGTCACTAACCTCTTCATTAACACCCTATTAAAGTCCCGTAATTTTCCCGAATTTTTAAGTATTTTTAAACTGGATTTAAAACCTTCGGACATCCCGAACACTATCGAGACGGTGTCCGATCGACACGAAACCAATCCCAAAATGTTCCTTACATTGAACAGGACAAAAGTCATGTTGGAAGTTTCCCAAAATTACCTTACACGCGCCTCCAAGCGCCTCCACGCGCCGGGTACTGTTCATCATCGTCTAGCCGTGGACGGGTCCTGCAACCGGGTCCCCGTGACCCGCGGGTCGACCCGATTGGTTCTCAGCCGTTTCACGATGATTTTCGACGGGGTTTTCACCTACAAGATCGTACGAATTCAACTAAGTGTTCTGTGGAATCAAAAACAAGGAATAACGTCGAGATTTTTACCTCTGAACAAAAATTCGAAGCTCAGAATTTCCGATCGTCCTTCCTCCCGATTCAGGCCACCTTGAGTCCCACAATTACGTCCACAAGATCAATTTAGGTTCGTAGGACACCGTAGGATCAAATCCAACGACCAACACCCGTCCAAAACCCGATCACCATTTTTGGTTTCGAACAGGGTTTCGAGCACCGCCATCCCCGCGGTGCCCAGCTCACTTCGAGCTTCGAAACCTTGTCCCCTGTGCCTGTTTCTGACCCTAAGTCTCAATAGAATCAAGAGAGAGCTCAGAAATTCGACTAACGGTCAATCCTCCAAAACCTGGACATAATTTCCTCTCGGGTAACACACCCGCCATGGTCCACCGTAGTCGCCGCCGTCGTCCTGCCTCCTCCCGCCGTCTCTCATACCTCAGTCATACCCACATGTGCACAGAAGAGATGAGCTGTTTGTGTTTGCTCAAGTTTCTTCACGGGTAAGGAAGAATGAAAGTGAGGGAGAGATGTATCTGATGGCTATTCGAATCAAATAGTGGACAGTGAGGATGGCAACATCACAGGAGATGGAGGGCTGAGATTGAAGGCAGAGATCAGATGAATGGCCCAGATCAAAAGGTGAAATAAGTGGGAATTCTTTAGTTATTTAATTCCGAATAATTTAATAAAATCTCACCAATCCAAATCTGAGCCCAATAATTTAAGTTTAGTGGTCCACGTGTCCCACTCAGAATCTCTGACCAATCAGAAAAAGCCACGTGTCCTCGCCTCGTAATGCGTGCATAAAGAAACCGAACTTCCGTGACCCATAACTTCCTCGTACGATGTCCGATTTCGGCGTGCCGCCTGTCAATGGATTTGTATCGACCTACACTCCATAACGGTCCTTGGCCCTCGGCCATCGGACCCCCTGATCAAAAAGTCAACATTTTCCCCTATTTCGTCCAAATTACGGTAATGCCCCTGATCTTCCGATAGTCATAACTTTCACCACGAATGTCGGAATCGAACGTGCCACCTGTCTATGAACTCGTGACGTCCCAAAATACGTCACGGTCATTGGTCAAAGTCCGTTTGACCTTCCGAATTAAAAGTCAACGTTTTGCCCACGCCCAAGGGCAAAACGGTCATTTTGCACAATTCGTCCGAAATCACTCAACTAATCCCAGATTAGTCATTCTAAATCATAATTAAATAATATTAAATCCCGATACTCGGGACGGGTCGTTACAACTGACATAAAAGAAGAAATGGTTTCTTTATGGGTAAAAGGAGAATGAGAGTGAGTGAGAGAGAGAGAGACTGGTCTGATCAAATAAAAGAAGAAAATAGATGGAATCAATGGTGCAGATGCAATCTGGGAGTTAGGATGAATGGCTAGGATTGTAGGTGAGGAATTAATTAATTACTAATTAGCCAATAGGGACAAGAGCCATGAATTAGGGAAAGTGAGCGTGGGGATGAGTGACACTTGTCACTCATCCAAAGGTACAAATTAATTTGGTTTTTAAATCAGATTACATTATTATATTATTATTTTAATTCAAACCTCGGTTCGTTCAGTTAATCGATTTTACTTCCATGACCATAACTTCTCCGTTCGACGTCCGATTTCGGCGTGCCGCCTGTTTATGGATTCGTATCGACTCAATCTACGTAACAGTCCTCGACCCTCGGTCATCGGACCTCCCGTGTCAAAAGTCAACATTTTGCCCACTTTTTAACCAAATGACCAAAGTACCCCTCGACTTCTGAACGTGATAACTTCTTCCTCGAATGTCGGAATCTGATGTGCCACCTGTCTATGAACCCGTGACGTTCCAAACTACGTCACAGTCATCGGTCAACGTCCATTTGACCGTCCGAACTAAACGTCAATATTTTGCCCGCACCTAGGGGAAAAACGGTCATTTTGCACATTTCGTCTGATTTCCCTCAACCAATCCCCGATTAGTCATTCTAAACCATGATTAATTAATATTTAATCCCTGTATTCGGGATGGGTCGTTACAACCTTTGCCCCTTAAATAATTTCTTCCTCGAAATTCCAACTATCCCGATTCCACATCTACCTCGTGGAAAACAATTCAATCCCACAACATGTGTACACCTGCACACCCACTAACCAGTATAATACTTGTTTGCACCCAGACTTTCCATCACAGACTCACATCGTACCGACTACACTCGACCACCTCGAGTGAAATTGATCACACGATCTGAGCACTTGATAATTTTACCCTTACTCCGACACATTCAACCAAACCGTCACCAATTAGCCAGTCGTAACACAATCCGACATCTCTCCCACATCGAGAGTTACCAAATCTCACAATTTCTCTGCCATACTAACCCACTCTAGAGTTGCACCAAGGTACCTCATACAAAAAATTTTCCCATAATCCATGCTGTCATTAGTGAGAGTCACAGAGCAGCCGATCCACGCAAAACAACCCGTGGTTACACCAACCACCAACTCACTCAACCTGAGTATACAAATACCAACATCTCACTCGACCTGTACGTAACTAGACGCCGACGAATACCTGCCCAGCAGTAATACACATCCCATCTCTAGGGTTCTATTAGCCATCCACGGCTCTGAGCACCTGCTCATACAATCACTGAATCCGTCAAAATCACTTTGCCTAGCGCATAGTATTCAATGTCCAGTTCACGTCCTCAACCAATCCAATGATATCATAACTAAGCCGACTACCAATCACACTCAACCACACGCTACTGGTACATCCTATGTACCATCACCAGACATCACTCGGCCTGTCCAGTATCGATCCTTGCACAACATACAGGGTACGTACATCCATCCTCCAACCGGCCCACTACATGGTTCGTAGTCAATCACAATTTAATACTGGGGTTCCTCAGTCCAACCTCGTACTAGACAAATCGATTACTCCAACTCATCATCCATTCTGAGTCCCATGGTCACCCGACCAACATCACAACGTCTACTCCCAAACACGTAATCCAACACGTACCAATCTGACTCACGCCTACCAAGGTGTACCCATTTATGCCAAAAGAGCATCCAAGCTCACCCACTTCTACCGAGACGCATCAACTCTGAACTTATCAGTTACCTGCTCATTCGGTTAATACATTACCTTCGATTAACTTCGAAAGGAAGCCAATCCTGTTGTCTACCTATCCAATACTAACCAATCCGACCCCGTCGGATTCCCACTCGTTCACAAGGTCAAATGTTCAAGTCAGATCATAAACACCTAAACTCACTCAATTACTGTCTCACACCAAATTAATTTCGAAAAGAAGTTCATTCCAACCATTCCCATTATCCAAATATTTACAACAGGGCAATAAGCTCTTCACCTAACCTGATCAACAAGATCACAATTCAAATCCATCACCATGTCACCCGGCTGGTAACATCACGATCCTAGATCGTCACAATGCCCAATGTCCACAACATCACAATCCAGATCCACCTAGGATCCACACATGCTCACTCAGCTAACAATCCACCTGAAATCTGATTGTAGGGTCTCGCACCCTGTTTAAATCCTTCGTCAGGCACACCATTCCTCAACTATATCCACGTCTACTCACTCAGTCAAAATGAAAACACGTCTAAACTGTTCTCTCGCATTACCTCATATCGATCCTTGTCATTCCACCTAGGAACAATCAAGGGTGATCCAAGATGATGACATCACATCTATCCTACGTGAGTGCAAACATAACTCACATCATCCACCATACCAAGTAACCCAACATCGTCTACCACCAAGTAGAAAATAAGAAATCTCACTTACCTAACCTCGAAATACACAACTCCTCCTAATGACCCAGGACAATTCACGGGTCCACCAACCAATACACGCTCAACGTACTGGTAACCACAATTAACGTCAGCCACGGGAAAAAAATAAGAAGTCACCCCGATGACTTCAGAATACTCATCACCAATGCTGAAACGAGCACTCCCCTCATCTCCTCAATCACAACTCTCCTCGAATCTTAAGTTCCAGCCACGTTGGAAACAAACATGCTCCCAACGAGATGTCAAGTCCAACCACTGGACTTCCCACATTCTCAACTCATTTGGACAACCACGTGTCCGCAATCAATCCATCATCATTTACGCACGTCCAGAATGATGTCATTCGTTACTATCTCGTTCTCATATCTCAACCTTCATAGGCTCAACTCTCGGGTCTCCAAGTAATTCACAATCACAAAATCCCACATCAACACCACCAATGATTTTCCTCGGCTTTTCCAATTTCAATAATTTCCTTGTACTTTTTGGGGATATTAGAAACGTACAATCACACAAGTCTCGGAGTTGACGACAACTCCCCGAATCCTCTAATTTCCATCACATCCCTGTGTCATCCCAAGATTCCTCATGCCTCAATCTTATCTCTTTCATCCATTCATCAATTGTCATCTCATAACTGTTGGGACTTATCCTAACACATCACAATCTCCGCTGGATCCCATCCAGTCCATGACCCATCCATTTTCGAATCCCAGATACCGAACGTATGCCCATCACGACGGAGTCACATCCCAACTCGTGGCTCATCGTCATAACGATCAACGACACCAGCACACTGCGTGCGAATCAGACAATCCTGAGTCGTTACTCATACCAAGCAACAATCCCGTATCTCCGCTCAGGTGAAAGGAACTCTGCCTCTCTCGCACCCCACAACTATGGGTACCACCATTCTGACAATCCACAGCAAGGTACTGAACGTTCCCTGAACGTCCCCCAATCCTCAACTACCACAACTACATCAATCACCCTCGATAGCCAGCCATTTCCACATGACTGTCGACCAACAGTCATCGCTATCGAGATCCGCATCCACACATCACATTATTATTCGGTCCAACTCAGGATTCCATATCTTATCTCATAACTGTACCCGTGGATTGAATCCCATCAATTCACTTCATGTCGGCCACCCAATTTCTATTATTTCGATTAGACTCACTAGAGTCATCCACATGGTCATCCATGACCTCAGCTGCTCGTCGCA
This sequence comes from Prinsepia uniflora, assembly GCA_032719365.1. Lineage (NCBI taxonomy): Eukaryota > Viridiplantae > Streptophyta > Magnoliopsida > Rosales > Rosaceae > Prinsepia > Prinsepia uniflora. The sequence continues at coordinate 59,278,550 of CM064875.1, forward strand.
GCACAAGTCCCAACTAAGGTTCACCTTTTCAATCCATCATATACTAGGGTTCCACAATCACACCCTAGGGTTCCTCTAAACCCAACTGCTCTCTGCAATGCAATCCACAATCTGACCGACGCCGCAGTCCTGACATCGTATGGACGTCAATCCAATCCTACCGTCAACGCAACTGGGGTTCCACCACTAAGGTGATCAGCTAAATCCGATGTACCAACATCCCTCTCATTAGCAATCACCACTAAGGTTCACAGTTTTAGACCATTACTCAACTGAGGTTCACATTTCCAAATCACTACTCAAATGGGATTCCCCGAACCCAGCTGCGCCCAGCAGCACAACAATCTAATATCACTTGATCGAATCGACGATCTCACATTACCAGTTCATCACATACAACCCCACTTGGGTCGAATCATACTAACGCACGGCGTATCGGGCCAATCATACTCTATCCACTAATCAATTCCTAAAACTATCTATCATGTTCATAACGAACTGCAGCCCACAAAGAGACATCACACCCCCGACCTGCGCTCACAAAAGAGCAAACCTTGCTCTGATACCACTTGACACGACCCATCCCAATCCCCCCGGGATTACCGTGGAATGTGCCATGCTCCCCCCGGGATTACCATTTAGCTGACTCCTTCAGCTTGTCGATTTCATTCAATCATCAATCTATAAGACGTCTGCTCCCCCCTGGGAGTCACCAAGATACACCTGTCAGTCCATGCTGACACCATCAGCCACACTGTCACCACCAAGCTTTACCACCCTAGTAAAGCTCCGACCATCAGCTAATCAGTGACAACACCCCATACTGCCACTCGCTCAAAGTAGCGTAAGATCAACCACATGATCTCAATTCGCAGGGCAAGCCCAATCCTGCGACATATACCAATCTCACGTCCATAACCGCCGACTCCGTCAGCGAACCATGACGCTGGAAAAATCACGGCGTAACAACATCACGCAAGGCTACTCGTGGTTTCACTAACCACCAACTCACTCATCCTGAGTGTACGTATACCGTCAACTTACTCAATCAAGGGGTGTAACTGGAACACAATGAATACCAGCCCAGCAGTGATCACACATCTCAATACTAAGGTTCCACTAGCCATCCGTGGCTAAGAGTGCCTGCTCAGAAAATCACTGAACCTAACAAGAATAACTCTGCCCAGAGCATAGTACTCAATGTCCAGTTCACACCCACCACCAAATCCAATGGTGTCGGAACCAAGTCGATTACCAACACGTTTAATCAAACACCACGGGTACATCCCATGTACTGTCACTAGGCACCACTCAGCCTATCCAGTATCAATCCTCGTACAACGTACCTTGTACGTACATCTATCCATTAATCTGCCTAAAACCACCGAGGTTGTGGCCAAACACGTTCTAATTACTCTAGAGTCCATCTGTCAGATACTGTACCAGACAGATCAAAACTCTGACCTAATATCCATTTCCAAATCTGAATCCGAAATCATTATTTCGTAAGCTAGCATTGGAATAATCATTCCGCACCCAAATCCAGTAATCCACTTTTGAGCTTCGAAATTGAATCCTGAATCGTCACCCAGAAATTCGATCCCAAAACCTAAAATCTCTTTCACGTCTACCGAGATGTACCAAAACCGAACCTATCGGTTACCTGCTCAAGACACACGATTGACTTCATAGGGAAGCCAATCCCAATATCCGCACGTCAAAGGTTGACAAAATCCGACCACTTCGGAAACCTACTCACTTGAGTAACAAACCATATGGACTCCACTCCGAAAAGAAGTTCAGTCCCGTCATTTACAACTCACATACCAAGGTAAGAGTGATAAACTCTCCACCTATCTGGATCATCAACATCACGATCCAGATCCATCACTACGTCCTTCGACAAGTAACATTACGATCCTAGATCGTCACCAGGCCCAAAGTTCACAACATCACAATTCAGATCCACCTAGGATCCACACATGCTCACGTAGGAAACAATCCATCTGAAAACTGATCGTAGGGTCTTGCACCCTCATTGAATTCTTCGTCCGATTTCCCTTGGTGGAAATGACGACCTCACTTTTCACCACCAATTCCAGAATTATACACAACTCTTTGTGTCCAATGACCCAAGGCCAATCATGGGTCCATTCACCAATACACGCTCAACGTACTGGTAACAACAATCATCATCTTCCTCGGTAGGAAATAAGAAGTCACCCTCAATGTCTTCAGGATACCGATCACCAACGTGGGAACGAGCACTCCTCTCGTCTCCCAATCACAATTCTCCCAGAATCGGGAGTTCCAACCATGTTGGAAACAGACATGCTCCCAAAGAGATGTCAAGTCCAACCACTGGACTGCCCATATCATCTCCTCACTTGGACCACCACGTGTCCGAAATCCATCCATTACTCGGACCTCACGTCCGTTAATAATCATTTATGCACACACCCCGATTCCGAACGGGAACTTCTCAACTCTTTCTGGATGTGCATACCTTACTGCCTTCGTCTCACAACCTAACCTTACAGGTTCAATCCTCATGTTCCACGTGATTCACAATCACCAAATCCCACATCAAAACCACAAGGGGTTTTCCTCGACATTCCCAATTCCAATAATTTCCTTGTACTTTCTGGGGATATCAACAACACACAACCGTACCAATCTTGGAGTTGACAACAACTCCCCAAATCCACTGATTATCATGACGTAGGGAACATCATCCCTAGATTCCTCAAGTCTCAATCATACCTTTTTATCCATTCATCACTTGTCCATCTCATAACTGTTGGGACCCATCCCAACGCCTCGCAATCTCCACTGGATCCTATCCAGTCCAAGACTCAACCATCACTGAGTCGCAGATACCGATCATATGTCCATCAGGACAGAGTCACATCCCAAGTCGTGGCTCATCGTCATCACAATCACTGACAATAGCACCAGCGCTAGTATCACTGACACCTGCCTCAACACACAGGCATCTATACATACACGCTAGCACATGAGCTTCCAAGCGAGCACCCTGTGTGCACAGTTGATACCCTGGATCTCCGTTTGTACCGAACGATGATCCCGTATCACCACTCGTACCCCACGACTATGGGTACCTCTAATTTGACCATCCGCACATCAGGATCATGAACATTCCCTGAACGTCCCCTGATCCTCCAGTGTGAAAGCCACACTAAATACCCTCGATAGCCAGTCATCTCGACACAACTGTCGACCAACAGTCATCGCTTGTCAAGATCCGTATCCATACATCACACTACCATTCGATCCCACACGGAAATCCACATCATATCTCGTAACCGCATCCGTGGATCGAATCCCATAATCCTGACTAGACTCACTTGAGTCTTCCACATGGTCATCCACGACCTCAGCCGCTCGTCGCAGCACACGTTCCCATTTAAAGCTCACTTTTCCAGCCCATCAATTATAAGTTAGGGTTCCAAAATCACACCCTAGGGTTCCACCGAACCCAACTGCCTTCTGCAGTAAAACCCACAGCCTGACCGACTTCGTGGTCCTGACATCGTATAGACGTCCAATCCAACCCAATCGTCAACTCAACGTGGGTTCCACCACGAAGGTCATCGGCTAACTCCGATGCACCAACATCTCTTACCCTAGCCATCACCACCAGGGTCCACATTTTAGGCCATTACTCAACTGAGTTTTCGCATTTCCATTTCATTATTCAAATTGGGTTCCCTGAACCCAGCTGTGCCCAGTAGCACAACAATCCATCATCACATGACCGAACCGACGGTCCCTCATTACCAGTTAATTCCAAACAACCCCACTTGGGTCGAATCACGTTAAAGCACGGCGTATCAGGCCAAACACACTTTATCCATTATTCAAACCCAAAACTATCTATCAGGTTGACAACGGAACCGCAGCCCAAAGAGACATCACACCCTCGTCCTTCGTGCACAAAAGAGCAAAACCTGCTCTGATACCACTTGACACGACCCATACCAATCCCCCCGGGATTACCATGGAATGTGTCATGCTCCCGTCTGACAAGAAGTGTCAGACAAGGGATAACCTATTGCCACTGCCCAAAAGGGCTTCCAGAATGCGCAAGGATCGATGGAGGAGGTGTGCGATGCTCCAGTCTCTGCTGCAGTCGCTTCCGGAATCAACCTGAAGGGCATTAAAAACAAAAGCTGTGAGTGGACGAAAATCAACAAGTCTATTTAAAACATTTATAAAGACATTTATGCCCCTCAGTAAAAACATATGCATGCACCAAAAACCAATAATCACATATGTATTTAGAAATAACCATTAGGGCCTTAGCCCGGAAACCAAAGCATAGTTTCAGATTCCAAAAGTCAATCCAAGAGTTATTTCATAAATCCAGTAAGATACATATATTATTTTTCCATCTCCGGCAACCCCGATGCCTAGCGTCCCTAACGCTTGACGTCCCCGACGTCATATCTCACGGTATTAAGCAACGCGTGCTACCCGGGGTCTCACCGGGTCCATATCTCTGACATCCCCGATGTCTGACGTTCTTGACGTCTAATGATAGCAATCTTGCTCCTGGATCACTATACGGTCTGGCTGCTCCGTACAATGACCCCTCGCAGACAATGCACCGTGACTTCTCCAGTGTCCCCAACACTTGGAGGAGACCAATATATATCCTCGTATCGAGATGGTTTTATGGAACACATTTTATTATTTATTTCTAAAATATCACAAGGGCCCTGCCCCAAATTTCCATAAAACCGTCATAAGTCCAAATAGTTGATTATCAAATCCGAAATCGTTTATTCAATTCCATTTTAGGGTCCCCGACCCGAAATCACATATATAAATCAACTAGGCCCCTGGCCCGGTTTCATAAGTCAATTGGGCCCCTGACCCGATTTCTTAATTCAACTGGGCCCCTGGCCCGAATTTACTTTATCAAATCCGTAACTATTTCATAAAATCATATCCGAATCACAATTATGGAAATCAGTGCAAATCTGGAAAACCTCGATTTACGCGCAACCCATAAATCGCCTCGAAATGCGTGAAATCACATAAATTCACCGATAACCAAATCAAAGCATATAAAAGCAATTATAACAATCATGAAACAGTTATGCATGCATTGAATTTATAAAACCAATGTCCACTCACAGACCGTTTAACCGAGCGCCTCGATACGCGTGCCATAGGCCTTCCCGGGCCACACCACTATCACCGGGACTCCCAATCCTGTCCAAATCACATTAGAGGGTCACTAACCTCTTCATTAACACCCTATTAAAGTCCCGTAATTTTCCCGAATTTTTAAGTATTTTTAAACTAGATTTAAAACCTTCGGACATCCCGAACACTATCGAGACGGTGTCCGATCGACACGAAACCAATCCCAAAATGTTCCTTACATTGAATAGGACAAAAGTCATGTTGGAAGTTTCCCCAAATTACCTTACACGCGCCTCCAAGCGCCTCCACGCGCCGGTTGAACTCCCTGCGCGTGAAACTCACGCGCCGGGTACTGTTCATCATCGTCTAGCCGTGGACGGGTCCTGCAACCGGGTCGCCGTGACCCGCGGGTCGACCCGATTGGTTCTCAGCCGTTTCACGATGATTTTCGACGGGGTTTTCACCTACAAGATCGTACGAATTCAACTAAATGTTCTGTGGAATCAAAAACATGGAATAACGTCGAGATTTTTACCTCTGAACAAAAATTCGAAGCTCAGAATTTCCGATCGTCCTTCCTCCCGATTCAGGCCACCTTGAGTCCCAAAATTACGTCCACAAGATCAATTTAGGTTCGTAGGACACCGTAGGATCAAATCCAACGACCAACACCCGTCCAAAACCCGATCACCATTTTTGGTTTTGAACAGGGTTACGAGCACCGCCATCCCCGCGGTGCCCAGCTCACTTCGAGCTTCGAAACCTTGTCCCCTGTGCCTGTTTCTGACCCTAAGTCTCAATAGAATCAAGAGAGAGCTCAGAAACTCGACTAACGGTCAATCCTCCAAAACCTGGACATAATTTCCTCTCGGGTAACACACCCGCCGTGGTCCACCGTAGTCACCGCCGTCGTCCTGCCTCCTCCCGCCGTCTCTCATACCTCAGTCATACCCACATGTGCACAGAAGAGATGAGCTGTTTGTGTTTGCTCAAGTTTCTTCACGGGTAAGGAAGAACGAAAGTGAGGGAGAGATGTATCTGATGGCTATTCGAATCAAATAGTGGACAGTGAGGATGGCAACATCACAGGAGATGGAGGGCTGAGATTGAAGGCAGAGATCAGATGAATGGCCCAGATCAAAAGGTGAAATAAGTGGGAATTCTTTAGTTATTTAATTCCGAATAATTTAATAAAATCTCACCAATCCAAATCTGAGCCCAATAATTTAAGTTTAGTGGTCCACGTGTCCCACTCAGAATCTCTGACCAATCAGAAAAAGCCACGTGTCCTCGCCTCGTAATGCGTGCATAAAGAAACCGAACTTCCGTGACCCATAACTTCCTCGTACGATGTCCGATTTCGGCGTGCCGCCTGTCAATGGATTCGTATCGACCTACACTCCATAACGGTCCTTGGCCCTCGGCCATCGGACCCCCCGATCAAAAAGTCAACATTTTCCCCTATTTCGTCCAAATTACGGTAATGCCCCTGAACTTCCGATAGTCATAACTTTCACCACGAATGTCGGAATCGAACGTGCCACCTGTCTATGAACTCGTGACGTCCCAAAATACTTCACGGTCATTGGTCAAAGTCCATTTGACCTTCCGAATTAAAAGTCAACGTTTTGCCCACGCCCAAGGGCAAAACGGTCATTTTGCACAATTCGTCCGAAATCACTCAACTAATCCCAGATTAGTCATTCTAAATCATAATTAAATAATATTAAATCCCGATACTCGGGACGGGTCGTTACAACTGACATAAAAGAAGAAATGGTTTCTTTATGGGTAAAAGGAGAATGAGAGTGAGTGAGAGAGAGAGAGACTGGTCTGATCAAATAAAAGAAGAAAATAGATGGAATCAATGGTGCAGATGCAATCTGGGAGTTAGGATGAATGGCTAGGATTGTAGGTGAGGAATTAATTAATTACTAATTAGCCAATAGGGACAAGAGCCATGAATTAGGGAAAGTGAGTGTGGGGATGAGTGACACTTGTCACTCATCCAAAGGTCCAAATTAATTTGGTTTTTAAATCAGATTACATTATTATATTATTATTTTAATTCAAACCTCGGTTCGTTTAGTTAATCGATTTTACTTCCATGACCATAACTTCTCCGTTCGACGTCCGATTTCGGTGTGCCGCCTGTTTATGGATTCGTATCGACTCAATCTACGTAACAGTCCTCGACCCTCGGTCATCGGACCTCCCGTGTCAAAAGTCAACATTTTGCCCACTTTTTAACCAAATGACCAAAGTACCCCTCGACTTCTGAACGTGATAACTTCTTCCTCGAATGTCGGAATCTGATGTGCCACCTGTCTATGAACCCGTGACGTTCCAAACTACGTCACAGTCATCGGTCAACGTCCATTTGACCGTCCGAACTAAACGTCAATATTTTGCCCGCACCTAGGGGAAAAACGGTCATTTTGCACATTTCGTCTGATTTCCCTCAACCAATCCCCGATTAGTCATTCTAAACCATGATTAATTAATATTTAATCCCTGTATTCGGGATGGGTCGTTACAACCTTTGCCCCTTAAATAATTTCTTCCTCGAAATTCCAACTATCCCGATTCCACATCTACCTCGTGGAAAACAATTCAATCCCACAACATGTGTACACCTGCACACCCACTAACCAGTATAATACTTGTTTGCACCCAGACTTTCCATCACAGACTCACATCGTACCGACTACACTCGACCACCTCGAGTGAAATTGATCACACGATCTGAGCACTTGATAATTTTACCCTTACTCCGACACATTCAACCAAACCGTCACCAATTAGCCAGTCGTAACACAATCCGACATCTCTCCCACATCGAGAGTTACCAAATCTCACAATTTCTCTGCCATACTAACCCACTCTAGAGTTGCACCAAGGTACCTCATACAAAAAATTTTCCCATAATCCATGCTGTCATTAGTGAGAGTCACAGAGCAGCCGATCCACGCAAAACAACCCGTGGTTACACCAACCACCAACTCACTCAACCTGAGTATACAAATACCAACATCTCACTCGACCTGTACGTAACTAGACGCCGACGAATACCTGCCCAGCAGTAATACACATCCCATCTCTAGGGTTCTATTAGCCATCCACGGCTCTGAGCACCTGCTCATACAATCACTGAATCCGTCAAAATCACTTTGCCTAGCGCATAGTATTCAATGTCCAGTTCACGTCCTCAACCAATCCAATGATATCATAACTAAGCCGACTACCAATCACACTCAACCACACGCTACTGGTACATCCTATGTACCATCACCAGACATCACTCGGCCTGTCCAGTATCGATCCTTGCACAACATACAGGGTACGTACATCCATCCTCCAACCGGCCCACTACATGGTTCGTAGTCAATCACAATTTAATACTGGGGTTCCTCAGTCCAACCTCGTACTAGACAAATCGATCACTCCAACTCATCATCCATTCTGAGTCCCATGGTCACCCGACCAACATCACAACGTCTACTCCCAAACACGTAATCCAACACGTACCAATCTGACTCACGCCTACCAAGGTGTACCCATTTATGCCAAAAGAGCATCCAAGCTCACCCACTTCTACCGAGACGCATCAACTCTGAACTTATCAGTTACCTGCTCATTCGGTTAATACATTACCTTCGATTAACTTCGAAAGGAAGCCAATCCTGTTGTCTACCTATCCAATACTAACCAATCCGACCCCGTCGGATTCCCACTCGTTCACAAGGTCAAATGTTCAAGTCAGATCATAAACACCTAAACTCACTCAATTACTGTCTCACACCAAATTAATTTCGAAAAGAAGTTCATTCCAACCATTCCCATTATCCAAATATTTACAACAGGGCAATAAGCTCTTCACCTAACCTGATCAACAAGATCACAATTCAAATCCATCACCATGTCACCCGGCTGGTAACATCACGATCCTAGATCGTCACAATGCCCAATGTCCACAACATCACAATCCAGATCCACCTAGGATCCACACATGCTCACTCAGCTAACAATCCACCTGAAATCTGATTGTAGGGTCTCGCACCCTGTTTAAATCCTTCGTCAGGCACACCATTCCTCAACTATATCCACGTCTACTCACTCAGTCAAAATGAAAACACGTCTAAACTGTTCTCTCGCATTACCTCATATCGATCCTTGTCATTCCACCTAGGAACAATCAAGGGTGATCCAAGATGATGACATCACATCTATCCTACGTGAGTGCAAACATAACTCACATCATCCACCATACCAAGTAACCCAACATCGTCTACCACCAAGTAGAAAATAAGAAATCTCACTTACCTAACCTCGAAATACACAACTCCTCCTGATGACCCAGGACAATTCACGGGTCCACCAACCAATACACGCTCAACGTACTGGTAACCACAATTAACGTCAGCCACGGGAAAAAAATAAGAAGTCACCCCGATGACTTCAGAATACTCATCACCAATGCTGAAACGAGCACTCCCCTCATCTCCTCAATCACAACTCTCCTCGAATCTTAAGTTCCAGCCACGTTGGAAACAAACATGCTCCCAACGAGATGTCAAGTCCAACCACTGGACTTCCCACATTCTCAACTCATTTGGACAACCACGTGTCCGCAATCAATCCATCATCATTTACGCACGTCCAGAATGATGTCATTCGTTACTATCTCGTTCTCATATCTCAACCTTCATAGGCTCAACTCTCGGGTCTCCAAGTTATTTACAATCACAAAATCCCACATCAACACCACCAATGATTTTCCTCGGCTTTTCCAATTTCAATAATTTCCTTGTACTTTTTGGGGATATTAGAAACGTACAATCACACAAGTCTCGAAGTTGACGAAAACTCCCCGAATCCTCTAATTTCCATCACATCCCTGTGTCATCCCAAGATTCCTCATGCCTCAATCTTATCTCTTTCATCCATTCATCAATTGTCATCTCATAACTGTTGGGACTTATCCTAACACATCACAATCTCCGCTGGATCCCATCCAGTCCATGACCCATCCATTTTCGAATCCCAGATACCGAACGTATGCCCATCACGACGGAGTCACATCCCAACTCGTGGCTCATCGTCATAACGATCAACGACACCAGCACACTGCGTGCGAATCAGACAATCCTGAGTCGTTACTCATACCAAGCAACAATCCCGTATCTCCGCTCAGGTGAAAGGAACTCTGCCTCTCTCGCACCCCACAACTATGGGTACCACCATTCTGACAATCCACAGCAAGGTACTGAACGTTCCCTGAACGTCCCCCAATCCTCAACTACCACAACTACATCAATCACCCTCGATAGCCAGCCATTTCCACATGACTGTCGACCAACAGTCATCGCTATCGAGATCCGCATCCACACATCACATTATTATTCAGTCCAACTCAGGATTCCATATCTTATCTCATAACTGTACCCGTGGATTGAATCCCATCAATTCACTTCATGTCGGCCACCCAATTTCTATTATTTCGATTAGACTCACTAGAGTCATCCACATGGTCATCCATGACCTCAGCTGCTCGTCGCAGCACAAGTCCCAACTAAGGTTCACCTTTTCAATCCATCATATACTAGGGTTCCACAATCACACCCTAGGGTTCCTCTAAACTCAACTGCTCTCTGCAATGCAATCCACAATCTGACCGACCCCGCGGTCCTGACATCGTATGGACGTCAATCCAATCGTACCATCAACGCAACTGTGGTTCCACCACTAAGGTGATCAGCTAAATCCGATGTACCAACATCCCTCACATTAGCAATCACCACTAAGGTTCACAGTTTTAGACCATTACTCAACTGAGGTTCACATTTCCAAATCACTACTCAAATGGGATTCCCCGAACCCAGCTGCGCCCAGCAGCACAACAATCTAATATCACTTGATCGAATCGACGATCTCACATTACCAGTTCATCACATACAACCCCACTTGGGTCGAATCATACTAACGCACGGCGTATCGGGCCAATCATACTCTATCCACTAATCAATTCCTAAAACTATCTATCATGTTCATAACGAACTGCAGCCCACAAAGAGACATCACACCCCCGACCTGCGCTCACAAAAGAGCAAACCTTGCTCTGATACCACTTGACACGACCCATCCTAATCCCCCCGGGATTACCGTGGAATGTGCCATGCTCCCCCCGGGATAACCTAATGTCACTACCCATCCGGGGCTTCCAGAGTGCGCAAGGATCGATGGAGGAAGCATGTGATGTCCCAGTCTCTGTTGCAGTCGCATCCGTGATCAACCTGAAGGGCATTAAAAACAACAAAGGCTGTGAGTGGACGAAAATAAAGGAGTTCAGAAAAACACATTTCATAATACATTCATGCCCTTCACTAAAAAATATGCATGCCTCGACAATCCGTAATTCAAAATATTTACTCAAATAAGCCATTAGGGCCTTAGCCCAAAAATTGTAACTCAAAATCAAGTGTAGGAACTCAGCCCAAACAGTAGAACACCAAAATCCGTAAATCTAAAACCAAGTGGGCCACTGCCCAAATCTATAAACACAAATCCAAAAGAAAACCATTTCATAGATCCAATATTCCATATTTACCACATAACCATCCTCGGCATCCCAGATGCCTAGCGTCCCAGACGCTTAACGTCTCAGACATCATATCTCACGGTAATAAGCAACGCGTGCTACCCGGGGTCTCTCCGGGTCAATATCTCTGACATCCCAGATGTCTGATGTCCCAGACGTCTAATCATAGCAATCCTGCTCCTGAATCACTATACGGTCCAGTAGCTCCGTATAATGACCCCTCGCAAGCAATGCACCGTGACTTCCCCAGTGTCCCAGACACCTGGAGGAGACCATCACATATCCTCATATCAAGATGGTATATGGAAAACAGTTTTTACAAAGTCATTTCAAAACATCTCAATGGGCCCTGCCCGAAATTCCCATAAAACATCACTAATCCATATAGGGTCCCCGACCCGAAATCACGTTTATGGAACATAGGGTCTCAGACTTGAAATCACATTTATAAAAATCAACTGGGCCTCATGCCAACCACTGGGGCCCCATCCAGATCACAAGACTCAAAAGGGTTTCAGCCCGATTTCGTAAACCAATTGGGCCCCTGGCCCGATTACATAATTCAAATGGGTCTCATGCCTGAATTCATCTTTCCAAAAACCAAAACCATGTCATAGAATCATAATTAGACTCACAATCACATAGCCATAGTATAAACTCGTAAACCTCGAAATACGTGTAAATACAGAATTACCTCGAAATACGTGCAATCGTATAAACCACCAGTGCCAGAATCATCATCATCATAGAAATCACGTATGTAAAACATATAAAATAGTTATGCATGCATCACAATTTAGAAAACAAAGTCCACTCACAGACTGTCCTACGCTTCCGCCTCGATACGAGGTGCCATAGGCCTTCCCGGGCCACACCACAATCACGGGGACTTCTAAACCTGTCCAAATCACACTAGAGGGTCATTAACATCTTCATTAACCTACTAACAAAGCCCCGTAATTTTCCCAAATTTTTTACTATTTTTAAACTCGATTCAAAATCTTCGGATGTCCCGAACAATATTGAAATGGTGTCTGATCGACATGAAACCAGTCCCAAAATGTTCGTTACATCGAATAGATTAAAAGTCATGTTGAAAGTTTCCCCAAAATACCCTTCACGCGGCCCCATGCGCCGCCCAAAGGGGATGGGCTTGAAGCCCACGCGCGGTGAACAGTATCGTCGTTTTCCTCTGGTGAACCGGGTTCACTAGTTCGAATTGGTTCAGTCGAACCGCTGAACTGACCCGGTCGGTTCTCAGCCATTCCTCAACCATTTTCAGTGATTTCAATTCCCACAAGTTCGTCTAATTACCTAGGTTCGATTTCTAACTTCAAAATCAAGAAACAAAATCAAGATCTCACCTATTCATTGAGATAACATGACCCGCCATCTGCAACTGAGTTCTGCCACCTATTCTGACCGTCCCGGTCTTCGAAAACAATCGCAGTCGACTCATCTGAGTCCCTAGGTTGTGTTAGGATCGAAAAGGATTCAAAACTATAACTAAAACTCATGTTTCGATTTTTGAACATAAACGAGTTCTCAGGTTAAACTTACCTCCACCGTCGTCCCCGTCGTGCCCAGCTCATCACCGTCACGTCTCAGCCACCCTGGTCATTCCCTCACTATCTCAGTTTCTCACACCCAAGCACAGAGAAGATATGGTGATGGAGTGGTGTGTTTGTGGAAATGGTTTCTTCACGGGTAAAGGGAGAATGAGAGAGAGAGAGAGAGAGAGAGAGACAGAGAAAGACGAGTCTGATCAAATAAAAGAAGAAAAAAGATGGAATCAATGGTGCAGATGCAATATGGGAGTTACGATGAATGGCTAGGATTGCATGAGAGGAATTAATTAATTACTAATTAGCCAATAGGGACAAGATCCATGAATTAGGGAAAGTGAGTGTGAGGATGAGTGACACTTGTCACTCATCCAAAGGTCCAGATTAATTTGGTTTTTAAATCATATTACATTATTATATTATTATTTTAATTCAAACCTCGGTTCATTCGGTTAATCGATTTTACTTCTGTGACCATAACTTCTCTGTTCGATGTCCGATTTCGGGGTGCCGCCTGTCTATGGATTCGTATCGACTTAATCTACGTAACGCTCCTCGGCCCTTGGCCATCGGACCTCCCGGGTCGAAAGTCAACATTTTGCCCACTTTTCAACCAAATTACCAAAGTATCCCTCGACTTCCGAACGTCATAACTTCTTCCTTTAATGTCGGAATCAAACGTGCTACCTGTCTATGAACTCGTGACGTCCCGAACTACATCACAGTCATCGGTCAACGTTCATTTGACCGCCCGAACTAAAAGTCAATATTTTGCCCACGCCTATGGGCAAAACAGTCATTTTGCACATTTCGTCTGATTTCCCTCAACTAATCCCCGATTAGTCATTCTAAACCATGATCCAACACTAAAAAAATCACTCATAATCATATTTATTCAACTCAAGTCCGCAATCAAAACGATATTAAAAAATATGACTTACGAAACCTCTCGTAAATCGTGAAAATAATAACAATAAAATATTCATAAATTATCTAAAATCATATAATAATTCCAATCACCCAACTATCAATAATGGCACAACAAAACAAATTTAAAACACATAAATAGGCATGCATAGGGTTTACGGAAAACAAATTCCACTCACACGTACCTTACGCGCGGTCGAATCTCATTGCACGCTTCCCCGTAAAGCTTGAGAATATTGTCTCCTGTCAAAATCACTTTCTAAGGTCACTAAAACATCCCAATTAATTCCCATATTAATCCCATAATTTTTTGATATTTTTTTAACGTATTAAAATAACGCCTAAACTTCGAATAGTCAAAACTGCCCTGAGACGGTATCCAATCGACTTGAAACCTGTGTCAAAATTTTTGTAACATCGAAAGGATGAAAACATGTGTTGATCGTGGCACCAAAATCTTAGCCAAGCACCCTCACGTGCTGCCCAAAGGCACTGCGTGTGGTGGCCACGCGCCAGCTACAGTGTGCTACAATGTCATCCCTTCCACCCAACTCCCCTGTTATATGGGTTGCCCGACCCGGTGACCCAATCTGGTTCTAAAACTCACTACACTCAACTTTTTTCACCCGTATTTCTTCTAATCTACTCACAATTAACCCAACAAAAGATTTATGATGAGAAAACAATGAAAACCTACCTGGATGCCCAAGTCCAAAACTGGAATTTTCGGCCATGGCTTCTTAGACTATTTCCAGCTTGTTTACGCAACCAAACTCGACCCTTAATGCCTTCAAATGATCATACCTTCTCCAGGTACACTCGTCAATGCTTCATGTGCCAAAATAGAACACCCCAAACTTCCAAATTTCACGGGTTTCTCTTGGGTCTTTCAGGTCCACCCGGTTCTCTTCCTCTCCTCTTCATCATGTCATCAACCTTTCTCTATTTCTGTTTCATTTTCCTCTTCCCCCAACTCTCAACCTTTCGGGTCCTTCTGTTACCCTGAACCACACTGAACACAATCACACTTAAAATAAGCGAGTAAGTCGGTGGGCGAGAGAAATATCAAAATTCTCTATACCAGGACACATGGCATCATTCCATAGGTTCAAAGTGCAAAAGTCCAAAATGCCCTTCTAATATGAAATTACCAAAATACCCCTAAGGGTTCTTGACTTGAAACAACCTCAAACAATTCCCGATTTTGGCATGTCGCGCTGTCTACGAACTCATGATCTTGATACCTTCGTCACGGTTGTCCCGAAATTCTCAAATAAGGTCCATAGCAAAAAGTCAACATTTTGTGTAACGACCCGTTCCAAATTCCATGATTAGATTAGTGACTAATCACGATTAGTGAGTTTAATCCGTGATTAGTAGAGCGAAATCGGACGAACGATGCGAAATGACCGTTTTGCCCCTGATCGTGGTAAAATGTTGACTTTTCAGTCGGGAGGTCAAATGGACTTTGACCGATAACCGTGATGTAGTTCGTGACGTCACGAGTTCATAGACAGGTGGCACGTTCAATTCCGACGTTCGAGGAGGAAGTTATGACGTCCGGAAGTTTAGGGGCATTTTGGTAATTTTGGTTGAAATGAGCAAAATGTTGACTTTTTGACCAAGAGGTCCGATGGCCGAGGGCCGAAGACCATTACGTAGATAAGGACGATACGAATCCATAGGCAGGCGGCACATTGAAATCGGACTTCGAACGGGAGAGTTATGGGTCACGGAAGTTCGATTTCACTATGCACGAACTTCGAGACGGGGACGATTTGGCGAAATCTGATTGGGCAGATATTTTGGTGGGTCCCATGGATGAGTGACAAGTCCTATTGGCTAACTCCCCCAAAATGTGGATCTAAGTAATTAAATAATAATATTTTAATTATTTTAAAATTAATCCTAACAACCTTAAATCTTAGCCATCCATTCTATTTTAATCATTCAATCCTCACCCTCCATTTCTCTTCTCTCATCAGCCATCATCTCTTTCTCCCTTCTCTTCCATGACATCACCTTCATCATTCTTCTTCATTTTTCATTTTCTTCCTTTTCCTTCACAAACCCGAAACGCACACCTCACAATCTCAAGGACCCTCTGAGCACAAATATGACCGTGAAGAGGTGGTGAGAGGCTGAGGATGGCAAGCCACGGCCGGGGACGGCGGTGGCCACGGCGGGGAGTCGAACCTGTGAGGTAAGGAAATATTCGAATTTTGAAAATTGGATTTTAATGGTTTTTACTCGATTCCATTAATTGGGTAAGGTTTCTAGGGATCCCAGGAGATGACTAGGATCGGTTTCGAGGTGTTGGACGGCCTGGAACAGCCGTGAACAGCAGGAGAAGTCACGGCCGCCATGGCCAAATTGAAGGTACGGGTTTTTGATGTTTTTCTTCCATTTTAATGTCATAGAACCCTAGGTTAGGATTAGAGGAGGAAAATAGGACAAACGGGAACGATTTTGGTGGCCGGACGGCGGAGAACCGGTCGGGTCAAGCCGCGGGTCACGGCGACCCGGTTACTGGTATTCGGGTTGACCCGTAGGAGGGCAAGGATGACAAGTGATGTCATCCTGCTGACGTCCTCATGTCAGGGATGACGTCAGCATTGTCAGGTCTGACAATGTCAGCTGACATGTCAGAAAATGGGCCAATAGGAGTGCGACATGTGTCACGTGTCAGTGCACAGTCAGCACTGACATGTCAGTGACGTGGCCCAATCAGGGGCTGACACGTGTCACTGACGTGGACCAGTGCCGTGATGACACGTGGCACATGTCAGACTCCCACGTGGCACTGACAGCACAGTGACGTGGACCAATGGGAGCTTGACACGCGGCACCTGTCAGAGTCAGACCTGACAGCTGTCAGATGACGTCATGCTGACGTCAGCGATGACGTCAACAGTTACTGTAGCAGCGTTGACCCACGCGTTGACCAGACGCGTGGGGGCGCGTGTGAACAGTGTTTTGAGTGGGCCCAGTGTCATTTTAAAGGTTTCGACGATCCAGATCCAATGGCGGTGGTTTCGGGTCGATCGGAGATCGTTAAGTTGGTCAAATTGAGGTTTTTCACCTCGGGAAACGTGTATGGGGCACGTTGACTTTTCCGGGAAAGTTTAGGGTTTTTAATATGGACTTGCATAGGTTAGTAGTAACCTTTAGATATGGTTTGGACAGGTTTGGGAGTCCCGGTGATGGTGATCGGCTCGGGGAGCCGTATGGCACGCAAATCGAGGCGACAGCTCAGACGGTCTGTGAGTGGACCTTGTTTTCTAAATTGGTGCATGCATAAATGTTTATTATATGTTTTAAATGCTTGGTTGTAATGCCATGGGTGCATTTGTATGTGGTTACGTATAAGCACGTATTTCGAGGTTTCGGCCTTATACGGTGCTTATATGGGTCTGTATCTCTGTATTGATTTAAATGAACTGAATTTGAATTTCAAAAGGATAAACTCGGGTATGAGACCCATTTGGTTTTGTCTCGGGCATATGATCTCAGATACCGGGCACGGTGCCCAGCTGATGTCCTATGTTCGGGCACGAGACCCAGTCACTTTACGGTTTTGATTTCAGGTCAGGGAACATTAAATGGATTCTCAGGTTCATGACGATTTATGGGAACCGGCATGAACCCTTGTTATGGTATCGTGGTTCATGACGGTTTATAGGAACCGGCATGAACCCTTGTTGGTTATTACGGTACATGACGGTTTATGGGAACCGGCATGTTACCTCAGTTATATTATTACGGTACATGACGGTTTATGGGAACCGGCATGCTACCTGGTTATGTTATTACGGTACTTGACGGTTTATGGGAACCGGCATGTTACCTTGGTTAGAGATATTATGGATCATGACGGTTCAGGGGAACTGGGCATGGATATTATGTTATGTATATATATGTTCATCTACCTTCCTTTACTTCTATTATCTCCTCCGGGGAGGGTCGTTGGCCTGGGTGGACCCCGGAGTAGTCACGGAGCACCGACTGAGTGGAGTCACCCCCCAGTTGGGTTCCTTACTCTCAGGAAGGCTATGGTTACTATTTCCTCGAGTAGGATCAGGGGTCTGCGGACATTGACCTTGACTTTGAGAAGACTCGGATTGAGACCCGGGTAGCACGCGCGTAGCTTTGAATACCGTGACAGGATTGGTTGTGTGACTTATATGTATATATATCATATATGATATATGATATGTGGTGTGCACAGGTGTGCACAGGATTTAAGCAGTGGCTCGTGTACTTGGTTTCTTTATGGTTTGGGGCCGAGTCCCTTATGGATTTGGGCAGTGGCCCATATGGTCGTTTTCATTGTGGTCCTTTCGACCTTGGTTTATATCTGATTTGGGCTTAGTTCCCACGTATGGTTTCTTTGGTTAAATGGTTTTCCAATGCATGCATGCTTTTTAGTGAAGGGTACAAATGTCTTCTTATTAAATTCTTTTATAAACTCTTGTTTTGTCCACTCACAGTTTTTAATGTTTTGACTGCCCTTCAGGTTGACGGCGGGTGTGGACTGTAGCAGAGATCGAGATATCACATGCCTCCTCCAGATCCTGGCGTACTCTGATAGCCCGGGAGGGCAAAGGTCGGAAATATCCCTTGTCTGAAACTTCGTGTCAGACGGGAGCAGGGTCATCCCGCGTTAATCCCAGAGGGATTGGGATGGGTCCTGTCATTTTGACTTTTCTCCAAGGGCAAAATCGCCGTTTTCTCATTCTTTCCAAATTTACTATTCCTCGAAGGTCCGGGTCGTTATGACATGTCTCACATTCTTGAGAACTATGAGGCAGCCTATGTTGGTCTTAAGAGCTATTTCTCCTCTTCCCACGATCTTACACTTTCTCATTTTCCATCCTCACATTTTCGAATTCTCTGCTTGGGTAGGATGTGAAGAACTCCTTTTGGTAAGTAACATGGAATGATGCGCTAGAATCTACAATCTGACATGAATCTTAAGAAGTTAGATTATAAACTATCATCACAAATAATGATGACCTCGTTGCCTTTAGAAGCAGTGGCAGTTGTATCATTGGATTTATTCTTCTCATTGGATCCGTCTTCAGCTTTTTATATTCTCTCTTCATTTGGCCTTTTTTTTTTACCATAATGGTAAAATTTTGTCTTCTTCCTTGGTCTGTAGGTGCCTCTAGAATTATTTCTTGACTTTCCTTTGGAGCAGTCACGGTTGTGGGATTTTCTTTGAGAATTTCTTCCACGATTCTTTGTAACTAGGGCCTCCGACTCTGTTGATATTCCTTGTTCTTTCTTCCTCACTTCTTCATTTAATAACGTGTCATTCACCAACGGTAGAGTAAGGACACCTTCAGGAGTTGAGTTGCTAAGGGAAACCACGAGTGTATTCCAGGTTTCTAGTAGAAAGCTAAGCAACAAAAGTGCCAGCAACTCATCTTCAAGCAACAGCTTCATGGTTGATAATCGATTCACCAATTTTTGGAAATTACTCAAGTGTTCAAAAGCACTTTTAACAAATTTGTACTTCAAGTTCATGAAAAGACGAATAAGCGAAGCTTTGTTTGAGGAGTCTCCCTCTCATATATCGACGCCAATTTTGCCAGCATTTAGAAGGAATCAGTTTCGTTTGAAATGTGGTGAAAAACACTTTCTTCGATCCATGGACGGATTTCTCCAATAGATTTTCGATTTAGAATGACTCGAACTTTTTCATATTTCTCTTATGGTTTCTCTCCATTGCACAATAATACCTCGTACAAATATTTCCAATAAAGGATGTCATCCATTCGTGGTCTCCATATGTAATCATTTGAAGAGGTAAGTTTGATCATTGCTGAGGATCATTTGAAGAGGTAAGTTTGATCATTGCTGAGGATGATGAGTTTGACGATTCTACCATCGCGAACAACGAGCATATATGGCTCTAATACTACTTGTTATAAAATATGCACAACTAAATAGATAATTATAATCGTCAAGATCAAATTTTTCACACCCTCAAAATAAATTGAGTAAATAAAATAGGCAGAAATAAAGTGGAAATAAATAGGTGAAAGAGAACATCAAAATTTAACAAGGTTCGATAGTGTGCCTACATCCTCGAACAGTGGCTCCAAAATTCTTTCAATATAATGATGAATACACAACTCTCTCTTAGACTTACTTAAGAATATCTCACTTTCTCTTTTTATCTCACAAAAGTGGCTATCTCTATATTTCTCACACAAGCAGGAACTATCTTCACTTTAGTGGATCACTTGTTGCTTGTAGGATGAGTGAGAATACTAATTCTCTCCTTTATATAGGGATGGATAGATGAAAACCATCAATGCATAGTCATGCACTCATGCATACGAGTTTGTTCCAATTAATCGCATGGTAATTCCCATGAACATAGTATTCTCCATCAATAAGTGTTCAACCTTGTTTTCAAGCACATGGAAGAACCTAGCTAATATTTCATCCGTGCACAATTTATCACATGCGCATTGGGATTTCAAACTCTTCGCCACTTAGTGGATGGATTGACCCATCAATTGTTTCATTTAGAATCTGATTTCATCTCAACAGTCAAGCTCCTTCCTAAACAGACTCACCTGCTTTTGAATATTGAATGCCTTAATAAACCTCATATTAGAAAAAGGTAGATTAAATTCAATTATTTTTTTCTTCATATCCCGAATAATATTGGGTTTTTTCCCAATACCGAAAGTGGTAATAAAATATAATAATAAACAAAATCACACCATTTTTATATATATATTTTTTTTTTTTGTAAAAATGATCATGAAGTGATAGTTTATTGAATGAAGGAGATGAACAAGGTAAGATAAATTGTTTGATGACAAGGTGTTTTGTTGGGAGCCTTATCTTAATAATTACTATAAAGGGTTTATTTCATCAAAATCCTTACTCCAAGGTTTGAAATAAAAGAATACTGAAAACCTGAACAATGGAAACAACCCACACAAGATGTGGGAGGTACTGTCAAAAGACTTTCAGTGAATATTACATCTTACACACAGATATTAATGATAGTAGAGCAGAGAACAACGTATTCATAATCATACATGCTATTTAAAGGTTGCATTAGTTCTTATTGGAGACCATGGAGAGTACTGATGAAAGCTTTCAAATTTCAGGTTGCATCATCACTTGGTGGTCGCTTCAAAAGCTCTCAAGAACACCTCGGGAGGCTGACCACCACTTAACGAATGCTTTCCATTATTAATCTGCCAAGGAAGCCAATTGAGTCATAAGTATTGGATTGATTAGGCTAACCAAATCGAACAAAAGTTAAATTATCATTAATGTGAGTCTTTTCATCACCCACCAGAAAATGTGGGACTCCATTTACGTTTCTTGCGTACTTGTTGAGCTCTTCATTGACCTGCATTATATCATCGATAAATGAAGGTTTTTGACAATGTATAAAATGAATGGCTGTTTTGCTGGATTCTAGTTTTAAGTTTTTTACTCAGCCGGACTAGGAATCAAAATGAACTCGATCTTTTCAAATATTTTCTCTCATTCAAAATGTTAACTTGGAAAATGATAGCAACAAGAAGGCATCAGTGAACCCACCTCATTGAGCCCATTGTTGGGGTCTTCAAGAAACTCTGCTGCCCCTTCTACTCCAACCTTTTTAGCAGACTCCAGCAGAAATTCCCTGTATCCAAATTGGAAAATTTCCTTCTTAATTCAGATATATGTTTCGATAGAACTACCCAAAAAGACTTCTCATCGAAGGAGGAAATTCAAATATATATTTCGCATCCCTTGATTAAGAACACATAGCATCATCCATAATGTTCATCGTTGCAACAAAAGTTTTTTTTTTTTTTAAGAACTAATCAAACTAACTAGCAACCATTACTTAATCAAACGCGATGAAAGTTAAAATAAAATAAATAGAAGAGCCAAATGACAATTCCTTGAAGAAGAAAAATGTGGTTTTTTATTGTAGGAATTGCTATATTGCATACAAATCTATTCTCAAAATTCTAAGATCTAGACACATGACATCTTAATATGAGATGCAAAATAGTAAAGACAGTAAACGGGGCTTAATTCTACCTGTCCCCGATGTACTTTGCCTTAGTAAAGTATCCAAGAAACAGCTCTTCCACAAGCTGATGTTGCTTATCATGACCCAGAAGCCCGGCAAAATATATCAGCCTGTGACTATCTAGAGTACTTCCCCTGCACATATTTCACACAACTTCAACACATAATCTATCATCCGACAAACCTTTTTCTGGGCTTTCCCTCCATTATCAATCAATTTGTTCGTTGAATTTTACGCAATTGGAAAAAACGAAAAAGAAATATCCTTTAGACTCACGTGAGGCCGTTCAAGTTATATTCCACGCCATGGCTTCGAAAAATCTGCAAATTTCAAAGCAGGCACCTTGAGCATGTATGCTAATGTTGTATTTGTACATTTGATTCACAGAATTTCATGTCTACCTCAGACATTCGAGCCTCCATTCGTCGAGATGTATCAGACCCAAATTTCTCCTCATAATAACTTCTCTTATCAACCCCTTCTTTTGGGGCATTAGGGTTTAGTTGAAACGGATGCCATCTAACCTACAGAGAGTAATATTCCACTAATATCACAGACAATCCCAGGAACAAAAAGAAAAACATAAACAACTTAACAACAATTTTGGATTGAACAACCTCAAGAACACGACATCAACATCAGAAAGAATAAGGAGACAGAAGAAAACCTCAAAATCGTATCGATTGCGAGATGCCTCTATAGCTTTCTCAAGATTTTTCTTGCCCACAAAGCACCAGGGGCAAACAGTGTCTGAAATTATATCAATTTGGACAAGCTTTTGTGCAGCAGAGGCACCAGCAGCCATGGTCTTAATTATCCAATGTTTCTGCAACATAATTTACACGTGAAATTGGCAGTCAATAAAATTCAGGGAAATTATGATATCAAAAGACACCCAATTCACAGTTGATGACGATGATCAGATGATAAACATATAAAGGTTGGTGAAACAAATTAGTAATCAAAATGAGTTGATGGTCACGCACCTGTCTGCAAGTTTATCCAAACCAAATGCTGTGACTTTGAGCTAAAGAAGAGAAGACAATTGCACCATCATTTTGCCTTCTTCCTTTATAAGGCTTCACCACCACCTACCACGTAACACGAAGCCAAGAGTAAAATGTCCACGAAGGCAAGGCTTGAGTGGAGAATTAACTCCATTTTTATTGGTCTGGAATTCTGGATGGATGATAAAAATTATCATTCAAATTTGGTGGGCAGCATAGCACCAAAAAAATCCAGCAGGGTCTTTAAACACATTTTTTAGTTATATTATGAATTTTCAAAAAAAAAATGGCTTCAATAAGGTTTCTATAACATCCTTTATTTTAGAATTTTGAGAATTTTGATATTTTGAATTCCTAATTTAATTAATAAGGAAGAAAAAATAGCTACTCTTATTTCTTCACAATTGGATATTAGTAGACAAATTTTTTTTTAGATAATTTGCTAAAATAACTTTCCAACCATTTTAACTAAAATTTAGCTTCAATTTAGGGATTCTGCTAGAGATCCTCTGATAGTTGAATATGATGGCAAAATAACACTTGAATTATGTGTCCATTTTTCTTCGCTAAATTTGAGAGACTTTTTATATAAAATATATATGTATATGCTACATTAACAATTTGAATTAATATTCCCACATTGACAAATTATTTTAGACGGCACAAAAAAACTATTAGAATTCAAATACATAAAAAAATATATATTTCCTTTAACTAATGTATTTACATTTTGATTAAAATAATATAATTACATTTACGTCTACTAAAAGCCCTAGTTTTATCCAACATGGTGTGGTGTGGTTGAAAACGGCCTCCAAATGATGAATTTGTTGGTGTCTAACTAGTGGGAGTTTGAAACTTGATAGGAGCACTTTATGGCATGGGGCAAGCCCTGATTGACAGGACTCGTCTTTAAATTTCTTTTATATTCGAGTCAGTCCTTCTCCCGCCTAATAACTTTTGTCAAATAAAGAATTTTTTAGTTTTTTTATTCTTGTCCTCCTTCGACACTTTAACCAAACTAAATCCATCCCTTGCGGGGTTATCGTCCGCGTCCAACCCACTAACCTCGTCAAGTAGTGAAAACTACCATTTGACCTCTCCCAAGTATTAGTTCACTAAGTACTTATTTTGAATTATACATAACAATTTTAGAAAAGTATACTCATCATAACATCACCATTAATATCATGCCCTCATCATCATATATCACATCATCATCACGCCTTATCATCATAGTAACATATGTATCATCATGTCAACTCATCATAACATTTCATCATATCATCTCATCATAACATAACATCATGCATCATACATTCAACATCACAGTATCATTATACATAACACTATGTATAATCAATCTTAAACAAAAAGAAAATCTCTTTAAAGCATCCTTCCTCTTAAAACCGAGACCTTATTCCTTCCCAAACCTTTCTATTCACATAATTCATCATCTTAGAACCATCATTACCTAGATTAGCCTACCCCCAATATTTTAGTAATACTTTGGAATTTAAATATAACACATTATATCAAATACTCAGAACTATACCCAAATGACATCCAATTACCTTGAAGCCTATATCATTAGATTCACATCAAAAAGTACTACAAAAGCCATGTTGAACGTACCTCCAGATAAGTTCGGATGCGCCCTCACATGCCACCTCCTTTCTCTGTGCATGGGCTTCATGTGCAGCCTATCACTAGCAACCTCCAATCAGGTCGACTAGTGAGCCTGTGCGAAGGGCCCGACCCAGCGATCAGAGCCGATCCTGTTTTCTTCGTTTTTCGTTATTTTTCTCTCTTTCTACGTCGAGTATTCTCTAATCGCACAAAAAAGGGGTTCTACAATCTCAAAATAGAGGAAACGTGTAACGGCTCAGACCACGAGAAAAAAGTAAAAATAAGATAAATAACAATTTTGACCCTAAAAAGTTAAAATGTTATAAGATAAATAACAATTTTGACCCTAAAAAGTTAAAATGTTAACTTTTTTATCGGAATATCTTTTGAGAATTCCAAGAAGGCCGTTATGCATGTCTCGACCTCCTGAATATATAGACAGGCGGCACGCCAAAATCGGAGGTCGGATAGATTTGCTATGGGTCTGAATGCATAAGGGTATTTTGGTAAATAAGTCTTGAAGGGCAATTTGGTAATTTTGAAGAAACCCACCCGAATACACTAAAAGAGTACACCGAGCCCCTACTCCTATCCAACAGAAACCATGCCAAATAAGGGATAAACACAAATTCCGCTAGTTCATGTCTCTGCCTCTAGAGCCTCGATTTCTGTGCAGCGGCCCTGCAGGGTTACTAAACCAAGAAAATGTGTGAGTGGACAAAAAATAATAAGTTAAAAACATAATTTGAAAGCATCCATCCTTTACCCTCCGTTTTCCAAAACCATGCATGCATACGAAAACCACTTCAAAACCGTTTCACTTAGATTAGAACGAAATACAGTTTATTGTTTTTGAAGTGCGTGAAAACATATATAAAGCAAGTATACAAGATCACAACCATTAATACAAGGACAACACATAAATTACAACCACTCAACCCACTATTATCACAATGTCAAACATCAACTACTGCCCTCTAGGCAGGCACACCACAAATTCACTCAGGAACCGGAGCTCAGCTCAACGTCTGAGATTACCAAATCCATCAACACGCATCTTGAGGAAGTTACTCACCAAAAAACACAACAGTAACACCCAAATAATTCACAATCAACATTATCACAAAATTCACAATAATCATTCAACATCAATGCAAAAGCACAACACCAATCACAACATGTACTACATCAATCATCATATCACAAGCATCACATACACACTTGCTCAGGAACCGGAGCCCCAGGCTCGACGTCCGAGTCATCACAACATAGTCTCAGGAATCGAAGCCCCGTGCTCGATGTTTGAGACTCACATTCAAACAATCAACACGATCATCACACCACTTCAAGTCACATCGTTACACATCACGCATATCAAAGAACACGTATTCACATCACAACTCAATGTCACACTTCATCACAATACGTCACATCACATATCACAATTCAAATCCATAAGCAGAATCTCATGCCCACGCCCTAGAATCTCGGGCCTCCACCCCAAAATCTCAGGCATCCACCTACATACCTGATTGTGTGTGTGTGTGTGTGTGTGTGGTAATCGCGAGGAATGGCTGGAACCTTGAGAAATGGCACCAGCCATGAAGGAAAGAGAAAAATGAGAACGTAAGAGGGAGAGTGATTGTGAGTAGATGAGAAAATCAGGACGACGGAGGGAGAAAAACCCAGGAAACAGAATGAAGGAAGTGGAACCCGTGAAGCCCTTCTTCGGATTTTTTAAGTTACAGGCCAAGGAACTCGAATATGGGTGCACTGACAATCTTCTAGAGATCTTATGATCATTTTGGGATTGAAAGAAGAGAATGAGATCGTTGAAATCGTCGAGGACACGGTTGGAAGCCATGGCCGAAATCCTTGAAGTTGAGAAGGCGTGATCAAGGTAAGTTTTCTTGAATATGATTTCATAAATCCATTTCTAGGATTAAGACGAGTAGGTTGGATGAAGAACGCGATAAAAAATTAACGTGAAATGAGGGATATACAGTCGAGTCAACTCGCCGGGTCCGAAAGCCAAAAACAGTAAAACGGGTCAACCCGTCGTGAGGAAGAAGGCGACACTGTAGCTAGCGTGTGGACTTCACGCGCATTCGCTTCAGGCGACTCGTGAGAGCGTGTGCCCGCGATTTTGGAGGGGCGTTCTACATGAAAGTTTTGGTAAATAATTTTATGAATCCAATGGACCAAGTTTCATATTCATTGGATATGTTTTGAGGAAGTTATTATCATCCAAAGTTTTAAAGTTTATTTAACATTCTTAATTTATTCTAAATAAATTGGGGAAGTTAATATGGTCATAGGGAAATGTTAAAAGGAAATTGTGGTGAAATGGATTAAAGAAAAACCTTGATGAAATGATATTGAGAACTTATGGTTTTATGTGGATAATTTCATTGGAGTTGGATTACTTATATTGGTACATTATGGTATATGATTATTTATAATGGATTATATGATTTATGTGCATTTTATACTAAGAAGTAAACCTTTCTTTAATTGTTGATGAATTGTGATGAATATTAAACAGGTGGAAGATGGTGGTTGTTTATGAAATTTTGTGTTAAATTGTTATTTGATTAAACCATACTTGAACATGAATAATCATAAAATTTTTAGGATAATTAAAAGGTAAATTAGTGATAACTAAAGTCATAATTCCACTGCTTGTTAGGAAGTGGGTAGGATGAGGACGGTAACCCTGCAAGGTGGAATTAATTTTGGTTCATTTATTAAAGGTTTAAACTGGAGTAAAATTTTGTAAAATCCCTTGTTTGTCAGACGGGAGCAGGACTGGTTCAGTTTTCATGGAAATTCAAGACGGGTCCGGTCAAAACTTACCTCGAGAGCCACCCTTCAATGTTATCATGTACGACTGGTTTTTCCAACTTACATTTCCAAACGTCTCTGCATCCAATTCTTAGTAACTCTTGCTTAAATTCTTTGTAAGAGTCCACTAAACCTTCTAGGATCCTTAGTTTCATGCTAGAAACCCTCAAAATGGTCTAAACCTTCACGGCCATAATAGAATCCTCACGGTTGTCTCTCAGACCTGGGTGGAGACACCCTCTCCAGCCCCTATTCTAATCCTTCTCTCCTCTTCTTTCTCTCTTCTTCTCTTCTTCTTCTTCTTCTTCCATCTTCCCCTGGCTTCTTTCTGTGTTTCCTTCTTTGTTCTTGTTTTCTTCTCATTCAACCACCAGCCACCGATTCCCTTCAAACATACACCCCCCCCCCCCCACCCCAACCATACTAATAGAATGGATAAGTCGGTGGGAGATTATGGGTGAAAAATATGAAGAAAGATGAAGAAAATTCTAGAACACCCTAGGTCCTTCATTCAAAATTACCAAAATGCCCCTAATCATTCTTGACTCATAACGAACCTATTAGACTACTATTTTTGGCATACTGCCTTTTTATGAATTCAATATATTAAAACCTTCGTAACGGTCTTTACGACACGTCCACAAAGTATCCCGGTCAAAAAGTGAACAACTTGTCCTTATGAGGGCAAAATCGTCATTTTTACTTTTTTCAAACTTTCTGGATCGTTACAATGACCCTGAGTGGCGATAGGCTCACCCTTCGGATATGGGGACACCTCATGATATTTACCAAAGAAAAGGCCTAGTTTTAATTCTCTTCTTATTACGAATTTTTTATTAATGATTTAATTAAGATGGATATACAAATGCAAGACATTGTATATAAAAAAATAAGAAGCTTATTACTCAAAATACTCTCCGAATTAGAAATCAAATCTCACTTCGCTCTCCCAATGCTAAATCGTAACAATGTACTCCCTGAGCCCCTATTTTGTCAAGTCTATTGCACCAAAGGTTACACTCTGTAACTAATGCCGTTTTGGAGATTTACATGGCAGTAAGTGATTAAATGTTTAATCATTTTGTAGAAAAATATTATAACTATTTTAAAATAATAAAAAAGAATGGAGAAGAAGATAATGAACATTGATTCTTACTTTCTCAACCCATTCCAAAACCTCTTAATCCAATCTGGGTTTCTCTTTACCATCATCATCGTCATTAACCCATTGACGCCAAAAACACCATTTCTCTCCACCACCACCATCATCATCTTCTTCTTTTTCTTCGTGTAATTGAAATGGGAGGTTAGTTTCTGCAAAAAAAAAAAAAAAAAAACCAATCCAAATCTTAATCTTAAGTGCCCACGTTCCTTTTGAGTTTCTGAATAACAGTATTCACCACAAATGGTCATGTTTCAACATATACCCTAGCTAGATTACTAGAATTAAATGCATTGTGTGGGTGGGGAAAGGCACCATCACGAAACCAAATCCCATACTGCATTGTGTGGGTGGGGAAAATCTTGCCCAAATCGCAGAGCTCCTAAATGCAAAGTCAAAACTGGAACTGAACTTTCTAGACAACCCAGCATGGTTCTGAAATAAAACAAATAATTTGGGAGCATTTAAGGCCAAAGTTTCTTGGAATTTAATGAACACAACCTTTGTCCAAATGAAAGAGCTCCTCAATGCAATTCCAAAACTGGGACTTACCGTTCTGTGCAATCATGTATCATCCTGAGAGGTAACACAAATCCTAGGTGTATTGATGGCCATGGGCATCTAGAATTTAATGAAACCTTGCAGCTATGCAGTAATATAAGCATTGTCTCAAGGCAAATTAAGCATGTTGAGGAGTTAGGGAAACTTTCTTTCCACTATTCAGTCACAAATCACTGATCAAATGAATGTCATTCTCCTACAAGTAGCCACTAAGGAGGAAGTAAAGGAAGCTGCCTTTCAAATGGGGGCCTCAAAGGCTCCAGCACCTGATGGCTTTTTTGGGATTTTCTACTAGTTCTATTAGGAGACCATTAGGTCTTATATGATGGATTTGGTGAATAGATTTCTTCGTGGTGAACGCCGGCTCACTAACTTGAACGGTTCAAACATTTCCCTCGTTCCCAAGACCCTAAATTTTGAAGCTGTACACCAATTCAGGCCCATTTCCCTACGCAATTTCTCCTATTATTGGGATTAATTAAGACTAATGATGAATTAGCGAGGCTAATTGGGGATTAGCCGAGGATTAACGGACGTTCAGGGTGAAATTACGATTTTACCCCTAAACGAGGGCAAAAAGTTGACTTTTGACCTAGGAGGTTCGATGATCGAGGGTCGAGGGTCGAGAATCGTTACTTAGATCGAGTCGATACGAATTCATAGACAGGCGGCACGTCGAAATTGGACGTTCGACGAAAAAGTTACGGTTCACGAAAATTCTAAGGTACTATTTACGACGGCATGTTTTATGAGGCACAATTGGCTTTTATCCTATTGTGGGCCTAGATCTTTCCCAAGCCCAAGGGATGAGTGACACTTGTCACTCTTCCATTCCCCCTTTCTCACATACATGCATATCCCTTCCCTTCTGTTTCATTCGATCATCTTCCTAACCCGAGAACCCACAAAGCCCAAACCCATGTCTTCCTTCCCCTGTGATGCTTGAGTGAGTTTGGGAGGATGACTGAGGGACAGAGATGGGCTGATGAGCTGAGGACGGCGAGGAGGTGGCTGAGCTATCGTGCAGGGCTGAGGGAAGGTAAGAACTGGGTTTTTCATTTTTGAATTCAACGTTTTGATTAGGATGTTATGGATGGTTTTGGGTGATTGGAGGATGATTAATAGGTTTGTAGGAAGGTTTAGAGGGGTTTTTGGACGACTGAGAGGGGCTAGACAGCCTAGGGGCAAACGGGAAAAGTGAACCGTAAGGGGGAGTTTTGGACAGAGGGGTTTTAGGTGTTTTTCCTTAGGTTTCATGATATGAATAGATAGATAATGATGAGACAAAGAGAATGGAATTGGAAGGGAAGAAAAAGGAGGAAAATAGAGAAGATATGGGTTTGGACCGGTCATGCCGGTCCAAATGGACCGACCTAACCGCTGAACTAGCCGGACCGGGTTCACGCAGGGAAGAAGATGATACTGTGTAGGGCTCGTGGCTCCCACGCGCAGTCCCTTTGGGCGGCCCGTGAGGGCGTGTGAACTGTCCTTTTGGGAAGGTTCCAACATGTGAAATCATCTATTCGATGTAACGAACATTTTAGGACGGGTTTCAAGTCGATCGGACATTGTCTCGATATAGTTCGGGAGGTCCGAAGGTTTAGGATCGACTTTAAAAATAGTTAAAAATTCCAGAAAATTACGGGACTTTAATGAGGGGTTAATTAAGTAGTTAGTAACCCTCTATTACGATTTGGACAGGTTCAGGAGTCCCAGTGATGGTGATTGGCCCAGCAAGGGCGTATGGCCCGTGTATCAAGGCGCGGCTTCGGAAGGTCTGTGAGTGGACTTGTTTTATGAATTCGATGCATGCATAAATGTTTTATATGCTTTAATGAACATGTTTTATGACGCCATGAGTGCATTTGTTTGTGGTAGCTAGTATTGACGTGTTTGCACGTTTTTCGAGGTTTTCGGCTTTAGGTCGTGCCTATGCGTACTATGTTTTCAACGATGATTTGATGAAATGATTTCAGATTTAGAAATATGAAATCGAGCATGAGACCCATTTTATTGGAAACCATCGAACTTGGAGTCCATTTGATTTGATGAGAAATCGGGCCGAAGGCACATTTGAGTTATACGATCAGGCCGAGGGCCCCGTTGGTTTACGAATTCGGGCTTGAGGCCTAGTTGGTTGTAATATCGGGCATGAGGCCCCGTTTATTGTGAAATCGGGTTTGAGGCCTCGTTGATTTCTGGTATCGGGCTTGAGGCCCCGTTAGTTGTGATAACGGGCTTGAGGCCCAGTTGATTGTGAAATCGGACTTGAGGCCCCGTTGAATCGTGAATTTGGGCTTAAGTCCCAGTTTAGTTTATGAAATGAGAATTCGGGTTTGAGACCCCATTAAATTGTGGATTTAGGCTAAGGCCTGTGAGATTTGGATTTTGAATCAGATTCGAGGAATCCTGTTGAGATTTGGGTATAAGACCCAGTTGAGAAAGAAAGTATTTTGAAAATGTATATACCCTCTGACATGAGTTGATTAGTCTCCTCCAGACGTCGACCTGGAGAGTCACAATCCACTACCCGGAATGAGTAATCCCCATATGAAGCACATTCTAGGAGTGGGAGTTATGATATGGTCTCGGACTAGGTCTGGAGACAACCATCCAGACATTGTAAATCCTGGATGTTGGACAGAGCCTCCCAGATGTGGAATTCCTAGGGGTAGACTCGGAGTGAGACCCCGAGTAGTATGCATACTTATAGATATAAATCGTGACAGATATCGGGGATTTGTTCCCTAGGGGTTGTGCGCCCCCAATTGGCATATGAGATGTCGAGGATGGGTTATATGTATGTATATACGTATGAGGTTTTACGGAAATTGATTTGGGGCTGAGACCCCGTGTTCTATGGTTGGCATTTCCCTCAGAATAGTTTTGGGCTAAGTCTCACATGATTGGCTTTAGGATGAGTTCCCATATACTTGATTCACGTTTTGGGCCAAGGTCCTAATGGTTTTGTGAATGTTTTGATAAATAGTTTTCGAATGCATGCATACTTTTTAGTGAAGGGCATAAATATCTTCTTTTCGTGGAAATGTTTTCATAAACTCTTTGTTTTGTCCACTCACAGTCTTTTCTGATTTTTAATGCCCTTCAGGTTGATAGCGGATGCGGGTTGTAATAGAGACCGAGACATCACATTCCTCCTCCAGATCCTGGCGCGCTCTAGAAGTCCTGAGGAGGGGGGAGGCTAAGGCGGGAATTTTCCCTGGTCTAATACTTCATGTCAGTCGGGATCAGGCACATCCCACGTTAATCCCGGTGGATTTGGGGTGGGTCCTGACATTATGGTGGCTCACGAGGCCTTCCATGCCCTAAAACTTCGCAAAGACTACCAAAAAAAAATACCAAATGGGGCTAAAGCTTGATATGAACAAAGCTTATGACAGCATTGAGTGGGAATTTCTCGAGGATGTTCTACTCAAACTTGGCTTCTCCAATTCCTGGGTGAACCTTATCCTGGAGTGTGTCAAAACTGTTAGCTTTGTTGTGATTATTAATGGTAAATCTGGGAACCCGTTCAAGCCTTCGAGAGGGATCCGCCATGGGGGACCCTATTTCACCGTACCTATTCATCATCATCAGTGATGTCTTGTTCAATATGCTCAACAATAAGGTGGATTGGGGCTCTCTTGATGGAATCAAATTCACTACCATTGGGCCCTCTCTAGCACACTTTCTATTTTTTGATGACTCTCTCCTCTTTCTGAACGCCATGGTCGAGGACTGACAAACTGTGGCTAGGATTCTCCTAAAGTATTGCACAGCCTCGGGCCAACTAGTGAACTACAATAATTCCAGCCTGTTTTTAGCCCCAATACGTCTTTTGACATCTATGAATGGCTCATTGACACCATGAGTGTTAATTTGATTGAGAATTCGAGAATGTACCTGGGCCTTCCAACCTTG
This sequence comes from Prinsepia uniflora, assembly GCA_032719365.1. Classification (NCBI taxonomy): domain Eukaryota; kingdom Viridiplantae; phylum Streptophyta; class Magnoliopsida; order Rosales; family Rosaceae; genus Prinsepia; species Prinsepia uniflora. Next base: position 59,312,001 of record CM064875.1, read on the forward strand.
TGGGGTAAATTCAAGAAAGAGGTTCTGATGTTCGTAAAGGAACGGCTAATTAAGAAAGTACAAGGATGGAAGAAAAATCTTCTCCCCCTTTGTGGGTATGGACGTTCTAATCAAGGTCGTGGCACATGCAATCCCCATTTATCCTATGTTTTTCTTTTTCTTCCCAAAAGGTCTTTGTTCTTGTCTTAATGGGGCAATTGAAAATTTTTGGTAGGGGCATGATGGTGATCATAAGAAAATTCACTGGACAACCTTGGAGGATTTGGGGACCCTTGAGTGTGATGGTGGCTTAGGCTTCAGGAATTTACATGTCCTCAATATTTTCGTTCTTTCTAAGTAATGCTAGGACCTCATCGATGAACCCGACGCTTATTGGGCTCGCAAAATTAAAAATCGATATTGCCCTAACAATGATTTTCTATCAGCAAAAAAAGGTGTTGAGCATCCTGGGCTTGGATAAGCTTACTTGAAGGAAGATGTGTGATTAGGGATGGCTCTCACTGGAAAGTTCTTAATAGGGAATCGACCCTTCTTTGGAAGGGTAGATGGGTTATGGAAGTCACGATCTCAGGCTTCACCCCTAAAGTGCCATACTTGTGGATTAAAATGAGCTTGTTGCTTGCTTTTATCACTGACTAAAACTCTGGTGATTGCTATCCCAACAGCGTTTCTGGAGGCTCCCCATCACCCCTAATCTGGCCAGACAACAAATTAGGTAGCTACTTGGTATGTTCCGGGTATCATTTTCTTCATGCTCAACACCAAAATTTGAGACTTAACCATCCTTCGACCTCATCCCCCATCCCAAAGGACATTTGGTCTATGATTTGGAGTTTGTAGATGGTGCCGAAGGTGAAATCCTTTTTAGGGAAAGCTCTAAAAGATTTTCTGCAGGCCAATTTGTTTCGCCGACATCTTAGCTTGTAACTACCCAGATATTGAGAAAGGATAAAAAGACGATTTGCCCCTAAAATATCAAAGAGTTTACTTTTGACCAAAAATTCAAAGTATTATATTTTGATCGGGATATCTTTTAGGAATTCCAAAAATACCATTACGACAATCTCAGCCTCATGAATATGTTGACATGTGGCATGTCAAAAAAAGAATTTAAATAAATAAGTTATAGGTTTAGAAAGATCAAGGGTATTATGGTAATTTTGGTATTAAGGGCAATTTTGGGACATATGAATTTGTCTAGAAAATTTTCCACATTTCCCTCCTATTCTCTCCACCGACTTAGGTTTATATATATATATATATATGTGTGTGTGTGTGTGTGTGTGTGTGTGTGTGTGTGTGTGTGTGTGTGTGTGTGTGTGTGTGTGTGTGTGTGTGTGTGTGTGTGTGTGTGTGTGTGTGTGTGTGTGTGTGTGTGTGTGTGTGTGTGTGTGTGTGTGTGTGTGTGTGTGTGTGTTATTGGTGTGTTGGAGGATTCGGGGAGTGAAAATCGAAACAAGTAAAAGAAGGGAGAAAAAGGGGAAGTGTGAAACCATGAGAGAAAAAAGAAACCAAGAAGAATAAGGAAGGAGAGGAAAAAGAAGAGAAGAGAGGAGAAACCAGAGGTGGCCTGAGGGAGGTTAAAGTCATTCGAGGGTTTGTAATACAAAACTAAGTATCCTAGGAGACTAAATAGACTCCTATGATCATTTTGAGATCTAAGGACGAGGGTTTGCAAGCGAAAATAGACTCAAAAGCAACCTTGAGTTTGGTCGTGCGTTTGGGATTAGTTACCAGGACTTTTGGGTAAGTTTTTTTCAATTTTAAGCATTTGGATCTCTTTCTAGGATCGAAGAGAAGATTATGGATTGTTGAAATATGTATTTTGGTCATAAAATGAAGGCTTTTAAGTTGAGTTATGGCCGCCGGGTCTGGACCTGCGCGCAGGCTCGTGGGTTGACCCAGCGAGAGGTCAAGGGTGACCTGCACTAGCGTGTCAGGCCCACGCAGGGAACCCTAGGTGGCAGTGAGCATGCGTAGAACCTCCTTTTAGGTTTCGTCCAACATGAAAGTTCTAGGGAACCCTAGGTGACGGTGAGCGCCTCCTCTCAGGTTTCGTCCAACATGAAAGTTCTAGGGAACCCTAGGTGGCGGTGAGCACGCGTAGAACCTCCTATGAGGTTTCGTCCAACATGAAAGTTCTAGCTCTGGATTTTCTAAGTTCAATGGTGTAATTTACAGGTTAATGGGGTGTTCTTTGAGCATAGTTTTAAGGGTCCAAAGTTGTTTATTTATATTTAAAATTCTAAATTAATTTGGGAAAAATTAAGGATTTGGTTCTTGTTACATTTGGATAATAATAAACAGAATTATGATGAAAGGGACGTCACAGGAATTTAATCTAGGGTTGTGTTGATGTTAAAGAAGCCTTGTACATGACTTATGTTAACTAGGAAGACTATAAAAATTAATGGAATATGGTGAATGTTTATGTAATTATATGTTAAATTATTATTTGATTATAATTATACCTGGACACGAATAATTAGAAGAATATTGAGCTAATTGACTAAGAAGAAGCAAAGGCTTGAAGCATTACTATGGATACTAAATAATCTTAAAGGTAGTTGTGAATGAAGATTCTCCAATGATGGAATTAAGGAAAATCCAAAGGTTTTGGTTAAGGTTTAAGGAAAATATTGGAATTGTGTGTCTTGAGTAAAAATGATGAATTGAGAAAGTGCAATTTAAGGAGAGTATTAAGTGTAATTATAATGGTAAAAACATGTTGATAATAAAGCTTGAACTATGATTATGTTGAGTATTGATAAATTACTTATTACAATGATTAAAATGGGGTATGAATAAGGATTTGTGAGTCTTCATACACTTGTCGGGAAAATGGGTTGGTTGTGGGTGATAATCCCGCGAGAACGGATATATTTTGGTTAGTGAAATAAAATGTGAACATGGATAAAATTGCTAATATTCCTTATCTGAACATGGGTCGATTCGGTTTTCAAGGAAATTTAAGAACGGGTCATGTCATAGCCAGTCCCCTATTTTCCCCACCTGAAGTGAGTACCGTGAATCCACTGAGCACCTACTTTTGCTATGCTACGGTGCTCAAAGAGTATGGTATGGAGGAAGCTTCAACTACCATGTCAACCTGCAATCTTTCACTTTTATCCATGTGTGGCTATTACTTTCGGTTTTCACGGACCTATTCAATGACATGGATATTGACCTACTCTTGTCGGTGATTGCCTCAATCTGTTGGGCTATTTGGATGGAGTGTTACTCTGCAATTTTTTATGGCATGCTTTTTAAGCATGGCAGAGCAATTGAGGCTTCAAAAGTTTTGTTCCATGACTATTAGGATGCAGTATTAACCAGACCTACCATCCTCATCCCGTGACTGCTCCTCCTAATACCCAAAATTGACACTGGTGTCCACCACCATCTAACTACAACAAGATCAATGTTGATGCCTCATGGTTTGCTCAATCTTTGAATGCGGGAATTGGAGTAATAATCAGGGACAACAAGGGAATCTTCATAGCGGGCTATTGAAAATTCAGGAAGGCCAATTATCTGGTGAAAACTGAACTATGGGATATTTTAGAGGGATGCAAGCTTGCATTAAGATTTGGATACCTTTATGCTCATGTCGATTCTAGCAACCAGGAAGTTATGCAATGCACGAAGGGAAATATTATGTGAGGAAGATGAAAGCTCTCTCCTATTGATTAGACTCAACGATCTCTGTAACAACTTCAACTTGATTTAGTTCTCTTGGATTCCTCGATCTGTTAATACAGTAGCTGGGCCTTAGCTTCTCATGCTCGACGGAAAATGTGTGGTGAGATTTGGATTGATTGACCCCCTTCTTTTTAGTGCATATGCTATGTAATGATGGGTTCGTATGCCCTCCATGCCCTTAAGGATTCTCTACGGACTGAGGAGTGTGACTTATCACTCTTGAGACATTGTTTCTTGTGCCAACCTCCTATTTCTTTATGCTCTTTTATGGATTTATTGTTTTTGTTCCTTTTTTTTCTTTCTTGCTTGTTTTTGCCCTTGGTTCTCTTAATGAAGTTATTTTTAGATAATAAAAAAAAGGAAAAACTACATAAAACACCCAAAATTATAAGGGTCAATACACACTCATACTCAAACTATCAAAAGTTTCAACTTACTACCCAAATTATTTAACCAATCACACGTAACTACCTCCGTCAGGTTTTCCATCCATATGTCCGTCAAATTGCCATGTGGCAAAATATTTGCCCAGTCAGTGACTGAAGTGGCAAAAATCACAGGGGTATTTTCGGAATTTTAAAAAAAATCATCTAATACCCACCCAGAAACCCTATTTTCTTTTTCCTCAACCTCTCTCTCTCTGCAACTCTCTAAAATCACCCATATCCAATTCCCAACCATCGATATTCTTCTCCATCGTTCTTTATCTTCATCTTCTTTGTCATAGATCTTCATCTTATCGTCATATAAGAAGGAAGACGGCGAATAGAGCAGGGCAAGATCCTTGGAACATGTTGGCAATGTCGAGGATCCAAAATCCGATTTCCTCTCAAACCATCAACCCTATATCCCATCTGGCGATGACCCATGGGTTCTACCCTTCTCGTGTGCAGAGGTTTGCGATGACCCAGGTCCTTGCTGTACTTGCTTCTTCAATTGCTTCCAAGGTACGTGAGGTGGATCGGATCCGAGACTTTAGTGGCAAGCAAGTGTGCAGTTCCTGGACTTTTGTGACCCGATTTGATTCAGATGAACCCTAAATTAAAAAAAAAAAACGAGCTTGCAGCACCCCTCCATCCGTCAATATGAATTCTTACTCGGCCGCCACTCCCAGCTAGACTTTCGTGCTCCTCTGGATAAAGAAGCAGGGCTTCGACTTTACCCATGGGCACCAAGTCCACAACTGGGTTCAGATGGTGGTTCTAGTGATGTTCGATTCGGATTTTTGGGTACTGTGTTTCGAGCATGCTCATGGACTCCAAGTCGACCGTCGCTTCGGCTCTGCTCATGGGTACTGTGTTTCGAGCTAGCTGAGCGATGATGAAAATCATCCACTACTTTGTTTCCTGTTATGAAAATATACAAGTGAATTGGATTTGGGTGATTTTAGAGAGTTGTAGAGATAGAGGTTGAGGAAGAAGAAAATAGGGTTTCTAGGTGGGTTGATGATTTGTTTGAAATTTCTAAAATACCCCTGTGAGTTTTGCCACTTCAATAGCTGATTGGGCAACAATTTTTCCACTTGGCAATTTGACGGACAAATAAATGGAAAAACTGACAGAGGTAGTTACTTGTGAGCGGTCAAATAATTTAGGTAATAATTTGAAACTTTTGATAGTTTGAATATGACTCTATGTTGACCCATATAGTTTTGGATGTTTTATGTAGTTTTTCCATATAAAAAAAGGCCCAAGTTCCCAACCCAACCAGCCGATTTCAAATTTTCATTTTTAATTTTGGTCTTTTACAGCAAAACTGTGTGCTCATTTGCAGTTTTGCACTACCCACTCATCTAGTGGCAGCTCTGAGTTAAAAAATTGCTTGATCCTACCCTACATAATCTTTTTTTATGCTACCCAAAAACCACTAGCTGCTTCCAAAATCCCATGGTTTTTATTTCCCACTTTTTATGGGCCTCCTACTGTCCTTCGTATAAAACCAAAAAATTTCCCACCATTTTGTTCATTAACAAAATTCAATTCAAACATACATATAATTAAAAAAAATGAGTGCTTCATCATCAGCAGCAACAACAAGAGGTTGGGTAATGGCAGCAAGTGTGAGAATTGTGGAGGTATTAAAGGACCAAGGAATCTGCAGGTCAAATTATACCATCAGATTGATCAAACAGCATGCCAATACTTGCTTCAAGGGCATGTTGCTTCAGTTTTTTTTATCGTTCCTAATCCCAAGTTCCCAAATAATCAGCCAATGCAATGCTGTAATTGGCCATGGGTGCACTGATAAAACTGCATCTCCGAAGTGGCATGCCAAGACTTGCTTCAAGGGCATGTTACTTCAGTTTTTTTTAATCGTTCCTAATCCCAAGTTCCCAAACAATCATCCAATGCAATGTTGTAATTGGCCATGGGTGCACTGATAAAACTGCGTCTTCGAAGTGGGTGTGCTGAAGGTATTTCCTTCAACTGCTTCTGCTTGCAATTAAAAGGAGGAAGACGAAGAGAAAGAACCTGTATCTTGGAAGAAGAGCCGGTGAGAGCGGTGGCAAGAGCACCTGAAGCAATAGATTTGACAGAATGGGGCTAGGAGAGTAAATTGTTACCATTTGGCGTTAGGTGAGCAAATTAAAATTTGATGTCTAGTTTGTGGAGTATTTTGAGTAATAAGCTCAAAAAAAACAAACATCACTTTACACCTCCAAGGTTTGGTGGTCAATTAAAATAAACTACTAAGTTTCAATTTCATCATTTTACATCATGTGGTTTTGAAATCATATCAATTTACTCTATATGTCTATTTCAATTATTAAATCATCAATTACATTATGGGTATTCTTGGTATTAATTAAAAATTCTTACCCATTTTATTTTTTATTAAGTGAATAATTATTCTTAGTATTCTTGGTTCTGAAATTTTATGCAATTTTTCTGAATTTTTCTTAATTTTTTGGAAAATCTGGGATTACTATAAAGCTTTCGTCACTAAAAACTGAAGAACATTTTTTGTGGCAAAAAACCTGAAGAACACCGCGGAAAAAAGAAGTAAAAGTGATCATTTAAGGAAACATTATGCAGAATTAATTTTTACTATGGGATGAACCTTTGGGAAGAAGAAAACGTTCTTGAGAAAAATGTCTTATGAGGTTCAAAAATAAACCCCTTCACTTGAGGCTAGATTTTTTTTTGTCTTATCATATGTATATTTTAACATTAAATCTCACCAAGTCCACAATTTAAATAAGTCCTTAAAAAACAAGTCATAATTGAATACATCAAGACTTGTTTTGATATTTTTAATAATATTAAAAGTCTTAATTAAATACACCAGAACTTTTTTAAAGTCTTTTAAAATATTTAAATGTCCTAATTGAATACACCTTCCAAAATTATTTTCTCTAATTTGAGCGATAGAAGAGATTTCATTCTTGAAATCTCTTGAGAGAAAGTGTAAGGCTTTTGGAAAAAAAAAATGGCAAATCGATAATTGCTAGTGATATATATATATATATAAATATTAACAAGACCCGTCCCAAATCTCTCGGGATTAGCGTGGGACGTGCCTGCTCCCGTCTGACACGAAGTGTCAGACCAGAGATATTTTCGTCCTTTGCCCAACCGGGGCTATCAGAGTACGCCAGGATCTGAAGGAGGAATACGATGTCTCGTCTCTGCTACAGCCTCATCCGCGATCAACCTGAAGGGCATTCAAAATAGAAAAGTTGTGAGTGGACAAAACAAATATTTTATAAAAACATTTTCATAAAAGACCTTTATGCCCTTCATTAAAAACATATGCATGCATTCGAAAACCATTTCTAGGATTCATGTCCGGTTCTCATAAACCATCATGAACCATCAAACCATTTGGGCCTTAGCCCGAAATCAGTCAAACAACACATGGGACCTCCGCCCAAACCAAAACACGTGGGAACTCGTCCCAAAACCATCTCATATGGGTCTCAGTCCAAAACCAATACGCGAGGGTCTCAGCCCAACGCCATCTCAGTGAAAACTCATCCACATATACATATATACATATATAACCCATCCTAGGCACTTCCGGAGAAGATGCCAACTCAGGGCACACAACCCCTAAGGAACACATCCCCGATATAGTCACGATGTCATCTCTATACTAGTGTGCACACTACTCGGGGTCTCACTCCGAGTCTTCTCCCAGGAATTCTCCATCTGGAAGGCTCAATCTCTGGATCTAGTCTGAGCTCTCTCTCTGGATCTATTCTGATCATCTCTCCGGAATCTAGTCCGGGACCACAACATAACGCCCACTCTTGGAACGGGATCCCTATGGGGATACCCACTCTGGTCTGTGGATCGTGACTCTCCAGGTCGACGTCTGGAGGAGACCAATCAATACGCTCATAAGGAGGGTATATACATACTCGTATAGAAAAAGCATAAAAACGGGACTCATGCCCGATAACATAAAGCAACTGAGCCTTCCGCCCGAACGTATGACTCAATAGGGCCTCTCGCTCGATTTCAAAATAACTGGGCATCGAGCCTGAACTCGTAAATCAACGGGGTATCGAGCCCAATATCTAAGGGCCAGTCACGATCCCGATCATAGCGATGCGTGCAACCATCAATCCAGAACCGCTCTAAATCCTAGTATGTCGTCGTGAACACATCACTGCCGCGACCATCTCGAGACTATGGTGCACACGTCGCTGATCGATCCTCTAAACCGTCAGCACTCTGAAGTCGAGCCTCTAGTGGCTACTCGACAACAGGACGTGCATCGTAACCTCTCCGGAAGGAACGCATCCCAATCCGAAGGCGAGCGTCACATCGTCCATCGCCGTGCTCACAACACCCGTCACGACCACGACTCCGACCTACGGTTCGTCAATAGGGTCTCATGCCCGAGTCAAAACCAAATCCAATTGGGTCTCATACCCGATTTTATCTTTTCAAAACCACTTCATGAAAACCGAAAGCGTAAGCGCGTATAAGCACGTATAAAACCAGAAAACCTTGAAGTACGTGCCCATACGTAAACACACACCAAAATGCATTCAAGGCATCCCAAAACATACATCAAAACATATATAAAACATTTATGCATGTATCGATTTCAGAAAGAAAGTCCACTCACAGACCGTCCGCGCTACTGCCTCGATATGCGTGTCGTTCGCCTTTCCGGATCAAACGTCGTCACCAGGACTTCCAAACCTGTCCAAATCACTTTAGAGGGTTACTAACTACTTAGTTAACCCCTCACTAAAGTCCCCTAATTTTTCGTGATTTTTAACTATTTTTAAACTCGCACTGAAACCTTCGGACAACCCGAACTATATCGAGACGATGTCCGATCGACTCGAAACCAGTCTCAAACTATTCGTTACATCGAATAGATGATTTGACATGTTGAATTCATCCTCGAAATGTGGGCCACGCGCCCTCACAAGCCCCAAGAAGTCACTGTGCGTGGGCCTCACGCGCCCTGCACAGTGCTTCATCTTCAACCTCTGGCCGA